>CM061143.1:7898580-8523580 GCA_030710495.1 Labroides dimidiatus
GAGAAAGAGCCTGTCGTAGTTTGTACAAGTCTGTGATGAGGAGAGGGTTCAGGTGGTGTTAGTGTGGAGGGAGGAGGAGGAAGAGGAGGAGGAGGAGGAGGGAAACAGTTCAGGTGTAACAACAATTTCTGAGTCCTGCTCATTTTCTGAAACTCGAACAAGTTTGCATTTTGTGTTGTGAATGTGCGCTTCGTTAGTGCCCAACCAGAGACTGGGTGGTGTTGTTTTGAGCGTTCTCATACTTTAAGCTGGAATCGGAACATCGGACATGATTCTTGGTGCAGGTCTGCCCAGCAGGCGAGGGGTCGGGAGATCTGGTTGGGTGCTGGTGTCGCAGGTTTTGCTGACTGTGAGTCGGTCAGACAGACAGGTAGGTAGACAGGCAGGTGGGCTGTAACGGGGTTCAGGTGGAGCTGAGGCTAAATAAGAGGAGCCGTCTCCATCAGGCCTTTGTTGGGGTCCAGGCTGGCGAAGAAGCGGACGTCCCGGTCTTTGTCGGACTGCAGGGCCATCACCGTCTCTTCCAGCTTGTCTGAGTAGGCACAGCCCGGGTCTTTAAAGAACGCTGTGACACCAAAGCACAAGACCCGGTTAGTTACACGTGAAGAAGATACACAAAGTACAACAAAAAGTGGATCTCCAATAACAGCTGAGTGTTTTATAACTCCTAAAAAAATGAAAAATTAGTCCAATTAAAGGACAAGGTCAGAAAAAACCCTCTAATTTTCATGCTACATGCGAGTGAGTTCATATTTAAAATCTATTTTGTTACAGTTGACTTAAGTCAACGAAAAATTATGTTATTGGTCAATTTTTTTTAACTAATAAAGCTGTATTTTGTCGTAAAATAAAATGGCCACAAGGGGGCAGAGGCTACAGTTACTTTTTTACATAAATATAAAATAACTGAATGTTTACATTACATTTACATTAACACCAATTTAATCTGATTTGTTTTGTAATCATCAAAAGAATCATTGTTTTAACTTAATTTACTTTTTATCTTTTTTATTAATCTGATTTCTAGTATTCATCTGCTCCTTTTGGACACTCGACGAAATGCAGATTTTAGCACTTGTCTCATATTTTCAGACCGGAGGTTGCTGCTTGGTTTTTGTTTTTTTTCAACCATTTAGGATTTAATTGTGGAGCTAGGGTTCACAAATTGTGTTTCAAATTTCTGTTCAGCATTTAATGGGAGGGTCAGAAGTCTTAGCCATGTTACGTTACGGAGCCATCATTAGCATAACCCCGCCCCCTGCTTCCGGCAGCGGTTGTCAACCATATAGTTGCAAGGCAACCCAAAACCAAAAACAACCGATAGTAGTAGTTATCTGTCGTAGCAACACTCATAAGCTTCTGAAGAAATGGGTGGATTGACAGCCTAACGAGAGTTACAACTGTAACTGAGGTTCTATGAATTCTGGATGACCGCCAGAGACGGTATGCAATACCTGGATATCATCGCGCGGTGGCGCATGAGGTCGAGACATAATACCAACAAAGTCACCATGTGACCTGGGTGACGAAAGCAATCTGATAAGAAGCCCTGTCACCCAGCAGTCATCTCCTACAGAATCTTCTCGACAAGATTCCGAGTGACAGATAACTCTGGCGGTCATCCAGAATTCATAGAACCTCAGTTACAGTTGTAACTCTCGTTCTATTTCATTCTTCCTGACCGCCAGAGACGGTATGCAATACCTGGATGACCCATACCAACAAGGTCACGAGGACACACACTTACCTTGCTAGCAAGGAACTGAAGAAGCAGACAGGACTGCCGTTGCCACAGGATGAGGGGCTGCCACATTAACCCGATAGAACCGAGCAAAAGTGCAGGATGAAGCCCAAGCAGCTGCAGCGCATATGTCATTGAGTGGAACCCCCCTCAAGGCAGCCCAAGATGTAGACACGCTCCTGGTTGAATGACATTTCACAGAAGGAACCTGGAGGCCTTTCCGAATGTATGCCATGGAAATAGTATCTGTGATCCAGTGAGAGAGCCTCTGTTTTGACAAGGCTCGTCCCTTCCTGGAACCACTATGACAAACAAATAGTGCATCAGATTTACGAAAGTCCGCAGAAACCTGAATGTACTGTCTCAAGGCCCGAACCGGGCAGAGGAGGCTAGTGCTGGCGGACGGTTCCACCACCCCAGACTGAGGAGCAAAAGCCGCCAAGTTGATAGGCTGGTTGACATGAAAGGCAGAAAGCCTCTTAGGAAGAAAAGAAGGGTTGGGCCACATGGTAACCCCCGAGTTGTCAGAATTCCAACGCAAACAGTCACTGGAAATAGAGAGGGCGTGAAGATCACCAACACGCTTCGCAGAGGCCATAGCAAGTAAAAAAGCAGTCTTACCAGATAACCATCTGAGTTCAGCCTGATCAAGGGGCTCAAATGGCGAGCAGCAAAGGGACTCTAAGACAACAGGCAAGTCCCATGAAGGTACCCGTGTCACAACTGGAGGCCGTAACCGGAGGGCACCTTTCAAGAAGCGACCCACCAGAGGATGCGAACCCAAGCTATGACCATCCACAAAAACATGTAAAGCTGAGATAGCAGCAACATACACCTTAATAGTCGAAACAGAAAGACCTTTATCCAACAACAACTGCATGTACCTGAGTATTACAGGAACAGAGCAATGCACCGGATCCTCATGCTGATCCGTGCACCAACTGGAAAACAGTCTCCATCTGTTGGAATACATTTCTCTAGTGGAGGGGGCTCTTGAGTTGAGTACGGTCTGGACTACAGCCTGCTCACAGGAACCCAGCAGGGAGCCAGGCCCTTCAGCGGCCAGACATGCAGCTGAAGATGTCCCGGCCGAGGGTGCCAAATGCGCCCCTCCAACTGGGACAGAAGATCCTGCCTCTGTGGGAGAGGCCAAGGCAATCCGTTGAGAAGCCGACGAACCACAGGGAACCAGAGCCGTCCGGGCCAGTATGGGGCTACCAGCAGCACGGCGTGGTTGCTCGTTTCTATCCTGTGAAGGACCAGCATGAGCAAGGGAAGAGGGGGAAAGGCATATAGGAGGCAGTCTGGCCAGGGATGTGCCAACGCATCCTGCCCCAATGGGCTGGTCCGTTCCGAGAGAGAAAACCACAGTGGGCAATGTGTTGAGGCCTCTGACGCAAATAGGTCGACCTGCGCCCTGCCGTACCTTTCCCAGATCGTCTGAACAACTGATGGATTGAGCCTCCACTCGCCTGGTGGAGGCTTCTGGCGGGAAAGCATGTCGGCTGCCTCGTTCTGCACCCCTGGCAGGTGCACAGCTCTGAGGCTTGCAAGGCGGGGTGATGCCCACTGAAGTAGCCTCTGTGTCTCTCGCAGGGACTGGATGGACCTGGTTCCCCCCTGGTGGTTCACATGATAAACCGTAGACGTGTTGTCTGAACGCACCAGGACATGCTTGCCTCCCAAGAAGGGGAGAAAATGTCTGAGTGCTAGATGGACTGCACGCAGTTCCAACACATTTATGTGCCAGAGCCTCTCGGAGGGGCTCCAAGTCCCCCTGACTGTCCTGTGCTGCCACACAGCCCCCCAACCAGAGAGGGAGGCATCTGTCACTACAACCTCCCTGCGAGAGGGGAGGGAACCCAGGGGAACTCCTCCGCACAAATAAGCTCTGTCTCTCCAAGGTTCCAGGGCCCGAAGGCACTGGCCTGATATCAGTACTGTCCTGCTTTGGTGTCTCTTGGGATCGAGACCCAACCTGTTGACCCAGATCTGAAAAGGACGTAACGATAGGAGGCCCAGGGGGATGACTGTTGTTGCTGCAGCCATTTTCCCTAGTAACCGGAGAAGCAACTTGTATGTCACTCTCACGCCCCTCTGAAACCGAGAGACAAGGCTGAGGATATCGTCCACCCTCTGAAGGGAGGGCGACGCCTTCATTGACACTGAGCTGAGAACAATCCCGATGAACGTGATGTTTTGACTGGGAGTCAAAGAGCTCTTTGCAAGGTTCACCATGAACCCCAGTTCCAACACATGAGACAACAGGATTTCCGTGTCGCAGAATGCCTGTTCCCGTGTTGGAGCACATATCAGCCAATCGTCTAAATATGGAAGAATTCGTATGCCTTTGGCCTGCAGAGGAGCAAGTGCAGCTGCAATAATTCTGGTGAAGACCCGAGGAGCAAGTGAAAGCCCGAATGGGAGCACCCGGAACTGATAGGCCTTCCCCTCGAACGCAAAGCGGAGGAACTCTCTGTGCTTGGGTGCCACTGGCACATGGAAATAAGCATCCTTCAAATCGAGACTTGTGAACCAGTCTCCCTTTGACACAGCCTGGAGAACATCTGCTGTGCGGAGCATGTGAAAACGCAGAACCTTTACGTACTCGTTTAGCTTCCTGAGGTCGAGAATGGGGCGAAAACCGCCATCTTTCTTGGGAACGAGAAAGTAAGTTGAATAAAAACCCTTCATCTGACAAGAACTTTGTACAGTTTCGATGGCGTCTTTCTTTAAAAGTGCCGCAATCTCCTCTCTTAGAACCAGAGATCTCAAAGGGTCGTTGACAACAGTCATCTTGATGCCGTTGAACTTTGGAGGTCGGCGTCTGAACTGAATACTGTATCCCCTGGAGAGAGTCAACAACACCCAGGGGTCTGAAACAAAGGCCTCCCAGCGGCTGAGATTCTGTGGGGAGAAGCGGTTGGCGCCCATGGCATGGGAGTCAGGTTCGACCCCCATAGCCTTTTGCCTGTTTATGAGGTCGGCTGGAAGAGGCCCCGTGTTTGGGGGCCCTGTCCCTTGGTGCTCGAAAGGCAGGCTGTGGAGGGGGCTGATGAGCATGGCCCAGTTGAGGGGAGGAGCGTCTAGCCCCCAGGGGACTCTGAGTCCTGGGTATCGGGCGATGACCGCCTGCATGCCTCTGTTTTGGCTGGGGTGCTCGGCGCAGATCAGCAAACTGCTGTCTGACCTTATTAACTTGGGCACTACGCTCCAAGGCCTCTTGGGCTGCAGACCCAAACATCTGTCCCGGAACAACCGGCAGTGTGCGTAAGGTCTTCCTGCAGGTCTCCGATAAGGGAGACTGGGCCAGCCAAACTTGGCGTCGGGCCAAAGTCAAAGTAGACATAAGTCTGCCAAGCTCTCTTGTCATGAAAGCAAAAGCCTGAAGCGAAGCATCACTCAGGCTCTGTGTGGGGGAGTCAGCACCAGTGGTCTGAAGGGTCTGTGACAGAGCTAGAACAAGGTGGGATAAGGAGTTACCAATGCGCCCCATCCTAGCTGCTATGTCATAGCACTTGATAAGGAGGTCATCAGTAATCCTGCATTGTGGGCGCGGGCAGCGAGCATCTGGCCGGAGAGCTTCATCAGGAGAAACTATCAAAGAAGCAATAGAAGCATCAATGGCAGGCATTTGGTCTAGCCCACATTGAGCAGCATCCTTCATAGCAGCCAAAACCCTGCAGTCACTAGGCAGGTGGCTGAATGCCTTAGGGTCAGGCCAGCATCTCTTAAGCTCATCAATGTATGGCACTGAATGAGGTACTTGGAAGAAAGATGGTTGTGGCGTGTTCTTAAAAAAGGCATTGACTGGAGCCGTCTCAACAGGGGCAACATCAAGGCCAAGCCGAGAGATAGCAAGCTGAATGGCTGACTTAACTGTTGACTGCCCAGATTCAGCATCTTTCAAGGGGTCCGACCCGAGGGAGTCCATTCCTGAGGAGTGCGAGGGCACCCTCATTAAATCCTCCTGCTCTCCCTTCTCTCTATCACTGAAGCAGTTCCCTGAAGCTGCAATAGAAAGGATATCCTCCTCCTGCAGAATAGCGACAGGGGACAAGGAGGACAAGCTATCGCCGTCACAGACTGCAGGAGGTGGTGTTGCAGCAACAGAGCTAGCAACCATAGCTCCTAGTGGGGGAGCCTGGGGTTGTAAATTTAAGAGAAGAGCCTTGATCTGGGCAAACTCAGAGGCCAGCGTGTCCACCTTGAGGGCCAGAGGATCATCACGCCTCTGTTTCTTCTTGGGGACAGTGGAGCTCAGTTTTTCTTTGCGTTTGGGGCCCAAAGAGGGGGTCCCACTCAAGCTATTTTCATATCTGGCCAGTCTAGCGGCCCTCTCTGACAGCGGCATGCAGCTGCAATTAGTGCAGGCCTGGTCCGTCATCGCCTGCCTTAGATGTTCAACCCCGAGGCACATTGGGCAAGTGTCATGACCATCCTCCGCACTGAGAGGGGTCAAACAGACGGCGCAAACCGGGAACATGCTCGTAATACGAACCTGAGTTCGTCTGCCTCTGTCGGCACGAAAGTTCAATTAGGTTGCGGGCCAAGGCACGCTATTTAATAAGTAAGTAGAAGCTCCAGTATAGAGGCGATGTGTGGCTAGAGCGGGAACACTCCGTTACACACGCACCTCGAACAATATAGGACTAACACTTCAGCTAGCGAAGCAGCAAGAGCGAATCACACTCAGCCGCACCGTCATATGAAGTTCAACCGTGGGACGTTAGCTATGGAGCGAGAGCACTCTCCGCTACTGTCCACAGACCGTACCGTCGTCACTATCAGGCGGGAGCACCCCAGCGAGACCGGTCGGTTAAACGATGTTCGGACGGTAAGAAGCCCTGGCTAAGTCGGTCACACCCGAAAATAGCAAGTCAACACACTGAACGTTAGCCGTCGTAAGCGGGAACGCTGTACGGCAACGAACAATATCCGCCGGGAGAAAAGGTGATACTTACCTGTAAATGTCCAGCAAAACTCCCGGTCCCACAACGAACGCCGGCTATGCAGCCTCTGAAGGACGGAACGTAGCTCCAACCAATGGGTTACGAGGCTACTAGCATAGACGGCTAGATGCTAAATAGCAATAGCACTTCTTCGACCTGCGCGCTATGGCGAGAAGATGAAAAGGAGATGACTGCTGGGTGACAGGGCTTCTTATCAGATTGCTTTCGTCACCCAGGTCACATGGTGACTTTGTTGGTATTATGTCTCGACCTCATGCGCCACCGCGCGATGATATCCAGGTATTGCATACCGTCTCTGGCGGTCAGGAAGAATGAAATAGAACTGTATTTAGCTAGGCTATAACGTTACTAGTCAGTTATACATGTTGCTAAAAGTCATAAACAGGAGAAATAAACGAGCATTCTGATGTAGACTGTGAGGAACGAGGCTGAACTCTATCAGTGTCTGATTCAGAGTCAGTTTCTGGCTCTGATGGATCAAGCAGGTAGGACTGGCTCCATCCCATCATGCTGCTAGCGCTAGCTTCCATTGTTACCGTAGGTAACGTCCTTGTACAGTACATGGAGGCGGCTCCCCTTCTGCATGTGGGTGTGGCTAAGTACCTCTAACTAACACGTCCCCAGCGTTCCACAGCAAAGAGAAGTGAGACCTCATTTTATTTACTTAGAAATTTTTTTAATCTTTCAAATTTTGCTCAGTGGTCAATGACACACGTTTCTGTGGTTTGACAAACTCATAACACAAATTTATTTCTCCTTTACATCGACTTTAAGCGCTGTGGACGGCATGTTTGAATGTTTGAAAGGTGCTTCATAAAACTGAGTTCATATCTCACGTTAAAGTTTACTCAGAACATAAAAGGGTCTAATACTGACACATCAAAGAGTTTTTGGTTTTGAAACCAAACAGCAGTTGTTTTTGTTCTGACAGCATAATGCATAAAACTTTAGAGTGAAATTAATTAGTGTCAAACAATGTAAACAAACTGTGACTGCAGGTTGTTTTGACATCCAGCTGCAGCAAAAATATCAGCAGATGAAAACATGCAAAGGTTAGTTTCGTTTCAGTGAGATTTGCTTGAAGAGATTTTGCTCTGCTGCTTCAGAAAATTACTCAAAGAACAAATTATACATAAACTGATTTTACAGATGAAGAAGCCTGATCGTGTCAAGGGGTAAAGTAGTAACAGAGCTGGATTATGATATTTACCTTTCTCCATGACGCTCTGTCGCAGAGCCTTGGCCACTAGCACTCGCACGTTGGCCACCGGGTCTGAGGAGAGGTGGAGCAGGCTGGGTAAGAGGTGCTGGCTGAACTGGTCCATGGGCATACAGTCCTCCTCCACGATGGCCTGCAGAGCAGACAATACAAGGAAACATTAAAACACTCGTTCACACAGACGGAGAGCCAAACCCGGAAAACAGGAAGAGAAAAGACTTTGTCTCTGTGGTATGCGTCTGCTGACTCTTGAAACAAAGTATGTAATCAGACAGAGAGGCTGACGAACAGACTCAGGAAGAACACGTTAAACGCTTTGAACAACAGGCCAGACGTGAACATACGCTCTTAATCCTTTTCACAGTATTGTGGAAATTTCCTGTATTCTGGTGAAGAATGAAACAGAGACTTCTGCCGGCCGACAAGGTTTTATTTTCTTTCAAAGAAAAGGTCGATCATCACGTGAGCAGAAATGAAGAAAGACCCTGAAACAGGGGAGACCAAAGTATTTATACAGGAAGAAACGCCCCCTAAGAAGAAGAAGAGGTGGGCTGATCATTTGGTGTATATATTAAATGCGTCTCATCTGAGTGCAGAAGTGGAGCAACAGACGCATATTTTGTTGAAAGGCAGTCAGCAGATTCAGCAGCACAAGCACAACCCGGTACGTCAGCCATTTAAACATTGTTGTTGTCCGGTTCGCAAAAGTTCCCGTCAGCGTTTTCACTGAAAACTCTGCTTTGCCAATTATACAACAACGGAGGCTGTAGCGTTTCAGAAAAATTACACTTTGGAGAGTTTTTTAAAAAAGTTGTGTTTTAGGTCGGCTGAAACGGCGTTTCCGTATAAACAAGAGGCCGAAACGCGACAAAACTTATGCGTTTCATCCTGATACCATTGTCGTATAAACGGGGCCTCGGTGGAAGGTGTAAAATGATGCAAAGGCTGCTGCAGGAAATCACATCAGGACAGGGCGAGGAAAACAGATGGGACGACTCAAGACATTGAAATTACAATTACAACAGCAATAAAAAAAAAAAAAAAAGATAAGTTTTACATGAATTCATTCTTGACCTTCTTCTTTCCTATGGAGTTAAAAAGACAGGCCAACAGTTACAGACCTGGCAGATGAAGGCAAAGGCCTGCCGTCCCACCCACTTCGGACAGTGGCAGAACCTGACGGTGAGTTCGTTGATAAAGTTCTGGCCCAGATCATCGGCCCCGGATGTATACAGCTTCTGGAGGATCTCTACAACCTGAGAAAACAGGCGCAGAGGAAACAACAGCAGGTTTACAAATTATGAGCAGAAAAAAAAAAGTGTCTGTATTTTATTTATTCGACCTTTATTTAACCAGAAATGTTCCATTGAGATTAAAAACCTCTTTTTCAAGGGAGTCACATTAAAATTAAATAAATCAGTTAGTAGTCATCATTATGCTGCACAGCCTGAAAATCTCACATATTCAGAAAAGTTCCAGACGTCTCATGATGGGACAACAGTAACAGCAGCCACTCAGCTTAGCATTAAAACCTGAAAAAGCTCATTTAAAGTTTTTTCTTCTTTCCTGTTTAGCACCGACACACCAAGCCCTTTCCTGAAACTGCAGTAAAATATTTTTCTTGGTAAGAAAGAAAATAAAGGGATGTGACAACCTGCCGGGGGTATTTCTTTTTAAGCTGCCTATCATTCATCAGAGTGAGTCACTTCCTGCTGGTCTAAGTTTTTCCAGTGTTTTTGCTGACCAAACCATCTGCCACTCATCGCCCCGAGTTCTTCCTTCACAGATGTTCCCTGAAAAAGCAAACAATCCTAAATTCAAAGACACAAACTTACCAGTTTGTAGGAGATCCACCTGACCTCTGACACCTTATCGGAGCAGAGAGTGAGCGCTATCTGTCTGAGGTAGTCATACACGTCGTAGTGGCTGTACAACTCTATGATCAGGATCAGCTGCCTGCAGGAGGACAAAGATGGAGAGAGAGGTCATCAGAGGTCAGTAAAGATGGAGCGTTTTGTGTTGAGGATTGAAGGAGGAAAAGCAGACGCACTCTGCCAGCTCATATCTGAATCTCCAGTTGCGGCTGTTGTCTGTCACCATGAACTCCTGCAACTGGTACAGATATTCTCTCCTCTTGTCCGCGTGGAGCAGCTGAAAAGAATAAAACACAATGAGCTCAATTATCCTGCATCACTTCTTAAGACAATAAAAACAGCATTCCTTGACATGTCTTCAATCAAAAACCAACAAACAGGATCTCTTTGTATCTTCCCACCTTGAGGAAGTCGTAGAGGTGTTTGAGCACCCCGATCCGGACCTCGTCCAAGTCTTTGAGGAAACCGTTAAAGATGGGCACCAGATCTGCTGCTGTCAGCTGGTCTCCCAGGATGACTGCCAGCTCGTGGATGGAGAAAGCCAGCGTGCGTCGCACTTTCCACTGAGATTGGAAGAAAAGAGGAAAATACACACAAAAGGGTTTAATGAACAACATTCTTTAATCATAAAATTGTTTTAACAGAATAAAGTCACTTTCTAAAAGAGGAAAATGAAAGTTAGATGTATTTTTGGACTACTACTAACAAGTATTTCTATTATTGATTCTCATTTCTTTTTTTTGTCAATTAATCAATAACTGTTTGGTTAATGAAGTTTCAGAGTGTGTGTGAAAACAGAGAAGTTTAAAATGACATCCTAACCCTAAGATATTCAGTTTACTGTCACAAAAAAAATAAGAAACAAGAGAAGATTCCAATTTAAGAATCTAGAATTGTAAAACTTAACCTGATAAAACCCTCGGATGGATGGACAAACATTTGTAGCTCTCAATAAAACGGAACAAAAAGCAGAAAACTGCAAAAACAAAATGCGGTTATGTCACGAAGGCGCCCTGATATTTCTCTGAAGCCCTCTCAGGGGCCGATGGTCTGAGCAAACAGCTGAACAGAGAGCAGCGTTGTCATGCTCACAGTGACCCTCAGTGCTGTGATGAAGTCATGAGCAGCAGTGTGACTGAGAGCTGTCACACACACACACTCTCTCTCTCTCTCTCGTTCTGCTGCAGAGTGAAGAAACATTTCCCATCACACATTTCCATCTCTTTCACACGTCCTCAAGCAACACGTTTACACAACAAGTGTTACTCAAAGCAAGTGGAGGACATTACTGATGAGCATCACAATGAGAGGACAAAGAAACCAATCCTCCCGCTTCAAACTGTGAGGAGCATCAGGATGTCAACTCGGGATGCACGATTCAACTTTTAAGCCCAGATTCCCTCACTGATGCCTGAGCTTTAATATCCGCAGATACCGATACTAATCCGATCTGATGCCAGCTTTAATTTAACATTTTCTATTCCTTAGTGAGAATTATGTTTTGGTAACTTCACTTCTTCTTCTTACTTCTTGCTACAAGCACACGTTTTAAACACAGAAGAGCAAAGAAGTGAGCTGAGCAGATCTGTCCCATGGATCCATCAAATATTTTAAATCAGTATCGGATCGATAACTTTCACCAGGATCGGATCAGTGGATCCCGACCTATCATCAACTGGCACAATGATCTCCACCAATCAAATTATCCTCTGTTACAGAAATGAGGACTTGCTGCTGTAAAACTTCAAAACCAAACTGAAGCACAAAGTCAAGATGAAGACAGCACTGATGATGTGCAGACATTTACCACAGACACACACAGGGTCTCTGCAGGCTTCAGCAAGTCAAATTTAAGACTTTTTAAGAGCATAATGAAGACAATTTAAGACCCATTTCACTTCCTTACCAGCAAAAATGTAAAAAAGACATGAAGGAAAATTGGAGGCCTGGATTTATTTGCAAAGGATCGGAATTTACGCTGTAACACATCGCGGAACGCACACCAGGCTGCTCAGTGACTTATCACACTGGCCATTCATACCGTGCCCAAGCACGGTAGAGCCCTAAAGTCCAGTTTGTTTGGCCAGTGTGACTGCAAGTATACCGTTCTTAAGCGCAGTTCACTTCTCCTTTTTGCCACGCTTCGGAGAGGTGTGCTTCAACACGCTACACTTCATGCACAAGCACGTGGACACGATCGCCACAACCGCTCCTCTCGACAGTTATTTTAAGCAATAACGCCGGTGTTCAAGAGCTGCATCAGACCAAAACAACTTAACATGAGCCAAAAAGTGACTAAAGCTGAAATCCTGTTCTCTGTGTCTCATTGTGCTGACTCTGACGAGACAGCGCTCAGTGGAAAACAGACACTTCATGGTGATGTAGGCGGGCCCCGTGTGTGTGCCTAAAGTCTGGTTCATGTTGGAGTAGTGTGGATGAGTGGTGCTGCAGCGGGGGGGGGGGTTTGGACATTTTAAGGCCTTAAATTTAAATTAGTGGATTTTAGAGGTTTTAAACTTTTCAAGACTCTGCGGATACCCTGCACACAGAAAAACCAGAACGAGCATTCAGCTGTTGATGGTTAGTACAAATGGGGCCAAAGGAAACAAACCCTCTCTTTTTAAGCAGCTTCAGTGCAATGTGACTCCAACTACTCTTGTTCCTGTGTTTTAAACAACCGTCCGTCCTGCGTCCTTTAAAGCAGGACTGAATACCCAGTTTACAGAACTACCTCTTTTGCTTCCTTTGAGTTCTTCCTCATGTGTTAGAATTAATCAGGATCCATTATTTACAGACTGGACTGAACTTAAACATATTTTCCACAAACAACAAAAATAAACTTTCCTTTATTTTTTGAGAAAGAAACTCTAATTCAGTCCAAACCAAAGATAAAACATCAAGCATATGAGTTTTAAACTAACAGATTCTGGTCTTTTGAGCTCATTTGTCACCTTTATATTAACTGTAGTATTTACTTATACAGAGACAAATCAAGGTATATTAGTATGCATGGGGTTTGACACTTATATTCACCTGTTAATCATAAAAATACCTCTCATAACTAAAAAAAAAGCCTCAAAGCTCAAACAGATTATCTTACTGCAGTAAATATTTAACCTCAGCTGTTTATCGTTTAAGGTTTGTCTTTGATTTAAGCTTAAAAAATCCAGACGATTCCTCCTGAAGCCGAAGGATATGATTAAACTGAGATTCACATCAAAGCGCTGCTTAAATATCTGAGTCTATGACCGTGTTAGTGTTCATCTTTTCCATGAAACAGCACATTTTATCTCCCTGACTCTCTCAGATCCAGCTTCACAGCCTACCTGCACATCAGTAGCGAGCGTCTCATACGTGTCCTTGAGGCAGTGCCAGTTCTGTCGTCCCAGAGTGAGCGCCACCCCCGGCAGGCTGAAGGCACAGTGTTTGGCTATCTCTGTATCTACGGTCTGAGCGCGGGCGGGGTCCGTCATGGAGAGGTACTGATCCAGAAGCTGCTGGGGGATGACGTTCTGCAGACGGAGAGAGATTAAAGATGGATGATCAAAGAAGGAAGGAGGGCGCGGAGGGAGGAGGTGTTTCATAATCCATGTGTGTGCTGATCAATAGAAACAGAGAGGGTGTGATCGATAGCTGCAGGATGTTTGATAGAAGCTGCTGACTGACCTGGATCTTAGGCCTGTCCTCAGAGACCGGGCTGTGGGCCGGGTCGTCTTTTCCTTCCTCCTCCACACTCTCAATTAGTTCAGACTCCTGGGAAAAAAAAAATCAAACCCACATGCAGAATAAGGAAACAGGGACGAATTAAAAAGCTTTGAAAACAAGCCGATCAAACATTTCTCAACACTGTTTTTAAAGCGTTTTAACATGCTCTGGGTTAAAGCCTTGAGGAATAACACAAGTTAGGATGTGAACACTTAAAAAACTGAATTGGGGAGAAACATTTCCACAATTTTCCAACATAGTTTTCCAGAACTGAGTGATTTAAGGAGCTTTGTGCAGCCTCTATCTATCTAGATGGATGCCAAATAATGATCACAAGAGCTGCTACTACTTCATTTAAGATTCCAGTTAGAACTGGGAAGAAGCACGAATCATAAATTGTGGATCAGAATCAAAATCTGACGACGGTTGTGGAGTTTTTGCTCGTTTAGATTCATAGCAACACTTTCAGGATCTGAAAACAGAAAACAGTTATTTGCTTCACATTTCTGCAAAACTTGATGAGAATCAAGCTTAAAACTTTCTCCGTTAGCTTTTAAATATCTCTACTTAGCCTGCACAGGCCTGTCGGTCTCTTACCGGTATAGAAGAGTCAGAAGGAGACTCTTCTTGATCCTCCAGCGGCTCTGTCTGCGTCTCTTCGTCTCCCTGCTCCTGGACCGGGCTGGACTCTGAGGACAGAGATGTTTCCATCCTCTGCTCCTCTTCTGTGGGACTTTCCTCACATTCTGACTGAACCTCCACTGATTTGCTCTCCACAGACGGACTCTCGTCGTCGCTCTCTGGCTGCTCTTTGGGCTGGGGTTCGGTCTGGTCTGTGGGGTCCGTTGGTTCTGTAGGGCTGTCGTCTGAAGGGCTGTCGAGCTGAGCTGCTTTCAGAGCTGCTGACAACACCTGGACTTGAGCTGGAGGTAGATAAACAAACACATCTCGATCTATATGACATCAAAAAGCTTCAGTTTTACATCTTAGGGCAGAATTCGTCTCTCTCTATCCTCACCTTGCACATCAGGGTCGTCCATGTGAGGCTGCAGACAGTCCAGGACTTTCTGGATCTGGTCGCTGGTAGCTTGGCCAGGGCTGGGTTTAGAATCGAAACAACTGTCCTCGTATTTCTCCTCCTCTTCTTCCTCCTTCTTCTTTTCCTCCTTCTCCACCACTTCCGCTGATGTTTGACAACTAAGCATTTCGAGTTCCCCGCTGATGTCCGGTAAAGGCGATCTCCAGTAGTGAAAAGAGTTAAAGTTCTCATCGGTCTGCTCTGTCTCCTTCGTGTTCCTTGAGTTGTTTGTCGTTATCGGGCTGGTGTTGCAGTTTGAGATTGTGTGGGTGAAGCTGCTGTGCATCTCTCTGGGAACTGAAGCGTGGTTGTCGTCATAGTTGTGCATTTCGTCGTTGTCGGCTGTCGACACATGCTCGGGGGAAGGCGTGGCGCGGCCGTCCTGGTTGGGAGGCGTGTGGGTGATGGTCCTTTCTGTGTGGCAGCTGCTGATGTCGGAGCAGTTCAGAGAGTTCAGGGAGCAGTCGCTGAAGGGACAGCAACAAAACACATCTGTGTCAAACACATTGATCTCACTTCTGTCGAGAAACGAACCAAAGATTTTACAGCAAAGATACGTGAAAGTTTAAATAAAGTGAAGGGTACACACAAAATGATTATCGGGCTGTTTTTGTCTCAACTTTTCTCCTTCCTGACCAAGGACGGACGACACCCAATTATCTATGATCCTGTGGTCTGAGGTGCGTTAAGAGTGAATTTGTCCCGATAATCAGCTTTGAAACAGGTCGGGCCAACGATCGTAAATTTTAAACTTGTTCAATATTTATGATCAAAAATCTTCATGTGTTGGGAAAGCCGACGACTCCCGAGTCATGACTCTGTGACATGAAATGGAATGTAGCCAATCAGGAGGCGGGCTGACTGAGGAACAAGGAAGCAGACGTAAACAAAAACAAGTACAGCTGACCTGACACGGAAGGTTTATGAGGAAAGTCCGTGTTCCCACCATCTCCAGGATTTTTTCTCCCACAGTCTTTTTTTTTTTTTGGTTGTTGTTGTTGTTGTGTGTTTTGTGTTTACTGGTTGTTGCTATGTTTCTTCTTCTTCATTTTTGTTAGATCATGTTTGGTCACGCGAGATTTCTGTCTTGGAGGACGAGATTCTAGATCGGTGGTGGGACAGAATCGTTATGTGTGTGGTGAGCTGTGTTGAAATTATCGGAGCACACCACACACAGTACGATCATAACTGTTCAGTGCCTGATTTTTGATCTTCATGTGTGGGGTCTCTAACAGATAAAACATGTAAAAAATCCTGATGTGTACCTCACTTCAGTTAACGCACTGAATGGTAGATTCAGAACTCTCCAAAGTAACTTAGAAAAGTCAGCATGGAATCAATAACATCTATGAAAACAACATCAGTGTCATCTTCAAGTCCTTTCATATCCCTGACTTGAAGATGAACCTCTTCAAAAAGAAAAACTGGTTGGACCTGGTCACACCCAGGCAACCGGGACCGGTGGTGCAACACATACTCCGCTGTTTGTGCCAACACTGACTCATAACCCTGCACTGAACAGAAGAGCGTTGTTGTGATTACTGATTATTGAGTAACAATACCTTCAGGCCTGATATGATTCACCAAGTAACACACTTAACATACAAAGAAGTGAATTGTTGACCAAAGAACAGCAGCCGTGTATAACAGACGAGATTAATCTCACCTGTCTAATGTACACCTGGGGACCTCTAATAGCGCCCCGTCTTCTCTGAAGTGAAGGCCTGTGCTGGAAGGATTGGCAAAGGTGGAGATGAAGCGTCCCAGAGACTGAAAGGCCGCCTGTCGCACCTAAAAGTGGAGCAGAGAGGAAAATCTGTCACCGAAAAAATTCTTTATCACTTTAAACAAAATGAAATCATCTCTCAGATTATATCTTTGGGGAGCGATTTGAAACCAGGACACAATCCACACAGACACAGACAGTGCAGATCTGTTTATAGTCTGTTAGTTTCTGTTTATGTAGACAAGATCGAACTCGTTCATTGTCTCAAGTTGTTTGGGAGGCTAAATATGGACTCCACGGACATGTGGAGATGCCAAATGTACAACACATGGGCCAAAAATATGCCTCACACTTTGGCCTGCAGACTCTTTAAGACCTAAAAAGCTTTACGCCCTGCTGACATTCATATCTGAACACTACTCTGAAGAACTATATTTATATGCTAATAAACTGGGGAATCATTTTGTTAATATCTCCCTGTCTGGAGGGATAAGGGGGCAGAAAGGTAACAAAATGTGATGATGATGATGATGATGAAAGTTTTACTATTAGAACAAAAACGTAACATTATAAGGATAAAGTTACACCAGAGGAATGAAAAGTTATATTAGAAGAATAAAAGTTGTGAAAATAGAACAATAAAATTCATAACATTAGAAGAATAAAGTCACAAATTATTTGAGAAATAACATTATTTAACATTATGGTTTGCCTCAATACTATTTTGAAGGGACGAAGAACGTAGAGCGTTTTTCGACGTTATATTATAATATAAATTTAGTTTAAAAAGAGACATTTTAACAGATCAGCACTGCAGGGATGCAGATATCTGGATTCTGAAGCCATCGTGCCACAAACTGAGTCTGTTTCGAAGACAGGAAAGCTAACTTGTGCTCGCTTCTGCGGCTGCTGGTTGTTCTTCTTCAGCTGTTAAATTCATCTAAACAAGTTGATTCACATCCACACGTTTCCTTATATCGGAACTAATCCTCTATTGTATATTTTTTTCCAACATGAATTTGCACTTGCTAATCATACCGAAGACATGTTAAGTTTTTTAATTTAACATTAAAGTAAGTTGAAATCAATAAAAATGAGGAGCTTCACTGTCAGTTGAGATGACGCTTTGCGCTCAAATTTAGGAACAAAATAAATAAGAAGTCCAGAAAAAGTAACAGCTGCCCAGCTTGTCATCAACATTCAGAGGAAATTACAAAATATAAATGTGCTCATAATGTTATGCAAGAGAATGATTTACAATTTCCTTCTGTGTGGGTTAGTGAGGGTGTGTGTGTCAGTGTGTCGTACCCAGCGGGACTGGTCACTGATGAGGCTGATAAACAGTGGGGACAGTTTTGCACGTCGCACCTCAGGAGAGGTGGAATTGGAGACCATCATGAAGCACTCGGCGCACGCTTTCCTGATGCCCCACAGGCTGTCTGAGCACAGGTCAAAGAACTTAGGCATCTACGGAAAAAAGACACAGAGCAGAGATAAACGTTGAACCTCTGAACTCTGACAGCAGCAGGTGCACGAGGAAACTGTTAAAGAAAAGAAGAATGTGACATGAAGTTACAGGACGGCACTTTGACCACACGGAGTTCTGAAACAATCCACTGAGGTAATGTGTGCAGAACATCAGTTACATAATCATGATGCTGACACACATGAAGGCTGCTGCAACAGGTTTCAATATAGAGCGGTGTAGATAAGAGTCTTTGTTTTAAGAGTCTGAACGGTTTCAGTTTTAGAAGCAGTTAAAACCTCACACAGAGTGTTTATAGTTTTGGTGTTTAATTCAGTGAAAGAAAAACATCTTAAAGCGTCTCACCAGTAGTTTCTCAGTGGCCTCCTGACCCACAATCGAACAAAACTCTCCAAAGTTAGCGGCACAGACCTGAAACACACAAAACAGATATAACAATGAAGAAAGCAAACGTTCAGGCCTGATTAACACGAGATGTTTGTTTTTAACCATCGAGCAACAACCACAAAATGTGTGCGTGAGTCGAAAAAACGTTAAAATCCTGCAGCTTCACCGTCATCTTAACTTTTTTTTTTCCTAACAGTATGATTTGCTTTTTTTTTAAGTTTATGTCTTTGGGGTAATTTGCATCTTTTCCTTGTAGTTTCCACATGATCTTCTGAATTTTATTTCCATCTATGCACAAGGAAACTCCAAAACTGTTTGGACATTCAACAGAATTAGGCTAAACCAATGTGTGATCATTTTAAACATTCAACAAATCATCGTTTTTTGTGTTTCTCAGAAAGTTAAATCCAGATCTTTTCAACACAGCTTTGATTTTAAGACCTCCAGTAGTAGAAAAAAAAAATTCATCTCACTTTATCAGTACAAAAATGTCAATATGCATACTT
Organism: Labroides dimidiatus; assembly: GCA_030710495.1. Taxonomy (NCBI): domain Eukaryota; kingdom Metazoa; phylum Chordata; class Actinopteri; order Labriformes; family Labridae; genus Labroides; species Labroides dimidiatus. Next base: position 7,917,276 of record CM061143.1, read on the forward strand.
AAAATTATAGTCCTATTGTGCAATTTTCAAACGCCCATTATCACTGATGACTCACTCAGTGAAACAGGGATTTATGTTTATTGTGGCTTCTGCCCTTTGCGACAACAGCAACAATACAAATTGACTTCAAAGTGCAGCTTCAGAGAAAAAGAGGATTACACTAAAGTAAGAAAAAGTCAAACAATTAAGAGAGGAAAAATAATGTTCAGTAACGCCTCAGAATTAAAATTCCTCACAGAAAACGAGTGTGTCGTGTCAGCTGAAGTGACGCGTGAAATAGAGTTAAAGCTGACGCGCTGCATTACTGAATTCATCCCTGATGAGACCCAGTTAAACTCACGTCCGTGTGACAGCAGATTGTATTATTACAGCTTTCCAATTTTTTCGCCACCTTTAGTGAAATTGAAAATGGTTTTCAAAGCGTTACCTTGCGGACTTGAAAGAGTCTGACGTCGCTGCACAGGTCGCAGAAGCGCGGCAGCAACAGATGCTCCACTGTGTCTTTGCTCAACATGGTGACGACTTTACACATGATCTGTCGGAGAGGAAACATGGAGACGGGGATAAGGAGGTGTTTGTGTGCGCTGAGTGACTAAAACTGATCACGGCAGATGAATCAGACATTATGATACCAATTAAAGCAAATACAAGTTTAGTGCAGTTGAGTATAAATATCAGTAACAAACAATTTAAAGTTTTTAAGCAGTCAGGATGATGTCTTACAGATGATTCGATCTAAAACCTCTCTCTCCCAGTACTGATCACGCTCCATCAATTCTCATTTTTGACTCTTGACTGGGTTAAATAAAGACAGTGGCTAATCACATTAAAGTAAATAAAGGGTTCCTGCTGTACCACAAGTTTATCTTGTCTTGTGGTTTTTACTCTAATTCAATTTCAGCTTTTCACCCTTAAATTAAATAACCAACCAGTTTTATCAGATCGCTATTTAATCTTACCGCAACTGCCTCGATTTTGTAGTCGTCGTCACTGCTGGGTTCTGTGAGTTCAAGCAGAACTGGACAAACTTTGGTCTCCATATCAGCTTTAGAGATCAGGCCCTGCTCCAAAAGAACAAGCAGCGCCGCCTGGCTGGTCTTCCTCACCTGGGAAAGAAAAAAAAAACAGATGTAATCTTTACTTCCAGAGAATTTCTGGCAGAAAAATGGTAAGTACTGCTTGAGTTTTCATCTGCTCGAAAAGCATCAGACTGAATGTACCTGGTTATTGGGATCAGTGAGATATCGAACTACGATGGGAACCAAGTATCTGGAAAAAGCAGCAGGGAAGTTGGGCCGACTTTCGTGCAAGAACATGGCGATGTTGGGGACTTGCTCCATGAGTTCAGCTCGTACTGTAGGCTCTGTGTGAACACGATAAAGAATGAGTAACTGTGACAAACATGAGATTCAGTGCAGGTGTTATCTCCATGCCATTAATGAGTTTAAAAGCATCTTAGAGAGAAAGAAAAACCACACGGTCAACAGGCACAAATTTATCCAGACATGATGACTATTGGATGATAAAGAAAAAGCATCTACCTCCATCTTCTGACATTCTGGCAACTGTCTCCATGACACTGATAAAGTCATTTTCATTGTCACTGAACTCTCGAAGCACATCAAGCAGGCCGCGAGCCACGATCTGCCTAGAAAGCAACAGAAGCGTCAAGTTAGTGGAAGGCCTGCCAATACCTACGAGTGCTGAGAGCACACATGTACACACACGTTCAAAACACACACACACACACACACAACATAACACAGCACTGACAAAGCTGTCAAGTAGATTACAAACACACACACTCATGTGCTTAGAATTGACAGGAGGGCTTGAACCCTGCAAAGCTGAGCATGAAAAGCATGAAGACAGGCACGAAATGTGTGTGTGTGAGTGAGTGAGGGGGCAACAGAGCACTGTAAGAGAGGCTCTCTGCCTCTTGTTTACTGCTCACTGTATATGAAGAATCACATCAACGATTACACCAAAAAATCTCAGAAAAAGTACGCGGAAAATCTGGAAAAGTCTGACTTGCACTGCTTTATAAATGCCCTGTCCAGACAGACAGCATCCAGCGCAGATTTGACTTTAAGTCTTTGGCATTCTTGCAGTACAGAGTTAAAGCAGGTATGTGATTAGTAAATACACAGGAATGCAGACGCTATCCAGATGACGATGACAAAAACACACTCGACAAAACTGGAGACGGAACAATGTGTTCCTGATATTTCCGTGCAGAGTTCGATACACTTGAAGCATAATTCAGTCCCATTTACATTTTGGATACAAAGAAGTCAAGTCAAATAATTAAACGCGAAACTGCGGGATGAGAACTAAATATTCCAGCACAGATTTCCTTGCTATCAGGAAATAATCAGTGAACAATCTAACACACGTTCTGAACAATCCAAACGCAAACTTTTCTGTCTTATTTTTTAATCGCAGGAAAACGTGCAAACTTTCAGTTCTGTGCAAAGGTCAAATTAACATTTCACAACTTCGTTTAGACATGGTTTGAGAGCTGGATTTCACTTGAATACATGGCTGCATCTTCTCATCACTGTCTCTACAAGAAGTGACATTTCTGTGTCACTTCCCAGATGTTTCCTCGATACTAAATTCCACTTGGTTACAGATGTTTCCTCCACGGTAGGATTCAGTAGAGATGGCAAAACGCTTTCAACACAAATCATCATGAGGACATATTAATCAACACAGATCTGACACAGCCATGCAGACTGGGGTTAGGTTTCGATTTTCATCCTCTTAAAAGATGAATACGTCAAGATTTTTCAGTGCTATTGTGGAAACAGTACTGAAGAGTCAGTGGTTTGTAGCAACTAAAAATTATTATTTCAAGAAATATGTCAACTTTAAAAAGCACTTTCATTTTGGTTCAGTTCATCCTTTAAGGTAAAGTCTTGAAGAGAAGTTTCAAAAAGCAATAAAATACAGTTTAAACAAAAGACAACTAGTTTTTGATGTCAACCACACTTGATATGCATTTAAAGGCAGGGTTGGTAGTTACGGAAAACTAGCATGAGTTTGAATGTAGCATCTCCTCAGGACTCCGTTTAGCCCCCGTTCCCCACACTTGGAGCCCTGCTCACATGTACGAGCGCCACTGATTCACGACCATATGATCGTGACTGATTCAAAAATACAGACTCAAACCAGTCCTCAGCACATTGTTTTTGTTTCCACTACGTTACCAGTAATCAGGGTATAGGTAGTTTTTCTGCCATTCTCCAGCGTACTTGGATCCCTCTTGGTTACACATATTGAATCGGGGCGAGTGCACGCCGGCAAAATGTACGCACAGGAGGCAGGCAGAATGGCAGGACGGGATTTAATTGGTTTAATAAATTGGATCCTAAACGCTAGGATTGGCTGGTGTTTTCACAGGTTTACTCTTGCTGTAGACAGTAGGGCTGACACATACGATTATTTTGATAATCGACTAGTCACCGATTATTTTTTGTGATTAGTCGACTATTCGGATCATACATAAATTGCAGCTTATTGCACGAGCATACAGCTAACATAAGTTTCCAGCTTCAAGTGTTTAAGGTATGTGCTAACTAAAAATGAAGACAGTTAATATCATAGTTCATTCAGCTTTTAATGAACTTTGCAGCTTGTAGCAGCATTTCTGACATTTTTTTTCAATGTACCAATTTTCTATTCAAACACGACATTGATATTAAGTAGGTTGACGTTATTGTTAGCAGCCAACTAGCCAATTAGCTTACCGAGATTGTCATTCTTCGTCAGAAAATAAATCAGCCACGGCGTGCTGTCTTTTCAGATGCTCGTGCATCGCGGTCGTACTGTCATGGAAGGACATTTCTGCTTTGCAGATTTTGCATTTCACACTTTTCTCCTTTATTTTGGAAAAATGCTCCCAAACTTTCGAGCTCTGTTGCCGGCTAGCCATGATACTGTTGGGCATAACTTTTCCAGTGACATCACGGGTTACCCCGGTTACCACTTCTGCGCGTATGCGTCAAGGACAGAGCGGCAGACGAGACAGGTGAAAGTACAGCGGCAGTTTTGAGGGAAAAATAAAGTTTAAAAAAATATTAAAACTACGACGTCGATTATTAAATAAGTCGTTGACGAATTTGATCGTCGACGTCATCGTGACTAGTCGACTAATCTTGGCAGCCCTAGTAGACAGCGGATATCTTTCGCTCTATTCTAAGAACACTTCATGCATTGATTGACATCGGGACTTAAAGATCATTTTAACCAGTAGAACAAAAAGTTTATCTAAATCTGATTACCAACCCTGCCTTTAAATTAAACACTGGTTTAGTCCTCAACATTGCGTACATCATTTGTAAAATGTGCACAAAACATGACCACCACACCCTCATTATGTTGCTACTGCTAATAAAAAAAATCCTTTGTCTGTTCCTTTTTCACAGTGCTGAGTCAACAATGTGACCACAGGGCTCCTCTTACCTGTTGAAGACATTCTCACTGAAGGCATATTTCTCTAGCCTCCCAAGAGGAGTGAGGTTATCCTGTCCCGCATCGAGGAAGGCTGTGATGCGGATGCCGTCGCACTCTGAACCATAGTCATCAAATCCAACTGCAGAAAAGAGAGGAGGTCATTTCACATGCATACAGAATGGAAACACACAACTAATGCCACTTGAATGAAACCTGGTAGACGCAGCACGGTAGCCACCATGCCATGCTGAAGATACTGACTCAGACTAAAATGTGTGAACAAAGCAGAAACTCTTCAGTCTAATGGTTTAATGGTTTTATTTTATTTAATTTTCCAGCCATAAATACTCTCTGGCTGTGCAGATGGAGCTCAATGCTATCTCGTTACCCCAGCAAATGCAGACAACAGGGACTGTTGGGTCATATAAATGCTAATAATAGCATAGCGTAAAACCCTGAAATGCTGTTGACAGCTCCAAATCTCTCATGGGCAAACAGGGTTGCCACGAAAGATGACACTTCCACAAACGTAGCAAACACAGCCCTGCACTTTTACAACAAGTTAAATAGTCACATGCTGTGTTCACATCTTTGATGCGAGAAAAAAAAAGCAGAATACTCACAGTCATCCAAATCATCGTGGCCATCTTCAAAGTATAAAGATAGACCTGCAAGGATAAGGCAATTAGAGAGGGGAATCCGTTAAGACAAACATGTCATCAACATACCATCAGTCCATACACGACCACTCCCCCGGCAAAATGAAAGGAGCTGTGGGCTGGCAGGTTTACGGGCTGACAATTACTAAGAGAGGACAAAGTCTGCTTCAATCAGACAATAAATCACTGTGGTCACACTGAAAATCAGAGCGCCCACATGACATCAGCCGCAAAGTGACGAATAAGCGGAAGGAATCAAAACAAGCCCAAAACTACACACTTGACATTTTCCACTGGAAGCGACAACATTTTCTGTCTCAGTTCTTTTATTTCTCGAATGCATAAAGAACGATTACCAAACCTCCCTGGTAGCCATGCTGGGTCCTACGAGTCACAGGTCATTTTGCTATATGAACAAACATCTTTTATTTTCTTTCCATGGACACTCACCTGGGTGAAATCAGCATTAAGTGGAAACACTTCAGTTCAAACATTACATAACTCTGATTTCTAAGGGTGGGCATGTTTCTGCTGGGTAAATGTCTTTGGTTTAAAATGCCTTTTCTTGTCTCAAGACACTCTATTCCCCCATCTGACACTTCCCTTCAGGCACAATGTTTGTTTTTCATGTTTGATTTAAGTTAACCTCCTCAAATTTTGTATGATTTTATTTTTTTTCTAAGTTGTTGAGTTATAATGTGAATGTTTTTTTCATTTCTGGATTTGTGACACCTAGATTTCCCTTCTCAACATTCAAATTAGTCTCATCCTTTCTTTTTAGCTGTACAACAATTAAGTATGACTTGAGACTTCAGAATGTATTGTTTAAAATCTCTAAACTAAAGTAGCAGAGAAATCAGGTACTAAATCACATCACAATTTTATTTGAGTAACTTAATGGACACCTTGTTTATTTATTTGTCAATAAATGCATTCCTATGTGATATTCCTGTTGTCTCCTTCTTTGAGATTTCATCCAGAATCTAGAAAAAAAACATCTTTTAATTCCTCCTCAGTACTTCACACAAAACTGATATCTTAACTAAGACGTTTACAGGTACCAAGCAGGTACCAAGTCGTCAAACTCCTGTGTGTTATGTCATATCCACAAAGTCATGTGTGACAAACACAAAGTTGATAAAAAAAAAACACAGCAACATACGGTTTTGTTATTTTTTTGTGATCTGCCACAGCTCTGTTTATCTCTATGAAGGTTGCAGTTTTTCCAAAAGCCTTAGCTCCACAACAAAATGACAAAATAAATCAGGAACACATCTTCTTAAAAGATGAATACTTAAACATATATCAAAGCTATTGTGGAAATGGTCATAAAGAATCTGTGGTCCAGATACATCATGATTCTGGTGTTGAATAGTGATAGTTTTTAGCTGTAAGAAGCACTTAAGTGAGGTACCTGCAGCATATATGACCGTAAAGAAGCTTGAATTTCTTATGTCCACTACTTTTTGATGCCTACCACACTTGATGTGTGTTGTAAACACTGATTCAGTCCTCAGTGAGTACCTGCAGCATTCTTTTTTTCATGTTGGTGAATTTTATTGTGTCCTGTCTAACTGTGACATATGTTTTAAAAACTACACAGTTCTAATCAACAGAATTTTAGCACATCTTTTTTTAAAATGTGCAAAAATCATGTCCTCGGCGCCTTAATTATGTCATCACAACTCTAAAAAAATATTTATCTGATTTTTGCTCTGTTGAGGACAGACTCCCAGAGTAGAAGGCAGGAGAGCTATCACATAGGACTGTATTATAATGAAAAATACATAAACAATATGAGCATTGAACTACTCAAACGAAATGTGATCTTTTTAAACGATATAGCTTTATGAGGTCTAAATTCATATTTTTTTTGTGACATAGCTTAAAGGGCGGACAGGATGATACCACCAAAACACAATTGAGTAGTCAAAAGAAGAGCCTAGAAAGAGATCCCAGAAGGAGAAGCATGTGGTGGGACGGCTAAACGCCTGTGTTTACAGCTGGGCAAGCAAGGGAATGTGCACGATATATAAAAAACAATGCATACTTTGAAACGATATATTAAACGCGGTATTGTATGTAGAGTATATGTAATTGCGGTTGCTTGAAGAACGCCCCTAAAAGCATGTTAGCCAAGAACAACATCTCCCCTTTGTTATGGTATAAAGGAGGATTTGGTCAGCTTATGGCTGAAAATGACTTTAGCAACTCGGCTAACGTTAGCTAGGTCAACTCGCTAGCCTTTGCTATGGCAACAGCTCGATAATATACGCGAGTGGAGGCACTTTGTGGTGCCTAACTTTAATAAAGAGTGGTTATTTAAAATCATTAACATAACCCGGTTGTTTAAACGCTTAGATGCAGTCCTACAATCACACATTTCGATAGCCCGGAGGCGCCTCCGTTAGCCAGCTGGCTAGTGGTGCTAAGTTTGCTAACATGGCTTGTCCAGCCCTTTCGCTTGACTTGACTCGCCTTAGCAGCACTTTGTACTAGAACATCGCGGATTATGAATAGCTGGAACCGCTATTTTGAGTATTAAATCCGTGAAAAAACAAATATCGCTTTGTAAGTACCAACAAGACCCGAAAGTAATTGAGAAAATAGTAATAAAAAGTGTCATTACCTGCCATCTTGAGTATCGGCTCGGCTCTGCGGGCTGCCGTCCCGTGTGGGCTGTCACCACCGCTCAGCTGTCACTCAAACAAGGCAGCTAACTACTTCCTCAGACTACTTCCTGACGCTAGAATAAACCGGTTGATAAAACATGTAAAACAACGACCTTTAACCGATAAGCTCTCCACGACTGAAGCTCAAACTCGACATACCTGAGCATAAATACAGCCTGTGGGCTTTGTGTATCTCCAAACAAAAAAAGAGCCGGTGTTCTGACGAGTTGTGCTGCTTTGTCAAAAATGCTACCGTACTGCGAGTCGATAGCGGTGGCTGCCAATTTGCTTCTTAAATTTTACTTTAAGTGGTGTTTGTACTGTGGAAATGGGGTGAAAATATTTCTGTACACTAATATTACACTTAGATAAGACTTAGATTAGACTTAGAGTAGATTAGACTTTATTTGACTCTATGGCAAAATATGGAAGCCCGTTTCCGCCTGTAAAATAAAGAAGAAAAAAAGAGAAAGAAATTGAAAAAAGACCAAGTCATGATAATGAGATACTGAGATGTGTGTCTATTTTCCCCAAGTAAAGGCTGCTTTTTCTATGATGTAACTACTCTGGGTAATTTGTTTCTGCCTCCTTGATGTACCATTGTGAATTAATTCAACGATGAATAGGTGCAGGTTTGTACCCTGAAGTCTTCATTAAGATCATTATCATTAATACATTTTTGTGATGCGATGTCATTTTAATTCCTCGTATTTCCTTCGGTTGTCTGTTTTGTCTTTTCATGTACTTGTACCTATGAGGAAAAAAAGAGCACAATGTATCTCACATTGAGCAAGCACCTTATGTTTACATCACGTTTGACTTTTTTTAATTGATATAATTTTAATCGATAGCACATTTTAATTGTATATTAAAAAATCTAACTTTAAACCGTAGCAGACTTATCTTAGGATGGAGTTAAATTCCGTATCAGGCTTGTGCCTCCGCGCATGAGCAAATGAGTGAGTGGCACAATTCGAACGGTAGCACAATTCGACAGAACACCAGCAAGTCACGTGACCATACGCCGTAGTTCAAGATGGAGCCTCAGCGTTTTGATGTCTTTACTGTTAGCTAGTTAGCTGTTTACAAAATTCTCAGTATGACAAATAAGGCGGATTAACAGACGTTGTAACGATAATAGTGCGATCAGATAGTCTGAAATGTGCATGTGGCAGCTCTCTACCACGATGAGGTAAAGTTTTTTTTCCTGTAAACATAGACTACCTGAAGATTTTTTCCACATCAGAGGTAGCCAGAGGAGCAAACTGTCAATGGTCATCATCACAAACTCATTTTGAACGAAAAGAGATCGATATGGCACTGAGGGAGTTAAAGGTTTGCCTCCTGGGGGTGAGTGTGCTTCGATTTCTGGTCAAACATGTTCATATTATCCTCACTGTACATCTGACTGTACCTGTGGCATCAAATGCTCCATAATCAGACTGAGACGAACTGATGGGCAGGTCTGTTTACAGGAGTTACATATGTCGAAATCAGTAAGCTACTGGGTAAAAATTTACATTTGACTCTTAAATTACTCTTATTTATCATCTTAAAATTCTTCAGAGCAGTCATAGCAGCAGTACAGAATTAAAATGGTTTATTTCCTCCTGAAGAACTCCTAAAACTTCCCCTAATCTCACTCACTCCATGACCTACCGGAAATACGATCATCCAAACCTTTTCTGCTCCAGTTTTTAAAATCAGTAATTTGCTCTGTTATAATAATTAAAAAAAGAGGCACTTAAAGTTGTCTACACTTAGGTAAACAGGATCTGATTTACAGTTCCTACTTTATTTTTATGTTTTTATTCATGTAGAGACATAAAAAGATCAAGAAAAAAATGGCAACTGAGAAAATATGTGTCATTCATTTCATCATTACTGGTCTTGGCTGTCTTTAGTAGTCAGAAATTAAAAACCAGATGAACATGCATACATGTGTTTAACATAGGTGGCCTTTGTTTACTGAACACTCCTGTTTAATGCAAGAAATTACATCATACGTAATGAAGTTGCAGTTGATCTCATCTTCATTTTCTTGATATATTCTGTTCAATACATCCTTAAAGTAGCCTCAGACCTTCTTTCAGTAATCTGTTTTTAACATTTAAGGCTCTACATTGAGAGTTATGAGGTTTTTGGCATGCTTGTCAGATAGATAGAACATCTGAAATGGAAAAAAAAATAGTGACTCCAGGAGATGTGCTGTTTTTTATGTTATCTTATATTAATTTTCTTTATTCTTGGGTAAATCGTTTAACTAATTTGTAAGAAAAATGGCAGATGGATTTAAAAAGAGTGCAAATGAGTGCATGCTGCAGCCCAAAATAATTTTAACTTTACAAAACAGCATTACTAGTCTTTGCTTTGCCCACTTTTTAAAATAATCTCAGCTACAATATTTGTGCATGTCAGGACTGATTAAAACTGAAACAATGTCTGTATTTTCTGTACCATAATCTCATTTATTAATTCCTGAGAAAACATCCCCTCTATACATTCCTTTTCCCGTCTACAAAAACATAAAACAAACAATGAAGCCTTAAATACATCTTCCCAGTTTAACTATCACAAAGTAGCAGACCTACACGAGAAGCAGGAAGGAAGACGCTGCCATGAGAAAGCAATAATGTCTGGGCACTTTGCCAGAGCAGTGTTTTTACTGTTGTGATTACTCTTGTAGTAATAGTTTCTGACCATGTTTAGTGACCAGCCTCTTTATTTTGTCTGTGCAGGACACCGGAGTTGGAAAGTCGAGTATTGTTTGGAGATTTGTGGAGGACAGCTTTGACCCAAACATCAACCCAACAATCGGGTGAGTTCCTGCTGTCTCCCACGCTACGAGTCATGCTACTTCTCTCTTTCAAAAGTTTTTGTTTAGGTTTGTGGTAGGACATTATGAAGCCATTCATTTAGTTTCTGCCTGCATGCAGTCCAAGATTTGAAGAAAAAAAAGAATGTGAAGACTGTCTTACATTCACTCAGATTAAATTATTGACTAACAAATAAACCAAACATTTTCTACCTTTAGCCTAATGATGACGTGATCTTGTCTTATATACAAGTACAGTGGCAGTCTTTTCGTTTCAGACTCTAAAAACAATAATAATGACTCTACTACACCAACAATAAAAATCAGAAACAACTGTGATAGTTTAAATTTTGTGGCTTCAGATTGACTCCAGAAAACTTGTTCTCTCAGTCAGTGAAGCTTCATAAAAAAAATCAGGTTCAACTCGTAATGTTTTAAAGTGACTGAAACCCTCCCAAAAAGAAATAAAGATACATATTGAAAAAAAAAAGGATTTTAAAGTGGAAATTAATGCAGCAAAAGATATAGATCATTTTAAACAGCTAAAGAAAAAAGTTAAAAATGAGTTAAAGCATTATCACAACAATTAGAATATGGTTTAAATGATCGTCAAAAAAGAGTGAGGAAAAAAGAAGAAATAACTAATAATAAAACATAATTCAAGTAGAAGAGCTGTAGCTGGATCAATACACCAGTATTGATCAACACAGACGGATACATCTTGTCAGCATATGTTGTTCTAATCAATAACAGGTAACTGCTGAGCAGAGCCTGAGGTAAATATAAACAGCCCCAGAATAACACAAACAAACACACACAAAGTATTTGTCATATTTGCAGAAATAGTGTCATAAGTTTGGTTTTAACCAAATCCACAGCTTATTTCAGACTCAAAACAAAGTGTTGGTACTGTGACAGCCTCAAAAGTCTCTAAATTGCTGAACTGTAATTGGAAAAAAAAAACACATTGAGTTGTTTTCATTTGGTGCTCTGTTGTTTACTGAAGCTGGTACATATTTTAGAACATCACAAAGCAGATGATCTAAATGGAAATCTCATACTCGTAACATATGTTGGATTGAAAGTTGTTTACTTAAGCTGTGGCTCTATAAGTTTGCTATGTTTTGTAAGACATTTAGTGTAACACTCCTGTAAAGTGACACAGAATGAATATCAGTACTGTTGTCTTTTCTTTTATCCAGAGCTTCTTTCATGACAAAGACTGTGCAATACCAGAATGAACTGCACAAGTTCCTGATCTGGGACACTGCAGGACAGGAGCGGGTGAGTGATATTCACTGAGGTTTTGGCCCTCAATGTTGTTTTCAAATGGACTGCCGAATTTTAGATCTGAGTGTTTTAGTTCTACGCAGCCAAACCACAACAGCACACAGTTATGACTCTGTAATCAATCGGTTTGACTTGGCTGATTTGAAACTCTACTGATACCTCCCTTGTGGTTTTAAAGGGAAGTGAGAAAGTCACACACACAGCACTCCCTGAGTCAGCCTGAGGGAGAGTGAAGAGTGCAGTTACCCAGGATGTCTGATAGGGGGCAACATTTACCTTCATAGTGGGACAGCTGCACGTCCTCCTCATTTAACTCATTGACATGATTTAAGGAGTATCATGGACTATCTGCCGTTTTTCAAAGAAGCAAACATGATTAAATCTATTGATTTACAGGGCCAATTTATTGAACTTTTTTTAAAAAAATATTGTATTCTTTATTTATTAATTATGTTTTATTTATTATATTTTATTTAATTATGCCTTATTTTGTTACTATTTAGTAATTTATTTTATACATTTTTTATTTATTTATTATATGTCATTTAAATCTGGTTTACTGTTTCTTTTGTTTTTTTTTTAACTTTTTGTCATTCTATTATTTCATTTAACTAAATAACGAAATAATATTTTATGACATTTTTTTCATATTTTTGTAGTTTTAATTATTGTTTCATTATATTGCATGTCATTTCCATATTTTATTTAATTTTATAGTATTCCAAACCATTTTTTTGGGTATATTTTATTTGTCTTATATTATTATTTTTTTACTATTTTATTTTTCCTATTTTTGTTTACTTCTTAGTTTCTTTAGATTTTAAATCCTTGTTTTCTGGTTCTCTTAAGTTATGAATACAAATAAACTTGCAAGTTCTTCTAAGACAATGTGGTAAAATTTGTAGACTTAAAGTATAAAAAACTGACAATAAAAGCCAAAAGTTACATTAAAAATGTGTCAGTCGCAGTCAGAGATAAGACATTTGCATTTACAATCAAATACTTGACTACCAATCAGATCCTTCGCATCTGTCCTACAACCCTTTTTTTAGTGCCTTCACCCTTGAAAAAAATGGGCCTGAACCCCCTCACAGGTGTCATTAAGAAGAGGATACATCTTTGTGTTTGAGTAAAAATTTTGCATTCAAGTCTCCCTCAACATAACATCAACAAACACAGACATGTGTAGGGTAGAGAACTACTTTCTCTCATGACACACTCCCTGTGTCAGCTCTTCCTCTTTCTATGCGTGCCCTTCTCCTTCTTCTCCTGCTGCTGTAAGGCCTTATCCCTGCTGCTGTCCTCTCCAGAGAGGTGAGATAAGATGCTGTTTGTCTTTTATCCCCCATTTTCCCTAGAGGCCTCAGTTTCTTTGAGACCCTTGGGGGGACATCAATGCGGCCCTCGTTTAAGATAAGACCTGAGGATGAAACCCAAGCCGTCTCAGCTCAGTGGCGTGTGCAGCCTGCTACTGTGTCTTATCTGCAAGTCGCCGCTGCTCCACGTCAGGCTTTGCTCTTTTCTCTCTGTCTATTGTGTTTTCTCCTGTGGACTCTTTCTTTTCATTCCTCTTCTTGGCGGGAATCAATTTTCTGTCATTGCTTTTTGTTCTCCTCTACCTTTTCATTCTCACAAACCCACTTTCTCACGTCTGTGTGGCCTGTAGCCGCCCTTGAGGTTCACAATCGTATGGGAAAAAGGAGTAAAATTCCTCTCAGTTGGTTTAACGCTGTGGTGTCTTGGGGTCTATTTGAGCTTTTTTCTTCAATTTCTGCTGAGTTTTGGCCGAACAGAAGTTGTTGATGGGATACTGGGGGAACATGAAGGCAGCCAGTGCACATGGAAGGGAAGACTGGGGCAAAAATGCTTCTTTTTTTCTTTTTTTCTGAAATCCATATCTCAAAACCAGATGAGGCGTCACGAGTACATCTAAGCCCAGCTATCAACAGCCCGTCAGATTTGTCCTCACCGACTGTACCTCACATAAAAATAAGCAAGAGGAACCACGTGTCCTACAGGGATAGCAGGGCTTCTTTCATTAAGCACCCAGCTTGTGGTTTAAGTAATTAGTCAGCACTCACAGGGCATCACTGAGGCTGTTTTCTGGGCTGCTGTGTGGTCAGACGTCTGGTCTAGCTGTGATTACTCTTTGGGTTGAGGCAGAGATAGACCACACAGGACTTTTGGTGGTGCAAACCCAGCAATGAAACAGCGCTCTGCACACTGCCTCAGCCAAAGCTGGATTCCTGTTGGCGGACTTGGGGCCAGTAACAACTATAATTATGTGGAATGTGTGCTTTCCTGAGGTAACGCTGTCACTCCAAGATGGATAGTTTATTCCATCATCCTGTAAAGGAAAATAGAATTGGCGGGAAAGCCTGGGTCATTTCAAGTGAAGGTCTTTTTCAGTCATGGGTTGTTTCTTTTAGAGTAAATATCATCAGTTAATACATGACACATGGTTTTATTAGTGTATTAAAATGCCTCAGAACAGCCTATATAATGTAAGCAGAAGAGGGAAAATACCATTTTACTCAACTGTCTTCTGATGAAATACATATTATGCTTTTTAAAAACTTTTTCAGACTATTAAAAATTCAAAAACCTTATAGAGGCCCATATTATTGAGAGTCAAGGTTTGTATTTGTCACATGCTCCGTCAAGTGAGTAGTGAATGCAAAGCCATGTGGTTTAAAAACACAACTCTCTAAGATCTCAATAAAGAAAGTAGTGGTGATAAAAATGTTACAGCTGAAAAAAACAGCGGTCAAAGCTGAGGATAAGAGCTGCGGTGATGTCACCCCTGATTTGTCTGAATTTTCTGCATTAAATTAACTCTCCCCTTTTGTTGATGGCAAGCAGAAATCTCTGGTGTTGGAAAGTGAAGCCAATTTGAGAATTGCAGAGAGAAAATGCAGTTCCTCAAATGTCCACTTGAGGCTGGCTCCAAAAGTGAGTTAATCCTCATTAGGTCCCATGTGAAACACCCATTTTTAAAAGCAGAAGTAAACATGTTTACAGCCTGATACAAATATGAGGTTTGATCTCTGAAGCTCTTTTTGCTCTTATTTTTAAACTAAGTTTTTAAAATGGTACGAAGAGGGAATTTCTTTCCAGAATTCATCCACTTAGATCAGTGGTTCTCAAACTTTTTACACCAAGTACCACCTCAGAAAGTATTTGACTCTCCAAGTACCACCATGATGACTGATGTTAATCATGTAGTGCAGTCAGCCTGAGTGTTCAGCTACATCTGTGCACAGTTCAATAATGAAGTGGGGGTTTATACCTAATAAGTATATTAATTATTTCAAACAATATAAATACACAGTTTGAACGTTAACACTGTGCTAAAAAATCTGTAGCATAAAATTGATTCCATTCAAATGTTCCATTCACCTAAAAGTGAAACAAAAAGTATACACAAATAAATGTACAAAAACTGTACATAAATCCAAATTTGATGTGGTTGGAGTCATTTTCTCACTCATTTATACCATTTGCTGCTGCTAGCAGATGCTGTGGTGATCTGACTGGTGCTAAAGGCACTACTGTTTGCACCTTTGCTGGGCTCACTCTCCTCTTCTTCGGTTTTCGCGATTGAATGATTCTCCACCTAATAAGCACTCTTCTTCCTAGATTAAAGCCGTGATATAAATCTCATAATTTGGCCACCTTCACCCTTAACCTCTTGCTAATGCAGCCTTAACGCCACATGTTTTAGATACTGGTCTATGTCAGCAGCGGTGGCTTTATTTAAAAAACTTCAGCTGACATTGACGTCACATTAATGCCAGTACATTCAGAACATTAAGACTCAAATAAACATATTTCATTTTCCTACATAAACTTACTAGAATCTTATATATTTGATGGTGTTACATATTTTAATTTTAATTTATTTTATTTATTTTTAAGTCCTCCAAGTACCACCAATGGGAGCCCAAGTACCACCAGTGGTACGCGTACCACACTTTGAGAAAGGCTGATTTAGATTATAATAAGGCTAAAAGTTCTCTGTGTCTGAATATTGGCATGACTGATTTTACTGACAGATGGGCGTGTTTTACCAGCAACCTACAATATTTTATACATTTTTTATTTATTTATTATATGTCATTTAAATCTGGTTTACTGTTTCTTTTGTTTTTTTTTTAACTTTTTGTCATTCTATTATTTCATTTAACTAAATAACGAAATAATATTTTATGACATTTTTTTCATATTTTTGTAGTTTTAATTATTGTTTCATTATATTGCATGTCATTTCCATATTTTATTTAATTTTATAGTATTCCAAACCATTTTTTTGGGTATATTTTATTTGTCTTATATTATTATTTTTTTACTATTTTATTTTTCCTATTTTTGTTTACTTCTTAGTTTCTTTAGATTTTAAATCCTTGTTTTCTGGTTCTCTTAAGTTATGAATACAAATAAACTTGCAAGTTCTTCTAAGACAATGTGGTAAAATTTGTAGACTTAAAGTATAAAAAACTGACAATAAAAGCCAAAAGTTACATTAAAAATGTGTCAGTCGCAGTCAGAGATAAGACATTTGCATTTACAATCAAATACTTGACTACCAATCAGATCCTTCGCATCTGTCCTACAACCCTTTTTTTAGTGCCTTCACCCTTGAAAAAAATGGGCCTGAACCCCCTCACAGGTGTCATTAAGAAGAGGATACATCTTTGTGTTTGAGTAAAAATTTTGCATTCAAGTCTCCCTCAACATAACATCAACAAACACAGACATGTGTAGGGTAGAGAACTACTTTCTCTCATGACACACTCCCTGTGTCAGCTCTTCCTCTTTCTATGCGTGCCCTTCTCCTTCTTCTCCTGCTGCTGTAAGGCCTTATCCCTGCTGCTGTCCTCTCCAGATTCAGCCTGGAATGGATATGCACAGACTTATAGACATTGTCATACATGAAATAATGCTGCTGGCATTGCTAAAAATAGTTCCTTCCTTTTTCTTAAGTTAAGTGTGCAGACTAAGTGCTGAAGCTGTGTTTCTGTCAGCTTTGGAAAGAATCTCACCCCAACATACCCAGAGTGTCCCGGGCAGCTACATTTAGAATCTCACATGTTGTTCTTATTATGCAGCGCTTTGTGATCTATTGGGTTAAGATGAAACGGTCCTCATAAATACAAAAACGCTAACAGCTTTTGACACATTCTGCTCATCTTTCTGTTGATCGCTAACACGTGTGAAGGCCGAGTGGAAAGAATCGCCATCCTCACATTTGAAAGAAAACCACTCAGGACTTCAGTTTAGTGAAATGGTACCAGGTTGTGTTTTCTTCCTTAAACTTTAAACTCCAGTTTGGTTTTGCCCAAGTCAGCACAACTCATTCGGTAGAGTTGTTGCCTCTCAATTGGAAGGTCGAAAGTTTGATCCCAGCTCCTGCAGTCACATATCGAAGTGTCCTTGAGCAAGACACTGAACCCCAAATTGCTCCCACTGTTGGTAAGAGGTGTGTGGATGGTTCCTATATAGAACTCTCAACCATCAGTGTGTGAATGTGGTGTGGATGGGTGAAAGAGATCAGAAGTGTGAAGTGCTTTGAGTGGTGAGACAGACCAGAAAAGGGCTATATAAGTACTGGTCCATTTACCATTTGGTGATCGTGTAATGGATTAGCTCTATCCATGTAAGCCTCAACACTGCAGCCTAGTTTGAGCAGTGTTAATATCTATGATAGATAATAACACTATAATCCCATTTTCAGTACATTTTTACGAGCATCATCCTTTTCCCTCTGTCTTCCTACAGTTTCGTGCCCTGGCTCCCATGTATTACAGAGGCTCAGCAGCCGCCATCATTGTTTATGACATCACAAAAGAGGTATTATTTACTTTTAAATCCTCATGCAGCATAATCCACTGAGTATTACTGTATAGTTTCTTTGTTTTTTTCATGTTTTCCTGCAATTTTGGATGAATGATAATTCCTCTGTACTTCACAGACATTCTTGATGCTTTCCTAATGTTCAAATGTCTGTTTAGTAAATATGAACTTTACTTTGCTCAGCATAAAGACTGGGAAGAGGCAGAAACAGCTAATTTAGCTCTAAATAAAAATAACAGAAACCGTCTGAAGTGAACTAGTATAAGGGGAAAAAAAATCATATCTTGTTGTCTAATTTGTTTGGAATCTCCAGAGATTTAATGTCTGCTCGAGTCACATTTTTTGCAGGAAGTTTCCAAAGTGACCAATTTGCCAGTTGTTATAGTGACAAATAAAATTCTGAATAACCAACTGGTCTAAAGAGCAGAAAATGCAGAGAAAACAATCAAATTTAAGCACATTTTTTTTTAACATGACTGAACACAAGATTACAAACTAACAAGTAAACAATCCTGAATTGGTTCATTGAGTGGGGCTACCATTTGCAGACTTAGCACCACCAGCCCTCGGTCTTTCTACATACAACTTAATCTCAGTTTTCTGGATCAAAATAGTGATAAGACATGACAAGATGCCATCTCCAGGTATAGAGCATTACAGTTTTGTGGCAGTAGCCATGAACCAGGGCCACAGCCCCCTCTAGTGGCATGTGGCTGTAACAATTAATTATGATACTTGATGTGCCTTTAATATTAAACTGTCAAGAAATAATTTCACCTACTACCATATTGACCCGAATATAAGACATGTTTTTTTTTTTCGTTGAAAATAATGTGGAAAAAGTGGGGTCGTCTTATAATCGGGGTCTTAACCATTGACACATACTGATAGTTGTTAGAGTCAATACACGACCAAACAGCAGAGGGCGCCAACTTTTTGTAAAGCCGGCGAGCTCACTGTGCCTGCGGTGATCCATGAGAGCAGAGACGCGACAGGTGATGGACAATGGAGAGGCGCGCTGATCGTCCAGAGCAAAGTGGATCAAAAGTTGAGCAAGTGAACAGACAGCTGAGGCAAAGTTATGGTGTTAAATCAATGCAGCATAGACGTTAAACAACCGTCAGGCAGCCAAAATATTTGGAGTTATGGAGTGTAATGTCTGAATATGGCGCGTTCATAAAGACCGTCTGAAAAATACCGTAAAAGAGCGGCGGGAGGGTGTTTGGGTCTGTTACTGAGAAACGTAACGAAAGGCATCATTAGCAGAGCTCTCATTAGTAAATTTCATTTACAGCCAAAATCGAACACAGTCTCTATTATTTCAATGGTTTTCTCAGAATTTCAATAAAAATAGTTTCTTTAAATAAAGTAAATTTTGGTTATCAGAGTCTTTTTCTGAAGAAGTGGGGTCGTCCTTTATTCGGGTCAATACGGTAGTTGTTTTAGTGTCGATTTACAAGGATAAAGACGTTTTGAATTTTTTAGTAATTGGTATGTAGCCATCTTTGTTTGTTTATTTGTTTGTTTTTCCTAGTCTTGGATTCACATCCCTTATTTAGTCTTTATTTTTAGCTGATTTCAGCTTTAGCTTTGCATTTCCTTGAAAAAGAAGAATGGCATCTAATTAATCACATTAGTCTTGTTTACAAAGCAAACAAAAAAGACTCAGACTTTTTTAAAAAAAGATATTTTATACCTTGACTTATAACCCAGCCTAAGAGTTATATTGTCTCTGATATTTTTGGTTTGTTTTTTATTTATTTAATTTTTCAGGATTTTACAGATTTGTTAATTTTGTGTTGTTAGTCATGCAATTTTTATTCATTATGCTGAGTTCTTGTTTGTTTTTACGTTTAATGTTTTACTGTCCATTTATTTCTTCAGTGTTAATTCACTGTGCAAGTCTTTTGTAAATTTTGTTGTTCCTCCAGATAAATGAATTGGATTATATTAAGCTGGAAAAGCTGTGTGCGTGTCTTCTAAACAGCTGTAACATATTAACTTGTATCACCATCAGGAATCCTTCCAAACACTGAAGAACTGGGTGAAGGAGCTGCGACAGCACGGCCCTCCTAATATCGTGGTCGCCATCGCAGGCAACAAATGTGACCTTTCTGATGCCAGGTGAGCCAGAGTTAGAGATAAACCTGTTCAGATCACAGTTCGTGTGTTTAGTGTGAGGCTTTGTTTTTATTTATAGCACTGGAGTGATTTCAAATGACTAGATTGGATGGAAAACCTCTTGTGAAGAAATATTCTGACCTTTCGAAATGGAATAATATTTAATGTTTGGCTTAGACGTGCCTCTGCACTGAGGATAATTGGCTCTCCTTACTGTTTGGTTCTGTGTGTAAACAGTCTGATGTGAAATATACGGTAAACAGGGCCTAACCTCTCCTTGCTTTGATATAAGAGTTGATTACTTTCCAGATTATATAGATGTGTTGAAGATGCCTTGTTGTTGTTTATAGGGCTAAATAAACAACGAATATTGAGGAGTAGTTGAAGATGTTGTTTACATTTCACAAATTGGAAATCCTCCAGACGCTCGTATTTATTACACCATCCATGAAATCAGAAGATCTTCCATGTAATATCTGAAGGAGAACAATTTGATCATTATCCTGCGGAGCATGAAATTGGAGAATTAGTTTACCTCTTGCTGCAGAGTTACTGAGACATATCTCTGATGTTTACAGGGAAGTGCCAGAGAAGGATGCCAAGGACTACGCTGACTCCATCCATGCCATCTTTGTAGAAACCAGCGCCAAGAACGCCATTAACATCAACGAGGTGTTTATAGAGATAAGTGAGTGTGTTTTCTTCTGCCTGCTCATCCTCAGGTTCCCATTCAGCTGTGACTAATTAACTATTGTGCTGCTTTGAGGTAATTATTTCAAGCAAGAGGAGAATTTTTAGATCAGAACTGAAATGTGTTTTTATTAGTGGTAATGTTTTTTTCAGGTTTGTATCAGATGATTGATGAAACAGAGGTAGTTCAGAATAAACCTCACAGGCTGCAAGCCCTGTCATACCGCTTTAATCTGTATTCTTCCTGTGCAAGTTACTCCTTTTGATGCAATCATAGTTTACTTGTGCATCAATTTCTTCTAAGTTTCAATATACAGTTTCCCCTTTTCTATTTGATACACATTGAAAATAATGAGTTTTCTTTGATAACTCAGACAATACACTTGATTAAGCTCTCAGTAGCGACAGATATGCTGAAGAAAAAGGAAACAAAGCTTCTGCTAAACAGCTCGGTTCTGACTGCATACTGGAAAACAGTTTAAGCATGAAATGGGAAACAAAAGAAGAGAAGAGCTTCGAAAGAAGATGGTGCTCTTAGATGGAGGGTATGAGTAAATCCAGAAAAAACACGGGACAAAAATGAAGCATTCATCTTCAGAAGAGAGGTCAAACTTTAATTACACCCAGTGCTTGTGTTTTAGGTCATCAAGACACAGCTTGGATTCTGACACATTTAACTCATCCTAGTATGCTCCCTGAAAACTTTTAATACAAGAAGGAAAAAAAAGGATTTTAAAGTCCTTTTTTAAAAATTTTTTTTGTCCCTTTTTCATTTTTTTTCAGCATAACCTTGATGGATATTAAAACTACCTGTTGTAAGAAATGGGGCACAGTTATTGGATTACTCTCAGTTATTTATCATGAAATGTGTCCACTGAAAGCTTTTTATTTTGAAAAACGCTTCATAGTTGCTCCTGTTGGCCTCACTGTAAGCATGCACCCCATGTAAGGAGGCTTGTTATGGCCCAAAATGTAACAATGACCTGAAATGTAATAAAAAACAAAAAACCCTGAAATGTAACAAGATGCTGAGCCCAAAATGTAATAACTTTTACTCACAATGTAGCAGCTTGTTACATTTTGGGTCAGTTTTATTACATTTTTATTACGTTTCAGGCTCAGCACTTTTATTACATTATCGACCAGTTATTACATTTCAGATTTTGTCACATTGTTTGGTTTTTTTTTATTACATTTCAGGTTGTTGTTACAAATTGGACTCTAACAAGGTTTTGGTCCCTGTTGTAGAATTGAACTAATTGGACTCTCAACCACAGCCCTTCCTTTGTTGCTCGTCTTCTTCATCTCTCTACTTCTCACATTTTCTGCCTCTCATCAGCCGTCCTTTCAAATAAAGTCAAAAATGTCCAAAAATATAACTAGAAGGAAAAAAAAAGAAGCAATATAGGAAGTGAGAAAGTTTATGCTGGACTTGCGAAAAGAAGAGGGAAGCTCAACGCAACCCACTTGCTGAACTTGTGTGTCCGTGTGTGTCTCCACAGGTAAACGCATCCCGGTTGCAGAAGTAGCAGGAACACCAGGGAAAGCTTTCAAACTGGGACGTCAGGCCTCAGAGTCTCGCAGGACGTGCTGCTGATGATGCCGGTGACTGTCTCCACATCACCTGTAGCCTGATCTTAACTTTCTCCAGTTACCCCACATTACAGGCCCCACACATCATCCAACCACACACCTCGCCATCAGTGATACCTGGATACAACATTCCAGACTGATGCCCTGTACACAAAAACAAAAACAGATAAAAACTAAATTTCTGGCAGGAAGCTTATGGACACTTATATTGATATGAAAGTACTAGAGCCTGTTATATGGAGACACATTTTACAGGCTCCTTCCATGGACATGGACCTCTGTTTGGGCCCTGTGCTGATCAGAGGTCTTAAGAGAGGCCAGAGGTCATTTATACCTGTAAATTTGTACAAATCTATCTTTCAAACCAAAACATGGACTGAGAATTGATCCATTTCACCAAATTATTTTGAAGTTTCCTAAATTATTTCATTTTGTCAGCTCAGTGTAGGATTCATATATACAGTTTGTGTATAATCACTTGTTTATCATAAGATTCTGATAAAACAGGATAAGATTTTTATCAATATTGTTCTGTCATCTTAATTTTTTTTTGCTCTTTTAAAAGGAGATTTCAAGAGAGGTAACAGATTCATGGTCAAGCCAGGGGGATTGTGCACGAGAGATTAGAGTGTTAATATTGTGAATGCTGTGATCACGAGGTTTAACTGCAGAAATGAAAGGTATGTGGGAGCCTTCTACCTTTACATTAAAGGTTTAGTTTGGGTAACATGGAAGTACTTGTGTTAAGGTGACATGAAAAGTCGTATTATTATCATATTTCTACAGTCAGTACAGCTGTGGAGCCTGCAGTCTGTTAGCATAGCTTAGCATATAAACTGAAAACATGAAGCAAAATCTGTCCAAACGTGAGAAATCTGCTAATCTGTTAATATTACATCTAGATTTTTGTGGGCATTAATCAAACAAATTGGCCATTTTTTCAGGGATTACTTCACCAAACTATTTCTAGATTCTGAGCTCCAAGACTCCAGCCAAGAAGTATTCTGATCCATAAGTATTTGTAAAATAGGAAGTTAGTTTTCTTTACATTGACAAGTTTTATTGGTTTATTAAATGGAAGAGTCGATCTGTTTCTGGTTAGAAAACTTTATCAACACCTCCAGGGGCAATTGGAGCAGCTTGCACATCAAAAGAAATGTGTAATTACAAAAAATGACGGAAAATAAATTCTAAGCGCTTAGATTTCTAGTCTTTATGGAGAAATAGGCTAATAAACTGAGGAATTAATATATCTAGCAAACGGATAATGAAGTGCTGTTTTTTTTTATCCAACACTGACGGAAAGCAAATGCACAAATTCATCAGAAAACAATCTGTTCTTGTGATAAACAAACGTGTTGTCTTTCTTCCTGCAGCTTATTTTTAGGATATTTTGCCCCTGATACTGAAAAAAAATCTATTATGAAACCTCATCTGTGTGATAAATCTGATTTAATCCACAATCTACGGTTAGTAGCGCATCATTCAGAGAGCAAAGTGCTGACTCTGCTGCAGTTTAAAGGGTTATTATTTAGCAGCTCCAGATGCTCTTCATGTGCTCCACAGTTTCTCCTCCAGTTACTGAAAAGATGGTAACTGAATCCTGAATATGAAGTTTCTCATATTGCACGCTGCAAACTACCTTTCGTCTCACAATGATACTTAAGCTCTCATGTGCTCACTGCTGAGCTCGCTCGTCTTTAATCCTTTGCTCGAGCTTTAAACATTTAACAGGCGAGGCTAACATTTGTGAGGCCTCGCCAGATTCTTTAATTGTCCTATAAACCTTTTTCTTTTTTTCTTTTTTTAAAGTTTTTTCTTTCTCTGACACATTCAGCTCTGGCTCACACATGCAGCGTTGTTTTACCACCCTGCCTGCAATGGAAAAAGCTAACTTTTTTGATTTTGACAGCGCTTCGAGGGAAATCTGACTTTTAAGAGCTTAAATCTCCCCTTTGCATAACGTTAAAGGTTTCAGTTTTAAACGTAGCTGTGTGTCGACATGCTGACCTTTTAATGCACCTTCTTTCTGCGCGCGCTTTGTGCCAGCCTCTGCTTTCTGATTTTCCCTCCTCCAAGCTTCTTTTGACTCATTCCTTTAAATTCCAGGCACTTATTGTAAGTCCGGCTTTCAGAGAAATGTTGTGCATTTTTACAGCAGCAGTGTGCACTGAGCTCTATCATCCTCTTAAATTCATGAAAGCTATTTCTTACTCTGAAATCCTTATGCTGTGCTAGAGTAGAGTCATTTCTCTTTAATATTGGCCTAATTAAACTTCACTTGAAGTTGAATCATGAGCTCTCCTTGGACTCCATAATTTTGTGTAATTTTGTGCTCATCTGTGTCTCATGAGAGTCACTTTTAGCCCTAAAACCTCTTTACAAAGTCGCCAAAAAACACAGATGTGGCTTCGAACTGACTTTCCCATTTCCACGTTTATAGACTTTGGATTGTGTGCTCTTCTGTCAGTGCACGTCACTTTATATGCCTTTAAACATCTTAAACGGACCTGTTTTTGATCAGTTGTGCTGCCTTTTTCTTTTCTTTAAGAGTGCAATACTTTGTAAAATGTGACCGAACTTTAGAAATCAGTAACAGAGTGAGAGTTGGTTGTCTTACAAAAAAATGTCACTGCCTGTCCTCAGTGAAATGCATGATAATGATGGGTTTGTACTGGCCTCAGCTTCTGCTGATTTGATGGCAGTTTTATGCACACAGTAGATCATATTAGCAGTGTGATGTAGCAGATTAAAGCCTTATAAAACATTCTAGGTCAAAAACCTTCACTTCAGATTGATTAACTGATCTGTGCTGCTGTCTGGCTCTTCGTTGTAATACTAACTCTAGCAAGTATTTAATATAGCTCCAGCAATTATCTTTAAAAAGGGAATCACTCTGGTACTTTAACAGCTGCACTTTGTATTAATTGGCCTTTATTAGTAACTCACACTCTGTCGGCAGCCTGTTATTATCTCTGTGAAATCACTCGATGAAACATACTTAGGAAGGTGTCAGACTCCTTAATGAGCGCTGATGTTATTTTAGGTTTTGACTGTTTGCCCGACTCATATGCTATGAAGGACATGGTGCCAAATGATGTCAAAGCCACTTTAATACACCTCACTTAAATCAGCTTTTTTAAAAAGGCTGAAGTACAACTATGATTAAAAGTCAAAATCACAAAAAATACTTTAACTTTCTTTAAGTCAGACACGTTCTTTCCCTTATTGAAAACAGGCTGAATAGAAATAGTTGGACAGTTTTGCAATGAAAACTATCATTACTCTTGGGCTGGCCCTGGGAATGTGATTAATTTGTATTATGTTTATTTTCAGTGTAAATATATACCATCAAATTTCACACAAATCAGTGATTATATTCTATATTTAAGCCCGTTGTGTGACCACCATTACCATCTGCAGTGATTCCATCAGCATTGTAGTTAACATATTTAGCTTTTCTACTATGTTTCGTATTGATAGTAACAAAATTGTTTGCGGTGTATTTCCAGAATGTGTAAAAAGGGAACTGTCAATTGGTTTACTAATAAAAGATTGACAAATATATCTTGTGCTTCTCTTGTTGTTGTGTGGGAGAGAGAGAGAGAGAGAGAGAGAGAGAGAGAGAGAGAGAGAGAGAGAGAGAGAGAGAGAGAGAGAGAGAGAGAGAGAAAATGAGTGTGAACGTCAGTGTTAAGACAGCAGGCGTCACTCAATCTGGGTGTCAGTTGGTAATGACTTAAAATATGATTAACATTTAAGGCTATTAAAAGGAGATAACAAAGAACAAGCAGGTGGATCTGTGTGTGTTTGTTGAGTGACTGACTCCCTTGTGCTAAGAGATATGTGCATCAAGTTGTCCCTGGAGGATACAGTGACAATGTTGCTGGTGATTGGCTGTTGTTCAGTTGGCAGCCAGCCACCCCGCTATAAATATGAATATGACACTTGAGAGGTGTGTGTGACCAGCAGTAGACTTTTCACTGCACTTTTAATAGTGCTGAGAGGGCAGAACACTTATTTAACAATCTCTCAATGGCGTAAGCACTAAACTCTGGTATGTTTACAATGAAACGATCCAGTGAAAGAAATAAATGGTTTCAGCATTATAGCTACTTCAAGACACTGCTTCATACAGAATGTTTGAGAATTATGTTTTATGGATGATACAGAAATTAAAGCTGTGCACTACAAAAAATAAATTCATATTTCTTTGCAGTGGTGTTTCTATAATTTGTTATAGCATTGCAGTGTGACAGAATCACATGTAAATTGGTGAAAACTAGTGAAAACTATGATAAAGTAATTGAACAATTGACACTTAAAAATGCACTGACGCACTGGTATAGTCCCCATTGTGTGATTTTGCCAACAAGCTGCCCTTTGTCCTAGAACAAATTGGAGTATTTCAATTTTTCTTTATTTAAAAAACAAACAAAAAAAGTGTCATGCTGTTGGTGCAACATGTCAAACACAGGAACACAAAATTACCATGATTTGCAGTGCTCTTTGGTTGTGTTCACCAGCTCATTGGTCTCCTTTACTATCACTTGTGTTATGACTGACTTTAAAGTAAAAAAAAAAAATCCGTTATATTCTTTGATCAGAAATTAAGTATCATTGACAGGTCATACTTTATTTATTACCAACAATAGCCAATTAATAATATTATAATGTGTTAACGTAATTTTTCCTCAGAAAGAGCAGGTATTAGAACATCACAGCAACCTTAGACCCATCATGTATTTTGTTGTTGTTGTTGTTTTTTTTACAGGCTGCACAGACAGAGGGATGATAGTTGGTTGACAAAGAGTCAGAAGTTTTTGTTCCGGAATTAAAACCTTTCTCTAACTTGCTCCAGCTCTCCTACAAGCGGTGTAAAAGCCCCTTCGTCCCTGTGTGCACCCTGGCATCACCCATCCTCACCCTCCTTGTCACCCTCCCCGCCGGGCGGCTCGCTATGCAGAGGCAGTGACGTCACCGGGCTGTCTCCCAGTCCCTTCCTGCTGCATCACAACAGGCGTTAGTAGCTCGAGTAGCAGCAGTGACCAGGGGGGACAGGATATCCACACTGCTGATTCATTGATAGAACATCTCTATTGGCGTTTCAACACTCGACAGCATCCGTACACAGGGGGTAACCGACAGGAACTGGTAGCAGCGCGATAACCCCGCTCCAGCTGTTGGGATATGGCCAGGCCGGAACAGGTTCTGCTCTTGGAGCCTCAGCACGAACTGAAATTCAGAGGTATGAGGGGAGGGCCCGGTTTGGACGGGAGGGGGGAGCTGGGTCTGCCAGCTGGTTGAGGAGGAGGTAGGCGAGTGATACGATCACCGAACCGCGGAGAAGCTGCAGTACACTTTTGAAAATATGAATATAAGCAACAAAAAGCCCTGAAAGGACGGCAGGTCAACTAGCATGATGGCTAGCTGGATTAGCTCCCTGGAGCTAAGCTATCTGGGCCCTGTAACATATTTCTGCTGCAGCCAATGCCTCCGTAGCGGGTACAGGGTATGTTAAGAATGTCCACAGGGAAACGACAACCATTTTCAACGTTTGATAACGTAAATACTCCGTAATTTCAAACACTTTCATTGCACATGAAGAGCAACATCCTTAGCAGGTCGGGCTAGCTCACATTAGCTCGCTCTCTGATTGGCTGTCTCGCTCTGTTGGCCAGCCAGCTGTCACTTAATAACCTGACAGCTCACAGGACAAATAGCCGGCCAAACCTCTACTGTTTCATGTTATATATACGGCTCAACAACATGCCTACTACCCTCTAACGCTTTATTATCACTAATGGACGTGTTAAGTGAAGCTCTGCATTTAGCTGCAACATGCCACGTTGCTTTAGGCCCAAATAATGTTACATAAACACATATGGTGCTATTGTATCCGATTTGCAACAGATTACAGAGATCCTGCCAGAGTTTGATATTGCACCTTGAACTCTGGAGCAAGGGGCTTAGTTGTTTCAAACATTTTTAGGATTGCCTCTCAGCACAGTAAACACATTCAAACTTTTATGCTAATCAGGAGTGAAGTGTGAGGACACAGTGCTTAGTACAAATATAGGAGCTATGAATGAATGAATTCATAGTTTATTTATATCCAAGAGTTTTGGCATGCTATTTTTTGTGACTTTATTTTCTTGTTGCTTGTTTAGGATGTAGCTTTTTTTGGAACACTTTAATTGGGTGATTGGCTGGTCATCGGATATATATATATGGGAGTCATTTGAAATCACCTGTTACCTTTTTGTTTGGTGTGGATGAGAGAGGAAGGTTAAGCTGTTTTTTGTTGGCACAAGTTATTTGTTCAGTTTCATAAGTTTATCGTCATTTTTCGTTACTATAAAGGGAAACTATTTTTTCTGGATTTAGTGGTTCTTAATTTTGTGTGTCTGGCACATTGTAGGCCCATCCTCAGCCTCTCAGCATCTTCCCACTAAGTTTTTACCTCTTTAAAACTACACATGCAGGAAAAAGGGGTTTATTTTGATCATATGTAATAAACCATCACTCGATAGCTGTTCAACAATTTAAAGATAACATGAATTTAGTTTTCTGGACTGCTTATTTATTGAATAGTACAAAGATGAAAACAGTTTAATTGAATTTTAACATTGTAACATTTGTAACAAGGGGACTCTAAGTGAGGCACTATCTTTGCTGTTATCCTCATAAATACTGTATGCACAGTGGGTTTGATCAGTGGCTAATGATGCTCTTTGCATCACTAACATAACACTTAAGAAACAAGCAGCTCTGCAAACTGTGCCGCCTTTTTTTCCCCAAAGCAAACTGCAGATATTTACACCCAAGCTGTTTTAATATGCCCCAGTATGGGTAAC
Organism: Labroides dimidiatus; assembly: GCA_030710495.1. Taxonomy (NCBI): domain Eukaryota; kingdom Metazoa; phylum Chordata; class Actinopteri; order Labriformes; family Labridae; genus Labroides; species Labroides dimidiatus. Next base: position 7,946,284 of record CM061143.1, read on the forward strand.
AGGTTGGTTGCACTGCTTTATCTTCATGCCAAGCTCAGCTGTCATCAGATCTTGCGATCGGAGTTCCAAAGTGCACTAAGAGTTTCATTCTCTACCTTTGATATCATCTACTGCGTGACGTCCATGTAACAACATTTTATGTTTGTGTTCAAAAAATTAAGGTCTAGCTACATGAGCCCTACATGTGCTGAAGTGTTTGACAGTCGTCCATGATGACATGAAAACTGTAATAGCAGCAGTAGATGCAATATTTTATGACTGATATGTTGGTGTGCTTTGGAGGGCTGTAAGATAATCAAAGTTTACCTCCTTGTTTACGTTATCAGATTATAAACATGTTGGGCATAACCCGTTTTGTTACACAATCTAGGGCTGCAACTGACAATTATTATCTTAAATGATTTATGATTATTCTCTTGATTAATCGATTAGTTGTTTAATGCATGCAATGTCAGAAAATGGTAAAAACGCCAATGTTGTTGACTTCATCAAATGTATTTTTTTTTGCCTTCAAACCAAAGATATTCAGGACTGTCATTGAGGAGCAAAGACACCAGAAAATAGTCCACATTTATGAAGCTGAAATCAGAAAATGTGGACTTCTTTTTTCTAAGTAATAACTTAAAACAATCAGTTATCAAAATAGTTGATGATTAACTTAGTAATCTATTAATAATTGATTATTCAATTATTGTTGCAGCTCTATTAGAGTCACTACCTTCTTGCTGGTATACAAGCGGAACAACAGTGTTGACATAAATGATTTTAACTGGTTGACAGCTGATCATGTTGCCTTGGCTTTACATTTTATGTATAAATTCAATTTGAAAGTTATTGTTTCACTCTTATTGTCAGATGTTATTCTACACTGTACTTTTTTCTCTCCTTTCTTCACTCTTTTCATTTAGTAGTTTTATTATTTTACAACCTTAAAAGTCTCCAGTGGACAAGTGTTAAAAAAATTAGCACTTGTGCCAAATCTCTTAAACAATGCATCTGGTTTGTCCAATGTAATTGTGATGTCCACATCAAATAAACAATAAATTAATTAACAAGAAGTAATAAACATCATCTGTCCCTGCTCAGTTTGAGTATCTGTTGCTTTCAGAGGACGGAACAAAAGGACAAAAGTAGGTGCTTTAGCTCCCGTATCTATTACCGTTTAATGCTCTATTACCAAGACGGAGATAAAGTTGTATGTAGGCTTTGTTTGGTGAAACTGGCGCTATGCGTTACCAGCATAAACATGTGGAGGTTCAAGTGGAACGTGGACCAAAGGGATGATCTCTGTTCTCGTTAGCCACACACACCTGTTAACGTTAGTCCGATCATCCTTCCGTCCAACAAAAGGAAAATGCAGCATGCACATTTTCAGTATTAGGCTTGCTTTTAACGTACAGTTGGTGCTAAGTGGTTTTTAATGTGGATGATGAGTAAGTAACTCCAAATAAATGGCCGATATCTTATGAGAAATAAAGGAGCACATCACATCTAGTTTAAGAAAAGGCTCATTTTCTGTATTTTAAAGACATTTTACTGAACAAATACAAACTACAGCATAGGAAAAGACCTCCTGGTTTATCTTTTCCAAGTTACAAAGTATGAAGCACGTTATCGTTTCTTGTAACTGTTTAACACAAATGACTGAAATATATGTTTCATATTGTTAAGAAGACACATAATGATAAACAAGTATTTCTCATACACTATGTGTTTCATAATGCACAGCTGTTAACCAAAAAGAGGAGCTACAAGTATGTGGTTCCTCAGTGTGATACCCAGTACTACAAATCACATGCTAATACTCATGCTCCATGTAATGTGGAGGCATGTGGTGTGAAATTTCAGAAGATGGATAGTTTGCCTGTAGCAGAAATCTGTCGTCCAAGTCTTAGACTTTCTGTGGGCCAAATATGTGAAATGATATGGCCAAGCTTTTTTTATTTTTCAATAGTTTCCAACCTTGTCAGGGGTGCTATTAACAAACCTTCACAAAAACCAACAGCACCCTACTTTTCATCCCCTATTTATAAGATATAACCTTGAAAAGATGACAGCTTCGAATATCAGGCGCTTCTTAATAGTTTTTAACTGCCATTTGTGGTTTTTGTGAGCTGGATGTTCCCTCAAGAAGTTTTCAGGAAATAGTAGATCAGGTGTACAGTAGTCAGTGGCTTGAGTCCCTTTCATTAAAGTCCTTCAGAAGTGGAGCCAAGCCTGTGAGGGTCTGAATTTCCTCTCTGTCTTTGCTCAAAGGAGAAGGAAAGTGTCAGTTGCTCGGGATGTTTGCTGGGCTGAAACTTTATCTTTAAACTGGTGTATGTGCTAATTCTGAAACAGCAGCATGTTTTCTTGCACAGTGAGGGGGACTCTTTCAAGTGCATGGGCTTTACTCACCGTAATAGCAACAGTAGTGACCCACTTTAGAGTTCTGTTTAAAAACAATAATAAATTCTCCATTAGAAAGCTTGGCTGGGGTAAGCTTTATGTTTATCTCAGCACAAAATAGGAGTTATATCTTATCTGGATCAACTGGAAGTTGATCATCAAATACTGGGTTCGCAGTAAACACTCAGAAGTCATGAGTTTTATACTCTGGGAAGTTCTGTAACAGCTTGAAATACATCACAAGACTGTTTTAATACCATAACTAATATAGATGTCTGCCCAATACTGACACAGTGGCATCCCAGTAATGTTATTATGCATACATCTTAATATGCAGCTGCAAAGTGATTAAAAACAAGTTCAGTTAAATGTGGAGGACTGGAGGAAAGAATGTCTTCTGTGACTGCTTCTTGGCAAACAGTAAAATGAAATTATTTTTGGGGGTGTTTAAAAATCACTCAAGTCTTCCCTCCATAATGTAGAAATTATATTCTGGAACAATACAGATAAATTGATAAACTGCTCTCTATTTTGATTGTTTGCGTAGCTGTTTTTCAGGATTTTTAATAAAAGGAGTCTAAAATGTATAATTCCAGTCTTCTTTCCCTCTATTAATGTGAAGCAAAGTTATCATAATATTCGATAATTTGAGACTTTTCAATACCACGTGTTCTAAAACGGTACGATGTCAATCATGTTTACATCCGATAGTTCTGAAAACCAGAGACTTTGGAAAGAAAAAGATCTAAGCTCATGTTTTTACCAAGAAGGTACCACAAGGGAGTGAAAGGGAACGCAGGAAAGCTGCGGTGGTTGATCAACAGAATAGAGAGGGGAGTGGAGAAAAGCAGAAAACTGGAAAATAAGAAGTTATTTTCTGATTGTTTCACGGTGGTGATCTTTTAAAGGACTTAAAAACATCTGCACAAAGCTGCAGCAAAGGTTCTGCATTTTGTGTCTTTGCAGCTGAAGATGTGATCCTGCTCCGCCCTCCATCACAGCCACAGCTCTCCTCGTTCACACGTGGACTAACCTAAGTCTAAGTCCTTTCACATCTAATTAAGACATACATGTTGTGTTTGGGTCTGTTGCAGACAGACTGAGAGCAGAAGGGAGACACAGTGATGTCATCTCGTCCTGACCTGCTGTCTGTTGTCAGGGAGCTTCCCACCGCAGCACCATGATTGGCGCCAATTAGACGACCAATTAAGTGGAAAAAAAAAAAAAAGCAATTACTGACAGAGAGCACACACTGCAGATACATGTACCACCATGCACCTTCTCTTGTCTGATCAGACATCACCTTCAACCAGAATCTTATTTCTATTTCCTTTAATTATTAATACCACTATGTTGAGTTTTGATCTGTGCTGAGGGACTATCTCTCTACATCCAAAATCTTCAAACATGGTATCGAAGTGGTTTTGATATTTTTTGATTGTACTCTTATGAATTTGAATTTTAAATTCTGGTATCAGTGTACAGAAAACCTAGTGGTCTAGGTCAGTGGTTTTCAAAGTGGAGGCCGCCAGGGGGCCCTAGGGGGGCCTCAGAAAATTGGAGCAAAGGGGAAAAAATAGATTCAAATTATTTTTATTTTTCAATTTATTTTTCTTCTTATATAACCATTTGTCCTGAATGTACAACATGTAAATAGTCAGATTCTCAAGTTTCCAATTGTACTTAACCACACCTCGTGTGACAGTTCAAACTTTGGCATGACGATGTCATTATCTATGTCCACTGGCGGTTTGCGCCTGTTATCAAGCTGCGAGCTAGCACCAAATGAAAAGATTTTTGACAGGAAAAAGACAGAAGGAGCGGTCCACCAGCCCTGCCATGGAGGATTCTGCAGCAAAAAAATCATGGCCAACTAAAATGTGAAAATATAAGGCAGCATACATTAAGTATGGCTTCGAAACCATACAGAAAAATTGCCTGAAATGCGTCCTATGTCTGGAGACCATCTCAAACGAGTGTTTAAAGCCTTCGAAACTTCAGCGTCACTTTATACAAAAACACCCGGCAGAGGCTGAAAAAAAACCCAGTAGACTATCATGAGAATCTTTGGCTTGTTGGAAAAGCAGGACATTTTGGGACAACCCCTTAGGCTTCAAGAAAAGTTTACTCATTTTCTCACATTTCATTGACCAAACAACTCGTCAGTTAAAAACCAAAAGACTCTGGACTTTGAAATTCCTCTTCTTAAGCTGCAGCTTTTTATGTCTCCTCAGTGTCAAGCCTTCCTTAAACCTTTACGACCCATGCTTCTTGGAATAATGTGTAAATTATAATAAACTTGTATGGTTTTTAACGACACTGTAAAGTTCAAAACTGAAATGAAGTCAAGGTCTGATTGGTGTGAAATGTGTCACGTTGGCTCGGTACACACCAGCTCTGAAGTCATCGCACCTTCATCTGTCATTGCCCCTCAGCTGACTATAAATGAGCTCCGCTCCCCCCAAGAAGTACTGGAAAAACACACAGGAGTGAGTAATATTGCCAGTTAGCTATCTGGACACATTTCACATAGTTATTTCTGGAGTTCTGCCAGTGATTAAGATGTTGTCGGAAATAATGAGAATGGATTAATGACATGTACCACTGTGGTTTTGTAAAGGCTCACTCAAGTAAATCAGAGAACAAGATTTGTTGGAATTAAACAAGGGATAGAAGCCAGAGTGCAGCCCCTGTGTAATATGCAGATAATATCAAATAAGACTCATTAGACTCTGGGTTTACTTCACACATAATCCATTTGCTAGATTAGATTAGCACGTTTTTTGGAGCCGTAATATCCAGCAGACTTTACATTTCTGTTTATGTCATTACTCCTAACATGAAAAGAAAACCGTCCTCTGCAGAGGAAATGCAGTCACTTCATTCGTCTGTTCAGGATGAATCAAAGGTGCTCTTTGCTCTTTGGCTGGTGGTGAATATGAGTGTAATAACTGTACTTATTAATCTGTCTGGTGCCTCTGAATGTTTGACTCACCGGCCAAGTCTTACAACATTTCCAGCAAAACTGATGTGAAGATTCAAAATACAGCCGAGCCAGTGACGTCTTTGAAAAAGGATTAAGAGTAAAGTCAGCGAGAAATGGTTAATTCATTTGAATTGATTGGTCAGTCCTCTCATATCCGGTCCACAGACGCAGGCCTGGTGCTCATAGTGAACGTCTGGTACATCTTACTCCTGATTAATGTACTCTGTTTAAAGCAATAGAATAATCTCGTTCTGTAGTCTGCATGGATAATTTATTTAACCTTCACTCACCTTTAAGATTTTCTGCATTATTGACAAATCGGTGCAGCTCGGTTCATCAGGCCTTGAGAAAGCCTCTGGAGATGTGGCCTGAATCAACAATGGCAGCCGTTATTAATTGGAGCCAAACTGCATCATCATCTTGTGTGATAACATTCGCACAGAAGAGATGCACCATGATTTATAAAGATCTTTAAAGATTGTGAGCTGCTTAAGGGTGAAATGTTACTATTTTAGCTATTTAACGAAAACAAGACCAATGAGACTCCACCAGGGTTTGCTGCCCATCAAAACAGTCACCACAGTCTTCACATATGCTTAAAAGTCTATGTTGAATATTTGGAAAAGCAAGGATTTCTATTTTCAAATTTCTTCAGAATCAATTTAAATGTCTCCACAATAATAATTCCCCGTAAAGTCACTTTGTCTCAGTTTTTTTTACCTGTCATTTGACATATTACTTTGTCTCAGGGAGATTTATTGTGTTAATTTTGTCATTTTACCCAGGAGCAAATGATAAATTTGCAAACAGTTTATTTTTGACTAGTTTATTTAAAGACATTTATTTGCTTTGATAATGTCACCTTCTAAAGCTTCAGTTTTATTCTCAGTCTGTCTGTACTTATGTGTCCTTTTCTCCAACAATGGGGCCTTTGACACAACATTCTAGGAGTAGGGTTTTGAAAAATTGTGTGTGTGGTTACTGAGGTCATTAATCCGAGAATGTCTTCAAGGTTTTTATTTGCCATTTGTATGTAGACCAGCAGTCTAGACACAAAGGAATGGGCTCCCTCAGAGTTGAAGATTTGAATTAGAATATTAAGAGAACAGTTTAAATGAAGACTTTAAAAAAACACTATGCAGTGAGGTAATTCGTACAGTGGAGGTGATGTATGTCCAAGAAGTGTGATATGTACTCAAAGAGGTGATATATACATGCCTTATTGCACATTTTTCAGTGGAACAACACAGATAATACTGTATCACATATTGAATGTCTGTGGCTTAAATCAAATGAAAAAGGATTTCTTTCCAGATTTAATTTATTTGATGTCATCTTGTTCCCATTTAGCTCCGAAACTTCATGTCTTAATATCATTGAGTCCAATAAATGATTAGCATGTTGTGTCCAAGCTGTAGTGCAGCCTGCTGCCACTAGCTGGTGCTGTAGCTCCTGTATCTACTACTGTTTAATGCTCTATTACCAATATGGATATAAAGTTGCGTGTTCGCTTTGTTTGGTGAGACTGGCGCTATGCGTAACCAGCATAAACATGTGGAGGTTAAAGTGGAACGTGGACCGAAGGGATGATCTCTGTTTTTGTTAGCCACACACACACGTGTTAACGTTAGTCCGATCATCCATCCATCTTCTGTACTCCTTATCCGGTTCAGGGTTGCAGATGGCTGGAGCCTATCCCAGCTGTCTTAGGGTGAAAGGCGGGGTACGCCCTGGACTGGTCTCCAGTCAATCACAGGGCTGACACACAGAGACAGACAACCTTTCACGCTCACACCTACGGGGAATTTAGAATCACCAATTAAACTAGTGAACATGTTTTTGGACCGATTCGAAACAGCGACAGTCTGATCAATTGAAAGGAATTTAATTTCCGATTGAACAACCAAGAAAGTGGTCGTTTCAGAACATCCCATCGTTGATTTCAATCAATGTTTTCTGTCAAAGAGAACTAACTGCATGTTCACTTAAACTTACCCTCAAACTTCTTTCTTCTTCTCAGGTCCCTTCTCAGACGTGGTCACCACAAATCTTAAGCTCTCCAACCCTACAGACAGGAATGTGTGCTTCAAGGTTAAGACGACAGCGCCGCGCCGGTACTGCGTGCGGCCAAACAGCGGGATCATCGATGCAGGAACCTCAATCAACGTCTCAGGTGAGGATAGAGGAAGTGGGACTGAACAGGGGGAAATGAAATATCTGGAGTGGTTCACACTTCCTCACGTACAAGCTTTGAAATGTGGTTTCTGAACAGGAGAAGATTGTCTTTGGTTTTACACGAGTTGAGGATCCAATCTAGCCGAGAGGAGTCAAACACTGCAGACCTCTGATTAGTTGGAAACAATCATCTTTAGAGACGTCTTTTACTGGACATTTGACATTTTTAAACAGTGCTCCTAGGAAATGAGTACTTGGCAACCATAGCAGAGTTTAGGGGACGGAGGATGAGAGGTATGATAGGGAAGAAGGTAAGAATAAAACGTGCATGATGCATGTAAATGTTAATTCAAGTTTATGTCATAGTAGGACATGTTGTTCTTCAGTGAGGCTGCAAAAAGTAGTTTGAAAAAGTTCTTTTTATCTTAAAGGGAAAGTTAAAACTCAGTTCAAGAAATTTAAAACATGTTGGTTACAAAAATATGAGGGTATTGCTGATTCTCTTTCTGAAGACCCCTCAGTTTACGGATGGATGGATAGAAGGACAGAAAGACCGATACTGTGGATTTATTTATCACAAACTGGTCGATTGGGGTTTTCCTGGAGCAAGCTAAAGTACCAGAGAAATAAATACTAACACCCAGAAATTCATCTCTTCCTCACTGTGAAACTAAAATATATCTCATATGTTAGTCTTTGATATAGAAAAGTACAGATGTATACATGCATTACAACACAATATGCCACTGTCAGTCTCAGACAGCTGGTTATACGTGGGAAGCCAAACCATAATCTCTGCAGTATCATAAATTTGTTTCCACATTTACATAACACACACTCCCCCCTCTCCCATTACCGCAAACCCCCCTCTCATCCTCTCACCACAGCCTCTCCTGGCAGACCTCATTCCCAGTCCAGACAGGTACAGGCTTCTTTTTCCACTCTGTGCCACCTCTGCCTTTTACAGCCGCAGAATCAGCTTACAACCTCCGCTATCTGGTGTCAACAACTGCGAACTGTGTCACTGGGTCCGGCAGTCGGCAAGTGGGTGACAAATCAGCACAGTCCTCTCCGTCAGTTGCCGTCATTTCTCAAAGTTGGGCTGAAAGGTCACGGGTTTGAGCTCTGAAAGGAGATTGGTTTTCAGAGAAGGTAGTTAGTTTGGGCAAATATGTGGCCTTGTAGTCCTAAGGGAGAACTCAGGGAGAGTGAACTTAGCTGGATAACAAGCCGCTGTGGTCTTGCAACTTGTCGGCCTTGTGTGCTTTTTAATTTCACACACTTGAAGCTGCTTTGATTAAAAAAACACTTACAGACCCTCCACACCTTTACTCTGCTCTGTTTCACTTTACAGAGCGTGAGAAAATAACGATGCATGTTTTGGTTGTGTGCAGTTTCCATCTTAATTCAGCTTGCAAAATGTGCACTGCTTATATCTTCTGAAATAAAAGGCTCTTGCAGAAAAAATCCAAAGTGTAGCTAACAATATGCAGTGTGCATGGCCTTTGTTCCACTGACTTTCCCAAACCTTGCTGCAGGGTAAAAATCTTCACACTGCCAAATTTGTCTGACCACCTACAATCTGAGCAGAGGTCTGAGTGTGTGCACGTTCTGCCAACAGATTCATGCTACGTGACCCACGTGACAGCGGTGGAAATATCCCAGAATATGCCCCAAAGTAGTAGCAGAGCATAAGCAGTGAAGAAAAACTTCAAGCAAATATTTAAACATGAAAAGTGCAGGATCAGAAAGGCTAAAAAAAAGCGTTCAACACATCTGTTAGACCCTACAGATACGTTTAGTGTGTTTTACGTTGCACTGAATGTAAACAAATGTTGGTTCAGTTTGTTCACCAGAAAACGTGACAGGGTGCTTTTAAAATCTCTTCCTCCCTACATTGCAGCAAACTGATAAAAGTCTCTGAGCATACCAGACTGCTCTAAGTGAAATAAACACTGCCCGCTCGTCTTACTAACATCCAAAAGGGCGTAGTGTGAAAATATTCTGAAGCAGAAAAGACAAATGTACGGTTTCACCAAGTTTCTCTCCCAATCTAAGAAGATTATATTGATCTGTAACACCTTACAGTCCAGTTTGTCTCATATTTCCTGCATGTAATTTAGATCAAATCAGCACAAAGAAAAACTAGAAACACCCAATGGTGAAAGAGAGCCGTCTGCCACAGGATACCTACAAACTGGAGATGTGTCATTTGGTGGCTTAGCCGAGGATACTTGTAGCGCTTTTGAAGCATAACCCAGCTGTAACTGTATATGTATAATGTAGCCATGGCCACAGGAATGTTGCTGAGCTTGGTTGGTGTTATGTAGCAGCAGTCAGGGGAAAATATGTGGCGTGAACGTCTCAAAAATCCTTGTGTACACAAATATTGAGCTTTTTCTAAGACTGTGAGAAGCTTGTCTGACACATTCAGGGCATGTTATCACCGGAAGGGAAAAGGAAACGATATAAGACACCACAAAAAGAGAGTGAAAGGCACTTTTTGGGAATAGTTTTTTTACCTTAATTCAGTTTTAGTGTCCCCTTTCTATCCCAAGAGTAGAACTAGAGAGGGATTCTTCCAGTATCAGGTTATACTACAGGCTATACAAGCCAGCTTCAGATACACTGGTATCAAGGTTCAGGTAATGCAGATTACAAGTCATTGTAGAAATTGTGCCCAGCAGAGCACACTCCAACTCCATAGTTTGCCAGAGCAGAGCATCACAACAGAGCAAGTTTTCCAAACAAGCACAACATCATAAAAATAAGTGTAAAATAATATTCTGTGCCATGTGGAGCACAGACAGCGGTCCGTGCCATGTGGAGCACAGACAGCCAGTCCGTGCCATGTGGAGCACAGACAGCCAGTCCGTGCCATGTGGAGCACAGACAGCCAGTCCGTGCCATGTGGAGCACAGACAGCCAGTCCGTGCCATGTGGAACACAGACAGCCGGACTGTGCCATTTGGAACACAAACAGCGGTCCGTGCCATGTGGAGCACAGACAGCCGGTCCGTGCCATGTGGAACACAGACAGCGGTCCGTGCCATGTGGAGCACAGACAGCCAGTCCGTGCCATGTGGAGCACAGACAGCCAGTCCGTGCCATGTGGAGCACAGACAGCCAGTCCGTGCCATGTGGAACACAGACAGCCGGACTGTGCCATTTGGAACACAAACAGCGGTCCGTGCCATGTGGAGCACAGACAGCCGGTCCGTGCCATTTGGAACACAGGCAGCTGGTCCGGGCCATGAGGAACACAGACAGCCGGTCGGTTCCATGTGGAGCACAGACAGCCAGTCCGTGCCATGTGAAGCACAGACAGCAGTCCGTGCCATGTGGAGCACGGATAGCCGGTCTGTGCCATGTGGAACACAGACAGCCGTTCCGTGCCATGTGGAGAACAGGCTGCCAGTCCGTGCCATGTGGAGCACAGGCAGTCTGTGCCCTTGGCACAACATCTCAATGTACAGCAGTCTCACATCCACTCCAACTCCAGCCGTCTCAAGTCCAACATAAAACTGAAAAACTATTTGAAAAGATTTTAACTATTTGTGTGTCACTAATTCAAAGAAACTGGTTGCTTCAAAAACTTACCAGCCACATCGGCTGGTGATCATAAAAGTTAATTTAGTGCCCTGGTATCGGGACATAAAAAGTTGGATCTTGCATCCCTAGTTTTTACTGATCTATCTACTGTCCCATTTGGGGCTGGGTATCAATCAAAAATTTTCGATTCCACTTCAATACCATTTCCTGAAGGGTACTTTTTTTCCCGATACCAATTTTTATATCAGTTCTATCAGTTCTAACAAAAAGAAACTTTCATTACATGTTTTGATACAAATCTTTATTTTTCATGTACGTCTAATTTTCTGATCTGAGCAGTTTTATTACATTAAAAAAATTAAAAACAGAACAAATATTTGCCGGTGCAAAAGAACAGGTGCAAACAAGTGACAGTTTAGTGTATTCGTACACACACAAACACACACTGAGTACACTGTAAATACAATTACAACTATAAATGAACTTTCTTCTGTCGATAAATGTTTTTTATGTTAAAATAAAAAGCCTCCTCCTTTATTTGGGCTTTTGACCGGCAAAAGTGAACTAAAAGAGAAACATAAGCGCGTTTCATTTGCATGCATTCGTCTGTGATTTGGAAAAGGCTCAGCTCCCGCTGAGAAGCAGCGGTTGAATATCAAAACATGCTTTCACTCTGTCCCAAACTACAGAAAAGTCGCTCAATTTGTTGCTTTTTAGAAAAAAAAAGTCCCTAGAGAGGTCTGAAAATCACTTAATATAGAGACAGTCGCTAATTTGGCAACACTATTCTGCATACTGCAACCACGTGTAACGTTGCCATGAATCACCAGCAGCATTATCAGATCATGATCATGTTATCAGCCCTTTGGGTACCAAAACCTGGCACCGAAAAATTAGGTGTAATTTGATACTCGATACTACCAAAGCATTTTGGTCGGTGCCACAAAAGAACCAAAGTTCAGTATCCAGCCCTAGTCCTGTCCCCTCTGAACATAGGCATAAAAGCGTAGAAATATGACTTAAAAGATGAAATGTAGCATGTTTTGCAATCTGCATGTTGTTGGTCTTTCTCAGAGATGGTGTAACATTCCTTCACAACCAATATTCTCCTTCATGTTTGAGTTTTTTCAGCAGTCGGCTTGATCTGCCCTAAAAAATTCATCTTCACTAACATTAAGCAGTCAGGTGTACGAGCTCTCCAGCATCAGTTGATGCAACACAACAGATGAATGTTGGCTGCTACCATTGGTGCATTATATGCTGATTTCTGCCAAAAGAGTGAAATCATCCAAAATTGGTGTACCAATACTATTTATTGTCCTTATGGCTGTTATTTCTCTTCTCATATGTTGCACAAGCAGCCTCCACTTTTTCTAAAGCAGTGTTGAAATTTCTACCCACTCACTTTAGATTCCTTTAACAAGATCTAACCTCTAGGTAGGAGGTGATCTCTCTGAGGTGTGGTAGATTGACACCTGTTCGCCATTTCTAACCTCTGAACAGGTTATCTGCTGTATATCCTTCTTGCACGATATTGAATTATACGGTCACAGCAGAGCACAGTCAGGGGTGTGAGATTCTGCTAACCCGAGAGGCCTGAATATGAGAAAGTTTCATGAGACTTGGCTCAAACATCCCGGTGAGTTTTCCCTCTAGGCCTGTTTCTCCACAGCTCTGGTTGACATCACTCACTCTCTCTCTTTCTCACCCACTCCCACGCTTTACCGTCTCTGTAGGTTTTCTGATCTACGACTGAGCTTTACTGTTGAAGAGTATTAAGCAAAGAAGACGAGAGGAAGCCTTTGACAACCAAGGCTTCTGTGAGTGTATGTGAAAAGGTTACTGTTATGGATAGGGATGTTGCACAGTGAGCCATGTGGTGTCAGGTGTCAAACCATGTCTCCTTTTGAGTCACATCACGTCTTGAGGTTTAGAGAAAATATACGTCCTATCTTATTCTGCTGGTCATTGAAGTGAGACGTATCGTTTGTGACAGATGTGTTTCTTTAGTTTTGTTAAGATGTCGAACTGTTTTTTTTTCTGCAGCACTGCTGAGAATCTATTTAAATAGGTCAGAGAAGTGCTGCAGTCTGAAGCTTGAGACTTTTATTTAAACTAGCTGACAGAACACTGATAAGTTTGCTTGTTTCAAGGAAATGACACATCGTGACACCGCGAATTGAGAAACTGACCCATGAGCGATGAAAGGATTCCACTGAAAGCTGTGAAGAAACACTAAAGTGTGTTTTTTTTATTTTGTATATACACTGACCAAAACTTCCAACGCAACACTTTGGTTTATTGCAACACATGTAATTTTCTTACGTTAAATTTAACAATACATAACAAATATTAAGATTCAAATCAAAAACACAGTTTCAGAGTCAGGAACGAGGAACAGGCCAATCAAGACACTGAACATTATTCTGTCTCAGGTAGTCCTGACAGACTCTGGCGACATGTGGTCTCGTGTCATCCTGTTGCAGCGTTAGGCAATAGCGATGGACAAGTGGAACTGCGACAGGGGTCAGGATTTCGTCACAGGAACGGGCCGCACTGAGGTTTCAATCGAGGAAAATGAGGTCTGTCTTGTGTCTACTGCTTATTCCAGCCCAAACCATTACACCAGGTCCACCCCAGCGGTCACGCTGCAGGATGGTAGCGTCAGCATAACGTTCCCATTGCCTACGCCAAACACGCTCTTCCGTTAGCTACACTCAACTTGAACCTCGATTCATCGGAGAAGAGCACCCTGTTCCACCTGTGAGCATTCCAGCCCAAATGTGCCCTTGATCATTGCAGATGGACGTGGCGAGATACAGGAGTCAACACCACACCACGGTGGGGACGCCGTGTGCAAGTCAGCTTCACACAGGTGGTTGTGTACGATTTGATCGCTAATCTGGTTCTGGTGACAACCTCTGGTCTGAGCAGCAGTTACTGTAGCTGGCAGGAAGCGATTGCGCAGGTGCTGGAGGTGAATATAGCGATCCCACTGAGGGGTGGTGACACGTGTTCTGGGGGCACGTGGTCAATCATCGTTGCTTCCTGTTTCATTATGTCAGCTCCAGAGACGTGATATGGTGGACATGTGGACGCCAAGGTTCCTTGCAACTCGTCTTTGCAACATTCCACCAATATGCATACCAACGGCTCACTCTCGCTGATTTTGACCCAGGCACAGCATGGTCACACGTTGACCCAGGACAATGCACAGGAATATTAAAGTTGTTCATTGCTATAGCTATTTATTGACCAAATTATGGAAGGATTGGTCAAAGAGTTCTACTCAGCCTGACGGGTTAGGCAAAATTCTAAACAATGTGCAATCAAACGGAACGAGCTGCCCACACGACAAAATCAAAACAATTTTCTGAGCTTTTTATTTGTAGTTGATGTATCATGACTCAAAACCAATATCCCATTTTATGTACACCAAATATTTCAAAATTGTATGTGTTGCATTGGAAGTTTTGGTCAGTGTATAAACTAGTTTCAAGAGGAAATGTAGTAATTCAGTCATTTTTTTAATCAAACCAATCTTATTTGTGCTTTTCACAAAGTTTTTTTATCATGACAAGAGAAGGATCTGAGTTTAATGCTGTTTTTTTTTTTGTCGTTTATTATTTTTGACACAAGACTTTTGTAGACGCATTCAGGAAAAATGCAGAAAATGATTTGTGGTTGCAGCCCTACAGAACAGACGTTAATATAGATACCATTCATATGTATGAATTCAAACTGATGATTATTCGGGCTGTCAAATGATCCCATTTTAAAAATGCAGTTAATTACTGAATATAGATGGTTCACCACATTCATGATGAAATAAGACAATCCTTTATTTGCCCCACAATGGGCACAATGGGGGGTTTTACAGAATTACAGGAGCAAACAAGGTGTATGGTGCTGATATTACAATAAGAATATAAAAAATAAAATAAATTACAAAGTGTAACCTAGAAAAAATATGTACAGGACTATTTTAGAAAGAAATATATGAAGAACTAGTAAAGAAGTACGAAATGTGCACAGACTGATAACATGAATGTAAAAAGTCTTCTGAAAGAGGTGAGACATGTTGTTCATCAGAGACGACTTGTCAGCCACTTTTTTGATTATTTTGTTATTACAAAGTTATATTTATTATATCACATTCACCATTTTATTATGCTTAAGATTCCACTATGTAGCATTTCAAAACAGGTTCACATCCACATTTAAAATGAAAAGAAATCCTTGCTAGTGACTTAATTCAGTAAAATTTGATAGTATAAGTTTAAGTTGTCTGTGCCTTGATGCATCATGGAATTTGTATTTTTTGTTTTTTTCCACGTCTTGTACTACAAGCTGGACATTGCAGTTACACTCTATACAACAGAAAAAGAAAAAGGGTTGGAATTTCGAATGTCTTCCCTGTCGATGATAATTAAATTTAAAGTGTTAATTATGATGCATTACGATGGATTTTGTCCCTATTGGCATTCTAAAGTTAAGCCGCAACTATCTTCCTCCTCTTGCGGCCAATTTGATGGAAAAGAAAGAAATCATTGAACTTTTGGTTAGCACATTCCACGTAACAAAAACAGCTCTGAGATAGCACAGTTGACAAGTTAGTAGTAATTTGAATGTCAAATGGGCATAAAATATCACTAATGTTTTCAGTGTTTGCTCTTCCATTTATGAGCTAAGCATACAGGTGCAGCTAAAAAGATGTATGTTAGCAACTGCAACACAAGAGCTGTCAGGGCACTGTTTTGGAGAATTGTGGATGAAGTTACATAAAAAAAAAAATCAGTGACTTCCTAAACAGTGGCAACTGACAATAATCAGCAATCCTGTGTAGTATAAAAAATGAGCACGGTATTACATAGAAAATAGCAATTTGCAGCTTTCTACTGCTGCTAAGTCGTGACATAAGACCACACTGCTGTAGCAGTGCAGCATTATTTGAATGTAATAATGCCTAATTATTTGAATTAGGCACAAAATACACTGCAGATATGTAAAAACAGTGCTTTTTACAATGAGTAATAATGGGATCAGACCTGGTTTGTTTTGCCAAACATTTCATCTGTGTATTAAACGGTTTTTAATCTGGATTTAATTGATATTTTTTGGTAATTTGTCCGAGGAATGGCCGCTCTGTTATTAAGAAAGCTGACTGACAAAATTTAGGGAAACAAAACATTCCTGGTTTCTCAGTTTCTGCCTCGTCGCTGGATTTATGATAAGTTTGTTGCTGTGAGGTAATAAGAACCCTGGGTGGACCTCTGTAAGCACTTCAAGGTAAATAGTTAGCAGTAACTGTTTGGTGCGTCTTTTCTCGTGGGACACAATTAATTAGTGACAGGAAAGGAAAGTTTTCTTGCCTCCCGCCCTAACCCCTGTAATGGTTCCATTCATCATCAACACGCCGGCAGGCGATTACCATCCTGCTGTACTGTGTTGACTACGATTAGCCTCTTTGAGTGTTATAAATGATTGCACTGCGTGGAGAAGGAGTACTAAATCACGCCATTAGCAGACGTAGCTTTTTGTGTTCAAAGGCTATAGATCAAAGAAGCTTTAAATCATTTCTCCCCAGCTGTGGATGCGTGTTTTCCTTCTCAGGCTTTGGCTCAGGATCTTTATTTTTTCATGTTATTCACTGTTTCTCGATGAACTTACATGGTTTCCTGCCTCTGCACTCTACTATTGTCCCCTTGGACTTAATGTAGATGGCCGTACAAATTGGGTTTGACTCAAACAGGACGTTCTCAATCTGTTCATGCCGTCTGTTTCTAGTTTGGTACGTTGACTCGCCCTGATTGCTGTAATGGTGCACTACGTCTCTGAGGTTCTCCACTCCGGGGAGAATTGGCATGTGCCATATATGAAAACCATCCTGATAGCTGGGTCAGCTTTGAAATTAGGAGGTCATTCGTTTCAAGAAAAGGCCAAAGAGTCACACATCTATAGCAGACAAACTAGCACTGATGTCAGAGTCTGCTTTTCAGTTATACTCTCATTAAAAAGTGAAGTCAAAGGAGAAAAAAGATGACCAATCAATTGCTGTTTTCATCTTTTCTGCCCTTCCACCCTCCTTGAACACAAACATAAGAAAGTGATCATTGTAAATCATCGTTACAGCTTTGAAATAACCTTCCCACTCATTGGAATGACATCAAATAACACAGCAGTGACTGAGCGGCCTGATGTGATGATGCTTAAAGTCGTCTTCCAACCCCACACCTGCTTTCTGTTAGAGCGATATGTAACGTTCAGAAAGAAAACGACAGGCTTGGAAGCTGTTGGAAAGATTACCCCCTGGGGTATTTGTAGATCCGTCAGTGTTTCGCCGTCATGGTAACACAAACTTGGACATAAATCATCTCCAGCACTTTTTCCATGCAGCTCGAAGCCTTGAAAATGCGGAGGCCCCTAGTTTAGTGTTTGACAAATTCATGGGTATTTGATACTCACTAATTCAAGTTTAATCCAGAGGAGTGGACACAGAGCTGAGAAAGGGAGAGCGGTGGAAAGATGCTGACACAGAGAAGTAACGGTTTAATCCCAAGAGTGATTATTCTTCATTTGGGGCAGATTTTTACCCGCAAATGACAATGTGTGCCTTTCAGTGTGCTGCAGTCTGAAAGACACCAACAAGACACTTTATTTGTGTTTCCAGAGTCTTCGGAAGAAAAGACGCTGAGATAGTTGAGCAAAACAAACGACCATGTCCTGTTCATGTAAAATTAAAGTTGATTGATCAAATTTGTGAGCTGAAGCGATTGTGTGATTGATATTGTACCGTTCATAACTCAACCATCAGTGGTTGCTCTATGAAAGTAAGAAGCGCTTGCCTTTTACCTCTTATCACACTTTCTTTCCTGCCTATAATGACACAGATTGTGTTTTTTTTTTCTTCCAGTTATGCTGCAGCCTTTTGACTACGATCCCAATGAGAAGAGCAAACACAAGTTCATGGTCCAGTCCATGTTAGCACCTCCTGACATGACCGACATGGAGGGAGTGGTGAGTGTTCACATCAGATTTAATTACTTTTACGGTAAGGAAAGAGGAGGTCGATCAGTCAGGGTGAGAGGTCGCATTGCAGTCCTGACGCACTGCGAAAGAAAACAAACAATGAAGAGAGTTAAATCATACCAACATGTGTGGTCTCTTCTGTGAGGTCACTGGCTCACGTACTTACTGTACATTATTATTCACCTGACAGCAAATGTTTCCAGGATTTGGTTTGAAGTGATGACTCACACAAATATTAAAATGCCTTCACACGCACTGAATCAGCCGGAGCGATGATAACAAAAGAGACACATCTTTGAGGCAGAGGATGAATCCTGCTGGGTTATTGTGCACATCTGTGTCTGTAACCGTCACAGATTTAAAGCAGCTTTTTGAGGTGGGGTTGGAAAAAGGACACAGCAGAGGTGGAACATTTACTGAGATTAGATCTCTTTGATTTTCAGACGAGCTTTGGATAAATTGCTAAAGAAATTTTTTGAAGGTGTGTCAAGCAATCTCACAGACTGTAACAAATTCAAAACAAAGTTTGAAAAGTTTACTAAAAATGCAGCGCTGACGGGAGCAACTGCAACTTAACTGCAAAGTGTCAGGGTTTTATGATTGTTCACAAAGGGTGTCATCTCTAGGCCAAGGGTTCCCAAAATTTCCAGCCAATAACCCCTAAAGTAGCGGCGCTAGAGACTGGCGACCCCCTGCTGTTTGAATACACTGACAAGCCAAGAGAAAAACAAACAAAGCAAAAGGTTTAAGATTCTTAATTTATCTGATATTTATAAAACCAAACTATCTACGTGCACATATTGCCGTTTCCTAAAGGAATCTGTCTCCACTGATACCATCATTATCCTGGTTTTGTCACGTCAGAGGTCTTCAACAAAGAAATGTGAAAAACAGATCAAACATTTTCTGTTTCCATGGATTTGTTCAAATTTGTATATTTGTTGATATTTTTACAATAATAGATGAAATATGCTGTGGTAAATCGTTCCAGCAGTTTTTGATTTTGAAAGGCGTTTGACCCCCCTAGAAGTCCCAATCCCCATTTTGGGAACCAAAGTGCAGTACAATTGGGTAACGACACCTGATTGGGACCACCAAAATTTTGCCAGATCTGACTTTGACCATTATATGCATGCACTATAGATGCACTATAACCTACTTCTATGAGACTCAAAACTTACGTATGGATTACTTCTGAAAGTCTACACGTTCTCTGATGTGAAAATCATGAGTTAATTTTACTGTCTAATTCTACCAAAGGTCCAGTAAAGTCAGGTTAATCTGTTCTACTTGAAACTAGGGATGCACTGAAAATTTTCTGCCAAAATCAGCCCAAAAGTGCATTTTCAGTTTTGAGCTGAAAGACTTTTATCAAAGAAACAACACAGCCGAAATGTTTTGACGACACAAGCAAAAGAGGCAGTCAGTACACTCTTGTCTGTATAAGGGCTTAATCAATATATCTGAGAAAGACCCACATATAGTGTTTTGCAAAGCATGTAATTCACGCACAAGAAATGATCCGTGCTGCAATGGATGCAGAGGACCTGCTTGGAGAAAGAGAAGCACACGGTGCAGGAGAAGGACAGCAGAGCACAGAAAAAAGGACTTGTTGCTCTGAACCAGAGGAGGGGCGTTCCTCTCTCATAGATCAGGTCTATACCTTATTCTTTTATTCAACAGACTAAATAGCCTTGTGTTATTTATCTTATTTACATGATAGGATAGTCACGTGTTCACAACTCTTCTCTGCTCTCTGGATCAGAGACGAGCACACTCCTTGTAGCGGACAGAGAGTCCAGAAAAACAATGTCACAACCATCACAAGAGACAGAAAAATTCCCTGCCTTTTTTAAAGTGCTCCCAGGTCATCTCTGTGTAGATGTCATGATTCTTTGAAGCATTAATATTAATTAATGCAAAGGTATGAATGATTGGCATATTTTTTTCCTGTGTTTCAACCTTGGTTTCTTTATTTTCAGTTTTAGCCAAGAATTTTCATTTCAGTGCATCCCTACTTGAAACACTCCTGAGTAAAATTTTAAACAATAGATATTCATTAGACTCTACTTACCACTCTATGGCTTGTAGTATCAAAGCTTTGTTTAAACATGGAAACAACTGGAACGGCTTTGAGTCTATCTTTGAACAAGACGTCTGCAAGAGTAACATTAATTTGATAATGCAAATTATTAATCCAACATCTAAATTTCTTATCTTCATAACTGAGAATCAAAGGAATTTACTCAGACAAAAATGAGTAAATGAGATGAAGGAAATCCCAAATTAATCACAGTATTAAGTTAAGAGGGAAACAAAAAGTTTTTTTTTTTCCAATCTCGAGTGTTTCTGCTCAGAGGTTTTAGCTTTAGACCCTCGGCAGTCTGTTCCTTTTTTTTTAACAGTTTTCTGCAGCATAGTCACTCTGTTTTCTGCTTTTGTTCTGAAAAGCTCAGACTGTGCTTTCTCTTCATTCTCAGCATATATATCTCAGAAGACTGATTCTAACAGAAAACAATCAATCTTGTGTGCAATATACAGAGAAATACACAGACAAATGTTGCTCCTCTGTCAGAAAGTTGCTCTGGTTCCTGAACCTTGGCAGGATGAAAAAGTGATCATGTTTAAATGTTTTGCTCGTTGTTTCTTGTTTCTCTGTGTTCACCAGTGGAAGGAGGCTAAGCCAGAGGAGCTGATGGACTCGAAGCTGAGATGTGTTTTTGAGATGCCGGTGGAGAACGAGAAAACGGTAAGCACAAACGGTTACTGCACTTCTGTCCTCCCCTCACTGTATCAGCTTACAACATCCACATTCATTTAATTTCAAAGATACTACAAGTGGTCAGTGCGTCTGAAAGTCTTGGTGCCTCAAGAGTTTTTTGTAAATTTTGTCTTAAATTCTTCGTCTTCTTCCTTCATGTAGCTCCTTTTATTTTTCTCCGTCCCACGTTTTTTCCACCTCTCTCAGCATCCCTCACAGAACTCAACTCCCCTTTTAAAGCCTCTCTTCTTGCCCTCAGATGCACTGTGTTATGTTTGTGATTCCTCTCAGACCCCATGCTGCTTTACAAACACTGCCTCTTCATGATATGAGCTGCTTCTGCTGGCTTCATTATCACAAGGAGCAGGGAAGGACCCATGGTGGCTGCTTTCAATTTATTTTGCACCGTGCGATACAAGCACATGGCTCCCAGTTGAGACTGTGCAGTGCAGTTTGTTACACAGTGACATTGTAGATTGAAAGCAGCTTGCTCCACTCATAAAAAGCACCCTGGGGTGAATTCTAACAACAGAGGTAGAGGCTATGTGTCAAGTAAGCCTGTAAATGAGTTAATGCTTTGAGGAAGCAATCTACCTGCATTAAAAAAGAAATATATATATATATTATTTTACAGCATGATATGGAGTCCAACAAGATGATGTCGTCCAGCTTGCTGAAGTCTGAGTCCTCTTCACTGCCTCAGAAGTCACTGAGCTCCACTCTGGACGACGGGGAAGTGAAGAAGATCATGGAGGAGTGCAAGAGGCTGCAGATGGAGGCCCAAAGGCTAAGGGAAGAAAACAAACAGATCAGGGTGAGTAATAGGAATCCAATACTTCAGTTGATTCATTTGTATTTTATTAATCTACTAGAAAAGAGACAGAAATCATGTTTGCTGTGACCTTTTTTAACGAAAATTGCTAAACTATTCTGCATATAATTCCAGCTGTGCAGTACAAAATTTAAAGACCGCATGAGGACTTAAGAAGTGATCATGAAAGAGTCTCACTTTTATATATTTACCTTTTTATAATCCACAATTTAAAAATGAGATTATCAGCAGCAAAATTGGTTATTTCTAAATGCTACTTCCTAGTTTCTGTGGTCAGGTGGGACTATTCCAAGAGAACACAAATCCATTTACTACTCGTAGACTGAAAGTCGTTTTTTACAACACTACACCAGCCGGCAAAGTTTGGCACTGAGAAACAAGATCTGTCCTTTTTTTTTTGAAGAAAAAGTTGTAGTTTTGTACTTGTACACTGGACCTGAACTGTCAACAAGAAAAAGGACGTCAGAGCAGAAGAAAGATAAACAGAAGAGTGAAAGAACACAGGTCAAAACATGGGTTAAGCTGTTTGTAGTAATGATCACTTCAACCCACATGCAACAGTTATACTGCAGTGATCTGATCAAGCTTGAGAGTCTGTCAGTAAAATGAAGAGTGAGGTTACGTTAGCTCTGCTTGGTGAGGTTGGAGCTGGTAGATGAGCAGATAATGAGGATTCACTAACATTACAAGTTACAGACACAGCCTCAGAGCACCAGGCTGTGAGGAACACAAAACAGATAGTCTGCTCACCTTCTGGGCACTAAACTACAAACCAAAGTTTTATTGTTGTCAAATTCCAAACAAAAGCTCTACGTAACTTCAAATTAGTACATAACCTCGTCAATTTGCAGCCCGGAAAAAAATATGTTTTGAACAAAGAAAAGTAGTGTTAAAAAGAAGATCTGCTCTCCAAACAAACGTACGCCTTAGTAAGAGTCACGTCTTTATGACTGGGTGATGGTGCTCATTGGAAACAGTTTTTACAGTGATTGTTTAACTATTTCCACCCATCTCCCCCCCCACCCACCCCCCCCCCACCCCGAGTTGGGGAGGGGGGGGTGACGCCTATCCAGGCTGTCATCCTGGTTTGGTCTCCAGCCTATCACATGGCTCACATTGAGACAAACAACCACCCACAGACGCACTCACACCTATGAGTTTTTTGTGTCACCTGTTATCTTGATGAGCATATTTTTGAACTGTGGGAGGAAGGTGGAGTATCTAAAGAGAACTCGCACATATAAACTCCTCTCAGGAAGGCACCTGCCCAGCCGGGGAATCAAACTTGGCACCTTCATGCTATGAGGCAACAGTGCTAACGGACAATGCAGCCCTTTAGATTTGAAACATGTTCTTGTTTGTGATGACTCTCTTCCATGAACTCATACATCTTGTGTTTTAAATCATATAACGCATAATAAAGTTGGAAACTCATCCGTCTTCAGGGTTTAATCAGAAAAAGGAACAACCGTCTTCTCCGCCTGAAACAGAAAAGCTTAATCTCAATCTTTAAAATGAGCAGATTACGTCACGGAGCATTCACAGTCGCTGTTGTGTTTCTTCGTCATTTTTCCTCCTGAGCGATGTTCACAATCAAGATAAGCAAATGAAAAGGGAAAATTTAGTTCAAGACTTCGCAGCGTCCTCCACCCTTTTCTGTAAGTGAATGAAAATAGTAACTGAAGATTGAGGTTTACATTAAGTACAAGTGCTCATTTCTATAATCAGTGGCAGACCTCAGGGTTTGAAAAATCAATGAGAGTGACATCAATCACAACAATCGATAAAGTCAGGTTTGAAATCCGGGTTTTGTTAAGGTTTGGCTAGACATTCGGCACACATACACACACATGCACTGCAGGCTAAGATGGCTAATAGAAATCAGTGTATCCCCTCACAAACCTCCTCCCCCTCTGCTCCCAGTTCTTGCCAGAGGCAGAACGACTGTTGGCTGCTCCTGCGGCTGAGATTAAACTAACAGAGAGCCCCCCCCCCCCACCCGCTGCTGGGAAATGAAGTGTGTTAAAGCCTGGCGCCTTCCGCGGCCCTCTAGGGATTTGGTCAGATGAAGATTTAAGCAGATCCTGTTTCTTTGAGCTAGTAAATAAATACTGTCTTATCTTATTGATTGACAAACGGACTCTTTTCAACTTCAACAATCACTTTCTGGATTTTCACTCTCCCAGAACCGCCAACGCTCATCGTTTTCTTTTTAAAAGTTTCCTCGCTTTTTGTTCTATCTTTATACCTCTCATCTTTTAACGCACTGTCTTTTCGCTGCAGGAGGATGATGGTCTGCGGATGAGGAAGAGCAACATGATGTCATCTCAGCACTCCTCAGTTGGCATGAAGAGAGAGGAGGGCTTGAGCGCCCGCTCGGTGGCCCTCATCATGCTCTTCTTCGTGGTGGGCGTCATCGTGGGCAAGTTGGTCTTGTAGACGGCAGCGCAGTTTGGTCGGCCGCAGCATGCTTTCTCCGGGGAAGAAAAACAAACACGGGATCTGGGATTTTTGGATCAGAAACGCCATAAAGCCGAAAGGGTGGGGGGGTGGTACTAGTTTTGATTCAGTCTCATTTATGTAAAAAAAATTCAAAAGTAATGTATGAGAAAAAAAGAAGATTTATGATCTTATGAACAAAACCTACTGTTACAGGTCTTGCCTCTGCGTAATCATCACATAATCATTCTGGTTCTCTTCCCAAAGTTTCTTGTACAAAGATGAATGGTAATGTGGGCGGGGGGTTGATGGAAACATGATTAATGCTTGTGATTCAGACCAATGGATTTTCTAACACTGGCGAGGGAGTGTTGGTGCGATTGAGTCAGTTTGCAATTGTGCGAATGTCATTTTAGTGTAACGGTTCTTTTTCTAAAAGACAGAGGCCAGAGCCTGTGTATATGTTAAAGTAACTCCTTCCCCCCACCCTACTGTACAGTACATCCAGGTGTTCCTTCCAGCTAAACCCCCTTTAAAGGAAGGGATTAACCAGAGCGATGATCCACACAGTCGGGGTTACACACAGGGCTATCAAACTGACTCGTCCAATCAGAGGCTTTGTAAAATCGGCTCGTCTTTGATTGTAAAGCGACCTTCATCAGTGTGTGAAACACTACACCACAGGTGTTTTATTTTCCTTGTGTTTTTTTTTTTAATTCACTCTACCTTACCGCGCTCACCCATCACTCAGTGCTCACCACATCCCCGGTCTTTAGAGAGGGATGCTTGATTGCATGCCTTCACACCGCAGCGCGTTGCATCTGGACTTTGAATCTTATTTAATTGCTTTTTAAATGGTGATAACAATGTGTAATTTGGCTGTAGGTTTGCACAACTACGTTTTCTGATTTTTTTTCCTCTCTCCTTTGTGTTTTGTTGCATTTTTATGATTTGAGAACATTTTTTTTTTGTTGTTGTTGTTGTTAGGGTTGAAGCATTTACGAATATCGCAGCTACCGGAAATGAGCTCCAGATCTGTAGGGTTAGATCATTTTTCTTTATGTTCTCTAGATGAAAGCCTTGCCTTGTGACCTGTTTGGGCAAGTTATTCTCAGGCCAAGATGGAGGTTTATAAATACATTTGCATATACACAGTACATTAATATATAAACACACACGCACAGACAGAAAACGCATGCATACATGTATAGTGAGAAACCACAAATGGACAGATGATGCATGTTGAGTTTAAAGGTTTTGTGTTTCTTTGATGGCATCAACAACACCGAGGTTCTGTTATAGTACCCTTAAAGGGGACCTTGGTCTTTTCCAGCTCTTTTTTGTTTCCTACTGAGCCATACATTTGTTGACATCCTGTTTTGTTTGAACGCAAATGTATGTAAGAGATCAGCTGAGTGTTTTGAGCTGCCTGTTCTCCACTGCAGGAGAGTTAGCATTTGTTTTATCCACTCCACTGCGGTTTGGGTGTTTGTTCAGCATTTATCAGTTGCTTGTTCATGTTATATCCTCACTACATTTAAAGTCGTGTTCATTTTAACGCACCAAATTTAAGAGTGTCTCTTCTTCGATCTTCCTGCTGCATACCACTTTTTTTTAAGCAAGAGAGAAAAAGAGGGGAGGGGAGGAAGGAAAAAAAAGCATACAGCAGCCTAAAGCTTAAAGCCTTGAGGGGACCACGTTATGACATTGTACTGTTCAAGAGCCAGTGGTTATTTCCATGTCAGAATAAACCAACAAACCAAGAAAAACCTACTTTTAAGCTGTTTCACATTCTAATTTGCATGAGAGGAGAAGAAATGGAGGGCATCATTTTACTTTGCAATATTTGACAGGAAAAAAATCAACTGTTTGTATATTTATCCCGTTCTTTCCTCAGAAGGTGAAAATGAGTTCCCCTTTGCTTCAACGAAGGAAAATGACAGAATGTCGCTGTGTTTTCATGTAAAGTGGAATGGAACACAATGGATATGAGTGTTGGGTAAATGATTTAAATAAACATGAGCTTGTGTTTGAACTGTATCTCTGTAAAGTTGTTGGGTTGAGGATGACTTGCTGCTTAGAGGGAGGGCAGAGCTGACCCCCAGCTACGATCCCGTCTTCACTTATCAGACCTGGGTCACATAGTACTTGCAAAAAAAGTTCTTCTTGTTCAGTGAATCCTGGTTGGAGCAAGAGAAGGAGAATATCCTAAAAGCAGCAGAACAAACTGTTCTGTGAGGATGAATTGACCACTGTCCTGTAACTCCAAACAGGACCAAACAAAGAAGCATTATAACATGTAAATACTAGCTGATCCAGGCACGGATGTAAAATCACACTACACTGACCTGTTCTGGAGTCTCTGACCATCACCGTGATCAATGTAAGCAGTCGGGAAACTGTTTTGTATGTATATAAATAAATAAATAAGTCTATCTGAAAAGATTAATATTCCTAGTCAAGTAGTCTCTCTGGTGTATAAAAACTACCCAACCTGGTTGGACTATGTAGCATCTTAATAAATTAAATGAATAAAGCCCCTACCAAACTGTGTCAAGTCATTTCCTGTTTTGCACAGTGCTTTGTAGGCTGAGGTCGGCTTTGTTTTTGCATTTAAATGAGACAAATCAATGTTTTAAAAGAATAGGCCCATATGGTCTTACACAACATAACCCTTCGATCAAAGGTTGTCTCAAGCAAGAAGGAAGGATTGGAGATGATCCAATAAAGAATGATTTGATAAACCGATTTCCAACAGGTCGTTCTGGTTAAATGCTGCAGGAATACTGACAAAAAAATTTGTTGTATTGAAGATTGTGAGGCACACACACAAGAGTTTCTGAAGTGACAAAATATTTTCACCATCCAACAACAAATAAGATAGCTGTTGACTGTTTCCAAGTTTAGTTTAAACATCCAGCAGTATTTTTTTTATCACAATTCTATGACAAAAAGTTGCTGATTTATGGTCAAAAATTCAGTTTTAGGTGCTGGACTGGATTACTTTTATATATACACATATGTGTGTGTGTGTGACATCTACATTTTCTAATGTCGATGTCTTAAGCTTACAGCTTAAGTAAAGAAAGGGGAAATGTTTCCCACACTTAAGACTGAGCTCCATCGTCCTCTGAATAGCTTTAAATATTTGAATTTACAGAATAGAAATTATTGGGTAGTCATGACATATGTCTGGATTATTTTTCTTTTTTAAAAAATATGAAAAAAATAAAAACACAATTTATATTTAATGGTAACTTTAGCGTCACCTGTTGTTGACTGTTAACCCTTGCATCTTTCTGTGCAGCTTGATAGGTTTGTTTCTTGTCTTGAGTCTACCTGTATAAATGAGTCAACGTGGAAAAATTCAACCTCTAACAGACTTTTTCAGGTGTAAGGATCCAGAAGATGTAGTGAAATATTATTAGTTTGACAAGCTGATTTTAAACAAAGTTACTGTATCCCTCACTGACAAGTCAAGTAACGGAGAAGCTAACTGTTAGCGTGGGGAGGACATGCTAATACTGCACGTGGAGGAACACAAAGAAGAGACTGAACAAGTTGCATCAACTCTGTAAGTAAGCTTTATGAGCTGTTCTACTGGGTTAACATTAGCTACATGAGTTTTTGCTTTAGCTGGAGAAGTGTGGATTTTCATTCTCTGTTAATTCTTAGGATTATCTTCAAACAGATTTACCCGATATAAGACAGGGGATAAGGGCAACTGTAAAAAAATATATATGTTGGAGGTAAGGCCAAATTACAAAGATTTTTTTTTTTTTAAATTCTATCAACCTTTTTTTTTTTTTACTGTCCTAACCTCCAAATTCAAGATAAGTGATAGGATTTGTATAGCATTTTTCGAAATAATCAAAGACATCAGTAATTACGTGCAAACTGGCTGTGGTTGCATTTAGTAATATAGATTTTACTTAAGTACCAAGGGTAACTGAATAAAGTTCTCAGAAGTGATGTTTGTTATTATGGCCTGAAATAAGAAATTGACACCTGTAGTGCACACTGTCCTGATGATATGACTCTCAACAAGGAGTGTCTTTTTTTTGGGGGGGGAAATGAATGGGGATCACTACTGTTTGAAATGTAACAACAAGAAAACTTAGTAAGTTTGTACTGTAGATTAGTAGCTATATTTAGTGTTCCTTCAGCCCCGTGCTCTGAGACATATCCGTAGGCTAACGTGTAACGTTAGCGAATCCTTCTTATGTCATGCCAGTGCTTATCTACCAAGCAGAGCTAACGTATGCTCACCCTTCATTTTTTTGACTGAATCTCAAGTTTGAACAGATCACTGCAGTATAACTGCTGCATGTGGGTTGGAATGAACATTAGCACAAACAGTTTAGCCCGTGTTTTAACCTCTAGCTTGTGGTTTAGCCTTTAGCTCGTGCTCTATCACTCTCCAGTTTAGCTTTCTTTGTCTCTTCTGTCCTTTTTCTGTCAAACAGTTCAGCTCCAGTGTCCACCATCACAAAAATAATTAATCATAAGTCTGTTTTCAGCAGAGAAAAACACAGATCTCTCTTCTCACTGCCAAACTTTGTCAGTCGGCGTGGTGTCATAGAGACTTCAACATGCCATGAACCAGTCCAGTCCTGTCTGAATGATTGGGAAGTGAAGCATTAAGAATTAACATATTGGTGATGATAATCTCATTTTAAGTTGTGGATTAGGATCAGACATATCTAGAAATGAGACTTTTTCATGATCACTTGGAAAGTCCTCATGGTCTCTTAAAGTTTTTCTTTCCTTTACGTCACTCTTCAAAGTGTTAGTCTTCTTCAAGACTTTAAAAACAGTGTAAGAAAAACACAAACAGACTTGGAAACACCACTTTCTTCTCCTGTTACTCTCATCACATCCAGGCCTGCTGCTTCTCACATCTTAACTTACGCTGCTCTCTTAATTGCTTCCGCTTTGCTTGATTTGGCAGTAGCACAGTTTGCAGTGGGAGAAGAGTGTTGAAATAAATAGTTGTGAGGAAAGTCATCACCCCTTGGGCTTCTGTTTTTGCACTTGTGGTGCTGAGCGTAATAAAAATCTGGTGATTAATCTGGTGTTATTGTATCAAAAAACAACCTGTCCGTGATGCTGTCTGCACCTCTTCGTCAGAGGCAGCCTGGGCAGTGTTGGCGTCAGGAACCCCCTGCTGTGCACCTGGGCTCTGTATCTCCTCTGCTGTTTGAGTTGGCCACAGCAAAACACAGCTGCAAACTCAATGGTGGAAACAGACCAATGTTAATTTAGATTTTTTTTTATTATTATTTTTACATTCTGTGGGGAAATAATCCATTTTCAAGGTAATTCTGGAGGAATGTTTGAAAATAGAGAAAAAGGTGAAAATGACTCGAGGTTCTGAGGTTTGCCGCTCACCTGAAGAAGAGGTCATCAGCAGGATGGATGTCTCAGTTCTGCCTGTTGCTAATGAAAGTGCACCTCTTTGCACAGTGATAATGGGTGAATGGGTGGACAGATTTTTGAATAATTAAATGGATCCCAAACTTAAAAAAAAAAAAAAAAATTATTGACTTTAATAATCCGAGAATAAATGTCCACAAGAAAACCACTTGAGACATCGACCTCTGACCGCTGTGCAGGATGTGTTTCAGTCTTTTTAGCCTGCCTCATTCCCTCCCTGTTTTTGTAATTCTGCTCTTTAATGAGGTCTATACAATAAACCTGATGTCTGGCTGAGCTTCAGCATAATAAAACGTATAATAAACATTTAATTATGAGCCAGCCTGTCATACTTCAGCTCTCGGTGTTAACTGCCTGCTGTAATTACTTTTGGCAATATATTGGGTCTCATTTTACAGTGTTGTTAAATTACTCTAAGTAAACAATCCATCTCCGGCTTTATCTACAAGTTTTTACAAATCTGGCATGTTTATGTATGCTTACGATTAATTTTCCTTCTCAAAGTTGCGCACACTGAAACCAAATCCTCTGGACGGCATACTTGTTTGGCACATAAATAAGCCAAATTTCATGCAGATTTTCAACTTACAAGAGGTCCCTGTAAGAGCTTATGGGGTTGTAGCCGTTTGAAAAAAAATTGTCAGAGCTTGCCAGAGAGGGTTGGAGGCGGGACAACTGGCAGCGACGGAGGCAGTCTGGAAGAACTGACCTGTGTCAGAACACTCCAGCAAAAACCTTTTCAATCATTAGTGTGATCTTAACCCTGGAAGAGAAACATGACCTGATTTTAAAAGCCACCGCAACTGACGGATCAGTCACAGGGGGATAAGTTCTGTCAAAATAAGCCCCAAAGGCAACAAATATATGAAAGAGATCGTCTCAAGCAGTGAAGGATACACATCACTGATCATCTGTAAAGTTTTTATTGTCCTATTGGGAAATGATTTGACCTGTATGTGTCCACAGTAAAAGCTGACAGACTTATCTATTAAGCTGTTTATAAAGAAGTTCAATATGATTAAGTGCATTACTGATATACTGTGATAACTACTCACTGTAAATCTCATTTAAAAAATGTAAACGAAGGCTCTTTTTTTGCATCATGCTGTAAATCTTGGTGACAGTACCTTCATATATCTTAAGTGTTTTAATGTCAAACTATTTCAAACTGTTTTTTTCATTACATTTAAAGTGGTGGCCAAAACTACTTCAACACCTGGCAGATCTGAAAGTTTGACTTTTTTTTGCCTCAAATCTTGATCATGAAACATGCATATGGTTGCTCTAAGCACGACAAATATCAGAAAAAGTGAGTCCTTCTGTTTTTATCTTCTTTTAACTTTAATATTTGGTTTGTCCATCTTTTGCAGCAGTTACAGCAGCACATGTCTCTGGCATAGTGTCAGTAAAATATCTGAGAACTTCAACACTAATGTTATCTCATGTTTTCTGCAACTCAAGCCAAAGACTTTTCTTTGAATGTTCAGTAGATCTGTCCACTTTATTTTACAACTCAACCAAATTTGCTGGATGGGGTCAAGATCTGGACTTGAGGAGACCTATCCATCATTTTCAATGTTCCTTTTTTATAAGGAAAGTTACCTAAATCTCCCTATGACGGCTCTATTCTATGGAAAATAGAGCATCGTGATGGCTTCGTATAGGTCATTAGTTTTATTGGTATTTTAACAGCCAGTACAATAAAAACAACTGAAATCTTAAATATACCAAGTTTTCTAATAATTATGGCTGTGAGTTGTGACGTAGATTGGAATGTAGCCAATCAAGAGGCGAGCTGACAGAAGAATGGGGAAATGGACGTAAACAGATCAAGCATGTCTGACCTGACATGGAAAGTTCTGATTTTTTTCCGTAGTCTCTTCTTCTTCTCCTTTTTTTTTGGTTCGGGAATTTTTCTGTAATTTCTCCCAATAACGCCATCATTCCTTCTTCTATGTCCTCTTCCATGTTGCGTTTGGTGTTAGCCGGTTGCTGCTATATTTTGCTATGTTTCTTCTTCTATATTATTGTAAATCACGTTTTTGCTGTGTGTTGTTTTTCTTCTTCTCAGGCTGCTCACAAACCTCTGAGAAAGGAAATTCTGTAAGTCACCAAAACTTTTATTTACTGGAGTAAAGGGAGGTTGTTGGGTTAACTTCTGCTTGAGTTGAATTATATAAGTCATATAAATAATGCTCTGAATCCAAAGCTGAATTCTAACGCTTAACATTTACCTGTAATAAGCTGTGTTTGCATTGTAAAGACGGTACTTGGTCCGTGTAAATTTATGATTACTTCTTCCCATTTTGTTCCTCTCCTGATGGATGAGGAGCTGATCTGAAGAAAAAGAGAGTTCCGTGCTGGTATGTGGTTCTGGATGTGGTGGGGTCTGTTCAGTAGTTGGTTAGGCATATGAGCATGAGGTCATGACAGAAAGGAGCCCGCTTTCTGTTTGGCCTCAGATCAAGCAGCCGCTGCCCCGAGCTGCAGCTCTGTGGGCAAAACACAGCACGTTGTTCCTTTGTCCCAGAGCCAAGTGGACACATTTCTCACTAGAAACTCATTTGTTTCAGCTCAGCCGGCCCACTGAAGGCTGATGTTATCTTTTATGAGGCAGCTGCAGCTCATATTCTCATGGCAATAATGGAATTTCTTAACAGAGCCTGAAATTTGAATGAGCGAGAGGTTAAAAGTTACCCGTCCTCCTGCGGTGATGTCATCTCAACAATGTGTGTGTGTGTGTGTGTGCGCGTGCATTAACTGCAAGGACTTTAACAAGGAGGCAGGAGATCCTCTGCTGCAGTTTCTCTGTTCATCAGCAGCCCTGTTTCTGTCTTTTTACCAGAACATTTGTCAGACTAAACCACCAAACTGTTTGTGGTTTGGAAACTTGGTTAAGCTGAAAGGAAACTCCTTAAGGCTTGTTTGGTTTCCCTTTTTTTACAGTGTATAGGAACATTTTTCCAGAAGTCGTATGACAAGGTTGAATTTTTTTATGGTCCTATTTAAGAGAAGAATAAAAAGAGTCAAAGAACAAACTCTAGAGATTTATTATTCAGGAGTATAACTCTAAGTTTTACATGTTAGGGTGGTCCATGGATGACTTTTGGCTATCTTTTTTGTACCTTGAAAGTTCCGTTGCTAGACTTTTGTTGTTTCAAACAAAACGGAGTCTCAATTGTTTGACCTTGGTTTCCCAGTACAATAATTTTGACCAGTTATTAAATATAATACCATGATCTGCACATTCACAAAAAAAAACAATCTGACACCAGAAAATAAAACTCTTTGCAGCTACAAATATGTTTCAGGGATGAAATATGTTAATTTTTATAAGCTTCAAAGTGAACCAGTCCTAATGCTTTGCTGAGCTGATACTGGCTGCAGCTTTCATGTGCAGAGGAAGTTTTTTCATCTTTGACACTGCCTCCTCTGCTGCAGATAGAGGAGGATCAATTATTGATTATCTTGTCTGCGCTTGGCACTGAGAAGATAAAGCAAAGAAAATATGTTAATGGGCCTGGGAATGCTGCTAGATGGATTATTTTTGAGATGGTTAAACTTTCCCTGCTAACGTGTGCTAGCTGGCTGCTGATATGCTAGCCGTTATCTTTCATAGTTTAACTGACTGAATCTGCTCTATTTTTGTTCCATGGTTAGGTTTGATGCAATAAAAACAAGAAATTGATGGATAGTTGAGGTCCTTGTAACATGGCTTTGTAGTGTGCACACTGTTGATACAACCAGGAAATAAGTCACTTTGGGAGGATCCCTAATTCAAAAGTTCGTAATTCACAAAAAAAATTATTAGTCCAGGAAAAAATAATCTCATGTCAAGAATTGATACAAAATAACTTCTGCATATGTGATCCTGGGACCAAGAATCAGTCCATCACAGATTCAAAAAATTAGATCAGATATTGGTGAAAAAGAGTCAATCAGTTGCATAGATCTATTCAACTCAGTTCTATGATTTTCTGTATTTACAACAACCATGTGCATGAACTACGTCATCAACACCGGGAGGTCTGTGCTTTTCTTTTTTGCCAGGCAGGATTAAAATAACATGAAGGAAGATAACCACAGTAGCCACAAGCTTCATGTTAGACCAAACACTCCGACGGTAACCTGCAATATGAGCAAGTTTTACTAATTGTGCAAGTTTGTCAATCTCATCATTCGATTAAGGAAGAGGAAATGTTAAAGACATGGTTGGTAGTCGGGAAACTAGCATGAATTTGAATGTAGCATCTCCTCAGGACTCCGTTTAGCCCTCGCTCACATGCATGAGCACCACTGATTCGCCATTAAATGATGGTGACTGATTCAAAACCACAGACTCAAACTGGTCCTCAGCACATCGCTTTTGTTTGCACTTTGTTACCAGTAATCGGGGTGTAGGTAGTTTTTCTGCCATTCTCCATCGTACTTGATTTCCTCTTGGTATGCGCATTGAATCAGGGCTAGTGCACGCCGAAATGTACATGCAGGAAGCGGGCAGAACGGCAGGATGAGATTCAATTGGTTTAACAAACAATGGTATTAATGCTTGAAATACACATACTTCCAGTGATGCCAGAATATTTGATTTTTAAATCTTCAATTTATCAAGCAAGAATTAAGAACAAGTGATTTATGCAAATTCTGTTCAGTTTCTCTGTTTGACTCTCTGCAGAGAAACATTTTATTTTTAGTTGTGGTGTAAAATCCCAGCCTTAAAGCCTGGAGGAAACAAACCCCTCCATAATGCATGCGTGCCAGCTTTTTATTTTTCCTCGATAAATGAGGTTTTGGTCATGTCCTGTCTTGTTTTTGTTGTTCAGTGGATGCATTCAATCAGCCGCCGGGCTTTATTACTCACAGGATGGCCCTGCACTCCCCTCTGCTTTACGGTTTCACAATTTTGCGGCTCACAACAGAAAACCACAAATTGATGATGAAAAACTGTGCTGCCCCGAGCCCTGAACTCAGTAATCATCCACACCCAGCCTGCAAACAACAACCAGCGTGAGTCCATGTGACTGCTGCTGGATCCTGTGGTAGACACCAGAGTTTATCCAGGTCCAGGGTGGATTTAGTCAGATTCTGCACATCACTGTGCAAATAAATGTCAGTCATTCACTCTGGGATCTTCTTTGTATCGAGCTGTGTTCCTTTTGCATGGCCGGTGGGACCATTACAGACCTATATTCTGAATCCAAGTCTGAAGGATGACCTCATGGGTCTAACAGCTGCCATCACCATTCTCACAGGAGTTAATAGGAACAATATGCAGCCTCGGGAAAGGACCGGCACTTTCTTTCGAATTCTTTCTTTCTTTTTGTGTCCCCCTGTTTGAGCACCATAGAGAACTAAGACTGTTTACCATCATTCATTTTTCATTTCACTGAAACATAAATCAGCTCTTGTTTCGGAGTTACAGAAATATTATGTTTCAAGACGGGAAGAGTTTAACGATCTATGTTGCTTTCAACTATTGGTTGAGAAATAGGCCGTCTCTGGGGTATCTTCAGTGTAAGAGTCGTTACCACACATTCACGCTTGTTCATTCATGCAAGGCTTCAAAAGTGGAGTTAGGGTATGTGAGTGAATTCGTAGGATTACCTGCCAGAGCTAATATAGAGCACGACCATGGAGAACTAATTCACACCCAGAGAATTACCATTGGATGAATTAAAGTCTGATTCATTTTCGCCTGTAACGCTTGTTTATTTTTCCCATTAAACTCCAAAAGTTTCCAAGAAACCACCTTTTCCCTAACAAAGCAATCAATCTTCATTTATAGAGTTCCAAATCACACTTTTTAAACTCAAGATGCTTTTAAAAAACATCTTATTTTATCATCGGATACCCAACATGGGCCTTACAGTGGTGCAGCGGTTAGCACTGCTGCCTCACAACAAAACAGTCACAAGTTTGAATCCCGGTTTAGGCGAGGTGGGCCTTTCTGCATAGAGTTTACATGTTCCCCTTATGCATGCGAGGGTTCTCTCCAGTTACTCCGACTTCCTCCTACAGTCTAAAAACATGCTCATCAGGTTACCTGGTGATTCTAAATCATCTGATCTCATCTTGACCCCCATGAGTAGACACCTTTATGGCATTTAGCAAGTTACAGTGGAATCATGTTAGACTCATGTTAGACTGCCGAGACTGTGTCGGGCAAAGAGAGAGATGCAGGGAGTTCTGAGTTGTAGTGATGATGATGATGATGATGAGACCGTAACAGCCGAAGCATCTGGAGCCTGGCAGGTCGCCTACAGCAACAATCCAGAGGAACGTACAAGTTTAGGGCTCCCAGAAAGATCTATGGTTAGTAACTTTAATGGGACTTTAAGATTTGAAGTTGGATAGGGAAGAAAGGGGAAACAGGAACTTTGTGGGTCAAAACAGTAACTCCACCAGCACCATGCTACTTCACTTGGTAAAAACCCTTCCGGGTGAAACACCTGCCCACACCGAGAAGGTTCCCTCCTTATGTAGATTACATAATTTACCCATAGTTACCCCGTATGACCTTAAATAAATAAATTAAACAAACCCATTTGTAATCTGCTCCTACAACTAACTTAACACTAGCTGTTGAATTTTGCTAGCTCTGGGCAATCAACCTTGTTGTAATGGTTGCTGCTTTGGTTTCATTTTTTGTGTTTCAAACTAGCTTATCATTTAGCTTAGCTTGAATTTACCACTTTAAAACATGTTTTATCCTCTTTGGGATTTTTTTTTTCAGTAGTTTTTGCTTGATGGTTCCAACAAGATGCCCTCTACCATCTATTTTTGCTGAAGTGAAGTTAACAACCTTGATGGTTACAGGTACAGCAGCCAAGATCTGCAAATAACACTTTGCGAGATTTCCAATTTTTGCAAGGTATGGATCCTCACGACAATAAAGACAAAATCAGAATTTTGTTATTCTTTCCTCACAGATTTTTTTCCTCCTTATTTTTTTGGAGATGAAACTTGTGACCCACATGATTAGTGTGGTTGATATCAGCACTAAATTGAGTTAAATTATCTGTTGTCGCTGTGTTGAAACAGGTGTCAGGACTTGACAAATGAAGGGTTTCTCTCTGTGGAACAAGATGCTTCACTAACTTCAGTCATAACACTGAGAATCTGAAGATATAAATATGTTCCTCTGTTGTCTCTTAACTGCTGCTCCACTCGGCTCATTTATTGTCAAAGCGACTGCTGAATCTATTTATTGGCTGACAGCTGTTTTTTTTTTCCTGAGGGTGTGTGTTCAATCTGATATCCTTCTGTGAGCTTTCGGCGGTTGGACGTACACTGGTGTGTTGGTGTACTCGTGTAATGTGCGAGCCATATGACAGTTATTTATCATACGGCTGTTCGCTCCCTCACTATCTGGGCTTTGAATCAGACCACAGTGTGAGCACAGGGAGAGGATAAAATCCAGCTGATGCTACAATCCCAAATTTCTGTGTGGTTCTTCAAACAGAATGGCAGCTTTGGGACACACCACATGTAAACTTTACTGTTTGTGTTTTTGTTATCTGGTTGGTTGGTCAGCCACTTTGGCCCGACTGAAATGTTGATAAAATGACCCAACAGATTTCTGTGATAATTTGTGAAGACGTAGAGCTGATCCGTCCAAGTTTAGTGATTATCTGATTTTCCCATCAGCACCACCATGAGGGTGACGTGTTTATATTGGAATATCTCAACAACTTGGAAGGTGGGGGTGTTGTCCTGAAATTTACTGGCAAAACACAACACACATGTCGTCTAGTTACCATGGTGAAGTTGTGTAAATAAAGTCTAGAACAAAATGTGAGTTTATGAAAATCTTCCACTCTGGAAGGCCCTTTAAGGAAACTCCCGATTTCAGTGACCTAAAACTCTGATTATGGTCAAACAAGAGACCAAAAATGGAAATTAAATTTTCTGCTGTGTTCCAATGAAGACTTCATAGCTCTGTGTAGACCACAAAGGCCAAACTGGACTGAGATTGTTTGGTCTGAGGAGTATTCTCTGTTTATGCCATCAATGCACGCATCACACAGCGCCAATCCTGTTACCAAGCAATGGCTAACTACCTGGCACCACTAGTTAAATTACAACCATCACCAACATTTCCACAGTAATCTTATGGATTAGTATTTTTTATAACTTTTGTTCTGTTTGTTATTGTGTTGAAACTAAAGCTATCAACTAACAGTGGATTACCATTTCATTTATGCTGTTGTATCCTCCACAGATGGGAAAAAAAATGGACATATTTGTTTTTGTTGGCTACATTTGGTGAAGCCGTCTAAATTGAACAGTCTTCAATGCACCACTGTGACAAATTTAAATGCAGCCTTGGAAGGCTACAGTCCCTGAATTGAGGCACAGCTTACATTATCCGAATACGTGTGGACGGAAGAGGACATAGACCATTAAAATGACACCATCGTCTGTCAAAGTCCATGTGATCAAGACTTATCGGCATTTACCATGCTGATATGCTGAAATAAATTCTTTTAGGAGCGAAAATAAATCTAGTTAGCACCAACCTGGGGAATATTAGGGTGCTAGAGCTATGAGAGTCTGTTTCATTTAGCTTTATAAATACACTGCATCCAAAAAGTACTCAGTGTTCCACTTTTTCCATATTTTGTTGTTACAGCCGGATTCCAAAGTGGAATGAATCCATTTTTTCCCTCAAAACTCTACGCAAAATATCCCATTATGACAACATGAATTTTTTTTTTTTTAATTTTTGCAAATTTGTAAAAATGTATTAAGTACCAGAAACTACGTTCACACCAAGCCAAAAAGATGATTTTAAAAGCAAAGCTAAATATTTTTACATCCTGGTACAAAAGAATTACATCAAACTGAATGTTCAGTTCCTCTAAAGGCACGTACAGGTAAGACACAAGACATTAAGGTGGCTTATTTGTCCAATCAGAGTCATGGTTCACCTGACTGGTAGGCACCTCGTAGCTGAGACAACGTCAATATTTTATAGAATCTATGGTGTAAACGCTGACAAGACTATTTCCCTTCTGTGACTTTATGATTGAGCTATGACCTCAGTCAGACTGCTGCATTCAGTGCGTGTAAACCATTGACGGTATATAGAATGGACGTTGTGGCTCCGCCTTTTACCATTGTATGGTTTTGAAGCCAAAAAAACCTCCGTCATGGGAGCCGCCATTGTGCAGCCAGTCCACGCATTAGAGACTTACAAGGAAATCTTGGAAAATCTGAGTGGTAGCGGGTGACAAAAATAATTTATTTTTTTCTTTAGACAGTCTAATCTCTTCTTAACTCTCCTTCCTGATGTATTTTGTTATTCCCAAAAAAACTACACAAGAACGGAAGCTGTCGATCATCGTTAAACGAAACATAAAACCCTTTTTTAACGTCTAATAACTAATGAAAAAGAAACATTTCAGAAAAAAGAGGACCTGAACACAATGCAGCCCAATAACATCTGAATATCACCACAGCATACGGATGTGAGAAAAATGTCTACGAGGTGTAATCATTTTTTAAAGTTTGACCACATCCCATCTGGAATGTATAGAGAGGCGGAGTTTTTGACTTGTCCTGCAGCCAGCCACCAGGGGGGGCCGTTTTTGTGGCGACCTCAGTTTAAGCTGAGCATGTAATAGTGTAAACGTACTGCATGAGACCATTTGCCTAAGCTTTGGAGAGCTGCAAGCAACCCTCTGCACTGCATCTTGTTTTAATGACTCATAGGACACCAGATGTTATCAAAGCCATTTTTAATAAACATAGAAAAAGTTCACTGCTTAACTGGAAAACAGTAAGTAAACTATCAGAACAAAACTTTCTCTCATTAAAAATGTATGTTATAATTGACTAAAATAAATATTCATTTGATTGACTGCCGATAGAAAATCTTACAAGCTTCCACAGAGGATACAGATAAGGCAACTTTTCACCACAGTGGCATCAGACCAAAGGAGATCTCAGCTATTAGAAGACCTAAAGTTTGTTCTTTCTTTCCAGTTTGTTAGGACAGAGTATTCCGTACAAAGTGCATTAGTTATACTGCATCATGGGTAAAAAATTAGCTCTGGAACGTCCGCAGCTCTCTATGCTGATGACAAAGTAACGAGCCCAGAATATGCCAAAAGCAATCAATCTGTTAAATGAGAACATCTGATCATCATACAAAAGAAATCGTACATTTTTACATGCTGAAATGACGACACGTGTATAAATTGTTGGTGTATATACAAATTAGTTTTGGGTAGAAAGGCAGTTGAAGTTAGGAGTCATTTAAGTGAAGCTACAGGCAGATTTCAGAGATGATCCACGTCCGTCTGTCTCTGTTTGACCGTCACACGTGGTCAACATTTTATGGATGAGTTGTGAAAGACAGCTGCCAGAAAACTTTGTCCATCGATGGCCACAGCTGTGTAACACACTTCTTTTATTCGCTTTGTCTCTAAAAACAACACATCCAGCTGAACAGCACGCTTCCCAGCAGCAGTAGCAAAAACTGTACCAGCCTGTCCGTCCCGCTGGCTGCTGACTGAACCTGCTTGTTAAATCCATGTGAGAGATGTGTTTCCCCAACACTGCAAAGCATCATGGGAGCCTGAAAAGACGTTTGCCTCTTTTGCGGTCGGTCAGGACTGGAGCCGTCTGTTGGTCTTTCTCCTGTGAACAGCAGCAGGTGTTTCCTGTGGTCCAGCTCAGTCTTGAAGAGCTCATACTCTTTGTGCGGCAGTTTGATGCCCAGCAGGTTGCACCCAGCTGTGGGGGTCACGTCCTGCTCCACCCTGACCTCCCAGCCTCCCGCTCGACCACACTTTCCTGGCCTTGTACCGTTCAGTAACTTCGCCGTGGACTCCTCTTCAGCCGTGACTTTCACCTGTGTGACCTTAAAGACGAACTCAGTGGCCCCTGAGATCTTCGCAGAGGGGTTTCCCTGGGCGTAGTGGCCCGAGGCTCTCAGGGTGAAGGTGGGCTGGGAGCAAAGCGGATCCGAGTAGTGTCTGTAAACACCCTCCCAGGCATGGTTGTCGGTGTTAAAGGTGAAGTCTCGAGTGAGGAAGAGGACGTTGGGTCTGGTTTCACAGCGCTGGCTGACCCAGTGGCCTGACAGGGACAGAGGAGCTGCAGGGCTGCGGTGCAACACTGGGGGGCGCTGCTCTGAGGAGCGGTACACCAGGGCACAAACAGGGCAGGGGTGGATATGATGCTGCAGAGAACAGGTAGAGGTGAAACAAGGTGTTGTAAGATTACAAGAATTTTTGCAACTCAATAATACAAGAGTGGAACTATTTAACAGTTCATCCTGGTTTATACCTCTACATTGACCCCTATTGGCTGACATGAGTATTACATATTCCTGCTTTGTTTCCGGTCCTGCTACATTTTTTGTTTGCTTGTTCCAGCGACTCCAGATGAATCATGTTGGAACTGAAAACTGGAGCTAATACCTGTTGCTGTTTATCAGCCAGCATTACGCAGAAGATTAGAAAGGAGACAACCAAGGAAACAAACGGCCAGTTTAGGGTGAAAATATCGTAAATGCAGGAAAAACAACGTGCCTAACAGACCAATCATAGCAGTGGAGACATATTTGAGATGGTGCATGTCAGGCTTGTGGGCTTCTGCATTACGGCTGAAATACACTGGATGCGTCTCCAGTCAGTCTCCGCTCCGTCACGGCACCAGATCAGGTTCAGATCCATTCAAGTCAATGTGTCAACATAAACTAAATCTGTTCCATTGCGGCAGCTAATCTGCAGCTATTTTTGCTAGATTCCAGAGCTGTGACGTGTCAATTAAGAGTAGGGAACATCAAGCGAGACAGGAAGTAGTGCACGGAAACTACTTTAAAAGAGCCTGAGACTTAAAAGACTGGGCTTGATTTAACTAATGATCAACCTCTAAAAAATCTGCAACAAATTTTACAACAGATTTTTTTCAATGCAAAAAAAAAGAGTTTAACATTTTATGGTTCTCTACAGTTGGATCCCAATGTCTTCTGCTTTACACCAATCAAATATATTTATTTTCTCCAATTATAAAATACTTGCCATCAGTGAAGGAAAAGAAAGCAAAGAGCATTATCAGCCAAGCCTAATGCTACGCTGCTATGCACCTTTGGGGAGGACTAAACCCTACTCCAATTTTTTATTCCTCCTATAAGGCTTTTAAATTCAGATGTTAGTCGTTTGAAATAAAATGAATATTATATGCCTTTTAATCTTTTCATTTCTGTCTTATCTTACTGTCATTTATTACATTTTCATCTTAGCGCAACTTATTGTGGTCCTTCACTGACCCATCGTCTGCAGCGTACATACGCAATACTTATGATGGATGTGTTGTAAAAGCTGCTGTGGTGAGCTGTAAATGAACTGCTCTTCTTGGGATCAGTAAAGTTGTCCAAGTTCAAGTCGGCATCCAGCACTGATATATCATTGATATCATGAGCCAACTGAAAAGAAAAATCATGAGCAGGACTTGAAATTGTACAGTCAAAGCAAAGGTTTTTGATCTGGAATTTTGTTCTTACACTGAATTTATTTTGTGGTCACAAAACATTAAATCTAGGGTTGAGTCTAGTTGAGTCCCACATCCTTTCAGGCACCCACAGTTCAAGTGAGAGGTGCAAAAGATTTGTGCACATGCGCTAAACGTGCAAGCATGTTTTGCAGTTGTTATAGGATACTTGAACTTGACTGAGCAAATGTTTTATAAAAATGTTAAAGTTAAAGTTTCTTTCTTGTCATCCAAAACACTTCATCTGCTCTTCAGCAAAGCGTTGAAATACATCAACAGTGTTTTAGCATTTAACAGTATGACCTCTGCCTTCCATTTAGTTTATATAAGCTGCACTGGTTAACTTTCCAAAACCAAAGTAAAAATCTAGACTCATGTCTCACCATGACGTGCTGCAGTGGATGTTGATAACCTGTAGGTCTGTACTGAATCCTCTGAGTCCAGTCAGTGTGAATATCCCCCAAGAACAGCTCCTGGACCTTCCCTCCATGGCTGTGGTACTGCGTCTCCACCCTGATCAGCTCCATCTCCAGCATGGAGAAACCCAGCGCCACCAGACACCCCCTCCCTGCCCGTGTGTTGTAAAGCTCGTACAGCTTCCCCGGCACAGCTCGACCCAGAGCCGTACCTATGCAGGCCGGAGGCAGCCTGGAGGTCAGCCTCTGTTTGGCTGCAAGACTGTGGACAACTATTCCCACCTTGCTTAGGTGGTGTTCAGCCTCTGTGGCACCTGGTGTGATCCAGGAGGCCTGACGTAGACGGAGCTTCCCCTTGATCATCAGGGAGTAGGCTGGGTCTTCACAGCCGCTGTCTGAGTAGTAGTGCTGCAGGGCCTGGAAGTGACGGCTGGGGTGGAAGGTGTAGGAGCGGGTCAGGAACTCCGGACCAGGCCGAACCTCACATCTGAACACAGGGTTAAAGATTAATACAGAACTGATTAATTATGAGATTGTTGCCAAAACCAGAGCCACTGATGTTTTCTGAAAAAATCTCAACGTCTAAGTCAAATCTTAGAGTGTAAAAAATGACGAGCAGTTAAACTCTCTGAGTATTTCTCTTTTAAAGCTCTTAAATTATTTACTTAACTGAAGCCTAACTTTTGCACCCAGAGCTTGTTTGCTTTGCTCTGATTCAGATGTCAAAATGACGTATTATTGTGATGCATATTTCAGTTGAAGATTTGTCCTTACATCATTAGGAAATCCTCATTTTCCCACTGTAAACAAAAAAATTTCACACTTGTAAGGGCCGAAACACACCAGATGGGTCGATTTCTATTCAAGTCAGTGTGTTACCTCACACCCGATATGATGCACAAGCAGCGGCGGCTGGTTAAAAAATATTCTAGGTGGTGCTGTGCTGTGCCATACTCAAAAAATTACATTACACATTATGGTACATCACTGTAAAAATCTTGAGTTTTATTGGCAGATTTAGTATTTTTTTAAGCAGTTTTCTTACATAAAAAAAGAAATTAACAAATACCAGTGCAAAAGAACAGAAAATGTATTTATAACTACGAATGAACTTTATTCTGTCAATGTATTATATTTTTTTAATGTATGTCAAAACATCAACCCTCCTCCTTCATCCAGGCTTGGGACCAGCAAAAGAGACCCCAAAGGGACAAGCATATAAGCACGACCGAATAGATGCAGTTATATGCTCTGGCTGCAGCTTGGAGGGACTGCTGCTAGCGAGGAGTCTGCCTGTGTGTTTTGGAGGGGGGGGCTCATTAAGAAGCAGCAGGTGCTAGAGATCAATACATGCTTTCATGTCAGTCTTCAGTCGCTAGTTGCTTTTTTGAAAAAAAAAAAAAAAGAAGAAGAAGTCAAGGTTTTTGTCCTTCTTTCTTTCTGGTTTTACCTTTTTTTGCTTGTGTGTTGGCTGATTTTGATGTCTGGCTGACCCCGTCCACTTTTTTTAATCTGTAATTTTTCCCTTTAAATTCTCCTTTGGAACAGATTTAGGAGAGGTGATGGCTGACAGACTTCAAATTCTGAAACTGACCAAATTTACCTGAAGGGCGATTTCAGAAGCGCCCTTTGGGCATTATTCTCTACAACTCTGATTGGTCACATTCTCGTTAATATGCATGTATCCTGCCCCAGCAACAGTCCCTGATTAGTTATTCGTCTCTGCCTCATTGGCACTTTTTCATGTTTCTCTCATTTCCAATGAACATTAATTAATGTAAATATATATGTATTTATATATATATATATATATATATATATATATATATATATATATATATATATATATATATATATATATATATATATATATATATGTATTTATATATATATGATGTAATTAAAGTGGTTTTGTTTATATTAGTTTCTTTAATAAAATAAATAAATATTAAAAACTGAGTCTCCACTTGGGAGGGCGGTGCCGTAGCGCCCTCTATTGACCAGGGATGAGGATAAAATCCATCTGTGGTTTGGATAATATTGTTGACACTAAAACAGCTGTTGAACCAGTAGAAGCTGTCAAGTCCTGAGACATTGCCAAACCTGACACCAGCTCCTTTACTAAAACTGAATTGGATGGAGACAGTGATTAATGTTAGCCTAAAGCTACTTTTATGCAAACTATCTGACTCAGTTTCTGGAGAGTGATGAGTCAAGCAGTAATTTCTATTTCAGTTCAGCTCACTTGGTTGATTTCATTCTCATTTGGAACCTCCTCTCGTCTTGGCTTGCTCAAACACCCAACAGCAACAAACAACTCCTCTTGAAGATTCAGATGGGAAAGCACATTACGATTCCCTCTGCTTAGAACTAATTTCAAAGCATTGATCTCTGTTTACCTCTAAATAATTTGACGCCATATCTTTGCACGCTTTGTTAAAAA
Source organism: Labroides dimidiatus (assembly GCA_030710495.1). NCBI lineage: Eukaryota > Metazoa > Chordata > Actinopteri > Labriformes > Labridae > Labroides > Labroides dimidiatus. Next base: position 7,991,242 of record CM061143.1, read on the forward strand.
TCCCTCTAAAGAAAAGAAAACCAGTCACAACTGTTTGGAGATGTGTTTTTGTTGAACTAGAAGCCAAATTCATGCAACTACTGCAAAGTTTCACCATTCTCTGACTGTTTGTAACTTCTTTTAAATACTAAATATGCAAATACGGATAAGAAGTATTGTACTTTGGTGCTTTAAATACTCAAAGTACCCAAAAATGAATAAATTCTTCCATTTGGCCCTCTGACTAAATTTCTCTCTGCTTGGGCCCAATAACAATCTAAACTTTTCAAACCCACCTTGTTGACACCCATGTGCCATCCAGTCTTGGTGGGATGTCAGCTGTGATTCTCACTCTGTCCTGTAGGTGGCGGTACTGACAGTCCTGCTCCCACTGCTGGCTCTCACTTTGGTTTGAGGAAGAGGTGAAGGAAGTTGTGGGTACTTCCCATGGTTTACTTCCTGTTCCAGCCACAAACACAGCTACAGAGGAAAGGAAAGTCAAGAAACACACAATGAGTAAGTGATTTCAGTTCTCCAGACAGAACAACATCACAGTTCATTTAGACTTCCTGGTTTGTGTTAGATGAAGGAAACACCAATGTGAAAGTGTTCAGAGTTGATTATCAGCCTCCTGTCTGTCAGACAGATAATAAAGGAATAGTCTCATCTTCTCTGGCTACCTTTAACATCATAATTCTGGTTGACTGCAAGTTGTTTCAGAGCTATCATTTGGTCATATTTTCCATTTAATGAGGTATTTAGGAGCTTCAGAAACCACAAAGAGACAGTTTTGGCTTCTGACTTCAGTTAATGAGCATCTACTTCACACAGGCCGCATGTTTCAGTCAGCAGATGTACAGTATGTGTGTGATTTGGATTATTTAAGGATTCTCTTAATACCCATTTATTTTGATTTTTTGAGTCCATGCGGTGACGTCCACTACAGAGTCATGTCTGTTTTTAATGACCTGCTTGAAGATCACAGCCATCTAGTATCAGTTATCTCCCTTGTCTGTTTTGAACGGTGATTTCTTTTGGCTTTCTGAATCTTTTAATGATATTCTGTCCCATAGCTGATATAATCTTCAAAAACTTTTACACTAAGAAAATACTTCTGGAATTGCAGAATATCTGCCTCACCAATAGTCTTTGAAAAAGAAATGTGCCTCTTACAGTTTTACCTTCTGTGAAACTGTTGCAAAATAATGTTATTTGTTGGGGTATTTTCCTTCTGGTGTTTCTTTATTCATCAAACATCCAGTGTTTTGTTGAAAGTTGTAATACATTATTTTTTATTAAGCGCAGGGAAACATATTGCTGGCATCAAATTAGAAATGAGGATATATTTTTCATTAACAGAAGAATTTTCCAGTTCAAAGTTTGATTTGTTCTCTGCAGTTTTTTCATTAAGATTTTGGTTTTAAATGACTGGAAAACCATCAAATTCTGTTCTTATCAATGTCCTCCTCACTGTTCCAACTCTTAAAGAAGTTATGTTGTATGAAAGCATTGCTACATCATTTTCAAGATATGGAAAAACAGCGGGTCATTGACAGCAGCCAGCCAGCTGAGCCAAGCACATCTGCTGATCATATTTAACACTTACAATGATTAATGTTCTCACTTGGGTTTTCCTAAACTGTTGCATTTAAGTTAATCTCAGAGAGAGCATTTTTCACTCTATAATGTTTATTGATTTGACACATACACATCTGCAATCTGTCTTGCTGTCTATAGTCATAACTGGACTCTCTGCTCCATCCCGTGTTTCTGCACAGAGGTGCGTGTGTTGTCAACACAGTAAAGCAAAGCGCTTTGTCTTGGTTTAGGTTCAAAGAAAGGAGAATGTTTTTCTGATTACACCCTTATGGTTGTAAGGTGAGGAAACTAACTGGAGTCTTTCCACCTGGCCGTGTTTGTGTTTTTTTCTGTTTGAATGATGGTTTCAGCCTCATCCTGCAAAAGTGTTGTCACGAAGCAAGGGTGATGAGTTCTCACAGACGGCTCTATCTCCTGTCTTTTTTTTTATTTGGCTCATCTCCTTCTCAACAACTGTACACTTAACAGCTTTACTGTCAGTGTTGAAATCTCATTTTTAAATCTTAAAGGCAGTGTTGTTAATCAGATTTAGATGGACTTTTTGCTATACTGGTCAAAATGATCTTTATGTCCTGATGGTAATCAATGCATGATGTGTTCTTAAAACAGAGCGAAGTATATGCGCTTTCTACAGCAGGAGTAAACCAGGGAAACACCAACCAATCTTACCACTTGGCAGCCAATTTGTTAAACCAGTCAAATCCAATCCTACCGTTCTGCCCGCCTCCTGCATTTACATTTTGCTGGGGTGCGCTAGCCCTGATTCAATGCACATAACCAAGAGGGATCCAAGAACACTGGAGAATGGCAGAAAAACTACCTTTACCCTGATTACTGGTAACGTAGTGCAAACAAAAACTATGTGCTGAGGACCGGTTTGAGTCTGTGGTTTAGAATCAGCCACAATCATATGATCGAGATCATGTGAGCGGGGGCGTCGTTTTGGAGGAGCTCCGAGTGTGGGAGGGGGGGGACTAAACATGTCCATCGGACATGTCTGCAGCGCAGGGATCCTCATCTCCCACTTTGCTGAGATCTTATAAACAGCAGTGTTTCCAACTCAGCGACTTTTCAAACCCCTCTAGCTACTTTTTTTTCTCTTCAAAAAAGTGACTAGTGACTTTTCTGGAATTTGGAGACTCTAATGTGAAGGCACCTATTGTTCTTACTCTTTTCAATGAGCACCTACCTGCTGCCGTGAGCCCCTCCCCTATCCAAAACACTCACAGACAGACAAATCCTCCTCACTTGCTGCAGTCCCTCTCGACTGCAGCCAGAGCAGACGACTACATACATGCATTGCCCATGTGCTGCGCTTGAATAATGGATGTAGATTGAACATGAAGCCTTCACGTGAACATGCACAACATTTTTTTTATCATCAACCAATCCACAGACCACATGCGTGCTAAACCATGGAAAGCATGGATCCATATGGATTGTAGATTAATGATGATCTGGTGCACCATTACTTAAAAAGAAAAAATAAAGGTAACTGCAACACACCAGTAGCCCACAGTGGGGCGGGTGTGGATCAGTGGTAGAGTTGTCGTCTCTCAATCGAAAGGTCGGGGGTTCGATTCCCAGCTCCTGCAGTCACATGTCGAAGTGTCCTTGAGCAAGACACTGAACCCCAAATTGCTTGTGGTGTCAGATAAAACTGATGGACCCTATAATAGAACTTCCCCCCATCAGTGTGTGGATGGGTGAATGAGACTAGCAGTGTAAAGCGCTTTGAGTGGTCAGAAAGACTAGAAAAGCACGGTATAAGTACTGGTCCATTTGCTCCATGTACCAGTACACCAGTAGAGGATGATAAGACAACAACCAAGGCCATTCAGCAAAAAATGACACCATAGAAGGAGAAGACAGGCTGGTGTTGTTATGTGCAGGACCACAGTTAGCTTGTTAGCTTGTTATACAGCCTGTAGTGGTTCTGATCGTTCTTATTTGCACTACAGACGGATTTGTTGACACTTAAAAGGAGACGAGGTCTAGTAACAAAGCCATCGCTAGAAAGCCATCTAGAAAGTTCCAACCCAGGCAGGACTGACAGGGTAATTTTATTCCAAACAACATTTAGACCATTGTTCCTTTAGTCAAAACAGCACTTAGTTCTTGGGGAAAGTTCCCGTGGTCGAAAAGTACCTTTAGTTTTTCAAAGCACTGCAGAGAAGCTCACCGCAGTTGTTTTTCAAGCAACAGTTTAGATCTAGACAACTCGGCAAAACCCCTCTATCAGCTATTTTACTTTTACAAAGCCTTATTTTAAAGAAATACCTTCCACTCTTCCACTTTTCCACCTCTGCTGGTAGGTGGATTTGGTTACCTTTAGATTCAGCAAGTTCTTATGCTAATCCCAACCAATCATCTCTCCAGCAGCGTTATATGACAATACAAATACGAGAGTGGTTTAAATCTTCTGATCGAGCTAGCCGCCAAAAGTATTTCAGAAAATGTTGAAACCCTGCTCCGTCAGGGAATCCTTATTCCTTCTCTCATTCCCTCCAGTTTCTTTATCCTCGGGAGTTTCACTTTCTCCCGATCATCTGTGGTTTGACACTTTTACAAGCAGAATCTCACTCCACTTTCCTCTCGTTTGAGTTTACGTGCACTCTGGGAGAACATCACCTGTTGAGTGTGCAGATTAGCTGGTTTCACTGGATTTAGTTGAGGGATGTTTGAAAAGGAAAGTTTTGATCGTTTGTTTCTGGATGTTTTTCTTCAGCGAAAAGCTCCAATCTGGTGTGTGAGTGATCCGTGTTTGTTAACTCTGTCTGTGTCAGAGAGAGGATGTTTTTTGTTCCTGTGACTCTTGGAATTCTTCCCATATGTTGACCACAGCTGCGGACATGTGGATTAATTCTAAGCATCCGCATTCACCTTACACATGCACAAACAAGCATGTGTCTTCCTTAGATGGTTCGGACTGTACGCAGACCACCAAACCAGACTGATGCTTGAAGCGCATTTCTCCTCCTTCCAGCAGTCTGTCAATCTTTTCATTTGATTAATTCCTCATCCTGTCACAGTGAACGAAACATGTTTGCAATTTTCTCCACACGGTGTTTGTTTATGCTCCACGTCACTGCAGCTGGTGGAGGAACTCCGGTCAGTTGGAACCAGCTGTGCTCCCACGGGAGCTCTCGCAGCACAACACTAATCAGGATTAATTAATTTCCACTGTATCTCGCGAGTCCTCCATTGGGCCTGTTTTGTGTTATCTAGTGTTGTATCTGCATGCAATATGTTGCTGGAGTGTTTCTTCCCACTCAGAACAATGAATGAACGATGAGGAAAAGTCGGAGTGTTGTGGAGACATTTAGACTGCCATATTCCCATTCCTGTTCTTGCCAGATTATTTCTATAGTGTGTCTTGAGGTCACTTGTCATCCAGCACCCCCTCTCTCTTGTATCTTGTTCCAATCGGGCATATGGTTGCATTTACTCAAACAGTGCTCATAAAAGCAGAGCTTAGTAAAACAAAATTGCTCATCGTGGTTTTCTTCTACAAAAGAGCCTATTCCAACCACAAGTGAGGAGATGTTGTAATACATATGAAAATATTCAAGCCCCAGCCCAATTATGAGGAGAAGGGGGACCATTTTACTTCACTCACTTCCTACACATGCAGTCAGATATGATTAGTTTAACCCTGAAATTGTTCTCACTGATTTATTTTTCCACCATGAGGCCTAAAACACCCCCTGATGCAGTCGGCACCTCAGCCTAACAGTTCAGAGCATCTTTCAGAAAGAGACATCATGTATTTTTATCATAAAACTCACTGTCGGATTATTTCAGACTTAATGCAGTTTGTAACTTTTGTGGTTTCTGTTGAATTATTTAGGTTTGCGAAAGCATATTTATCCAAGTAGTGGAAGAACAATTGGGAAAAACATTTAAAAATAGATGTACCTGTATGACTGCTGAATGTACAATCACAAACTGCTTCTCATCAGAATCATATTTATATAAATGTGATGGCTCGTTGCACAACAATAATCTGAGCAATCATAGACATCTGTGGGGTTCAGTCGAAAGTGACAGCAGCTCCTCGCTTCATCAAATGTGGCAACAAACATTTGCTCAAATCAGCTCTTACTCATGTCAGAAAATCAGTAATGTAATGAGATCCAGGATCAATATGGAAGTATGAGGAAGTTTCACTGAAGCGTTCAAGAAAATATGAAAACATACGGCAAATTGGTCACAGATTCTTCCCAAGGTTAGAAAAAAGACTCAGATTTTACAGGCTAAATATGAACCAACACTTAGCGTCTCATTTAAAGATTTTACATTTTGTTTTTCATGTTTTAAGAGATTTGGTACCAAATTTTTGGTTCTTGTTTTGTTGAGAAAACACGTATTAGTGTGTAAAAACTTCAAATCTGCTAAAATTCCCTATTTTTTTTTCCCAACAAAGGTACACAATTTAGAAAAAAATCTCTGAATTTAATTTAATTTACTGTTGATATTGCAACAGTTAATCAATCCCTATTTTTATAACACTATTCATTAGTTTTGAATAAACATTCATATATGTTTTTCAGCAAAATGGGACCATGAATCTGGTCCTACATCAGCTGAGGTGGACGTAGGATTTTTATGGGATGTAAGGAAATTATTATACAAAGCATATCCTTTTTTATTTATATAAACAATAATACTTGATAGCACTTTTTCAGCACGTTTCTAAAAACACTCCACAAAGAGTGCAAGACAGGTAACCAAGGGATTTGAAATCACATTTTATCAGCTTTTCTAAAAGGTAGGTTTGAGTTGATGTTTAAATGAGATAAGTGAGTCAGAATTGTGGGTGATTGGAGGGAGAGAGATTCAGTTAGAGTTAGGACTGCAATGTCTAAAGCTCTGTCCAACGGTCACAGGGAAACCTGACTAGAAATATGAATCATGACAGCAGATGGAGACATAACCAGCTTTCAACTCGCCTATGTTCCCTTGAGAACAAAGCAACATGAAAGGTCACTATCAATCCCCAAGAGGTAATTTCAAATGTTATGCCAACGTTATCATCGTGTTTAAAGCAACATAAATCAGCAGCTGTTTTAAGGCCCTGTTTGAAAATTAGAGCTACCCAGTTAAGCTGACTTTTGACTCTCTTCCTGCCCCTTTTTCCTGCACTTATTCTGAACAGCACAGAAGACATCTTTCATTAACACAACAATCAGTTCCTCCATCTCCCCTCCTGCAGTGTCACAGTTCTCCCACAGGGGGTCAGTGCAGCAGCCTGTGTCCTGCGTGTGGTCTGCACTGACACTCTGTCATCACCACCAACCCCGCCGTCGCTGCCACCGGCATTCACTTCGCCCGACTGATGAACAGCCAAAGTAATCTACCTGTCTTTGAGCTCCAGTATTATACGACCCACACATGCACGCACGCACGTCCACAAAAGCACACTGCACACATTGATGATTTACAGCACAGAGGGACAGCATTTACCAAAGACCTCCAAGCTGCTCTCTGTTTGTTTGTTTGCATTTATGATTACGGTTTGGCAGCCGTCGCCTGCCTCTCTCATGTCTCATCCACAGAGCCAAAGTCAAAATATGGTTTATGTACTTCTTTATTTGGAGCTGTCCCATAAAAACAAGAACCGCATCCAGGAAGGTTTGATTCAGACTTCATGAGGGGAATGGATGACTTTCAGTAATTTAACATTAGAGAGGAATGCCTTGGTGTGCTCTGTAGCTGCTTCAATTTGGGTTTGAACAGAGACTTATTAAAGCTGCCAAACTGGAGGCAGTGAAATTGAAATAAATGTTGCTGGTGTGCTAAAAAAATGGCAAAATAGGACCTAGAACCTCCATGTTCAAGTATTTTAACTACTTCCTCATGTGTTTCCTACGTTTTTACTACATTTCTCTCAGTGTGGTCACCCCAGTGTCCCGTAAAGCCACGTTCTCGTCTCTCTGTGCCTCAGAACTGCAGGACAAACCCCTCCAAAGTGTCCCTGAAGGGCCTGTACCCTCCTGACCCCTCTTCCCCCTCTCCTGATTACTTCTCCCTCCCCTCCCGATGAACAAGCCACGATGTTTATGGCTCATTTCATGTGGATGGATTTCAGATTCCTCCCTCTCTTTACTTTTCTCTCTGTGTCTTTGTGTCTGTCGATGGTTGATGAGGTGAATGAAGCGTAGGGTTTGGAGGAGGATGGGATAAAGCATCTATATGACAAGATTAGTGAGGTGCATGTGTGTGAGAGCGTGTTTCTGTCCGTGTGCGATGATACAGTAGCTCAGAGATTCTGCTCATTCCACATATTTAGTTGAGTGCTGCACATTAATCACGGTTCACAGCTGCTTTTTCAGGCACGCTCGAGTCTCTGAGCTGTCCTCCAGATCTTGGAAAGGTGTTACAAAACCGTGATTCCCAACTTTTTTTGGCTTGTCACCTCTTCCATTGAAAGACTGTCTAGCTTTAACCTCTCAACACACATATCTGCAGTGAACATATTAAAATATCTAAAACAGCTTCTCAGATTTTTTTTCATAACAAAAGCCAAAGGAAGAAAACTTTTCAACAGTTTGCAAGAAAAAAAAAGTGGAATCTCGGATTTCCTACAGATAAAAAACCTTTTCTCCTCTCTTATCTCTTTTATTGTCTCATAAATCTTCACATTTATATTGTTTCTCTCTGGAGTTTCCTTCCTCTGAGGTTGAACAGACTAATAACAGTTACAGTGTGCTTTTAGAGTACTGTTGGAAAGAAAAGCCTCGTATTCATTTCCTTGAAATAATCTAAGTTTGATTAGAATTATCCAAATTTTAATAGTGAAGTTTGAGGGGCTTTCATTCCGCAGTTTTTAGTTTCAGTGAGTCATTTTGTTTTTCTGCTGGGAGAAAGTCGTTTGCATACACAGAATGAAGAAAAAAAAAAAACAGTCTGACCACAGCAGGAAACTGCATTTTGGGTTTTTTCTTCTATATGGAAACTCTTTTATTTCTAGTGACATTGCAGCCCTCTGTATTAAACTCTACAATTTAGGATGACCCTGATTCAAAGAGGACACTCTCTGATTGTTTGACTATTCGTCTATTGGCTGTAATTTTAAAAGAAACAGATTGAATTCATTTTTTAATGCCTTTAATCTGAGAGGATAGGACAGTGGATAGAGTAGGAAACAGGGTAAGATTGAGGAGTGACATGTGGGAAAGTTGCCACAGACTGGATTTGAACCTTGGCCGCCTTCTCGAGGGCTTTGCCTCATGGAGCATGACCTAGACCACCAGGCCATCTGCGCTCCAGATTGAATTCTATTTAAAATAAAATTGCCACATTCAGCTGGAACAAAGTGTGATCAAAATGATCATAGGTGTAAATGAACCACTTATGTGTCAGCATTTTGATACTGTAATCGTTAAATTTACCTTCAGTCTTTGTTTTGTTTGGTTATTTATAAGTTAAATTCTCACGTTATCACATATCATTTTTTTCCCCTGGCTTTTATACCTTTATTCAGAGAAAACAGGACAGTGGATAGAGCAGGAAATAGGGTGAGAGTGGGAAGTGCCACAGGTTGGACTTGCCTTATGGCAGGGGTCCCCAAACTTTTTCCTGTGAGGGGCACATAACTTTTCCCTTCTCTGATGGGGGGCCGGGGTCAGTTTGTAACAGAAAAAGTGTGACGATCGCAGGGGTGCCTAAATGTAAACATTTGTTTTCCAGAAAGCCCCACATAACCAAATATTATTAACCCTCTCTGGGATCTTCACAGAAAAAAGTCAGGAAATAAATAATAACACTATTAATGAAATAAAATTACACTGATAGGGGCACAGACTGCAGAAGGGAGGAATGGAATGTCACACTCTATGCATGTGTAAGTCTCGATTGCGTGGCCAGACTGAAAAAAAAACTCATTATGCATCTCTGGTATTGATCAGGGGTCGGGCCAAATGTGGAGGCCGGCCGTATCCAGCCCGCAGGCCGTAGTTTGGGGACCACTGCCTTATGGGGCTATGTCATCAAACCAGCACCCCTCACGTCTTCATCTTTTCAGGCTTGGTGTCGTCTCACATTTTACTCTTTGATATCGTATCCCTTTAATTGTTTGAGAGTTGTTTTACGTTTCTGCTGCATTGAATAACCGTCACGTGTATCTTGTTCTACTAGAGCCGGGGTCTAAAAACTCAACTTACCAAGGGGCTGCTTGAGATAGTGTCTGGGTGAGGCGGGGTTGATCAAGTGTTCCACAAAAAAAAAGGCTTCAAGTATTCAAAAAAAAAAAAAAAAAAAAGTACATCTGATCCAATCTTCTCAGTCTTAACAGGTCAGAAAATGCAGAACATGAACAGTTCTTCAGAACATTTGGCTTGAGGGAGGAAGCAACTGAGACCCTCAGTATGGCTTTAAGATGCTCATCTTTAAGTTTGGACCTGAATTTAGACTTATTAAAGTTCATTGTGGAGAAGAGCTTTTCACACAGATAGGTGCTGCCAAAAAGGCACATGATTCAAACACCGACAAACACCGTATAGTAGTAGGTGACGGTATATATTTTCCCTCCACTCGGTAACACAAACATGTTACAAGTGAACAATTCCTCATTCCCGTTGTTGTCACAAGCCTAAGCTATGGTAGCCCACAAGTGTTTAAAAAATATAAAACGTCATGAGAAAAAACGCCCCAACACAAAGCTTTGATTTCAGGTAGGGGGTCACAAAACATTGTTCTGGGGGGTCGCAATTTGCCCGAGGACCATGAGTTTGAGACCCCTGTACTAGAGCAACGTTGTTTCCTGTTCCTGGGGTGAGCAGCCGAGGCCTCCGTCATCGTGGGTACATTCACTTCACAGACAGGCCGCACCGTTAACTGTCGTTAAATAATGTGACATTTGACATGACATGCTTGTTGAGGGATAAAACCTTGTTTAATATCCAGGTCAACATTTTAGCTAAAGTTTGTTCTCACTCTCTGTAGTTGTTCCCGTTTTTAACTCTCCATCAGATCCAAATAGTGTTCAAAAGATCTGCAGACAGATCAACAACACCACTAAAGTAAAGTTGTCATATCTTGTGTCATGAAAGATGAATAAACAATCTGAAAGATGCTTTATTTTTTTAAACGCCACTCCTGAGCTAAAGTCAAACAAAAATACAATCTGTTCACACACTCCCAAACCAAAACCCTTGGTTAAATAATCAGCTTGGGTTTCATCATTTTTATAACCTTTAAATGCTCCTGCGTGACAAAAAGAGGTGAAGTCTCTCCCCTTTTTTTTCTTTTTAATCTTGTTACAGTTTTTTTTGTACCAGGTGTTGCTCTCCTCTGCATGATTCCTTAATGTCTGACAACTGTGGATGAAGTTTCATGCAGTAAAGTTGAGCCACAGTTTGTTGTTGACATAAAACATGTTAAACCAGAAAAAAATCAGTGTTTTTATTTGTTGATCTTTATCATTTGAGATTTGCTGAAATGCACATATTACTCCACTTCTTTAACCCCAGAAAAAAATAAATAAAGTTTGTGACCATGATTGATTGGCCTATATTGAAATTTCACATTTTAACTCCAAACTAGTTTCCCTGCCCTTTCCTTTCAATGACCTACGGCAGCTCACAGAAATCCTGTGACACATTTGAACTTCATTTTACATCCAACACTCAGCTCCCCTCTTTCCCGTCCCCTCCTCTCTCGTCTTCAAAGTCAGGCGGAGGTCAGATTGATTTCGAGGTTTTTTTCAAAGAACGCGAGGTTTGTTGTGTTATTCTAACCCCGAGTCCCTCCTTGCTCTTCTCCCAGCGTTGCGTAGAGATCCCCATGACCAGGAGTCCCCCCTCTGTCCCCGGGGCAGCGCATGCACGACTACTGTTGTCTTTTCATCACAGAATAAGCTGCTTAATCTGGAGGCCTCGTTTATTTAGACAAGAGATCTGCAGGGGTTTGCCTGGCGGACGCTGTGGTTTGAGAACCTCAGCTCCCGTTCTCATAGCAAGACCAGAAACCCTCAACCTGCTGCTTTTAACACCTGATGAAAAGAGCTGGAAAACACATCCAACTGCAGCACCGCGTCTCAGCTTTTCTCACTGGTGTGTGTAGTTTTAGTCTGATGGATCAGTTTTCTGCTCTGGTAGACACTGGAGATGGTCCTGATTGTAATGGCCCCCGACGTGCATTGTGGGGTTTCAACATGATGGAGAGACAAGACAGTCAAGATGAAGATAATGTGCAAGAAGAGTTGATGGTCTGCTGATGCTGTCAAGCTGAGATTACACCAGTTCCACCTTAATCCAAAATCTCGGTCTGGAGACATTTCAGAAGATCCGGTCAGCGCCTGATTCACAAGATTGTAGGATTTTTAAATTGGATTGAGACTTGTTAAGGCCAGAGTTCTTAATGTGATTAGGGGTTTTGTCAGTTTTGAGAAGCGTTGAGAGATTTGATTCTTGGATCGCAAAGCATCCCCATCCAGTTCACTTCAGGAAACTTGGGACGATACAGGAAATTCTCTCACAGGAAGATCCACCAGATTCCTTCCAAATGCTCTCTCACATCTCCTCCGTTCAGCAGAGCGGCGTCTTTTTGTCTTTCTCAAACACTTCATCAAGAGAGGCACGACTCCAGCAGCTGAGTGTTTGAAGCTTCGGAGACGAAGTTTAGGTTCAAGAGGGCCAAGACGTCAGGAACAGAGGAAGAACGACTCATCAGAGCGAAACGCTCTCGCTCTCACACACAGAAATCATCTGACACCTGTCAGAAATGACGGGAAAATGAGTTTAATTGTCTGGGTTAATTTAATATTACGTCTAGTTTTCGGCTGTTTGTGCAGCATCTGCTGAGGTCCGACAGCTCGACCTCGCCTGTCTCTTCCAACTAGACTCCAGCTATGATGAAAAAAAAAAGAAAGATTCACAGATACCAGTCTACCAGTCTGCTGCAGGAGCTTGAGGGATGGAGGGGGTTTGGAGGGTTTGGCGGAGCTTTCTGGATGATGATTAGAGCCGGGCAGATGCCTCCTCCTGTCTGTCTCCGGCCGCCCGTCACACTAACAAACCCCGAAGGCCAAAATGCTGCGCTTCCGCGATCCTGGCTGCGGCTGCTGGTCAACCGTCTCAGAGCAGCAGCCCGAGGTAAGGTCAGTAATGACTGTCTCCTGTTATTCTAACCATTAACATAATGGCAACATTAGTTCCAGGGCCACGCTCCGCTGCTCCGAGGGAACCATTGTTTGAAGGCACCAGCCGGAGCTCCTTTTAAGACTCCTCCAGCGGCTACAGATCTCACTGTCGCTTTGAAGACACTCAGAGGAGACGAGGAGGAACACAGACCAACTATTCATACCACCTCGGCGGAGGTTGTGTTTTTGTTTTCAAAGCACGGATCCACATGTTGAACTTTACAGATCGCTCAAATCAGGACAAATGACTTAATGACTTCCTGGTAGTTGGGCCTTTTTGTCCTTGATAATCCCTTCCTCTTTTTTTTTTTTTTTGGTGTCCCTGCATGGGTTCTTTGAGCTAAATCTTCAAGTGTTCAGCTGATTTCTCACATGAGAGAGAGTTGATCTCATTTTTAACACACTGGAGGATTAAAGAAGTTTTTCTCTTACCGATCACTTTAATCCGTTTGGTTCATTTTGTTTATAGGGAGGCTTAGCTCATAATAACACACTTAAAAAGACAGATTTTTTTTTTTTTTGTGGAGAAATCCGCGTCTGTCACCCTTTACTTTCTCATTCAAAAAATTAGCCTCAAAAACCAGAAAATAAATGAGACAAACGAGGGAAACATAATCTGAAAATAGATCATGATTTTCACCGACACTTTTTGGACTTAAAGAGCTTAAAAAGCATCAAATTAATCCATCAAAAACTAATTTTTCTCAAATGTTTTTGTTTGTTTAACTGACTGAGATCAGTCTAGATATCTGAGCTTTTTAGGATTCAGTTTGTACAGACTTCATTTCTTTAAAAAGTTGTTTTAGGACCTGAAAGAGTAAAAAGAAGTCACTGTTGACCTGAAGACAGTCTTTAGACTCACCTTGCCACAGCCCCAGCAGCCAAACTCCCCTCAACAGGTGACCGAGACGTCCGTTTGACATGTTTCCTGCTTCCGCACACTTCATTCACACAGTCTGCTCAGAAAAACAAACTTTGATCCCCCAGAAATCCAAAACACAGAGGAGCTCCTGTCAACGAGAGACGCTCATGTAGGAGATCAACATGACGTAAATGAAGAGTCCAGTAATCCTTCAGTGAATCTCCTCCTGAGGAGCCTGGAGGAAGTTTTTTTTCTTTCTTCTCGTCTTCTTCTTCTACCTCCACTTCTTGGTCTCCATGGTCTAATAAGAAAGTCCTCAGAAGGAACTCTTGCACGCTTCATGCAACTTCTCCACTCTGCAGCTCTCCTGAAGTTTGCAAGAGGGAGACTCAGTGCTCTCTCTCTTGATCACCCACTGTTTCCTCACTACTGTGCAGCTCTGTGGATCAGTTCCACTCCATGCATGTGCAGCGAGTGTGTGCGTGCATGAGAGGAGAAGTGCTTTTGTATGTGTGTGTGTGCTCACTACTGCCCGGCTCTTATAGTTTTGAGCAAAGGGGAGGGAGTAAGAGAGAGGGAGGAGGAGGGAAAGAGACAGTTTCTGTGTGTGTGTGTATGTGTGTGTGTTTGGTGTGGAGGAGGGGGCCTGAGCCTCAAACTTCCGAAAGTGAATGCACTCGGGAGCTTTTAGAGCAAGGTGCAAAAGGGCAGTGATGAATAGGAGGCAAGACTTCAGCCACAAGCGCTCACTTTTAACTCATCTTATGGTAGAAGAAGAAAAAACAAAAAGATGTTTCTCACTCATTGTTCCTCCAGACAGCAGAGCTTCATTTGTGCATGCACAGTTTACATAGAAACCCTCACAGAAACTTTGTTCTCCATGATGGTCTCTAGATCTGGACTTTAATAGTCTAAACTGCAAAGTTGTTTCCTTTTTTTTTCTTCTTGTTGTTATTTTTTTGGGGGGGGCTTTTACATCTTTATTCAGGCCCCATTTATATGACAACGCTTCACAGCGTTTCACTCGAAAATGCAGAAAACGCAGAGAAAAAATCTGTGTTCACACGGAAACACAGAATGACTGAAAACGCTGTAGTATGTATTACAGACCTGTAGGTGGCGATATAACTGTAGAGTCTTTTGGTAGTCTGCCGCCAAAGAAGAGGCGGGCTGATCGTCTGTTGGATATATCAAATACGTCTTATCTGAGTCTAGAAGTGGAGCAACAGATGAACGTTTTGTTTAAAGGCAGTCAGCAGATTCAGCAGCACAAGAACAACCCGGTAAGTCCGCCATTTAACTATGATTGTTGTCCGGTTCGCAAAAGTTCCCACAACGTCCCGCAGCGTTTCAGAGAAATTCCACTTATTTTTTTCAGAAATTTCTGTTTTAGGTCGGGTAAAACGACCAATCAGACGCACAGCTCAACTGGCGAACAGGTGGGTGTGCATCCCATAGCTGTTAGTGTGGAGGCTCAACGCCTGCCCCATTTTTGATATGGCCCAACCGACTAAAGCAGGGGTGGCCAACCTGTGGCTCGCGAGCCGCATGTGGCTCTTTGCCTATCAGTGTGCGGCTCATCGATCCATTCATAACAAACAAAAAAAACAAAAAAACAAAAAAAAAAAAAAAATAAGATTGATTGGCATGTGAGAGCAGTGTTGCAAACTTAATGACTTTGTTGTTATATTTAGGGACTTTTCAGACACCTCTAGCCACTCTTTCAAAAAAAAGCAACTAACAGCAAATCTAGCAACTTTTCTGGAGTTTGGAGACTGACGTAAAGGCATGTATTGATCTCCAGCACTCACTGCTACTCAACGAGCATATAATGTATAACGTGGCTCTTTGTAGTACCATGGTAATTTTTGTGGCTCTTGGTTGCTGGCTGGTTGGCCACCCCTGGACTAAAGGCTTCAAAATGCTGTATCAGAAAAAAGATGGGTGACATGGGTCATTTTCAGTGGATTGCAGCAGAAACCTTTTCAGCCACTTTATTTAATGGAGATGAATTTCCCACAATGCACTGCAGTAGAGTTGTAGTTAAGTCCTCTCCAACACAGTATGTGAGAGTAAAACACCATAATGCTGGGTTTCTTCAGCCGTTAAAAGACCGTTTCATAAGTTTGGTTAATGGTCTTGAAACTGTGGTTTTGGGTTTTGAGGCCGGACTAGTTGAGAACCTCTGATTTTAAGCCACTTTAAAATCTGGGGCTTGCTTCATTATCCATTCCACCGAGCCTTCATCCCTCCAGACACCATTTTATTAAAGCACTGTACTTCCATCCTGTGCTGCCAAAGAAAAATGTGGAACTTTTTCTTAACTTTCAAGCAGAATTAAACTGCTTCACTCACATTTTCCAACTTTGCCGCAAAGCTGAAACAAAGTGTAGAGATACGCCTGGCCGAGCTGGATGCGTATTGGGATTGAATATTGTTTAAAGAAGTCAATCGCGGCATGTCTCAAAGTCAGAGTACAGTAACTCTGGATGTTTCACAGACTTCACTGTGCAGAGTTTTCATTGGAAGCTGTCTCTACCAAAGAAATAGTCCCAATAAAAACTGTTGACAGTGAGCTCTGTGGCTTATGGAGAGCAATGGGAAAACTCTGTCAAGGAGAAGATTCTTAAACGCTGCAAGAGCTGCAAATAAAACTGCATTTACCTCAGTTTTATTGGAAAGGAGGCATATTATTATAAAATATTACACTTAAATTTGTAAAAACTTTTACACAGTCGACTTAAGCTGTCCACATGACCTAATGCCACTCAAGGTTAGTGGGAAAGTGTTTTTTCCAAGGGATGTTTTAACAGATGAAATGACTGATCTCATATCTGCAGCAGCTGCACACATGCACAGTTTGCACAAACCTGTATCACAGCCCATTAGAAACTCTTGTGTACACACAGACGCTGCAGTCCCTGATTCATCAGATACATGTGGTCTGACGGAGATGTTGACACTGCTGACCGCTGCAGAGGTAGAGACGGTTTCAAAGCTCCTGCCAAGTGAGAGTTGGCAGCACTTGCAGGTCGGGTGGGCTGACCAGAGGCCTGGCACGCACTCCGGGGAGCGTATGCTCCTGACACCATTACTCACAGCCGATGGCCGAGCAATCGGGCTGAGTAATTTTACCACCAGTGTTGTGTTTTATATGGCCGATCTGTCATGCATCATCTTGCTTGTAATAACATTTCTCTGCCAGTTGTCCGTTTGCCCAAAGCTGTGTATGTTCAAAGCATCAAACGTACGCTTTCTCACAGTCTCTGTGCCGTATTCTTAAGGTCATGAAACACAAGATGGATCGTCTTGTTTTATTGATGCAGTTTTCCCATCTGGACTAACAATGTTTCATTGCCTACGGTAAAATGTTGAAATCTGAAAACAGCACCTGAGTAATTTAAACTTCTTTGGAGGAGAAAGCTGTTGCAATCTTATGACTAAAACTGTTTACAGTTTAGTCTCCTACTGATGGAACTTTAACAGACTCTTTGGGTTTGTTTGCCTCCTGTGTGACCTCTAAGAGAGACAGACAGAAAAAAAGACGTTAAACGACCTACTTCCATGTTTTCAGATCAGGGAAATGCCGCTGTTCATTTTCTTTCATTGACTTTCTTCATAGTATTTAATCACATCAAACAACCACATCTCCTTAGAACTACCACGATACATTCAAAGATTCTTTACCAAGTTAAAAAAAAAGAAACACTAATTCTTCTTCTCAAATGTTAACCGGAAACTTGAGGGGATAAAATAAAATGTGTCAGACCTTATCATTAAAGTATCAACCTGAACAGTGTGTAAAACAAAAAAAAGGTTGATTTTAAGGGGGGATGGTCATTTTGTGTTTAACTCTATACAACAGGCACTCAGTCAAATGCTTCATATCGTTCCAAGATGACGGCCCGTACTCAGCTGACTAGATGCAGTGGTTATCTAACCATTAAAGTAGATACGTTTAGAAATTAATACAGAAAACAAGAATGGCCATGGATTTTCTTTCTCTTTTTTCTGCACTGTTATCTCGTGATAATGACTTATCATTATTTTGTTATCTCAATGTAACAGTTATCGTTTTCTTGTTATAATAAATTAATTTTTTCGTTATCTCCACATAACAAAGATTGTTTTCTCGTAATAACGAATGATTTAATAACTAGTTTGGTTGATTCCAACCTACATGAGCTGCTGTGAACGGTTTCCAGCCACTGTAGCTGAATACTGCCTCTCACCTGTGGGTTAGCAGACCATAGTCAGCAGCTGGATAGACAGGAGTTTGTTAGCTTCTCAGCTGCTAACCAGTAGCCACTAAAGTAAACAAACTGTAATGGTAGGCTACAGCTAGGCTGACAAACTCCTATCTATGCGGCTGCTTCCTAATCTAAGGTAACATAAATGTAGGCTAACTTCAACTTTGTAATGTAATATGAGACTTAAATGTTTATTAATTAATTTTATAGTGCTTTGGGCAAGCCTCTCTGTTGCTAACCGTCAGCTGAGAGGCTGAATAACGCAACACCCAGTGGCTGGAAGCCATTCAGGGCAGCTCTTGTAGGTTGAAATCAACACAAACACATTATCAGGAGAAAACGATCTTTATGTCAAGATAACAAAAAATGATTTGTAATAATGAAAAAAAGATCGTTGTTCTATTGAGATAAAATAATAAGTCAATATCACAAGATAACTGTGCTAGAAAAAAATAAAGGAAAAATACATGGCCGTTTTCATCTTCCATAAGTTATAATGTTTGTGTTATTTACTTTTGCAGAGTGAAGGAATTATTTTATGTCACTATGAAACCATCCAACGTTAAATCTAAGGGTCTATATAAGGGTCTCTCTGCACTAAATCCTCTCTAATTTAGTTCTCCTTCACTTTATCAGAGTCAGCCCTTGCAGAGATGATGTTTATATGTTGTACTATGGTCTGATAAAGGTTTAGAGCTGTAGCTGCATCATTTTCATAGAGATATTCATCAAGAATTTTTATTTTTTCAGGCAAACCTACATTTTTTTTTATATATTTGCTGATTGCCATCTTCATTTACTCTTTCCCAGTATCACATACACTTATATTAACACATCTCAAAAAATCCCTTTGAAATGACACCAAATATTCAAAAAAATCCTGTGGTTGCAGAAATATACCCATTTTATTATGGGTATGCAATTTTCGAGCAGAGACCCTGAAAAAATAAGCTTAGGGTTCAAAGGGTTAAGACATATCCAGTCCAATCAAATTGTAAAATCACTGTTAAAAGGTATTTTTTATTATTACTATTATTCACTTAAATTAGTATTTTGCATCAGGATAACGTGGAGGCTGCCATCTTTTATCTCACACATTTCCATATTAAGAGAGAACAGATAAACTTCAGTCGCCAATGAAGTTGCGATAAAATGTTCTCCTGAGATGATTATGATTTTCAAATGTTAACTGGGGTTTAATTTTCATTGTGATATGTTTGGAATAAACTATTTAAAAATATATTAATAAATATATTTATCAAATTGTCACAATTGTTTCATGAGAGGAGGTAGAAAATACCTTGGTTGTAAGAAGGATTGAGAATATGAACAGACAGCTTGTTGTTATTAAACATCTTTCACTATCACGAGGATCATACGTATTCATCCCAGCATTTATTTTTATTTTTTTTTTACAGTCACCATCAGTTAATGGGCAGAATAGCCAATTTCTTCACTCCATAACTTAAAATCAAAAAGCTTGTTTGTATCTTCAGTTGGGAGTTTGGTTATAAGCAAGCTTAATATCTTCCTGATGAGTGAAGAGCCATCAGGATCTAGGTTGTCTAGATATCAGTTTCAGATATACATGTAATGAAATGAAATAAAGTAGGTGTTAAAGTAAGTGCATACTCCAGTTCGGATGATATTAACACTTAAACTAAGAGCCAGAGAACCAGCTTGGCTTCTTTTTCCACCTGGCTGGTCGTGAGTCCATTTGAGCTCAGTTATCCTCATAAAATAGTGGCACATGCAGTAAGTTTTAAAGAAAGGATCAAACAAACACAAGGAAATATGAACTTATGCCAGGTGCATTTTGTCTAAATTTAAAATACTGTAGAAAAAACAAACAGGCAATGAAGTCCCTCATTTCTTTATTGTTTAATGCTGATATGAATAACAGCAACTCTCCTGCCACAGTGTCCTGGTGTCCTGGTGTCTCCTCCTTAGGACAGTCGGCTCCTCTTCAGCAGCCATTATTTTGGGCGAGGCTAATCTAATTGTTGATCCTAGCCTCTGGCTAAGTGCTAACTTGCTGTGACAGACCCCACAGAGAGCACAGAGGAGGGAGGACAGACGCTGCTGATCTCTGATCCCTGATCTGACAGCTGGCTCCCTCAGGATGACACTGCCTGGGGTGTCAGGAGCTTTGATCCACTCAGGGTCCTCTCAGGAATGCACACACACACACACACACACACACACACATCAAAATCCCCTCTGATGTGTTTCTAAATGTATGCGTACACAATTTTTTAATCTCACCTTTTCCACCTTTTTCCATTTCCTGTTTCTAATACACAGACCCATACATCCACTCTAACACACACGCATACACTAATATACACACAGACACACTCCTACACATACTGGGCCCGGCCTGTTGGCACACACACATGGGAGCTGGTACAAGCTGCCAGAGAACACACAGTCGACGCTATTTTATAATCAAATAATTTCTCAATCCTGAAACCAATACTCCTCCTCCGATCGGCCATGGTGGGCTAAGTGTGCGCCGTGTGTTTGCTTGGGCACATATCCTTCACATCCCCACACACACACCAACGCACATCACTTAAAAAACGTCTAAAGTGTATGTACACATGGACTGAATATTAACTGAACCAGGGTTCATTCACGCTGGTCACTCTGAGTTGAATTCAGGGTGATTCCTGGTCTCACTATGAGATGATAGCGCCCCCAGTGGGGCTGAAAGGTAACACACAATAATGATGAGTGAACAGAGGAAAAAAGTAAACAAGGCGGCTGAATGAAAACAGAATGTATGTCTGTGTGTGTGCGCGCACACACAGGGTTTACCAAACAGGATATATGCCCGCCTTTCCGACACACGGCCCCACACACGCTAAGCCTCTTTGAGATACCACCCGGCTCTTTAATCATCACACATTCACATCCCTGCTTCTTATCTGCACCATGCATAACTCCAAACACACAGCCAGAGAAAGGGAAGACACCCTCATGTTTTCCACAATCGTCTTTGCCGTTTTCACTCGGCTGAGGAAAGTAAAGCAGAGTTCACTGGTGTGCAGGTTTGCTCCAGTTGTCACACAGAGCTCAGATCTTTTTCAGGGAGTCGGGGTGGCGAAAACAGGTGAGGTCTGAGATACTGTGATGTTTTGATGTTTCTTTAATGTGCTGATGATAAGATAGGTGCAGGGTTTGAGTCTGGTGTTGTGATCACACCCTTCTGCAGATGTCTAAACATGTTACAGTGCAGCCGCAGGAGGAATGCCATCATTACCGCGGTCGTAACTTCAACTTTAGAAATAAAAACACTCTTGAGGAGCTGAGGTTATACACCCATAAACACAAAAGAGAGAGAGAAGGCAATGTATCTGCTTCACTTTGACAGAACCAGACCTATGGTTGGTTTAAACTTAAAATTGATCTCTTTTAAAGAAAGACTTTAGATTAAATAAGTATCATTCTTATTTACTATTACTTGCAAAAATCAGAGGCTTATGTGTCTGCTGCAACCTGTTGGAGCAGGGACGCAGCCAAACTGCAACAGAGTGGATCTAGTGTGAGTTGAAATTTATCTAATCTGGTGCCGTGACGGAGCGGAGCCAGACTGGAGATGCATCTGGTGTATTTCAGCGGTTACTTGGTGGTGGTTCTTAAGCCTGGTTTGTACTTCTGCATCGAATTGATGTCATATCATACGCCGTAGATCAACGTAGCTCCTGTTCCTGCACAGAGGCCTTGGCATGTAAATGACATACACCAATTCCTGAGCAGGATCGTGTTTTGTGATTTTACAACATTTCCGGATTCACTGCACATCATCCATAGATTTCATCTCCCTTTTAATAATATATATAACCTTCCTTTTAATAGTTGCAGTTTGATAAATGGTCACAAAAAGAAACAGTATAACTTAACTGAAACAGATGGAACTGAAGCAGCTAATCTGACGAGCACAGAGAAGTACGCAGGGGCGTGTCAGGAATTTATTTCTCAGGGAGGCCAAGTAAAGGCACAGATTGCAGAAGGGTGGCACATGGAAATTAAACTCTTAAATTAAAAACAGTTGGCTTAGATATGATTAACATTTCTCCTCAACTTAATTTCAATTCAACATTAATTTTATTTAATTAAACTCTGCACATTGCAAATGACTGTCTTACTCTTGATTTCTCCTTAATAGTCCAAATATTTTGTCTGAGTCTGGTTTTGATACTCCAGGTGGACAAACTGATTGACAGCTCTGCTGGAGATGGCCTGGCAAGGTGGCCAACCAGACTCCAGGGGCAGCTGGTGCCACCCGGTCGCCGTGCCCCTGGAGTTATGTAGTTCTCTTGACTATATCTGATTCAACTTAGAGGTAAAAACCTGGACGAGATAAGGCGTGCTGAAGTTGGTATGGCTGTCACCTCCAGACTCTCTCCCATTGGATCTAGAGGTTGCCCAGGTCCAGTATGAGCCAAAATATCCAGGAGGGCTACAATGGGCTGGCCGCCTCCTCTGGGTTTGGTTGTGGCCCAGGATAAGACCACCCTAAATATGTTCTAAAATCAAAACAAATGAAAGAAGAGGATATGACTAAAATGTAAAGATAAAATAAAGAGACAGACCTTGACTGAAATGTCCCACCTGTTCCCAGCAAGGACCCATCATTGCGCCGTTGGGAGCTGGGCTGAGAGGTCTTTCACTCTCTTCCTGGAAGGCCTGGTCTGACTCTGCCTCCCATCAAAACATCAATAGCTGATGTACATACATAATAAAAATGTGAATGGCAATACGAAGGCTCACCCTTATGATCAGTACTCTTTTTTATTCCCCCCTTTTATATCATATCATGTAAACAAACATTCATCAACAGATACACACACTTACACATACACACACCTTTAGATGACCCCAATTGCTTTGTTTATTCTGTAACCTATAAGTTTAGTATATTGTCCCATATAATAAATGGGGTGGGAAAATGGAGAAAAAGGAGAGACATCTTATGATGTGTCATGTCTTGTTTTTTGTCTGTTATCACTTGTGTTGTTTAACCGCTTACTGCAGAATGTATCATATTTGATACATGAGTTTCAAAGACCTCTATCTCATCCACATGACAAAAAAAAATTTAATTAAAAACCTGTTAAAAAAATAAAATGTAGTTTAGCCCCTTTAGGATATTCATATCACTACATGCAGCTGAAGTTGCATTTAAGCTCTTTGAAAAATGGCTGCTCTCATCAAATAATCCACACACTTTTCAGGAAAATCTTTGCTCATTTTCAAAAAGTTGCAGTAAGAATAACATCTTTTAATCATTACTCATCATTTGAAATAAGTATTTTCTGCATTGAATGAATGCATATTTACTAAAAACTTGACTAAAATTTGACTTTCTTTGGATTTTGTTAAAAGGGTTCAAAGTTCCAAAAAATAGATTTTTTTTTGCTTATTTTTGATGGGTCAGGGTTTAAAGGGTAAAAAAAAAAAGCTGTCATGAAATTTCATTTTGTCAATTTCATGCCAGCCAAGCAGCACTTTCACACAAGTCTTAAAGCTGACAGTCGTGTGTTCTTCTGGCTCACCCATCAACGCTGACCATCGTCCTTGTTGGATTTTATAACATTCAATGACTCCAAATTGTTATCAGATTCTTATAAAAATGGGAAAAAAAATGGTCACCATCAACTCAAGTTTCTCACCTGGGTGCCGCCAATCACCAGGCACTTTGGCTGCTCTGCTGATGACATATGGGATGGCCCCCAGGATAATGCTCTAAAGGTTTTGAATGAAGGGATCATCATGTTCCCTAGAGGAGAGCAGAGGGTGTCAGTCGTGTTATAATATTAACTGATCTGTTGATATAATGTGGTTTTGTAGCAGAAGTCGTGAGCCTCTGTTTCTGATTTGTACTTTGGTTGCATTTTTCTCTCAAGTGGCTCGTCTCTGCAGGACTCAGGCACGTCCTGATTAAAGAAACAATCATTCATGCTACCAGAACTCCTCCATCCTTTACACACATCACAGGGTGCTGTGACTCACATTTTCAGTCAAATAAATATGAGAAATTAAAACTAAACTTTAAGCTTTGCCAAACAGTCACTCTTCACCCACACATTCAAAACCGTTGCTGCTCCCAAAGCTGGCATCTGGAGCTACAGTTTGAGCTGCATGTTGTTTTTATACTCGATCTGTCATCACATAGATTAATAGTTTCACAGTCAACCTCAGTGGCCAGCTTCCTCAGAGGTTTACCCACAGTATACCTCACTGTTAGCGTCTCAAACATACAGGCATGCATTCAGACCTGAGCTCAAACACAGGACAGCTTCACACACAAACACTGATCCAAAGAGGAGCCTGCTGGCAGCTGAGACACAGATAGGGAGGTTAAGTGTCTGCATGCTGGAGCAAAGTGTCTCATGACACTGACAGTGTGAGCCAGATGGAGGGTCTCTGGCAGATATTTTACACTCGGGGAAAAGTTGAGCAAATATTCAGAAGCACTGATAGCTAACAGATGATCATAAACTGAGGGATTATTTACTCCCAGGCTGCAGGTTGACACAAATGTCACTTTAATTCTGCAGGGTTTCCGTCTTTATTACTGTGAGAATGGATCTGCATGGTTTGCAAGTCAACACAGTGTTTTGAACACCGTCTGCAGAATGATTTAATCTCATTAGTCTACACTGATGATGGATCATTTGCGACAACTCTTCTCTTTCTTCAACGGCCTTAAAATGTATATTACAGCCACTGTAACCACCAAGCTTCCCTGTTCTAATGCCAAAACAGTTTGCACAGGACTCCAATATGAGTGCGTCTAGATTTTTGAGAAAGAGATACTTGTCAAATCACCCAACACCAAACAGAAGAGCAAATTAGAGCCCCGCGCATCATAACCAAGGTAAAGATAAGGCAGGAATCAACAAAAACACCTTCAAAGAAAATCTCCTGAATAGATAAAGTGTAGAGGATGACTATAATTAGATTTTATGGGCTGTAGGAGTTCATGTATGATCAACATGTGCAGCCTGGAAGCGGTTAAACGAGCCATGATGACTATCAGAAATCTGCAGTGTTTTTCCAGGATAAAGACTCCATTTCCCATGAGCACTATCACCCACTGTAGTAAAGACGCGACTCATGCTGTTTTGAGGCAAAATCTTCTTTTTACCACAACCTTTCTTTTCCCAGGATGCAAAGCGATGAAGTAATGAATTCATTTGTAGTTACGTAGCGCTATTGTTTACACCATGACAACAATCAAACTTTGAGAACTCAGTTTGTAGAGTAGTTTAGTGAACAGAAGGTGAGCAGACTGTCTGATTAGTGTTACCCACAGCCCGCTACTCT
This sequence comes from Labroides dimidiatus, assembly GCA_030710495.1. Taxonomy (NCBI): domain Eukaryota; kingdom Metazoa; phylum Chordata; class Actinopteri; order Labriformes; family Labridae; genus Labroides; species Labroides dimidiatus. The sequence continues at coordinate 8,016,410 of CM061143.1, forward strand.
GAGACATGTCCGTAATATGTAACCAATGGCGTAGAATTGCGTATGGACTGTATGGACACCAATCTCAAACAATGGATGAAATGTCCAACCACCAATATTAAGGTTGCAGAAAAAAAATGGGCCTCATGTGGCACACAAAGGGTTAAATCCTTTCCCACTTTGACACCTTCTTCCCAATACGATCAGTTTTTTTGATTGGCTTTGCTCGCTGTAGGCTGTTTAAGTTGTTTCGCCTGCAAGTTTCGCCAGTGTTGACCAGAGGAAGTGGACACTGTTCTCATGCACTCACAGCTGAGGATGTTGGGCAAGAAAACAAAGACATGAGAAGCTATTTCACCATACAAACTGCAAGTCACCTGAGGAAAATAGCAAAACATCGTTCCCAACCGTTTTCTCACTCTGTATGGCGATCGATTTGTTGCTTTCACTTTGCTCAGGTGACAGAAGACAGATGGTGGAGTGGCAAGATCACAGCAGGTGAACTTGAAGTGAATTTAGGACATGCTGTGGTAGATAAGGAGCAGGCAGTCAGTGTGTTTCTGTATATTGGGATTGTCTGTAGTCTTTCAGATTTAGTGATCCTGATTTATAGGTTCTGTTTTGAGCAAATAACTTTATATTTGAAGACACCTTTCATTTGAGCAGCCTTTTCTGTTTTGTTGTCTGGTGGATTGATTTTGTGAACACCAAGTTATGCTCCTCGGTGCTCTAAAGCCAGCATAGTTATGTTTTGTTGTTAATCTATGTAAATGCAAAGTTAAATGCAGTTGTTTGTACTATAATGTAATTTAATGCACTACGACTGAAGTAAAGCTGGCGTTGCTGTAAACCTATACATCCACTGATGAGGGGGGGAAGCCCAGAGTCACAAGTTCATGACAACAAGAAACTCAAAACAAACATGGCGACTGTGGAGGAGGTATTACTGATGTACCGCTTGCATAAAAGACAAAAATGGAGCAACAAGTTCCTCACAAACTGGCAAAGTTTTTCTTCAAAAACTTTCACCATTGTTATTTCTTCTTCGTGTCTCATTAGAGCTAAGTATCGGGTAATAACAGCAACACTGCCCCCACGGTTTCTGGTGGTACTGCTCCGTTTGGCCTGTATCCGTAAGTTTTATGGAAACATGCAGAAATACAGATGAAATAAACGCAGAACACGGACAGAAGGCTCCGTCCGTGTCTGGATCCTCATTTCACGTTGAGCATAAATGGATGGCGGAGACTCTTAAATTTTAAATTGTACATTATGAAAAGGCAAATACTCAAAAGTTAGAATATCTCACCCCTAATTCACACATAAAGCCTGAGCGCTGCGAACAACGCTGTACTTTGCTGCCACTCTAGTCAATCAGTGCATTCACACAGCCCGCGCTGTGGTCCATCTCTGACGCATGCTACCAACGGCTGCTCGTGGCTGTTTCGCTGCGAGTCTATTTTTGCCGGCGTACACTGCACAGACGCATCAATGTCCGCAGAGCAGATTGTACCAAACAGGAAAACTGACACGAAAAATGATCAGAGTTTCCGGTCTTTTCAAAATAAAGCAGCATGTTCAGACTGTCGATTGTAAAATTATCCTCGTATATCAAAACTACGTCACTGGCACAGGGCCAGCAGTCATCAGCGGGTCAGACCCAGAGGAAATCCGACGCCATTGACGCCATGTAACCTTAAAATTACATACAATACAACACATCCTTTCTATAAGGACACACAAAAAGGGAAGGACTGAGTTACTGAAGTTCTGGGAGGGCAGGTGAGTTTAACATACTAGTTAATTATCATGAAAGTAGTTGTCATGGGTGTGATTCCAACAGGAACATGTGGTTCGCCTGTGACCTTGTGTATCCAGCTGCTTTGGAGTACGCTGAGCTGCGCTCCGCTCCAGAGACGGATCCGGTGTGAATTGGCTGTGCCAAAAACCTTGGCGCTGATGGACCGTGGTGCTCACAGAGTATTTGTGAATCAGGGGTCAGTATCACTTCCAAAGTCCTCACAGAGCCTTTTAAATCTCTGAAGTTAATGTGTGACAGCATGTAGTGACAGTACGGAGAGGATGAAGAGGTGGAAAATTTACTCGTCCTATCACTATCTCTCTCCTGGAGAGCTGGATAATATTGTGTCATGTGACATATCTCTGGTTTAACTTCTCATATCTCCTCAGTTGGAGGACAGCTAATAGATAACAAAGTCCTCCCCTCATGCAGGAATGTGCACCCTGAAATATGTGACCACCCTCCTCTTCAACGTCCCTGCAGAGCCTCTCACGTCGCTGCGTCATCATCAACATCATCATCATATCTCAAGCTGCATTAAGCTGTTGTGAAACAGCAGAGATACATTATCATGTAGGCAGCATCTCTGTAACTGAAGACGAGTGTTTCTTGTTAGCGTAAATGAGCATGTGGCTGCATCGCACATATGTTTCAGTTTATGGTTTGTGAGCTTTTCTTGATTTATGCCACTTTGCTCGCGCACTTTGCGATGTCGCTGTCTCCCGAAATGGAAAATGAAATTGAGTTGTGTGCAAACACGCGCGCGAAGATCATCCAGACTTCAATTTACAGCGAGCATTTTAGCAAGAGTAACTGAATTATGGTGACATTATAAACCATCCCTGCTGCTATTTTTGGAGCTTATCTGGAGGGGTGAAAAATGAGGCGTGTGTAAGAGAAGAATGATGCCGTCTCTTAGCAGCTAAACGCCGCTGTTTTAAAATTAAACTGAGGAACTAATAGAGGATCCAGAAGGTGAAGGGTCATTTCAGTGACAGGTGTGGGCAGCACTCACATCTGGTCGCCGTGGCGTATGAAACGGAGCTAATGGGGTGAGAGGGGTGAGGCTCAGAGGCTGGCAGATGTCAGCAGAGGCCACTCCTGTTATTGACATAGCTGCCATCTTTGCTCTTCTTTTCATCCCTCAGCCGGAATCGAGCGAGGATCCCCGCCGCTTTGTAATCCGACCCAGATGACAGATCTCTTAAAGGAAACACTTGAACAAACACACTCTCTTTTTGGACACACACATTAGCGCTCTCTTCTTCTGCCGCTGTCATCTGCCATTTGGATCCGTATCAGTTGCCTCTCCAAATATGCCCACGTATTATTTTACTCGACCTCAGCCTGCAGAGGAGATTTGGTCCTCGGGGCTGCAAATGGGATCCTGACATGCAAAAGTCATGTTGGATTAAATCCACGGAGTGAAGAAGACCTTTGACGGCGTCTGGATGAAATGTTGACACCACCCACCCACTGCTGCCATGATTTAAGAGGGACGTAACACGTTATCATCACATTTTTCAGCATCAGCCTCCCGTGGAATCTCAGATTACGTAATGTGAACATTTCTAAACATTTAAAAATATCATCCATGCAATGAACATGTGTTTCTTTTTACAGATTTATTCATCTAACCTGGCACCCTCGCTCTCCAGTTTTACAGCAATGCCGTTACATGTGCGCGGTAAATCAAACACACCTCGAGTATTTCAAGTGACCCGGGTCAGCCGCTTTTGTGTCTCATATCCTCCAGTTTATAGCCAAGCTCTGCCGTCTGTGCATTAAAGAAAGAGAGAGAAGCAGAGGAGGAGGAGGAGGAGGGAGTGATGACGTGGTGGCGGTCTCATGACTTGTCACATTCCTACGGAGGTCTCTGCAGGAGGCTTCTGGTCCCAGAATTAAAGATTAGAGACAGACATGAGGAGGCCTTCAGAGGTGAGACGTGATGCTGACCACAGATAACACCTTAAGCTTCATGTCCTACGATGGTGGTCTGGCGGGGAGCTTCAGGCTGTGTCTGTACCCATGGATATAATCAGGGCTCGTCGAGCTTGAAATGAAGTTTTATATAAAGGATAAATCTTTCTTTTGGTGTTTAATTACAGAAACTTCTATGAACTCATAGTTTTCAGTCATAGGATTAAGGAGAGGCAAAAAAAACAAAAACTGAGCGCACTAAAACAACAGCCTCTGTTGAACACTCTTGGGAATGACAGCGTGGGCTCGTGTGGAATATTTTCATCCCCCGTCAACCACAGAAAACTGGAGCTATGAGGAGAAACTTTAATTTTTGGTCACTCACCACCTTTAAACAGCATCCACTACCCTGTTTCAGTCATTCGAAGCTGCTCAGTCTTCACAAAAGATGACAGCAATGCTTACTGACCATTGAATTAGGTACACCTGTTCAGCTGCTCATTAACATAAATATCTAACCAGCCAATCACGTGGTGGCAACAGGCCGCAGGAGTTCAAACTGAAGAAGAAAGGTAATTTAAACAACAAATTGTAGTTTTGTTTTGGGGTTTTTTGTACATTAACATTTAAAGAGGCTGTGAGGACTATCTGTCTGAAGTGGATTGCAGCGACACCTTTTGGCTCAGACCTGGTTAAATTATGGGCTATATCCAGCCCTTTGGGCATCCCTGGGTGGCCGGCGTAAGGTCAATCATAAATTAGAACATGAATGAAAAAAATGTATGCTGTGCATGCAATATAACTGTGTTGCTTTCTTTCTTTCTTTTTTTTTTTTAAGTTTTTATAAAGGTTTTTATTATTTGCAGAGACTTACAAGCTAAACATAAAATGAGACACTAATGCAATGATTGTTTTTGTTGCATAATATCCTTATTCTTCTGGTTATTCGTAGCAGCTAATCAAAATATAAGTAAGTGCATTTTACAATGGCAAAAAGTTAGTATTGAGCAGGATTAAGTTCACGTTATTGTTGGTGAGGCCCTCTGACACAATTCAGGTTTCTCATTTCGCCCCTCATAAAAATTAATTGCTCACCCCTGTTTTGGTTGGAATCGCACGCAAACTGTTCTGATGACATGACTTAACAAGGTGTGCTTTTTTTTGTTGTTTTTTTTTAATAAATGGAGATGGAATTGCCTTTTAAACACTACTTTTCTTTGTTCAAGACAACTTTTTACCAGATACAACACAACAAGGTGATGTATTTATCAACAGTTACACAGTGCTGTTGTTTAAAACGTGACAACAAGCTAACTTTTTCAGTCTGTACTGTAGCTTAGAAGCTGGCTGTATTTAGCACTGCTGGTGGCCCGGTGCGCTAAGTGGTATCTGATAACAAGCAAACTTTGTCAGTTTATACTGTAATTTTGTAGTCGGCTATTTAAGTGCTTCCCACAGCCCAGTGGTCTGAGACGTATCGTAGGCTAACGCAGTGCTTAATTTGTGCCGGAGCTAGCCGGAGCGTGCTCCGGCACCTCTTGAATCGGATCCGGCACCTATTTGATCCGCTCCGGCACCTCTTTGATCTGCTCCGTGACCTTTCCTGTCAATAAATAAACTGTGTTTTTAGCTGTGTTTTCTCTGCGCTTTAATCCTGTCTGAAGTGATGGCTGTTGGCTTATTTCTTATGCATTTTACTCAGAAATTAGGTAAAACGGGGGGAAAAGTGATTCATGCCGTCACGCGTCACAACTCAACGCGCATTGCGAAGGTATCGGCACCGCGCGCAAACGACACTTAACAGCCAGGTGACTGACAACGCTGTTACACTTGGCCTGCTAAAATGTCAAAGCAACAATCAAAACTCTCAAGTATCTTTAAACCAGTCGGTCAGCCAGACCCCAAACTGGCCAAAGTTGTTCCGGAGGCAGAGCCCGGCTCCGCAGATACGGGTGGTGACAGCATAATAGCCGCTGAAGATGTGGTCTGTGCAGTCAGGAGCACAGATAAGGATGAGGGAGCAGTGACGTCAGTTCACGAGAAACTGTAGTCACCACTGGTGACTACAGTTTACAAGAGAAGACAATCGGTTAACAAGCATAAAGTTATTTGTGGGCAAAGCACACAACAACGTGGCAAATAGACAGGAAATTTAATCAGTCAGTGTCTGCTGCCTGTCAGGTTTGGTTGGATTCATTATTACTGTGCAGAGTGCACAACACATCATTCTAGTGATGTTTGGTCATTTATCCTTCCAAATACAGACCTTTTTTCTAATTCTTTCTTGATTTTTGATTCTCAGGCTTTTGTTAAATTTATTATATTTATTTTTTTCTGGCGTGGTGCTTACATGACAGTGACACACAAAAAATCCCATTAGCAATAAAATATGTTTATTTGCAATATGTCAGTTATTTAAATTGCTCATTCCAAATTGATTCCAAGTGTTCTGATGGGCCACATGGTGTGCCAAATGTTGCTGCAAATGTTATACTAGGTAAGTGCAGAAATTAAGGTGAAAAAGAAGATAAAAATGCGTTAAAACCCGAGAAAAAAGGTTTCTTTCGGCGCACAATTTCGAAGGGGGACCCGGCACCTGATTGGGGACAAATTAAGCACTGGGCTAACGTGTGACTTTAGCAATTCCTTATGTCCTTCTCATCTTCCAAGCAGAGCAAACATAACCTCATTCTTCATTTTATTGACAGACTCTAAAGTTTGAACAGATCACTGCAGTATAACTGCTGCATGTGGTCGGAATTAACAACATCACAAACAGCTTAGCCTGTGTTTTAGCCTTCAGCTGATGGTTTAGCTTGTGTTTTAGCCCTTAGCCCTCTTCTGCTCTTCTGTCCTTTTTCCGTCTGACAGTTCAGCTCCAGTGTCCACCATCAATACAAAATTAATCCCAGAAGTTATTTTCAGCAGAGAAAAACACAGATCTCTCTTCTCACTGCTGAACTTCATCAGCCGGCATGGTGTTGTCATGTCAGCGTGCTGTAAATCAACCCGATCGGGAAGCTAAGTTTGGATCACTCTAGATCATCCTCCAATGAAGGCATTCTGCAGCTTGTGATACTGTTACTGCAAAACTAAGCCTCTCCTTCCTCTTGGTTTCCCTCAAAGTCAGCAGGTGATAAGGAGCTGCAGAAAGAGCGTTCTCCATCATGCATGCTTTCATTCCTCGTAGTATTTTGGGCCTCAGAGAGGAGGGGAAAAGGAGTGTAAAGCACCTCTGAATGGCAGATCCTCTTGTCTTGTGATTGTAATCATCATTGCTTCCATTTTGTGCCGCTCAGACTCTGTAATTTCTTCAGACATGTTGCTGCTGACAGACATGTTGAGAGCTGCTGAGGATGGAGAGATAAGCAGAGGGGAGGACGAGGACAGGCAGGTGATACCATGGAGGACATTGTGTTGAGGCCAAAGCTCCAGCTCTCTAATTTCATACCTGCAGACAGGTGGTTGGCAGGGTACAACATGCTCATGAGCAGAGGAGGACGGAGGAAGGAGGGTGGGAACGAGGAAGACCTTCAGAGGGGATCAAAGAAGGTCACGCTCTTCCTCTCCCCCCTTCATGCTTTTCCTCCTCCACTGATCTGGAAACGATTTTTTAGATTCCTGCTTTCGCTACCGAAGAAGGGAAGTGGTGTCGGATTACGGGGCGGGGCCGGAGGACGTGATGTGGAACTAAGACCAAGATGCAGGACTCGTCTGGAATCACAACAACTTTCATTATCAAGAAACATGAGCTGTGTGTGACACCTGCAAGGACTAATTTCTCTCCAGTTTTGACTGCGCATCACGACAGCCTGATGATGTCTTTTGATCCTCCGATCCCTCTTCTTTTAAAGTCTTTTAAGCAGATCTTGTGAAATAACATGCAGAATAAGCTATTTGTGGTTTCCTTTGATGTGTTTCTCAATTTACATGTGGGCTGTTGAGTATCTGTAACCCTGGACTCCAAGACTTGGTAAGGTGGGGTTTTAGTGGATCAGACTTTGTTGTCCAGCACATCCCACACACGCTCGATTGGACTGAGATCTGTAGACTTTGGAAGTAAAGTCAAGACTCATCTTAACCTCTCTTGTATCTGTCTGTCCGTGTCCAGACCATAGTCAGGAAAGAGTGGGACTTTTGGATTTGCTTCAGGGGTGAAGCTAATGCTAACTCTGGGGCTAACCCTACACACTTCAACGCAGCAGCACACAGGAGTCTGTCTGGGTCTTGAGGAGTTGCAGACCTTATTATATGCTCATATACTAAACTTTTCATTGATACGCTGATGATAATATCTAACTCTCACCAGCACACCCTCGCTAATAGGTCGCAACCTTTAGCACACAACTCAACAGAACTATGCGTCTTTTGTTTGGCAGTTCAGATTACATTTTTAAATGTGGCCGTACTGCAATGTGAACAGCTCACACCCCTGAAGTGACCTGCAGGCTCAGCTGAAGATCACGCACTTGACCTAGGTTTTTGGGGCTTGTTTTCGAAAGTGTAGTTCCTTATTTGGGTTTGCTTTGCTGCTGTATGCTCACTGCCCCCCCCCCCCCCCCCCCCCCGCTCAACTGTGAGTGTTGCTGTTCAGTCATGGCACTCAGGCTACACATTAGGTCTAAAACTTTATTGTCCCCCCACTGGTTAACTCCATCACTGCTTTCTTCCATGCTTGTTTGCACTGAGCATGACTCCCGCCTCCATTTTTATCTTTGTCGCAGAACTGTGGTGTTTGTTGCTCTAGAATGACGTCAAAGACGCATGAAATTCAACCTAGCTGTTCGGACCGCTGTTGTCCCTCAAAAGAATCTGATTTGTATACGATTCAGTACCACATTTGAAAGTGGCCTGAATTTGACTCACAAATGTCAGATTCTTAAGCCAACACTTCCGGAATGGATCAGTACAGTTTGGTACGGGTCAGATCAGTAAAGCCTGATCCTGTTTGCATTTCCACAGCCAATAAGCAGGCTCCCATAAGCAGGCTGGATTTTTCTTGTGCTGGAGCGCCTCTGCCAGACTCACCTGGGAAAACTATGGATTTTCATATTTGGAGATGTAACTCAGGGTGAAACCTTTAGTTTTTGTCATTTTTGGCTGGCTAATTCTTTGTTCGATCAATCTGCAGCAGAGACTTTGATTTTTTTTTTCCTTCTTCTTTCTGGGACTGAGGATTATTGGACATGAGATCGATGCAGTGCAGTCAGACTTAAACCCAATGAGGACATTTAAAGGATAGAAATTACTGTTGGACGTTAAGAGTGAAAGCATCTACTGACTTATTTTTTTGTTAATTTTTTTGTCAGTTTGGGGCGATCAATGTTTAAATTAACAAGTTATTTTGTTTTGTTGCAATGAGCTAAATGTTTTTTGAGTTTCGGTGTATGCAGCAATATTTTTCTATTAAACTATTAAAACTATCAAACTAACAGGAAGTGACAATTCTTTCGACCAGTCAACAGACTGCAGTGTTTTGAGCTCCACCTACTGGGGTGGGATCGGTGTGTGTGGTACCCCAACAGAAGGGTACCAAAAAGTAGGACGGTATGGGTCGGTTATTTGGGTACCTATCCTGGTTTTAGTAAATGGAAACACTACAAAATGCATGCTTATGAACCGAACTGAGCCGCTTTGGTAAACCATGCATTACAGAAGTTGACTACAGTCAGCATGAGCACAGAGATTGGCCTGCAGCTTTGTTCATGCAGGTTTTTGTTTCCATGCTCCGTTCATCCAGCCGTCACACAGCTTAACGTTGTCCTTCAAAGTAGAAACAGACATCCTATTTCAAGGCTTCATGATATTTAATAAGTACAAACGCCTCTGTGCACCCAGAATTCCCAAGTGGAGTCTTAACAGAGCTGCTGGAGGATGTGTATTTATGGCTGCAGTCCCTTTATGATTTCTCCACTGTAAAGAATGAACAGCCCAGCGAGTGGAAGCCGAGTACCTGGACGTTATTTACTGTGGCGTTGTACCTCAGGGACACGCAGCTACGTTACGGGACAGGGGGCATGTGGGGAATTAAATTACACCTGAAATTTAGTGATCCTTTAAAGAATGGGCTCCCTTGTTGGATAGGTTTACCTACGCTTCTGCGATGGAGTTCCCCCCGATTGGGAAGAGGAGTAAATCGCAAAAACAGGTCGAAGGCTGAAAACTCCAAATTGGGCGCCAGTGTTGTTTTGTGGCTGAAGTGTTCGCTCCGGGCTCAAAAAGGGCCCTGCTGATGTCTAATTAACTGTTGAGATGTGGTTTGGATTGAAGCAGCTCTTGTGACAGTTTGTCTTTCTGTTTGATGAGGAAATTACAGTCTACAGTCGCACTCACATTCCCTTCATTTGCATCCCGACGTCTTCACCTGCTTTGCTGTAAGTCTGAATTATGCGGTGGCAGAAATTCCCCCCTCATCATCAGAAGTGCAGCGGGGGTTTATTTTCTGTGCCGCCTGGAGGTTTTTGAACTTTGAATTCTCTTCGGGAGTGTTTTGATTGAATTTGATAATAACACCCTGCATTAAAAATAGATCTCAAACACAGACTTTAGAACTCCTGACTGTAAGATAATCATATTTATCATCTGCAGAGTGTTTTCACGCTGATATTCTGTACAGGAGGAGCGACATTACAGCCAGCAGTGAGTGAGAGGGCAGCTACAGGGCAGGCTGGATTATCAGGCTGCCCTTGATAACACACAGGTGGCGGATCTCGAGGGGCTTAGGGTCTGACGCTGTCCCTCATTCCACCACTTCCTCCTATGTACACACACAGCTACACAAACACAATTCCTGCGCTGGGAGTTCCAATATCAGGCTGGGGCTCAGGTTTCTGCCTGGGTGCACAGCTCCAGGTTGTGCAGAGCTATAGGATTGGGATGAAATAGATAGTCAATGCAATATTCTGCCAGTTCGTATAGAGGTGAGGGGTTGTTGATGGAGGCTCTGGTGTTTGAACGATTGCACCAGGATTCCCGTTTGATTTACAGTTTAACGGCTGACTGCTGCAAGGGAAAAAAAATGCCATTATAGAAGAAAAAGTGGCAAAAAAAAAAGGATTTTATAGCGCAAACAAACTGAGCCATCACTCTCTCCACCACATTCTTAAGTGACGACAATTCATCTTCGATTTCACACCACGGCGTTCCTATTTAAGACCCCCATAAAGTGCCTGAGTGGGCTCAAACTCTCCGTGCTTACAGAAAGGGGGAAAAGAGTTGACATTTATGGATGAGGCTCTCCACCATCTCCACTATCAGGTTTTTAAGAGTTGTTTCAAGCGTGGAGCCCCTCTGCGTGCAGCGTTAAGGGTTCCAGCGCAGGGACCTGAGCTGACAGCGTCTGGGGTGGCTGCGCTGTATTCACCGAGGCTTTGTAAACCGCGCCTGTGATGTGCACATCCATCACAGCCCGGCGGCATGCTGGGATTCAGGAGAGGGGTGCATTCGTTATACTGACACGGCCCTGGGGGACCAGAGGAGGAGGGGGGAGGAGGTCAGGATTAGGAGAGTAAGGCCAAGTGAGGCTGGGGTCAAGATTAGGGTGTTGGGGCAGAGTGGACGGTGGGGACGAGGTGGGTTTAAGATAAGCAGATCTTTGTGCGGTTTTAAGGGGATAAGGCTCCATGGCAGCAGTCTAGCCGCTAAAGAAAATCTCACTTGTTCTTTTACGAGTCTTTGCGTTATTACAAGAGGATTAGAGGAGCAGGGTTTATGGGATGATGCAGGGGGCCACACTTTAGGAATTTCATCAACAAAACGGCATTCAGGAGGAGACTAAATGGGGTTAACGCTTTAGGTCTTTACATAACTTCACCATCATCGCTTACATTCTTAAACATGAAGATCTTATTAAACTGAATGCTGTTAGCTGCACCTGTTTAACATACATAGATCTACATGTCATAGATTTAGGTTAAACCTACATATTTAAACTCCCTATTTTCAAAGACTCCTCTTTTATTCTTTTCCAAAGATGCTCTTGCATTTTTTGGCTTAAGGACTAAGAAACTTTGTGCTTGTTTTGGTTGATCTGGTTAAAAATCAGCAAAAGAAAAAAGTTCTAATGCTGAACTTCCAACATTTTTGGTTCTCAGTCAAGAAAACCCCTGTGAAATCCCCTGTTTAAAAAAACAGCATATCCAGTAATATGATAACGCATCATTAAACCTCCACTGCCGTCTTCAAGGAGTTTCAAGATCTGTATTTTTTTTTTCACATGCTCGCACAGATCAGCAATAAAATGTACAACTATTAAGAAAAGTCATGCAGGAACTTTCACGCAGCACTCCCGAGACAGACAAATATTCCTGGAATTTTCACAATTGGAAACTTTCCATTGGAATTTTCTGGAATTTGTATTAACTGCATTTATACTGCCTAATTTCATGCAAAAGAGTTAAAGAATGAAACTGATGAAGATGTGAGTCCTTCTGTCCTCCTGGAAGACTCTCTTCTCTTTAGCCGTCTCTTTTAGATTACAACAATCCTATCCTGACAAATCTGCTAATTTTATATCAGTATATTTTGTTTTGTGCTGTTTTTTTTCTACTTTTTTGATATTATAAAGCACTTTGATCAACATTGGTTGATGGCACGGTAATGAATGCTGTTCATACTTACTTAAGGCTATCGTGCTGAATGGGATTTATTAAAAAAAAAAAAGGGAAAAAGCCCAAAAATTGTCCTGGAACAGCATGGACATGTCTTATTAACTGCAGAGCTTATGCTGAATTTATTGGAAACATTTTCAGCTCGTGGTCTGTAGAGCTGAACTATATTGCAAAGAAGATGATTGTTTTTTTTAAGTTATTTTTTCAGGCTTTTTTGCCTTTAATGTGGGTGGACGAGACAGTGGATAGAGTAGGAAACAGGGTGAGAGTGGGGAGTGACATGTGGGGAAAGTTGCCACAGGCCAGACTTGAACCCGGGCTGCCCACTCAAGGGCTTTCGTCATATGGAGCATGACCTTAACCGCTATGCTTAGATGCATCTTGGTGAAATCAGCCATTAGTTTGAGTTTTTGATGGTTTTATATTACTGTAAGTTGATAATTTAACAACAGGAAACGTGTGTATCCTTGTCTGACATAACTAATGTCCAAGCTTAGTTTTTTTTCTTACACTTGTGTAAATCTAAAAAACTCATCCCATCACTTCAGACACTCTCACACCAGTAATACACCAGTTGCGTCTCTGGTCCAGCTCCACTCCGATGACTGTGTACATCAAAAAATGGACGTCATCTCACTCGGCTCAAACTGAGGTCACCACAAAAACTGCCCCCTCTGCTGGCTCGCTGCAGTACAAGTCAAAAACTCTGCCTCTCTATTTAAAAAATGATTACACCCCGTAGAAACGTTTCTCACATCCGTATGCTGTGGTGATATTTAGACATTATTGGGCTGCATTCTGTTCAGGTCCCCTTTTTTCTGAAATGTTTCTTTTTTTATTAGTTATTAGAGGTGAAAAACAGGGTTTTACGTCTCGTTCAACGATTGACAGCTGCGATTCATGTGTAGTTTTTTCGGGAATAATAAAATACATGATGGACAATTAAGAAGAGATTAGATGGTCTAAATAAAAATAATAAATTATTTTTGTCACCCGTTTTCACTCAGATTTTCCCAGAGTTCCTCATAATTCTCTACAGTGCAGACTGTGGCTGCACAATGGCGGCTCCTGAGACGGAGGTTTTTGGCTTCAAAACCATACAATGGTAAAAGGTGGAGCTAATCTGTCCATTCTATATACAGTCTATGACATCAACTCACATCAGCTGTGTGTTCACCATGCACCTTGCAGGACAACAGACAGCTAAAACTGAGACCAAGGAGTTCCTGCACTTCCGGCTCTGGCATGAGCCTCCCCTCGTTCATGTTGGGCTGATAAAGCTCAAACCTGTTGACTCCTGGACTGGCTGTGCACCTTAAGTCAGTTTATTGTTGTAGTCAAGCTAAATATTATCTGGTTTGTTTTATTTTGAAAGTCCCTGGGTGTTTTTTAGGTAGTTTCTGTGCATGACTTCCTGTCCCGCTCGAGCTGCTTTTTGTTAATTTGACACGTCACAGCTCCAACATCCGGCAAATTTAGGAGGCTTGCGTATCTGCTGCGACCTGCAGGAGCAGGGACGCAGCCGGAGCGCAACAGAGTAGATCCAGTGTGAGTTAACATATTGACTTGAATAGAAATCTATCTGATCCATACTGTGATGGATTGGAGCCAGACTGGAGACACATCTGGTGTATTTTGGCCGTCAGGTGGGTGAGCTTTCCTCCGCTTCTGAAGCTTACTATCTGTGACCTTTGACCCCTGAACCAGTGACTCTTCTGTAAAGAGCTTAGAAACACCCGCTTATATCATTAACATCATCCGTCATCTTAAGTGAAAGAACGATTTCTTTGTTCAAACATGTTTGGAGGAAATGAAACTTTGGCTTTTTTTTTAATTGTTTTCGGTAACGTTTTTTAAAAAGTTTGAGGCAGATTTACAAACCTGTCCTTGCCCAAACCTGCTGCATTTTTCTTATAAGTTTTGTCTGTAAAAATGCTGAGAAACAAGAATAATATCAGATGTTAAGAGGAAATAAATCTGACATAAGGAAACTTCACTTTTCAAAAAGCAGAAAAACAAATTCAGACTCTTCATGTTTGGATAAAAATGGGATGAGATGACATATTTGTGTGAGTGCTTCCTTCTGCGACTCTGTAATCTGGACTAACAGCGTGTCTGGAGGTAAGGAGGGGGGAGGTCAGTGACGGATAGAGAGGAGTGATGCTGATGAAGAACATCAAAGTGAAGAGGAGGAGGGAGGAGGAAGGGTAAGGAGAGGACAGAGATCAGGCTGATGGAGGAGGAGGAGAGAAAGTACAGGTCAGGAGCAGCTCTGCAGTCAGAGCGTGACAAGAAAACAACTGCTCTGAGCTAATTATCCTGTTTGAGACCTTATCACCGTCTGGCATTTGGACTTTACTGTCTGCTGGATGGGGCTCTTCAGTCGGAGTGGTTATGTTCCAGATAAATCTCTTTCAGACACAGTAGGGACTCTAAACAGTGATTCAGCTCAATTCAGAGAGTAAAGAGGCTTTTAAATTCTCACTCAAGGATTTCTTTTATCACAAATTCAATCTGGGAGCTTCTGCTTAGTCCAGCGTGTCCGTCCCGCAGACAGTCAGCCAAACCCTCCAATCATACATAATGATTTCCATTTGTGAGCTGCAGGCGGATTGGAGGGAGCGTTCTTGTCTGTCTGAACACAAATCATCTCCCCAGACTGAGACTGAAAAAACCTTTAAGCCCTAAATTCAGTGATAACTGCTCTCCACTGCACCTCTCCAAGCCAGAGAAAAGATGTTTGTGGCCCAGTTACATCTCTGGAATATAAAAACATGCAGCTGTCGAAGCATGGACGGAGAGTTTACTAAAAACTATAAACAAGATTAGATAATACATGAAGACTGATTATTTCTGAAGCCAGAGACACAAGAAGAGAAGAGAGGAGACAGAGGACGACAAAAGGGAAGTTGAAGAAGAGGGAGAAGAGGAAGTAAAGGTAAAGTAAATTAGACAAGAAAAGGAAAGAGGTAAAAGGGAAAGAAAAAAGACTAGAAAGAAAAGAGCTAAAGAAAGAGTACAATAAATAAAAAGGAAAGGAACAAACAAGATGTGAAAAGAGGAAGAAAAGTAGAAGAAAGAAGAAGAAGGAAAAAAGAGAAAGAAACTAAACAAGAGGAGGCAAGAGGTAAAAATGAAAGTAATGAGACAAGGCAAGGAAAGAGGTAAAGACAAGGACACAAAACAAGAAGAGGTAAAAAGGAAAGGAAAGAAGGAAAGAAAATAAACAAGAGGTGGAGTCAAAGGGGAAAGAAACTAGACAAGACAAGGAACAAGGTAAAAAGAAAAGAAACCAAACCAGAAGAGGAAAGAAGTTAAAAGGAAGAATAAGACGAGAGAGGAAAGAGACAAGACAAGAAAAGAAGTAAAGAAAAGGACACAAAGCGAGAAAAGAACAAAGGGAAAGGAAAAAGTTAAGAAGGAAAGAAAAGAAACAAGAAGAGGAAAGAGGGAAAGAGACTAAAAAGGAAAGAGGTTAAAGGAAAAACAAAACAAGCAGAGGAGAATGTAAAAAAGGAAATAAAACAGACAAGGAGAGGAAAAAAAGTAAAAAATGGAAAGAAGCAAATAAGCAGAGGAGCATGAAATGAAAAACTGAGAGATGAGGCAAAAAGTAAGAAAGAGGAGTTGAAAAGAAGAGACAACATGAGGCCAGAGGAGGACAGCAGGAGCCTAAAGGGGCAGGAAGAGGATGAGATGGAACAAGTCAGGAGGAGGGGAAAGAGGCGAAAGATGAAGAAAAGAAGAGCAGCAATAAGAAGGAAAGAAGTGCAGGAGGGCAAGGAGAGATGAAAGGAGGAAGACAGAGATTAAAATTTATTGATGGCACAAGCTGAGAAAAGTCAAGAAGAAGAGGATAAAAGGAGTCAAAAGAGCAAGAGGAGAGGAAAAAAGAGAAGAGAGGATCAGAAGGGGTGGAAAAAAAGAAATAAAATGTAACAAGGAAAGGATATAAAGGTTATATGAGGGGAAGGAGAGAAGGAAGGGAGAGGAAAGAAAGGATGAAGAGAAGATGGTTTGTAAGAATATAATGTAAGAATGTAAGGAGATGAAGAGATGATGAGAAGGAGAAAGATTAAAGGAAAGGACAAAGGGAAGAAAAAAGGAAAGGAAAGAAGGCTGAATTGGGGAAAGGTAAGGAGCTGAAAAGAGATGACAGGATGACAGAAAAAGGAGAGGAGGAAGAGGAGCGCTGGATGTAAATCTCATCATATCTCTGTTTCACACTCTGAACCTCTGCAGCAGAACATCTGTTGTGTTTGGACGCTGCTTCTTTCCCACTGCTCCTCTTTTCCTCCTCAGCCGACCTCCTGACAAACACTCTGAATCTCTCTCTGAAGGAAACTTTGATCCACCTCTTACATTTATCCTTGACCTGGGCGGAGGTGAAGAGGAGGCCTGAGGCTGAACATTAGAAAGTGGTTACAAATGTACGAGTTTTTCTGTGAGAAGCTGCTGCCCCGCAGACACCGGAGCTCTGGGTCGTCACATTTTTCTCCAAACACAACAGCGTCTGGCTGTAATGTGTGGTTATTATGGATCACGGCTCTGCTGATTCAGAGATGATCTCATGCTCCTCTGGCACCAAATTATCTTCCCCTTGTCCTAAACAGCATCTCAGGTTCTTGTTTTTATGGACACGAGGAGCAGAGAAGAATTTACTGTCAGTCCAGTGAAAACATCTTTAAGGAGCAGAAGTAGAGCTTCATGAAAACACTGCCGACTTTAGAGACCTGACACCAAACTTTATTCTTTTATTCTTTATTGAAAAACTCATCTACCATCTCATTACTCCAGATTGTACTTCAGTGTTTTTCTATCTGTATTTTCTCTCTGGGTAATATTCCCTGTCTCCTCTGTCAGGATGCTTCCTGTCCTCCTGTCTGTCTCCAGCACCTTCCTAATCAGTTTCTTTACAGTTGCTTTTTGTCTCCTGACGGCCCCTCGCTCCTGCACTCCTGTCAGGCATGTGGTCCAATAATAGCTCGGCCAGGTAGCTCAGCCATGTGGAATTTGACATTATGTACTGAGGGCATGCCGGGCCCCCGATGGGAGAGCGTGAGAGGACAGGAGACAGCCAGTGTCAGGGTTTTTGAGAGCACAGTGTGTATGAGTGTAAAGTATAGAGGTCTTATTGTTTCTGGTACAAAGCTGAGTTCTGAGACGGTGATCTGATTGAGAAAGAGGATTTCACTGAGTGCTGGAGGAGAACAGCTCTGCGACTCAGGATACACAGAAATAAACACAAAGTTTCAAGAGTGCCGCAAAATGAGTGGGTTGTTTTTCAACGGACCACTTTCAGTCAAATATCTTGACATCTTATCAAAATATTAAATTGCATCCCTTTGTAATCTCTGGCAAAGGATTCCGTTTCATAAAGCATAGCCTCACAGCAAGAAGGTTGCCTGTTTGAATCCCGGTTCAGACAACGTGGGCTCCATGCATGCGTGAGTTCTCTCCAGCTTCCTCCAACAATCCAAAAACATGCTCATCATTTTAAGTGGTGATTCTAAATTGCCTGTAGGTGTGAGTGTGAGCGTGAAGGGTTGTCTGTCTCTGTGTGTCAGCCCTGTGATTGACTGGAGACCAGTCCAGGGTGTACCCCGCCTCTCGCCCTAAGACAGCTGGGATAGGCTCCAGCCGATAAGCGGTAGAAAAAGAATAACTGAATGAATTAATCTATTGGGGAAAAAAAAGGGAAAAAATCAGTTTGAGGTTATAATTTCCTGTTGTTTTTTGTTGTGATTCATCAATATGAATGTAAAATTACCTCAAACCATTCAGAACACATTGTCCATCTTTTCTCTCTCATTGTTCATCTGCCTTCACCTGCCTTTTGTGCCAACAGAGGAGCCGAAAAGGCCACAGGAAGTCTGACATCAGAGCAATAGATGAATTATTTTGACATGATGTGAAATCTTAATAGGTCAGGTTGTATTATTACAGTCTGACTGAGTTGCTTGTTCACCTTAAATCCTCATGATCGGCCCTTATCCACGGTCCATCTCCACATCACAGGTGTGCATCAAATATGAATGTTCAACTGTTCAAAATGTAATACGGCCAACCGTGAACCTAAACAAGACCAAGGCCTGTTGACTGCTTGTTTTTACTCACTTTAAGCTATTAAGTCTTTATTTTGAAAAGGGGGAACAGTTATCCACCTGTTTCTTAAGAAGCCTATGGGTGTTGACTTCCACCTGCGGTTATCGAATTCCAGTTGCTGCTGCCGACAAGCTAGCTCAAAACAACTTGCATGAAGTCATTAATGCTAGACAAGGCTCAGTGTAAACTTTTTTAAAAACATCCGCACAATGAATCCACCTCTGATTTTTGTTCATTTTGTCACTTTCTTGCTTTTAAAAGACAGTTATTGGAGTGAGTATGACAGCTAGGCTAACATCATCAGCTTTGTGGTCTCCATAGCGACGTAAACAGAATGTTCATCAGGAAGAGCAAAACCGGAAACCGCTATGAACTATGGGTAGTCAGGAAAAAGGTGGATAAGAGCAGAGAGAGAGTGAGGGGTTGGGGGGGGCACATTTGGCAGGAGCCAGTTGTTGAAATCAAACCTCTACTGCTTGCTCGAGAACTGCATTCATGGGGCGTACTGACCAACCACAGGGCCAAACCAGGACCTCTGAATATGGTTAACTTTTGGTCTGAGCATGACTTTTTTTTTTTCAACAACAACAATAATAATAATAAAAACTAATAAAAAATAAAACAATACCGTTGGTTTGTTTAGGACCAAAGACTAAAATACAAAATAAATTGTTTTGGAAGTAAGATAAATTAAAAATAGATAGATAGATAGATAGATAGATAGATAGATAGATAGATAGATAGATAGATAGATAGATAGATAGATAGATAGATAGATAGATAGATAGATAGATAGATAGATAGATAGATAAAAATCAGAATTTAATTTAATTTATTTTAATTAATTTAATTCAGTTACATAAACAAACAAACAAACAAACAATCAAAAATAAATAAATAAATAAATAAATAAATGCTTCAGTGCTGCCTGCATAACTACAGTGACAGAACAGCTTTGCTCCATGCACCAGTCCAGTCCACATCCATGCATCAAATTGAAGCATGGGGAAGTTTTCCCACCTTGTCAATATGTAAAAAAGACAAGGTTCAGGAAGAGAACTTAAAGTTTCCAAACATGTGCCAGGTCATTTTTGGGGACTATGTTTTTAAAATAAGGCTCCTGAGAAATAACAATAATAAAAAAAAAAAAAAATCACATCTCCAGCATTTATGCCACAAATTCTGAGCTGCAGCACTCAGGGGAATTCCTGAATTCCTGAAGGCAAAGCAAGAGGGTTAGAAGTTATTTTCATTACAAAATACATGCTAAACGTCATTTTTAGTACTGCACTGCCACAGGCTTGTTTTTTCACATAAATAAATACAGATATTGGGGATGACTTGATGTTTCCCAGTAACATTCGAGGTGTAATATTAAAGAAAAAGTGGGCCCCAGATTATTTATAGGTTTGAAATTTGGCTGGAGACTGTCTGATGTCTGATGTGAAATATTTACGTTCGATGCAAAAGGAAACTGTGAGAATGTTGTGTTTGAGTGTTTCCCTCAGGAAAGCAGATTGTAAGGGTTTATGAAACGTAAAAATTGCTGGCAGATTGTAACATGCTATCTGCTTTCATAACTCTCTGAGGCAGAGTAACAGCCAGCTGGAGTTTATCTGTCCACAGGAAACACACGGTTAAAGCCTAAAACATCCTGTAGGTATGTATGTGTGTGTGTTTTTTCACAACTTTTTCTTCCTTTCTACCTCACAGATAAATCCTTTAATGCAGTCTGTAAAATCACATGTGTACCTTGTATCAAAGCGGTTAAGCCTGCTAGATAAACTGATAGTAGACATGCTTTACATAAATGAAGCATGGCTATTACACGCCACATACTCCTACACTTCTCCTCATTCACCCTCCCATGCCTCCTCTTGCTCCTCCTCCTCCTCCTCCTCTCTCAAGAACCCGGGGCCGATGGCTGCAGAGGAGGGGGCAGAGTGATTCATGAGGAATGTGTATGAGCGCCACATGTCTTTTCAGTTATATGCTTTCCACACACACAAACATGCCTACAGATGCACACACATGGCGACAGGTGCGACGCTGCAGGAGGGAGCGTGGCACTGAAGGAGGCCCTTGTTATCGTTGGCAGCGGGCTCTCAGCTGTTCCCTGTCGCACCACTGGAGGCTGTGTGGTCACCGGCTGATGTATGAGCTGCTGTATGGGAACAGACACGGCATCACATTCAGTCATTACAGTGTAACTGTGTGAGAGTGAGTGCAGACACACTCTGTACTCTATACAAGTGTCAGAAGAAAGTTCTGACCTCAATATGTCACCATGCTCTGAATATTTAACCGATTTCACATCCAAAAACAATGTTCAGTGTGTGTGCAGGGGTCAGCTCAGTTATCTCAAACCATTTCACTAGTTGTTGATGGACGTTACACTTCAAGCTTTCTGCATCCTTCATGATTTTTTTAGCAGTAATCTCTGTTCAGATGTAGAATCAGGGACTCTGGTTTGAGATGTGTCTGAGTGATATCGACCCACCGTGTATCTCTTTGATTGCTCCAGGAAAAGCAATCAGTGTGGAGAGCAAAAGCAAGTGGAACGCTCTATAAACACATGTCTGAATGCAAGTGCATCAGGAAAAGTCAATCTGAAATTATTTTAAATTCACGGTCTTCATCTCGTGAGGACCAACCTGACAGAGCTTGCAGTTTGCACATCAGCATCATGATGTTATTTTTGAAAACATTTTCTTTTTGAACAATGTTTGATTGCTCTGTGCTTGCTCCCCCCCTTCTTTTTAAATATAAATACTTTTAAACATGAGCAAAACAAAAAAGAGAATAAGAGGACGCATTCCAGTATTTGTGTAGGTACCATTTATGTAACTATGAAAAACTTGTTTAAAAACTTTATTTATATCATTTGGGTCAATAATTTGCTCAAGTATAGAAGACGTTTAGTTGCCAAGAGTATTATAAAATCTTTACAGATTTATGTCATTTACTTAATACAGGTTGTTGCTGTTTTCTTATGGCTCTCATGCTCATGTAACTAAGACACAGAACAATAAATGCAAAGATTACAGTATAAAGACAGGATAAAATTATCAGTGAAATATCTTCATATCATTGACAAATTAAAAAATAAATAAGTAATTCCTTTATACACTTGTTAGGAAAATTGTGATGATGGTCTCATAGTTACCAAGGTGACTCAGAGTGTAAAACAGTGTTTATTGTCACAACTCAAGTGTGGTTCTAAAAAATAAGTAAGTGTCGAAACGCCGCACGCAACAGTATAAGAATACAATAGATAACCACCACAGTTTGCAGGGTAGGACAGTGGATAGAGTAGGAAAACAGGGCGAGAGTGGGCAGTGACATGCTGGGAAGGTGTCGCAGGCTGGATTCAAACCTGGGCCACATCATGAGGCAAGCAACCTCGACCACTTGGCTATACCAGAGCGCCAAACAATTCATTTTAATATGAATATAAGGTTTGGTAACTCATGCAAAAACAAAAATAAAAGAAAAACAGAGAATAAAATACAATACAATATAAATATGTATTATTATTATTGTTATTATTATTATTATTATTATTATTATTATTTGCTACATTAAGACAAATTAAAAAAACAAAAGGAAAAACAGAGCGGATGTAATCTAATTTTATTTTTGTCCTTAAATTTAGTTTCTTTCCCTTTTAGGTTTTTCCAAGTCTTTGTTCCTCATCATCTGTTTTGGGTTATTTGGGAAATTTGCAGAATCTTTGAAATAAATTGCAGGAAAATCCTTATTTTACATGTTCATACCGCTGAAGCCAGTGTACAACCTCAGTGTAACTTACTATATACAGTGAAACTGAGACTCCCCAGAAAATAAACAACCAGACAGACAGACAGACAGACAGACACTTTACTGATCCCAAGGGAAATTTATGTTGTAAGTTTATGTTGTAGACATATCTGCAGCAATACATTTTGCTTCTTATCTGAACCAAACACATAGCTGCTTCTCAAGCTCCTGATTGGCTGATAAATAATGCAGAGCACTGACACTGAAGTCTTGGCTGGGAGTAGTTCATGACTAACTGCAGAATGCTTCTTCTATTTTAGTTTTAATCTTCTGTGGTAAGATGTAGTTTTCAGTAAAAACCTGGGATGATGGGGCTGTTTCTGTCTAATTCTGTGATGAAGTTAAAACTGATCAAATAAAACATCCAGTAAAAGGTGCACCTTAGTACATTTCAGAAAAATGTAATGTATTTGAAAAACAAAAAGGAAAATAAAACAATACATCAGGTTGAAGCTTTTACTGTTTCAAAACAACGGTTACAAAATAATCTCAGCACAGTTTTATATTTAGTCCCTGTTCACAGCAGGCATTAAGGACCATCTCCTGTGATTTGCAGCTGGGGAGCTCTGAGTACAGTCTGAGTGCAACACAGTGAAATACAGATTCATATTGAGACAAAGAAACTCTGAGATCTGCATTCATTTGTGGTCTGGGTCACATATGTCCACATTCTTTTAGCATCCTGTGCGTGAATGTTTCATGACCCACAGTGAAGGACCACCGAGGCATTAGACATCCTCTGTATGTGTGGCAGACTCACTCATTTATGCACCCATGGGGTCATTAAGAGTGCAAACCAAGGAATAAGAAGAGTGTTTGCAGAGTTTTCATTTAAATGATGCAGAAGATACTCGTGTAGATATTAAAGTAGAGCTACAGGCTCAGCACCAAAAGTCAAATTAAACCTGACCTTTGACGCTTAAATAATCTAAGAGTTTGAGCACCGTAAACTGTAATATTTCAGTCAAAGCTTTAACATCCAGAGCCCCTTTGTGAGTGAGGAAAAGTTGTGTACTCACTGTCTACACAGAAAATTTAGAGTGTTTCTCTGCTTTACATCCACACATTTTATTAAAAGCTAATTAGGTATGAAAATGTTAAAGAAACCAGGGAGTAAAAGAATTTGGCAACAATCATGGAAGATCATTAAGCACCAGCTTTAACCGAAGGTAAATAATGAAAAAACATCAGAACGAGGTCGAGACAGGGTTGTGAACTTTTCAGCGGACAGATACTTAAACTTTACCTCCACATGTGTGAGTGTATATTTCTCCGTCCGTCTGTCGTTCAGGCTCTCAAGAGTGAGGGAGGCTGAGCCGGTGAGAACGAGGAGAGGAGAGGACAGCAAACCTGTAAATGAGCCGATCCGTCAGAGGCTCTGACAGCCGTGTCCTCTGAGAGCAGACGTGTTAATAGAGGCATAAAAAATGTACACACTTTAATTTATATCACATGGAGACACTGCGGTCGTTCACTCTCTGTTTCTGTGTGTTTAGCATGTGAAACTGAGTCAGGTTGGAGCTTGATAGACGCCCCTCTGTGCACCAATTTCAGATGTGTCAGTTGATGGCTTTGTGTGTGCGTAGTGGTGATTTTACAGTGCACTAGTTCCTAGATCGGTCTCTTTGTAAACCACAGTGTCTCAGTCTCACCAATGAGAGATTCCCTTTAAATTTATCATGAAGACTAAACCGGTTAAACTTGGTGACTTTACTTTCAACTGAAAGTACTTCTAGTTGTTGAGTTTAAATAAGTGGTTGAAACACGTAAGGAGTCCTCTAATTAAATGGTAATTCTTTTTGGCATTTTATGTCAAAATTACCTTATCAGATGAGTATTTATTGCTAATCTGCAGCTGTTTGAAGGCTGAATTAACAATTAACCAGTCAACAGGGTCACTCTCTAAACCAAAACACCAGTAGATCTCTGCCATGGCTTTTTAATTCCATCTTCTTGCTTTAGGGCAAGAATTTCAAGCGCTTCAACGCTGCTTTCTCTCTATTGTTTCACCCCTTGTAAGGGTTGATTCAAACAATCAATACATTTGCAACACCATTAAAACAAATCAAAAACAACACAAGATGAAGATAACATTTCGTTTGCCTTCCATGGCATTATCTTTGTTGTATGGCCTTTGTGCCCTTCCTACTGCCCCCTGATGGCCCAGAGGTGTAGTGCAATTGTTTTTATTGTTTCTTCATATACAATTTGCCTGATCTTCATAATCTTAAGAGGACTTTAAGCTAGGGCTGATTTTCAGACAGAAATAGGCTACAAGGACCATGGACTATCTTGAAGAGTAGTTCCTGGAACAAAAAGTTCCTGGTACTTCTGTTCAAAAAGCACTGTATGTAGGTATTTCTAGTGTCTGAAACTTCTGAGGATTACATCCTTGCTTTCTCATGTTCCCCCTCAGAGATTCTCAATAACTACGGCATCTGACTAACAGAGAAACAATGATTGCACCTTACAGGACAAAATCAGCAGAGACCACTTTGTCCACAAGGGGCGCCAACACTGACAGACTCCAAAAGACACTAAATTAGCTTCATTTTAAGGAGCATTATGTTGTTGAGCATGCTAGTATGTTAGCAGTTCTATCAGTATTTTAAGAGCCTATTTGAGTTTGGTTTCACATATATTTTTGAATCTATTTAGTGATTTAATGATGATTTACGAACCTAAAACATCTGGATGAAATTTTTACCATCTGCAAGTCAATGAAAAAAGCAAGAGAGGATGTTTCTTGTCCTCATTTTAAATTAAGATATTTTTAAGGGTTAGTTTTTGGGACTGCCTCAAATTCATGCAGCGTTATGTCAGAGGGCTAACATATGAGGGCAAATGGCCAAGGATGGAGCAGAGAGGCCTTTACACATGGAGGTGGCAACTAAACTACTGAGCAGCACCCGACTCTAATATCTGAATATAGTAGCATGGCAGCAAATCCTCTTTGGGCAGTCATGGCAGAAATACCAAACATGTCACACCACCCAGACTATTATATTCTCATACTGAGTAGTTTATAGTAAACGCTGTTAAAGTAGTCTCTCCTCTGGGATTATATCCCCAGATACTCACTGCAAAGTTTCCAGAGCCGTGAAACATTAGGGACCAAACTGAGCCCATACATTCCTGGGCCTGTGCGCTGGTTGCTGTCTGCAGCTGTGGGGGCTGCTGGCTGGTTGATAAATGAACCAATAGCATCCAGGCTAAGTGATGAATGGACCAATAGAGGATGATGGATAACAGCAGAGGGAGCGGGAGAGGGGGGAGAGAGGGGAGGGGGGTGAATGGTCTCAGGGAGGCAAGAAACATGAATTTAGCAACAAGATGTTAAAACTGAGGGAGAGAAGGGGAGGCAGAGAGGTAGAGAGTGATAAAGAAAGATAGAAGAGACAGGTGGAGAGAGAGAGTGTTGAGTGATAAGTGAGGGGAAAAGGAGTGAGAGTGAGGGAAAGAAATGTGACAAAGTGTTAGAGAGGTGAGGAGAGCAGACAGAGGGAGGGAGGATTTATGGGCCGGTGGCAGAGTGGCGAGAGAGAGAGAGAGAGAGAGAGAGAGAGAGAGAGAGAGAGAGAGAGAGAGAGAAGACAGAGGCTAGGAAAATAAGAGAAAGAAGATTAACTGTCTGGAGCTATGCTAACTGTACTGTGGGGCTCATTGAAGCTAAATGCTAACATTGGCTCAGAATGCCCATAGGGAAATACTAAAGGGTGTCAGGAATGTTTACACTCACAGCCTCCCTGTGTACTGAGCTAGCATGCTAACTAGGGCTGCCACATACGATTATTTTGATAATCGACTAGTCACTAATTATTTTTTGTGATTAGTCGACTATTCGGATCATACATAAATTGCAGCTTATTGCACCAGCATACAGCTAACATCATTAGCTTCCAGCTTCAAGTGTTTATGGTATGTGCTAACTAAAAATGAAGACAGTTAATATCATAGTTCATCCAGCTTTTAATGAACTTTGCAGCTTGTAGCAGCATTTCTGACATTTTTTTTAATGTACCAATTTTCCATTCAAACATGACATCGCTATTAAGTAGGTAGCTCCCTGTTGACGTTAATGTTAGCAGCCAACTAGCCAATTAGCTTACGGAGATTGTCATTCTTCGTCAGAAAATAAATCAGCCACGGCGTGCTGTCTTTTCAGATGCTCGTGCATCGCATGGAAGGCCATTTCTGCTTTGCAGATTTTTCATTGCACACTTTTCTCCTTTATTTTGGAAAAATGCTCCCAAACTTTCGAGCTCTGTTGCCGGCTAGCCATGATACTGTTGGGCATAACTTTTCCAGTGACATCACCGGTTACCCCGGTTACCACTTCTGCGCGTGTGCGTCAAGGACAGAACGGCAGACGAGACAGGTGAAAGTACAGCGGCAGTTTTGAGGGAAAAATAAAGTTTAAAAAAATATTAAAACGACGACGTCGATTATTAAATAAGTCGCCGACGATTTTGATCGTCGACGTCATCGTGACTAGTCGACTAATCTTGGCAGCCCTAATGCTAACACTTACCATTTAGCTTAGAAGCATACTGTAGCGATATGGCAAACAGAAATGTCAACTGTATGAAGTGCATGTAGCCTTAAAGCGCAACTCATCTTTCTGGAGGGAATGTATGTGTGACCTCAGTTAGAATAGAACTCTAGAAAAGACTTTTGGACTAGAACTCTGACATAGAACTCCAGTATATCTTCAGGAAAATTTAGGGAATAGAACTCAGAAAAATGAACCCCAAAATAGAACTCAGAAAAATGAACCCCAGAATAGAACTCTTGAATAGAACTCAGGAACAGAACTTCAGAAAAAGCACTGGAACAGTCATCTGGAATAGAACCCCAGAATGGAGCTTGAAGATGACACTCTGGGATAGCACCCCAGAATAATTCTAGAAAAGTTTTTATGGAGTTGAATTCTAGAATATAACTTCAGCAAGAGGCTGCACGGTAGCGCAGCTGTTAGTGCTGTTGCTTCACGGTACGAAAGTCGCCGGTCCGAATCGCGCTTTGGGCACGGTGTGCCTTTCTGTGTGGAGTTTGCATGTTTTCCCTGTGCATGTGTGGGTTCTCTCCGGGTACTCCAGCTTCCTCCCACAGACCAAAAACATGCTCATCAGGTTAATTGGTGATTCTAAATTGCCCGTAGGTGTGAGTGTGAGAGGTTGTTCATCTCTGTGTGTCAGCCCTGCGATTGACTGGAGACCAGTCCAGGGTGTACCCCGCCTCTCGCCCAAAGACAGCTGGGATAGGCTTCAGCCACCCGCGACCCTGAACAGGATGAGTGGTATAGAAAATGAATGAATGAACTTCAGAAAGAACTAGGAAATAGAACTCAGGGAAAAAGAACCATAGAATCGAACTTCAGAATAAAACACCAGAATACACCTTCAGAATAGAACTCTGGAATAGAACGCTGAAACAACTCCAGGATGGAAACACCAGAATGGACATGTAGAAAGTTCTTGACCAGAACTCTGAAATCGAACTCTAGAACGGAAGAACAGGAACCATAGAGTAGAACTCCCGATTAAAACTCTGGAATACAATGCTGAAAAGGA
Organism: Labroides dimidiatus; assembly: GCA_030710495.1. NCBI lineage: Eukaryota > Metazoa > Chordata > Actinopteri > Labriformes > Labridae > Labroides > Labroides dimidiatus. The sequence continues at coordinate 8,044,216 of CM061143.1, forward strand.
ACTCCACTATAACACTGGAATGGAACGCTGGATTAGAAACTTAAAATGGAACTCCAGGCTGAACAAAACACCAGATGAGAACTCTGGAATAGAACCGTTCAATCAAATTTCAGACTACAACTCTTGCAAAGAGCTTGAAAATGATCAGTGTTTGAGTTGATACTCAGAACATGGACACTGCTGTTAAATGAAGCCATAAAACAAAAACAAAAAATAAACTGTCAGAGATGAGGAAACGTAATTCAGAATGACAGACATCATTGTTATCCTGACAAATTATAGAATCATTAAAAAAAAAACTCTTCAAGTAAAACTGATCAAATTTACCATACTGGGAGTACTGGTTTAACTCAGTCAGTAGAGCAGGTAGCCCGTGTACTGAGGCTTCAGTCCTTCCTGCACTGGTTGCAGGTTTGCGTCACATTCCTGTTGCTACTTGATGAAATCCAACCCTCACTCTCCCACATTACTTGTTGCTCTTTCGCTCGACAATCAAATAAAGAGAAGAAGACCCAAAATAATCTTGCAGATAATTAAATTTCTAACATCACAAAACATAAAATGTGCGTGTAACTTTCTGGACATGATACCACGTCACCTTTTTACACAAACTTTTCTTGTGAATTTGTTTAACAGGTCCATCTTTTACGGCAACAGCAGCTAAAAACACTGGTTGAGATTAGGGCTGTGGAGTAGGTGAAAAAAATGTAAACACAATCACACCACATTGCAACAAAAGCAAACATTTAGAGGCACAGGAGGGCTATTTATTTTCTTCCATTTAAACCAGTAAGTTGCTGAATCACGTTTTGTTGCACATCGAGACGGAGTTATAGGAACCATATTATTAAGGGTGAAATAACTGTTTATATTATTTCTGCAGAAATCCTTGGGAAACACAGCATGTTTGTGTATAAATATGACTTGAAACAGAAGGTGGAGCTTTGGTTTTTCAAGTGCTTGTCAGCCAGTCTCCAGCTAACTGCAACAGGGGTGAGACTGAGACTAACAGTTTTTAATCACATCGGTATGACAAGGTTCTGGGTAAGATAAGTCTCAATCTGTCTTATTTTGTATTAATAAATGGATTTATGTAATCTTTAACAGGGACTAAAGTTTGTAAACAGATGAGAAAAGTAATGAACTGGTCGAACGTTGATCCACAAATTCAGCTGAAATCAACAGACAAAAAAAAAAAGAAAAACTAAATGAGAGGAGGGAGTGCTGAAAAGAAGATCCATTGTGTTTTTTTTTCAGGTTTTCGTTTTTGAATCCTTATAATCCTACATCCTGTAACATAAACATGCTGCAAAGAAAAAATAACAAACCAAAGCAGAAAAACTCACCTGGCAACCCTGCAAACACATTATCACAAACACGAAAAGACCATTTTCCTTTCCTCTGGGACTCAAACCATAAACAAACCAATGAAAGGCGATGAAGAAGTGTGAGATGATTATGTGAAAAGAACTCTTGATGGGAGATTAAATCCTCGTCCCGTCTCGACATCAAAACACTGGAGGGGATGGGGCATATTTTCAGGTCTCTTGAAGATGTGTGCACATGTTTTCATGCGAATCAAAACCGTCCCGATGTAGCCGTCGCTGCAAGTCAGAACTGAGCCACTGGTGTAAAGTCTACTGCCAAGGCGACTGATATCAGTAACAGCTACGGGGTGCAACTTCACGCCACAAAGGGTTCCATAACCTGTGGCAACTTGGCAGGCAACTTGTAAGGCAGTCATGCAGGTTGCTCTCCAAACAGCTCTGTCAACACCGCACAACAAAGGAAGACTGATTAAAGTTAGCGGGGCTGTCTGCACACCTGTTCATGCTCTGATATCAAAAAGAGTCTCCTGTTTCCTTTCACAGGCCCAACGTCTTTCAGAGTCTGTGGGAGTCATTAGGAGGAAGCTGAATGGATGCTTCGTACACACAGCTGAGTGATCTTTCCCGCTGTTTGAAGTGAGCTGATGGAGAACATGTGGGTCAGTTTCCACCTCCTGGAGTTTCAAGTCGTACCTTCAAACAGAATCTGTGAGTGAGCACAGAGAGACAGAGGAGGAGGAGCAGGAGGGAGATGAAGAGGCAAGAGATGAGGTGGAGGAATCACAGCAGAAAAGATGGCGTCAGAGGTAATATATATATATATATATATATATATATATATATATATATATATATATATATATATATATATATATATATATATATATATATATACATAAAAATTTCGATTTCTTCATAGCTGTAAAAAAAAAAACCTCCCCCTGGATGTTTGTTATACAAAGCTTTCTCACAAGTCACCTGGCTTTGTGAAATACTTGATTCTGATTGGCCAAACCTTTAATTACACTGATAAAACATGAGCTAAAGGCTAAAACACAGGCTAAACTGTTTGTGCTAATGCTCATTCCAACCCACATGCAGCAGTTACACTGCAGTGATCTGATCAAACTTGAGAGTCCGTCAGTAAAATCAAGAGTGAGGTTATGTTAGCTCTGCCTGGTAGATGAGCAGGACATAAGGAATCGCTAACATTATATGTTAGCATACGGATACGTCTCAGAGCACCGGGCTGTGAGTGGCACTAAAATAGCCGGCTGCTAAACTACAGTACAAATGGACAAAGTTAGCTTGTTGTCACATTTCATACAACAGCACTTCATCTTCTATACTGCTTATCATGTTCAGGGTCACGGGTGGCTGAAGCCTATCCCAGCTGTCTTATGGCGAGAAGCAGGGTACACCCTGGACTGCTCGCCAGTCACTCACAGGGCTGATTTTGCTGTTCCTTACATAACATGCATTGTATCCGGTAAAACGTTGTCTTGAACAAAGACAAGTAGTGTTAAAAAGATCCGATCTCCATCCATTTCCAAACATACGCCTCATTAAGAGTCATGTCATCACGACGGTGTGCGAGTGATTCCAGCCAAATTGTGTCTGTGTAATCCACTTCAAACAGATAGTTCTCACAGTCCTTTTAAACAAAGAGACAATTTTGTTGCAACTTTAAGCCTGCTTGGGTCTTTCAGTTGGTTGTTGTCAGTGGATATTTCTCGTATTACTCTCAATTTATTCGGAGAGGAAAAAATTTTTAGATTATCCCATAATTCTTTGCACACCAGTTTAAAATAAATGTTGGTAATACACAGTTAAACCAGTCTTCATTCATAAACTATCAGTTCACATAAAAATGTTGATGGGTTTCAACTCAGTAGTGTGCTGAGCAAATGTTGTAAAAGTCAGACTTAAAATTATCTTTGAAATGATAGTGATGGTTGTATCAGTTGTATTATGCTAGCTGTGTCAGCCAGTTATTACAAGGTGATTGGAGTTGGTGCTGTTGTACGGATAGGAACATTTACTGACAAACAGAGAATCATCTGTGGTCCAGACTATCTTGATTCACTTTGGGCTGACCAAGCAGTAACCTCTGGTCTGAAAATATGAGACAATGTGGAAGTGCTCAAATCTGAATTGCTAATTTCGCTAACGGCACATGCTGTACGGGTGTGTGTGTGTGTGTGTGGGGGGGGGTATTCACTTATAACGCAGTAGTTTAGAAGATTAGCTCATGAGTTCACCCAATCAGAGTCACAGCTCAGCTCACGTGACTGACGGGCACCCTACAACTGTTAGTGTGGAGACTCAAAGCCTGTCTCATATCCAATATGGCCGCTCTGGTCATCTGCTTCTAAAATCTGTTTCAGAAAGAGACGGGTGATGTCGCAGAGACTACGTCCATTGATTATACAGTCTATGGGGCTGACCGGTACATGTAGGCTATGAAAGCTATACAAAAACTATAATGTTATTGTCACAGTGTTAACAGGCAGAGTGAAATAGCCACAGATTGATTCAATTTGACAGGTGGGATTAAGAGTTTCTGGCTTCAATTGCCTGGAAAAAAAATAAAACACACTTTTATAAAAGGGTTTTAAAAACTAGAATAAAAAATTTGGTGTTATCAGATAATTTTAAAAAAGCCTTTTTTTCCATCAGCATAAAATCAAGTAGAGTGAATATTATTTTAAAGACATCAATCTGTAATCTTCAATCTATATTAATAATTTCCATAAACAGATTCCAGAGGGCTAGAAAGTATTGTAAACTATTTTCTCCCAGAAGAGTCAGATTGTGTCACAGTGAATATTTTCAGAGCGGTACGGCCTCATCTGTTTGTTTAAAGTGATTGACAGGGAAAAAAGCAGAAACAAAACTCTCATCAAACCAAATGAATGCATCATGTAACTGTAAGCAAAGGGCTCTGATGTCTTCAGTGTCACTCACTGTAAGCAGACAAACCTGGCACCACTTAAAGGCGAGGAGCAGCCCCGTCTATCAGTGGAGGGAAAAAAAAGCAAAACAGAGCGATTACCCAACTTCTCTCAGGGGTTGCCATGCTGCTGTCACTGTAATGAGAAGAAAACAAACAGTAACTGTAGCCCCATGTGTGTGAGTGAGTGTGTGTGAGAGGGTTTTTTTTCTTTTGGTGTGTGTGTGTGTGTGTGTGTGTATGCAGACATACTATAAGCTTGTGTGAATCTGCAGTACTCTCTTGTCTGCTATCAGTGGCAGTCACTTAGAGAGTGAGTCAGTGTGTTTACTGTTTTCACAGATGGAGCTCTGACACTGTCTGGATAACTGAGATAAATGACTCGCACTGCAGCTCAGCAGATGGGAAAAACACCCAGACACACACACACACACTCACTCACACTCACACACATATATACTGTGAAAAAGAAGTATGCTCTGATTTGTTATATTTTGCTTTTGATCCTTGCAGAGAAGATGAAGAATAAGCAGGAAAACTTTCCTCGTATCAGCTGCAGATCTTTGATGTAAACGTTTACATTGATGTCTCCGTAACTGAGGGTTAAAACATACAGAAAACCAAAGAGAGAATTAAAAAGTTGTAGATTTTCAACAACAGGCCAGTGCCATGACTGACTTCAAAAGCAGTTTTTATCATGCAATCTCAATCTTGATCCTGCTGTTTTTAAATGAACCATAAAAGGTTAATATCTTGAGCTAACACAGCAGGTGGGTTACAATCTGCTGTCGTGAGTCTGCAGCTGCTTTATCATGCTTCATCTGTTTTATGTCTGTAGCCCAAGTCCTTGATCCTCTGGACAAATACTGCCCCCATGTGGACAGAGACACCTCACCGGATAAGGCAAGGTGAAATCCAGTATCAGAAGTCAATCTTGTTTCAGTCAGTGATGTTCAGTGGAGGATCCCGGATCAGTGATGTTAGGATATTATGTTGTTGCTCTATTTAAATTTGACCAGTTAGATTCTGCTGGTGCTTGATTTATTTCCATTTTCAGTATTATCACTTTTTTTTGGTGTTGTTTTTTTTTTTCCAATATTTTTTTTTTTATTTTAATTTTTTTTTTCATATTCAGACATATTTATGCCTCCTATGCACCTAAGTACTGACTAAAGCAGATGTGATAAGAGTATTGATCACCTAGAATGTATTGTTATTGTTGCTAGCAGTTTCTTCCTCAGTCAGAAGATCCAGTTGTGTCTTGCCTGCAATCGGATCTTCTGACTGTTCTGCACATTTCAAATGTGCAAATAATACAGGACTTCCTAATTAGCACTATCAATTTGTTTACATAACATAAACTATAAATGAAAAATTTAAGGAAGCCAAAATGAAACAGAAAAGGAAAGAAGAAAAAAAAAGAGAATTGTAAAGTTATAAAGCAAAATCACATTTTAAAATTGATCAAACTGATGTCCTGTTATCAAAGAAAAGATGTTTGAACATCTTAAAAGCATAGGCTGCTGGAATAATCAAAAAATGCAGTCCAAAACATTATAGATGATGCACATTTGTTTTTCTAACAAGACAATGTTTATTATTGCCTCAAACTTGTGTGAAAATTGCATGAAAACTATAATGTAACACCGAAGCAAAAATACTTGTCTTACCTCCTCAACTCTAGCAGCTTTCTGCCTCTCACCTCAGCTCACACTTGCATTTACACTGAGTGTAGTTCAAGCTTAAAGCTGATCCAGAAATATGCACTCTGTATTTAATCTCATTGAGATGCAAGTTCTCTTTTACAAGGGAGTCCTGGCCAAGACAGCAGCACAGGGGGGTTGATCTTGGGCCCAGTTGTCCACATGATGAAGCGTCCTTCGGTAAGACCCTTAACCCAAACTGCTCATCACTGAGTCAGTGAGATTAGTTAATGCTGGCGAGCTCTTTACTTAGCAGCCTCTGTCAACAGAGGTACATTTCAGTTATACTGAAAAGTGAAAAAACGTGTGCTTTTTTGCTTTATGTTCTATTTGTTTGCATAGTATTCACCTATTTCAGTTCATTAATTCATTAATTGGCAAAGATCTCACAAATAATTAAATATTTAAATTAAAAAAAGAAATTTTATCCATTGTTTTGTCAACTGTGTTATGGACAAAATTTGGTACTATTTTCTCACAGGTTCACCAAAATTGGACAATAGAAGATTGGAAAAACGTTGCCTGGTCTGATGAGTCTTGATTTCTGCTGCGTCATTCGGAGGATAGGGTCAGAATTTGACGTCAACAACATGAAAGCATGGATCCATCCTGCCTTGTATCAATGGTTAAGGCTGCTGGTGATGGTGTAATAGTGCGGGGGATGTTTTCCTGGCACACTTCTGGCCCTTTAGTACCAATTGAGTATGGTTTCAACACCACAGCCTACCTGAGTATTGTTGCTGACCATGTCCATCCCTTTATGACCACAGTGTACCCATCTTCTGATGGCTACTTCCAGCAGGATAACGCGCCATGTCATAAAGCTGGAATCATCTCAGACTGGTTTCTTGAACATGACAATGAGTTCACTGTACTCAAATGGCCTCCACAGTCACCAGATCTCAATCCAACAGAGCACCTTTGGGATGAGGTAGAACGGGAGATTCGCATCATGGATGTGCAGCTGACAAATCTGCATTAACTGCATGATGCTATCATGTCAATATGGTCCAAACTCTCTGAGGAATGTTTCCAGTACCTTGTTGAATCTATGCTATGAAGGATTAAGGCAGTTCTGAAGTCAAAAGGGGGTCCAACCCGGTACTAGCAAGGTGTAGCGTAGTGTTAATTTCGAAGAGCAAACTTGACATTTAAGAAATCAGATTGCACAAAAACTGCAAATTCCAACGTGCTCAGTAAATTATGGAACCTTCTAACTTGCTGCATTAAATGGAAGTGAAAAATCACCCAAACGACCCAAAATAAAACTGGTCATATCTTCAAATTAATATTTTGTAGAATTGATTAACAAACCCTATGGACTTGAAATGTACCCCTAATTATAGAGTCACTCATTTGAATGTGGTGTGAAAACCTAGTTTGTAACTTGACTTGGGGCTGATTTTTTAAAGATCTCATCTTCTGTGTCAATTTATTACCCATGATTCAACATATGATGATGATTTATCACATTTCTCATCAGATTGAAAGTTGACTTAGCATGAACAGATTTTTCTCTGACCCTCCACCTTCATTTCGCACTTCTGTTGTTAAATGCATCTCTTCACTGTGACTCTCACTTGAACTTACTCTAATCCAAATATATTTATGTAATAGTTAGTTCTTTTATTTCCACTTGGCTGACATATCCCAGAGATTCAGGTAACCTGTACGAATGATTTTTGCATCAAAAGCTCACTCCTCCAAATATTTGGCTCCTGACGCTGCAGGAGGATCACTTTAAAGTTAGTGAGGCTTACAGCATGACATTCAGAGGTCAAAGAACAGCACACACACCAGCACACACTCTTATCAAAACACATTTGAAATATAATTTATTGCACATTTAAAGATCAACATAAAGTGGCACGATACCCATTTCAATCCTGTTACATCTGAAACGAAAGAAGTCCTTACAAAAACGCTCACACCTTCGGTTTATGATTCTGACTTTAGAACAAAATGGCCGTGAAGTTGCAGGAATGCCAGACCCAAACTGCATAGATTCATAAAAAAAAATAATAACATGGAAAAAAAGAGACACTTTGTTTATATGGCACAGGAAATCCAATCAGACCTTGGCGTTACTCAGACTGTCATGAGCCCGTCAAACTTCTGCTTTGTCCCGGTGAGTCACAGACGGCTCGGTGCATCACCACAAACAGGGTAATTCTCATTCTAAAAGAGGAAAGCGTTAAAAGAAGTTCCTGGAAATATTCAAACGTCAAGTCCAATTTCAAATTGTCTTCTGCAGTAAAATGATTCAAACGTCTTTATGAGTCCAATATTAAAAAATAAAACTCACAGCCCCGTTTCCAGTAGCGTCTTATTGTTTAAACATTTTGGAGGCAGGCGTGCGTCGTTTTAAAAAAAACAAAAAACAAAGAAAACAACGTGGAGGAGCGATAAAAGAAAAGCTACACGAAAACAAAAGTACATGATCGTCACAGTCATTTCTTTAAGATACTATTTACATCTTTGACCTCATTTTTCCTTTCACATCACAACCCAAACTCCTTTTTATTCAGGTTTTAAAATTGTCCTCATCGTTGATTAAATTAGCCACCAGAGCTCACATTAGGGTTTTATTTCTCTGTGTTTTTGGGCACTGATTATTTCTCTAATGGCTGCATGGCTCATACCTTTTATTACTGGTCTTATTGTGTTCATAGGTAACAATCTAGATCTACTGTTGCTGCATCGACTACTTCATAAACTAAACCAGCGTGATATGTGTGACACCCAACATAAATACCTGCCATTTCAAAGTGGCGTACGTGATACGAAAACCAACTCTAAAGAGCTACAGTATGTACAGTATGACAGCAGTGGGTAAGATATATAGATTAAAAAAAAATTTAGTTATATGTTGATGGTATAAAAAGTCCGGTTATGATGCCCTTCTACTTGCTTGAACCTTGAGTAAAGTAAACATACACGTGTAGATGTACAGTACAGCATAAATACAAACCCAGCCAATGGTCAAGAGAAGAACGGCACAAAAGCATGCTAACTGGTCTTAAATGAACTCTCATAGTAAAGTCATAAACACAGTTTTAGAAGGGTTACCTGATCAGAGGTGGACAGTTTAGTTAGGGCCGCCTGGTTGCATATTTTCTATGGACACGTGGATGAAATCTGCAACAGGTTTATGAGTCCTGTTTACCTACTCATGAGCGATGATGCAGGTTTGTTAAGCGTGAAAACCCTGCAGTAAGCCCCGCTTGGTAATAAAACAGTATTTACATGGACAGCAGTGAAGAAATCTGATTTATTTGGCACATAACAGAGACGGTTTTTACGCTCTCCGGTCTTGAGCTGAGTTGGATGTGAGATCAGTTTGGTTGCCTCTTAGTGGGTCACATGAATGTTTGATGGAAGTTATGCCTCTGAGGAGGAAACCGTTCAATCGCTCTAACTGAAGTGTGCCGATTTCCAGTTAGAATCAGGGTCATCAGCAAGAAGTCACCTGCATCAATATTTATAATAGTCGAGGTTGGATTTGTTTGATTGTGTGTGAAGAAATACAGCAAGAGAAGAGTAACGTAGAGAAAGCCGTGTGTTTTAATTCACTACACTGTGTTCTCAGTGTTACAGGATCTGCCGGCTGAAGGTTTTTTACCTTAGCTCTACCATGATCGTAGTTCCATCAGGAATAACTAAGGGGCTTCTGCTACCAAACAAAAAACCTTCAATTACATTTTGTCCAAGTAAACATAAATCAAGATGCAAAGTTCCTAAGCTGAGTTTTTGGAGACACTTTGAAGAAGCAGCACTTGAGAAAAAACTGAGGGAGAGTTACTGAAAGTCGGACGAGAGGCAGAAGGGACATAAAGGACGTTTGGAGAGGAGACAGATATGATTTCTGGCGGTGCTCCTCTGTGGGCGGAGAAAGGTACCAGACGAGGGTGAAGAGACACGACAGAAGAGGGAAAGAGGGAGGGTTTCATAAATGTCTCGCTGAAATCTCCTCCCCTGACTTTCTCTCTTCATCTGCAGGTTTATTCTTTTCCTCTCCATCCGTCTGAAAATCCTGATTGAGCTCCTCCCACAGCAGTCGCACCTCTCAGGAACATTTACCCGCAAATGTATGATTCCCCCCCAGTCAAATCAGAGCCAGAGTCAGTCCAGCAGGAGTCCCCCTTCACAGCCTGGAGTCTCACTCCTGCAGGGAAACGGTGGGTAAACAGTGAGTGCTTGCGGAAAAAGAGGATCACCAGGTTCTTCTGTAGCAGTTCCTTTATGGCACGTGATAGCTTCTACAGTTCTCGGTTTTACTCCTACAGAAGACCCTGGAGTTCCTCTCAGGAGAGTTTCACAGGCTCAGATCCTCCCGCAGGTTCTCCTCTGAGGTCATTTAGTGCAGATTGTTCTGTGTAGAGGTTCCCCCCTCCCCAGGTTTGGTTCAGTGTGGTTCTATAGGTTCTCCCCCGGCTGATACTGGGGTTCTGTAGAGGTGAAGTAGTCCTCTAGGAAGCCCTGCAGGTACTCAAACGTCGGCCTCTCCTCCGGGTCTTTCCTCCAGCAGGAGAGCATGAGCTCGTGTAAGGAGCTGGGGCACTCAGCCGGGCAGGGCATCCTGTAGCCGCGCTCAACCTGGTCCAGCACCTCTCGGTTAACCATACCTGATCAGAAACAGGAAGTTAGATTCAGCCATAGGAGAAATGCAACTGTTTGGTGAAAGTATTCGGTTAGTATCACTTTTGTTGCTGTCGATGCCCCAATTTTCTCTTCATATTCCTAAAATGTCACAAACCCAAGGCTCAGATTTTTTGCTTATCCAGGACGCTAAAAGTTTGAATTCTTGTAAAAAGCAGACTTGTTGCTTTAAAATCACATCTCTTCTGCTGCGCAGTGTTACTTTTCTTATAAGCAGTGTTAGTTTTCTTTTCGGAAACCCTCTCAAACACCCGACTTCTTTTGGTTCTTTAAAGGCAGGTTTGGTAACTAGATTTAGGTAGACTTTTTATTTTTCTAGTTAAAATGATCTTGAATGAATGCTTTGTTTCAAACACATGCGAGTAACACATGAAAGTAAATTAGAAACAACAACAAAAACAAAACCAATGAGAATAGTCAGAAACATATATAACATATTTACAAAAGTAGAAAATAAATGAAGTAAATAAACAAATACATAAATCATTTGTGAAAACATCCTATTGTTAAAGCCCTTCTTCCTCGCTGTACCTTGTGAAAACCATGTGTTTGTACTGCTTTTTAAACTGGGTCATGCTTGGACCTTGCTTGAGCTCCACACCCAGTCTGTTCCACAGCCTCACTCCACAAACAGAATCACAAACATTTTTTAAATGTTGTACATGCCCACTGATGTTTTAAATTGAACTCCAGAAATGTCCCTCAGGTTATAACCCCGTCTCTGTTAAAAAACAAGTTTTGAATATTCACAGGAAGTAGATTGTTTGCTGCTCTGTACATGATTTGTGCTGTTTGAAAATGAACCAGATTTTTGAGTTTCAATATGTCTATCTTCATGTCCCGATGGCAATCAATGCATGATGTGATCTTAAAATAGAGCGAAAAATATCCGCTGTCTACAGCAGGAGCAAACCTGAAAAACATCCACCAATCCTAGTGATTAGGATGCAATTTATCAAACCAATCAAATCCCATCCTGCCGTTCTGCCCGCCTCCGGCGTGTACATTTTGCACTAGCCTTGATTCAATGCCAACCAAGAGGGATCCAAGCACACTGGAGAACGGCAGAAAAATGACCTATACCCCGATTACTGCTAACGTAGAGCAAACAAAAATGATGTGCTGAGGACCGGTTCGAGTCCGTGGCTTTAAATCAGTCACGATCATATGGTCACGTATCAGCGGCGCTCATGTATATGAGGAGGGGCATGTGGGAGGGCGGGGCCAAACAGAGTCGTGAAGAGATGCTACATTCAAATTCATGCTAGTTCTCTGTGACTACCAACCCTGCCTTTAAAGTGTCCCCTAAGATTCATTTTTATCTTTTCACTTTATCTCATTTCTTGGAACTTTTATCCTTTTTGTGTCATTTTTAACATTTTTAACTGTTTTCTCATTAGATTTTGACACTGACTACCTCACTTTTATTTTTCTGAGTGTGAAGCAATTTGACTCATTTGTTTTGTCAGGCGCTGCATTTATAGAGTTACTGTGAGTTTTGTTGCACGAGTTGATCTACAGGGGAGTCTTACCTGGATAAGGGACTCTGCCTTTAGTTGCCAGCTCTGTGAGCAGAACACCAAAGGACCAGACGTCAGACTTGATGGTGAATCGACCGTACAGAGCGGCCTCTGGTGCTGTCCACTTGATTGGGAACTTAGCTCCTAAAAAAAAACAAAAAACCCAAAAGATACGAGTGAGTACAATCCATAAAACCCAAACTGTGTCATAAAATAATACTAAAGGTTTGGAAATGTTGACATCATGTTATGTTCATCGACAAAAAGGAATAAGAGAACAAATCATCATGGAAAGAGGAAGTGTGGGCTCACCCTGCCTCGCTGTGTACTCGTTGTCTTCGATGAGTCTTGCCAGACCAAAGTCGGCCACTTTACACACCAGACTGTCTCCCACCAGGATGTTTGCAGCACGCAGGTCTCTGTGGACGTAGTTCATCCTCTCCACGTAAGCCATGCCTGCTGCAATCTGCAGGAAGGGAGGAAGAGAGGACAGGGATTTTATGAGAAATACAGAACCAAGCGTCTTAGTATGAGTGTGGGTGATCTGTGAGTAACGTTACCTGAGCCGCCATGTCGACCAGCTGAGGGAGACGGAGCATCTTTCCTGCATCTCCTTTTAGGAAGTCTAGTAAACTACCTGTGAGTGCAAGATGGACATGAAAAATCAACATTCAAAGCAGACAGATAAACAATGTGAAACCACTGATATGATTCAATACTCCAGCTCAGAGGATATCCAGATTTGTGGATAAAAATGATTATTTTTTAACATCTTATTAGTGGAACAGAAGCAGGGAAATACCCAGCACTGCTTACAGTCAGTCTCCTTTGTTACCTTGGCTCATGTATTCAGTCACGATGTAGATCGGCTCCTCCGACACGACGGCGTACAGCTGCACCAGCTTCTCGTGCCTCAGCTTCTTCATGACCTGAGCTTCCTGTAGAAACGCCTCTGGAGACATGGTGCCCGGCTTAAGGGTCTTTATGGCTACCCGTGTTGTACCGTTCCACGTACCTGTCAGAAAAATAACAGAACCATATCACTTAACGTGCCGCGAACAAGATTTATGACGGGATTTAATGTAGACAACAGCCTATAAACCCAGCTGATTATGAAACCATTATATGGCTTTACGCCTCGTCTCTTAAACCCCCTAAAAAAATCCTCTTTTTCTAATCAGATAAAGGCAAAAATGAGCTGAATATTTAAAAATTACAACAGGTTTCCTGAGGTATAACATTTATCACGTTATCTCAACAACGCAAGGAAGAGAAAATTAACGTATTCCTTAAAAATTATGATATAAAACAGATTCATGTGCTGTTTTTCGAAGTGTCATGAGGCATAGAGGAAGAGCAAAAAGGCTGTATATGTGTGTGTGTGTGTGTGTGTGTGTGTGTGTGGCTCTTACCCATCCAGACTTCTCCAAAGCAGCCCTGTCCTAGTTTAAGGTCAAGGCGAAGGGACTCTCTGGGAATCTCCCAGGCGTCTCTGGCCAGTCCCTGGGTCTGAGGTTTGGCCACAGGACACACATCTGTTAGAGCGTGGCACAGACCGTCTGAGTGCTCTGAAAGACAAGAAAGCAAAGGATCGGTCTAAAAGCAGCGCTCATATCAGGTCTGCTGTGTTTTCTCCGCCATTAGAGGGCAGCTGCACTCACTGCGGTAGTGGAAGACGAGCTGCTGCAGGCTGGTGAACTGGGTGCGGGAGGTGATGTAGAAACCTCCGCTGTCCAGCTTCCTGATCTTGTAATGCTTCACATTCAGGCCTTTGGTGTTGTCGTAATCCAGCACCGACAGGCAGTACGCCCCTGCGAGTGAGACAGAGCAGCAGACAGACAGGTTAGAGCAGTAAAAACAAGCAGGCAGATCCGGGCCTGTGTGACAGCTGCTCTGTGGAGTTTCCTAACACTGCAGCTGTGCCCGGCGAGTCCCTGTTGGCCCCTCAAAGGGCCCTTGAAATGCAACTGTGCCTTTCTGTCCTTGCCTCTGGCCTACAGCTGAGTGCAGTTTGATCTTACGGAGACAAACAGATCATGTCAGGTTTGTTTTGTTCGGCTATCTTACAGAAAACAACTCTGAGGCAGGAAACAAAGGATGAGGAAGAAAAAGGGTAAGGGGGTGGAAAGTAACAACAGAAATTACGTATTTAGGAAGCTAAAAGTTAGATTCAAAGGACTGAGCTGACTCTGCAAGCCTTAGCTCCACAGGGAGGATGTAACACAGTGAAGGAAATTAAAAATCAATCCCTTTGATCTTGAGTTTTGCTGACCGGTCTTCACACTTCAGACAGAGAACTTCTTTTTTTTAAGTAAAATTTGTGGCTTTATTGGATAGGAAATCTGAAGAGAGGCAGGAAGAAGAGAAGGGGAAGACGTGCTGCAAACGGTCGAGGTCGGGTGTTAAAAAAGCAAACACTGCAACAAGGACTATAGCTTCTTTGTATGGAGTGTGTACTTAAACCACTCGGCCAACATACCCTGAAACATAGGATATTATTATAGAATATTCAATTATTAAAAAACAAAACAAAACAAAAAAAAAACAGCATAAGCTTCTTCAAAATGAGGTAAAGTCAGTTTGCTCTGTTTTCTATTTCTGAAAACAAAATATACAAGTTTTTGTCTGCTGGTTGGACTCAGATCGTTTAAAGACGTCACCCTGGATTTTTAAAAACTGATGTTTGAAGAAAACTGCGGTGGCCCAGAGAGCTCAGAACTGCAACTTAAGAAAGCACATGCAAAAGGACAAAACGCAAACTAAGAAAACATCTTCATCAATTTGACAACATGTGCAGCATTACAACACAACAGAAGTGTTTCCAGAGGACATTTAAAAGTGATGCACACATCCTGACAAGCTTGTTGTTGATGCAGATTTTGAGTCACAGCCCTATTAAGGTTCTCACTACATCAGTGGTGTTGGAAAATAAGATAAAAGTAAACGTTCTTGATTTATTTATTTTCACATTGTGGTCAAATGATTCAGATATTAGCATGTTGGCTAATAACAGACGTGTGCATCACTTTTAAGTGTCCTCTGGGAACTCTTCTGTTGTGTTGCGGTCTGTTTGCAGGGTGTTCTCTAAATGCTGCGAATGTGATGTCAAATTGATGAAGATGTTTTTCTTGATTTGCATGTTTTATCTTTCTGCATGTGTTCGCTTAAGTTGCAGTGCTGTGAGCTTTCAGGGCTACCGTAGAAAATCCTCTTAAAGAAAACACTCTTTTTTTTTTACCCGAGAGGACAGAAGTTTTAAACTTTCCATCTCTATTAAGTGTTACATAACACATCCTTTACCATATATGTTTAGAAATGCAATAAAATATTGATCTAACAAGGTTTGAATTTTATGTTTTTCTTATCTAAGCTGTGCAATAAGAATCAAATGTATCATGACCGGTCCAACGTCATTTCGTCTCCCTGCAACATACAAGCAGCTTCTGCTCCTCTGTGTCAAACTCTGACATCTAATACAAACGAAGCCAGGGGCCAATATACCTTCTGCCAGAGCTCCTCCCACTCTCCCTGATCCTCCCCCTTTCCTACAAGTCTCCCCCTCCTCATGCTTCTCCTCCCTTCTTTCAGTGTGTGTGAGTGGAGAACAGAGACTTATAGCCACAGGGAAATCCAGCACCCTCCTAAGTTGACCTAGTTCTGGCAGAGTGATTCACCCCTATCCATTCACCAGCTCCACTCCACTCCACTGAGCTCTTTTCCCATTTCTCCCCCCACTTCCTCCAAAACAACCCCCTGAAGAGCCCACCTACGTCACAGGGACCAGATCAGACAGCAGAGTTCTAGATATCGAGATATACAGAGCCACGGGCCTGCGTGAAAGTTGACAAATTACTTAATAACGAGCTCCTTCGTCTTTCAACTTGAGTCCCTGAAGATCAACTTAATTCAAAGTAAGTTGGTACTTGCTGTGCGGAGAAAACTCCAGGGACACTACTCAGAGGCGTCATCACCTCCTTTTTTTCACACACATTTGAGAAACCCAGCGAGTGCAAAATAAAAAGCTTTTATGTTTCGTGTTTTTTTTTTAGAAAACACGCAGCTCCTGACATGACGGTGAACTTTCAGGAGGCGCAGCTCCACAGCTCTGTCACTCTCTGTCTATCAGATTATAATACTTGCTTATTTGGAGCTTAGTTTGTCACAGTGGGTGCAAAATATTTGGATGCAGCTCTGCAACTTTAGCTTCGTTTTTTCCCCACTTCTCAGTTTCTCATTTGTAACACAACCACAGTTATATTCTCACTTCAACATTTATATAAAACATCACTAACTTCAGAGAAGTTCCTGTTTAATGTCTTTTAAGGTCAGGTCAACTATTTCAAACTGCTTGTTTTGTTATTAGGGATAAAAAAAAAGATTTACATTTGAAAACCTGGGATGGACACTTTTTTTGCCTGTACTCCGAGAGGAGAGAACAGTGGCTAAAACAGGAAACGGGGTGTAAGAAAGAGGCGTGACATAGGGGGGAAAGGAACACCAGGTAGAATTTGCCCGAACAGGCACCCTGGGATGGAAACATTCGTGTAATTTCGAACACTTTAAAAAAAAAAGAAGAGTCTAGAAATGAGACACCTTTTCTGCTTTGAAACCAAGCATGTTTCCTGTATCTTCCCAGCTACCTTTTCTAATGAAGGTGAAAAAGCCCCATCTGTAGGAAATGTTTTCTAAAGAAAAACCTCAAACATGTGACCCCCTGTGATTCTACGCCTTGGAAAATTAGTCACTAGTTGCGTTTCCATTACACCTCAAATTGCGCAAAAAAAAAGTATTGCAGTAAACAAAATTGTAATGGAAGCACCAAAATTTCAAAAAATCTTACGAGGCAGTTTTTCAGATGTTTCGATGTCAAAACACCTTTTTTGCAAAAACACTGGATGTGAATAATGGACGCACCTCCCTCACCTCCTCGGCCATGAGCCCCTCCCAGAAGTCCTTGGTACATGTCCACTGCCATACAAAGTGGACTCTGGCATTCATATTGTAACAGCTCTGCTGTTAGTTATGTATTCAGTGCAGATGTTGGTGTTTCTGACAGTCAGTGAAAGCACCAGGAAGGCTGTGAGTGGGTCAGAGTGCAGCAGGAGGGAGGGACGGAGGTGTATGTGTGTGTGTGTATGTGAGTGAGAGAGTAGGTATGTTTTGTTTGAGCCTGTTTTGCATTGGCGTGGTCACGCCCGACAGTGACCAGTAAATAAAAACAAAAGTATTAACGAATCGGCGTTGTCCCCATTGCAGCGTCCAGACGGACGTAACAATATTTAAACTCCCTCTGCCTTCGTTTGTCGACAACATCAGCAACGACAGTGTTGCCCATCAAAATGACTATTCAGCTCTTAAAATGTTTGGTTTTTATTTTGCCAAACAGTGTCATGGAAACACAACTGCACACTTTTTGGGTCGTGGACCAGACATCAAAAACAGCTTTGCAGAAAAGGTCAATCTTCTCTGTGATGCTCTTTATTTTATAGAGTCGTAAAGAGACATCAGTAAGTCTTCCCATTTCTGTTGATCAGTAAATTGTTTGAGCTTGAAGCTCTTGTGAGGGGATTTTACCAGGCTATAAATCAGAATTAATTTAATATTTTTGCCTCTTTAGAACTTAAAGCCTTTGTTTAATTTTAGGATCTGAAGAAAGCAGGATGAGATTTTTTTTGCCACTACTTACACGTTTTTCCACAAGGGGTGCCAAAAATCAGCATGAATCTAAAATACCTCACATGACCTAAACATGAAGACCAACATTTTGACTTATTCAAGGTCACCTGAAACAATACAATCATGACAGGATGTCTCTGGATTGAAATCAAAAACCTGAGAGAGAATAACCTCAGGACAACTGAGGGACCTGGATATAAAGCAGCATTATAAACAGACAGGGAGCATTAATTGGACCGTCCTGATATTAACTGTAGCCTCTGAAGCGATGCAGACGTCTGCTCTCTCTCTCACCTTTCGTGGTCTCGCTCTCTCTCACCAGGAAGGTTCCTCGTCTGTTCTGCAAGTTCAAAAGGAGCCTCTCTGAGTCGCGCCGAGTGATCTTCCCAAAATACCACCTGCCAAAGTGGGCCAGGGAGAATGAGATCAGTGTGAAGCTACGACTGAGCGTCTGGAGCAGGCAGGAAGGTTTTTCACTTGAAATATAGACGGCTGCACCGGAAGGTATAAGAGAATATACTGCCTCTACGCTTTTTATGTTAGCTTGTAAAAATAGAAACAGCACTGAGTACAGTGTGCTGAGAAAAAGAGGCTTTAAAAGTGGAGTGAAACAAGGAGAGGATTAATGTACTCTTCTGCTTGGATGGAGTCAGAAGGAGCCACGTAGTTGCTTGGGATGTATCCGCTCTCTCCTGTCGTTAGTGAGCGGGCGAGCCACCAGTCCCCTTCTCTGTGACAGAAAGAAAGAAAGAGAGAGAGAGAGAGAAGAGGAGAGAGAGAGAGAGAGAGTCAACTGAAAACCAAAAACGGACCGAGGCGAAGAGCATTAGTCACTTTTTGCTATTTTTAAGTCTCTATAACTAAACACGATATCTGATAGAGGATTAACAGTCAAAAACTGTAAGACTGCAGTGGATCTATGATTTTTTTTTATTGTAGCTAATGTTGTAAAAAGACCAAATTCAGATGACACATCTTCTCTGTGTACTAATATAAATGTAAATTTGAAAAACAAATCCCCTCGTCCTGAGACCATAAAAAAGTCATTTGGAGTCTGGATTTCTGCCCCTTCTGTGTTTTTGGTGATTTCTTGTTGGCCATGTTGTGGGTTGTTGTTACCCCAACAGGGTTGAATTATGGTGAAACAGCTCCCCTCTGCCTTTATTTAGCAGAGGACTTGACAGTGGATAGAGCAGGAATCTGGGTGAGAGTGACACATGAGGAAGAGGCCACAGGTTAGATTTGAAGCCAGGCTCCCGCTGGGATGCGACCTCAACTGTAGGCCATAGCTGTGCCCCAATGTGCTTCAGTTTACAAAGGAGCACATTTATTCTTTAGGAACTATTTAACGAGGTGGATGAAAGGGATAACAACATTCTACTCTCTTACAGAAAAGGGGCAATTTAAAAACTCTGAAAAGCTGAGGGTAGACAATGGCCTTGAAAGATCAGATTTTTATAGATTTCTACAGGTACGTAAACGTTTTGAACTTAACATTAGAAAGGAGACAAAACTCAACGACCCAATTTTATTGATTTTTATTGATGCCTACCAAATAAAGGTGTCATTTTTAGACTTTAAAAAAGGAGAGGGAAGGTAATCTATTAATATCTGAAGAGGATTGGCTTGATATTTGTCTGTCCCAGTGGAAATGCACCAGCTCCCGATTAGGGCTGCAACTAACGATTATTTTCATAATCGATTAATCTTTCGACTTTTCTCTCGATTAATCGAGTAGTTGTTTGGTCCATAAAATTTCAGAAAATGGTGAAAAATGTCAATGTTTTTTTTGGATTCCAAGATGACATCATCAACTGTCTGGTTTGCAAACCAAAGATATTCAGGAGTGCCATAGAGAAGCAAAGTGGGGTTGCTACATGCTGGAGACAGTGTGGACACCGGGAAGCCAATCACTGGCACATCTTCTGGGAGTGCCCGGTGATTAAATCCTTCTGGACAAAGTATAAAGAAGCATACTTAACACTAATCTATCTATGCAGATTTACACATTATTTTTAGGAAATTTAGATTTAAAAGTCAGACGAGCTGATGAATATTTTTTTGGTATTTTGATAACCGCTGGTGAAAAAGCACTTACAAGGCACTGGCTGCTTCCTGACAAAGATATTTTGGTTGATTTTCTATACCTTTTTTTTTCCTGAAAAACAAAAACTAAAATTGTGAGTAGCAGAAGAAATCCAATTGAATATTGTCTGAAAGTAAACACTGTAACAGCGCTCTCACAAAAAAAAAAAAAAAAGTCAAAAAAACATTTATTACATTCTTTCTGATGGAGGGGATTTAAAGCCTATAGAAGTTGCATTTAAGGGAATGACTTCATACAAACCACAGTGTGTGTTTATCATCATGAAGTGTGGCTCTTTGACAGCATTTAGAGTCCAAACAGACAAAACTTGTGGTTCACGCTTAGTTTTGATCTTTTAAGACGTTTACTTATTTGATAGCCTTTATCACAGCGTTGTAACGCTGCATGGCACATTTCCACGACTTATATCCATTGGCTCTTTTGTCCGCCCAGTTTTTCTCTCTCGCAAAGGAAGTTCTCCTGCTGCCAGGAGAGTAACAGTGCTGACCCATACTGGATACACTAAGAGATTAAATTGCACAGCTAACCTGCAATTAAAGTGACTGGTTTGCTTAAACAGGAAAAATCTGACGAGAAAACTGCTGCAGGAAACTGCTGACTAACTTCCAACTCTAAAATCTACACTAAAACAACCTATGAAAGCAAAAGAAATTCAACTCTTTAATCGCTAAAGTCACAGCTAACATCACTCCATGTGATTCTCATAGCCTGCTTCACTCCCCTCAGTTTATTAAGATAGGTGAAGAGTGTTTCATCGGACTGGGTGTGTACGAAAATGTCACCAAACACTAGATCAGCCAGTGGAATAATTCAGTTGCAGTAACCTTTGGAGGGCGGTCTCTGTGCATTTTTTAATACCTTATACTCACCTGTCAGCATCCATACCTGAACTGATAAACAAGACTACACAAATAAGTAAGTTCTCACCTAAAAAATCCTTGTGGGAAGTTTTCTTAGGGGTTTAATCTTTAAAAAGGAAAATACCTTCACCACAGGAAGCTACAGATTGCGTCATGGTGAAATATTCTTCCTCATTTGCAGGTTGAACTTCCCCATTAAGTGACTTATGGTTATCTTTACAGAGCAAAGAGGAAGCCTAAAGGTTGTGGTTTAAAAATACACATCACACCCACACCAGAGCTCAGGGTAAAGTGAAGAAAATCACGGTTAAGAGAGGAAACAGGCACACACAGGCAACCTTTTGTTCCACTTTTAATCCCTCACTTCGCATTTCAAACTTTTGCTCCATAAGCAGATAAATTCATTATGTTGCCTTCAGAGCATATTAGAGTGCCAAATCGCTCCATCTCTAGTAATAACTAATTCATAACACTTACACTACGAGTGTGATCAAACAAATCCGAGCAGCGGCTGAGGGACTGTGAACAAAAGGTTGCGTGAGGTTCTTATTGCATTAAGTATTACTGACCTGAAGCTGTACTTTTTCCTAGGAGAAACCATGAAGCATGAGAAGGAAAGAGAGAGAGAGGGGGAGAGATAACAGACACAGCAGACACATCAAAAACACAGCGAGGAGACGCAGCAAGGCAAGAAACACAGACAGACAGCAGAGGAGCTGGTAATGCTGAGGGACTACACAGAGGGGTTGGCATGAACTGCTGTGTTTTTTAAGTTTGAAGCTCTACTTTCTATCCTGTTGCACTTTGTTGTAGTTTTAATAACCCGAAGATAGAAGATTGCAGAGATTAAAATCCATTTATGATCAATGCAGTGAGGAGGGACTCACTTTAGATTAATTTCACTGCTTTCGCTTCAAAATGTTGATTAAATCACAGCATTCTGTCTTGATACTGAGTGGAAGTGTTTTTCTGTGTAGTACTAGCAGAATATGAACATCAGTCTCACTGTTTAGCCCCTGACTATAAACAAAGCACAAACACTCACTGCTGGAGGTTATGAAAAGAGCTCACGTGGAAAGAAAAAAAAAACTCCAACTGAATATGACGCAGCAGATGCTTTATCTCCATCACAACAAATGGAAAATTAACGTACCAATTTTCACAGCAAATTTTATATTCAGGGCTGAATTCACTAAGAATGGATCGCGTCTGCTGTAGCATCACTTGCTCCTGCTTTTAGCCCTGTCTGAAGGTCTGATTCTCAAAGTCGATTGCCCTGATGATATTCAAGTGCAAAATGATGAGCTGCCACGTCTCCATTCTGCCCACAAGTTTCACAGCTTAGATTCAGCATACTTTCAGGGGCGAGCAAGCCAAAAGCAATTGATAAGTTAAATTAATATATAACCCATGATTACCTCAATTTTAATAATGTCAAGGAATTTTGTTTTGATCCATAAAATGTTTTCAGCAGCTGGTAAACACACTCCGAAAGGAAATCTTAAAATCAGGGGGAAAAGTACAAGAATTTGCATTTTGCACTGGTGAATCATAATCAGGTTGTAAGAAGGGCTTCAAAGCGTGATCTGGGGTATTTTTTCTTTCAATGGAGCTTCAGGTTGTGTAGAGGTGTCAAACGGCGGCTGGCGATGTGGATCGTGACTGAGGGCCCTCGTCAGAGAGGTAATGACTGAGTCCATCAACAGGATAACACTGCAGTTCAGGACGCCCGCCTGATGAACGACTTCCAGGAGAATAACATCGCTCTTTAGGACCATCCTGTGTGATCCCATTTGGGGATGGATGGTGAGGGAAGTTCACAAAAACAGACGTCAGTTCATGAGGCTGTGAATGACCTTCGAGAAGACATCTTCACCACATGGAGCAACTTTCCAACAAACCTCATGAAAACACTCAACAAATCTTAAAGTGATCAACAACGACAGTGAGGCTACTCACTACTGAGTCCTTTTTTGACACTTTCAGCTGTGTTTTTTTTTTTTTTTTTTTGGCTTAAACTTTGATCAGCTCATGAACACTCTGCTGGAGCTTGAATGCATTTTTCAAGAAATGACCTTCTCTCTATTTTCTATCTCTTGCTCCTGCTCCTCTTTTTGCATTTTGAGGCTCTACTTACAACCTGTTTATGATTCACCAGTGCCAAATGTGAGTTATTGTAAATTTTGCCCTCTGGCCTTAAGATTTTGTTCAGGAGTGTAATTTCACTTTAATGGCTCAGGGCTTTCAAAGACGATATCTGTGAATTAGATGTTAGCCATGAGGGTAATTTGCAAATAAAAAAGGCCTGATTTGCTCCTAATAAAAGTTTAATTGATCATTTAAATATATGCAAACAACACTAGCTCACACCGACGCTACTTTGTGTAGCATTTAACCCTTTGTGCGTGCTTTCTGAATTTCATTTTGGCTCATTTGATGTAAAAGCTGCACAATCATTTAGTGAATCAGGCCCTCAGTTGCTCTAACTTCAAACTCAAACCAGATTTTTTAAAGGTGTTATATAAATTTAGACAAAGATGTTTCTGACAGGCTTGCTGTAAAGAGGATGAAGATGACAGTCGCCCAACAGGAGCAGATTGCATTAGTAAAGAGCCGCTCTGCTCTGTTTTGGAGAGCAGATGGAGAAGATCAGGCTGTTGTCTGCATCGCTCCACACTTACCAGCCCTGTCTGTGTTCATTCATGTACACGTTGGTGTGACTACAAATCTGCTCGGTTAGGTGTTTGGTTTGGTTAGAGGGAGAAAACAGAGGAAGATGACAGTGGTTTCTTACGTGTTGTTGACAATCTGCAGTCTGTCGCCTTTCCTAAAGGTCAGATCAGACGCTGTCCGTGACTCATAGTCATACAGCGCTACGAATGTGGTGACACCTCCTGCAAGAAACGTCACACACAGAAATACACACAGTTAGGGAACAATGTGATTAAACTTCCCCTTCAGCCGTATCCACATTTACTCCCATCATGTTTCTTGGATATTATAGGTCCAGCCCTTGATGATAATTTGCTCCATCCTCTGTGCAGCAATAAATCTCATTCTGATACATCTGCTCCATATCCAAATAAAACAATTTATCACGGCCTTAATGAGAAATATCGACTTTCAGGCTGCTCATGACCGATCGTCCGTGAAGGACAAAGCCGTCACACTGAGCTCTTTCTATTTTCTGTGCGGCTTTCTCCTCCTTCCTTTTAATGAACCTGAGATCTACACCTGGGAGCTTTGCAGCCAATCATCGATCGGCTCATTAGATGCATGGGTGGAGGCGGCCGGCAGACACGCCGGCTCGCCGCTCTGTGGATGGAGCAACATTAACTGAACCATCTGTCCGGTCTAGACACATTACAGCTTGATGTGAAGTGAAATCTGGACAGTGAGGAGGGAAGGGCTGTGAAGGAAAGACGACGATGTTAGGAAAGAGTTTCTGAACAACATGACTCACTGTGAACCAGATTGTATATTTCAGA
Source organism: Labroides dimidiatus (assembly GCA_030710495.1). Classification (NCBI taxonomy): domain Eukaryota; kingdom Metazoa; phylum Chordata; class Actinopteri; order Labriformes; family Labridae; genus Labroides; species Labroides dimidiatus. Next base: position 8,068,510 of record CM061143.1, read on the forward strand.
TTCTTCCTGTCCTCAAACTGAGGCCAAAGCTCTCATCAGATCTTAAATCTGATCTATAGTGGAGTTCTCAGATTCATTAACTTTATTTCCACAAAACCATAACTACCAAGCACCAATGGTTTGTTAATGCAAACTTTTGGTAAGTGTTTGCGCAAAATATCTGAGGATTTATTATGAAACTTAAAGCAACAGTGTGAAACTAGGGGAAATGTAATATGTACACATACTTCTAGGTGGATTTTTTTTTTAACCTTCAAGAGCCAAGCTGTTCTTTTTTTCATGGTCTTCAGTCTCTATGCTAAGCTAAGCAACCAGATGCTGACTGGACCACAACACACTGAGCAGAAAGAAATAAAGTGTTAGGGATGATAAATGATAAAATAATTTCTCCTCCTCTCTTTTCCATGTTTCTAATTCTTTCTTCATATTATAAAAATACTCCAGGACTGGTTTCATAACAGAAATACAGTGTTGAGATAAGTGGTGTGGAAGAGCCACTGGGTTGTCCCACGTCATTGAATGCATCGTTCCTGGAGCAGGAGCTTGATTACCTGTAGGACATCATCGTGATCTAGAAAAGTGGCTCCAGCTGTGACAGAAGGGGAACTTGATGCTCTGGACGCGCTAGGACGCCAGAGACTCGACAGAACACACACCCTCAGACTTCTGATGCAAAACCAGTCATTATATCTTGAGTTAAAACTCAACCTTTAAAAAAACCCCTATATGAACTGATGACGAGGCTTGGGCTGGCTGTTTTCTCCTCAATGCCACCATACGGTTTCTCACCAGACTCTGGAGCCCAGGTGAGCTTATCCCCACTGATTTTCCCGTTCCTGAAACCAGTCCTTACCCAGTCTTCTCATCTTTTTTCAACTCTTTAAATGTTAGGGTTAGCTTCCTGGGTTTGCGTTTCTCTTATACCTTACCTAACCCGTAACAAAAGGCATCAATCTTCTCGTCTTTGTCATGCCAAGTGGCATATAAAAACACATTACTCCTTAAAAGTGAACCCCAACAACTAGTCCTGACCTGACAGAGGTCCACGTTGAGGTGAAGTGATGGTTCCCGTGTGGTCCACTCCTCCAAACAAAGCCAGCTCAGGAGTGTTAGTCGGGGCGTGCTGGTGCTGCCCTTGATGCCCCCTCCGGCCCGTTCCCACCGCAGGACTCCTGTTGGGGGTTTGGGTCTGTTGCGCAGGACCCAAGTGGTGGAAGTGCCCGCTGTCCGAGCCTGTACCGATGGTGCCGTCCAGGCTCATGGAGCGCTGGCCCGGCTCCTTGGGCTTGCTCTTGCCCGCCCCCATGTGCAGACCTGGGAAGAGAGCCAGCGATGAGTAAGAGTGCAGTACTTCATGTCCCAAGAGGGATTGCCGGGTTGTAATCTGTGTTTCTTGTTTTAAGTAAAAGGGCACTGAAGGGATTTGTCGATCAGGCAGACCACAGAAAATAATGTCAGGTACTTAAAAAATGAGTTTCTAGAGGAAACACTCATTTCTTAAAAGGAATAACACCAACCAAGCTTCAGTTTTAAGCATGTTTCATGAGAAGATTTTCTCTCTTTCTGATTCATGTTACTGTGTATGAAATATCTTTGCATCATAGACTGCTGGTCAGAAAAAAGAGACATTTAAAGAAGAAATTTAAACAAAGTTTCTTTTTTCTGGGATAAAATTATCAGTGCGCTGGCACTAAAAACAAATTGAAACACACTGAACAAACTTGGTGCCTTAAAATGGATTTTCCTGTCAACCTGGGGGGGGGACAGAGCCTTCTCTGTTGCTGCCCCTCCCTTTGGAACTCAATTTCACAACAAATATGTGTAACCACTGACCCTACCACCTTTAGGACACAATTAAAAACAAACCTGTTCCCCACTGCTTTTAATTTATAATCTCACTTAAATCTACATATTTAGTTACAACCGTTTTAATTTTTCTTTCTATTTGCACTTTTTAACTGTTTTATATTTGTGTTATGCTTGTTGGATTGTATTTCTTTACTTTTTGCATATCTGTACTTGATTTTTATCTGCATTTTATCCTTTACCTTGTAAAGCATCTTTGAGTCTTTGAACAGCGCTCTATATATATATATAATATTTATTTATTTATTATTATTATTATTATTATCATTATTATTATTATTATTATTATTATTTTGACTCCTTGTGGTGGCTGTAATGACATGACAGGGTTAAGTTGAATGGCAGCTAACTGGCTTAAGAAGAAGTTGACAGAGCAGCATTATACCAAAGAAAAACATGGATGTCAGACAGCAGAGAAAAGTACGCTGAACTCTTTCTAAACCGAAAAGGCGGAAGAAAGAGAAAGAGCTGCTCCAGCTCTTCAGGCTGAGATGAGAGGAAGGTGAAGGATGCACTCCAGTTAGCGCAGAGAGGCTTCAGGATACACGTAATCTTAATGATTCTTACTGCCTACTGCACTGTCAAGTGCAGGAGTGGGAAATACATTCATACATGCTATAAACTAGCTTGATGCATGAGACTCATACATTTTAATATTCAAGTTTAAACATTAACAGGTTTATATTCACATGTTGCTCGCGCTCACACTAAAATGTGTCAGAATTTTTTGCTGTTTTAATAAAATGTGTGTCTTCAGTTAGTCAACTGCTCTTTAAATTCAAGTTCAGATGTCATCTCAACCAACGTGTCGTAAACAAATGTAATACGATAAAGTCATTTTGTATCATTTGGTGAATCAGATACAGTGATTTAGTTTTAAACCAGCATTTTGGGATGTGTAAATTATCGCAGCATCTCTATATTCTTTTATTACGGCTATGTCATGAGCCAGATGTGTAGTTTCCATTTTGGTCAGATTTCATTCAGCGATGCATATCGTTATCTTGATTTCTTTAAGTGAAACCTGGTAAGAAAACCTGTATTATCTCCACCATCGAGCGAAAAAGCCGTCTTGTTTATTAACTCTGACTCCGTATATACCATTCGATCAGATTTTAAAGCCTTGCAGAGAATTTCATCATGCAGTTTTGCAGGAAAATAAGAAGCAAATTTACAGCAGAGAAGTTAAATTTACATCAGCACGTCATGTAATGTAACCGTCCTTTCAGTGCAACTGAGCTCAAAGAAAAAAGGAAAAAAAAATCCTGTAAATGTGCTGATGGTTTAATCCATCCTGACAGGAAATAGAAGCTGTTCATTCAGAAACAGGAAGTGACCCTGTTTTACTTTCTGTTCATTCACCTTTCTCCAACTAAATCCTCTCCGCAGTGTGCGCTGCGAGCATTCATCTTGTCTCTCCTAATCCACCACAGAGCATCCTTGGAGCTCTTCCAAGTTCAGTTAGAACCGTTTAGCATGCAAATACTCTGCGAAGAGGACACCTTCAAACTGTCAACACACACACGCAGTCAAGGTCATCCCTATCTGTTGATTCAATCTGTGCTGAATCAATACACATCTACAAGGAAAACACAGCTTCAAACAGAATGCCGGTGTAATGAAACCGAGTGCTAACACTAGTAAGATGACAAGGACAGCGGCTGTTTCACCTCGTGCAGGAAATCACACTTCTCTTTCCAACTTTGTGGAGAAAACATCTATTAAGAGCTTAAAATTTCAACCAAAGCAAGCTGTCATCAAACAAGGACAAACATGTTCAGACAGTGAAGAGCACCAACAGGAAGTTTGAGAGCTGTTCACACTGAGTCCGACCATCCCTGGAGTCATTTCTGAGTGACTCACCGTGAGACCGGCTATTTCAGTCCAGCTGAAACAGAGACAGTCATACACACATGAAACAGCCTTGTTCCTTTGTGAATACAGGCACTCTCAGTTCCAGACAAAGTATGTAGGTGTATGTGTGTGTGTGTGTGTGCGTGTGTGAGTGAGCAGCTGTTCGTGGGTCTCCTGGAAAACAAGGCTATATCGCACACTAACACTCCGCCACAGTGTCGTTTCACATCCTTTTTCCAACACATGCGTGCATCCGTGTGAGTGTGACAGACAGGCTGGAGAGGGTTATTAGCAGCGAGGAGGAAGGAACCGGCTGTGGCTGTAAAAAGATCGCGTAGGTGGTCGTTGTGTACTGTACGGACAGCTGAGGCTTAGTGGGTGTTTTTAAAGTGTAATGTGGCAGCATAATATAATTATGCAGGTATGGGAAAATCTCAAAGAAGTGGCAGGATCCCACTGTGGAGATGTGTGGGCATGTGAGCAGCACGAATGTGCGCGAGCGTGCACACTGAAGCACATGTGTACAGTCTTGCAAGCTTTGATTCAACTCCTGCCAGGATGTAATCTGGCTCGCAGGGGGGTTAACGTATCCCATGGTGCAACACTGAGTCACACAGAGATAGGCTCATGTGAAAGCTGGACTGTGTGAACGACATGAAGAGCAGAGTGTTCGATACAGCTGACAACATGTTAAAACTAGAGCTGCAATAGTTAATCGAATAATCCATTATTAATCAGTTACTAAATTAATCGTCAACTATTTCGATAGCTGATTAATCGGTTTAATTTTCTGGTTTCTTTGCTTCTGAATATCTTTGGTTTGTAGATAAAACAAAACATTTGATGATGTCATCTTGGACTCAAAAAATATCGACATTTTCCAACATTTTCTGACATTTTATGCACCAAACAACTACTTAATTAACCAAGAGAATAATCGATCGATCGAGAGAGGAAAACTCTCTTGTGCTAGCGTTCCCTCTCGCTTACATTGTTCCCGCTTAATAGCAGCTGCATTGGCTTACCCAAACTTTACCCAACTTTTACAAGAAAACAACCGATCTTAAGGCTGTGTGGATAGATTTAGCTGTTGGCGTTCACTGAAAAAATATTTTCAAGAATGCAGCGGATATAAAAACGGACTATTATGTAGAGGAAGCAGATTTGTGTTTTGGTAGATTGTTTCTTAGACACATCTTATTCCGTTGGAAATCCTGTTTTTTTCCCTTTAAATGGAGCCACATTTGTAAGGCACATGCATTTTTGGGATGAGCAGCAGAGCTGAGGATGTGGGTTGCGCCCATGAAAAATTTACCAAACCTTCTCTGCCAATGCTAAACGGCTTTTCTGCTGCCATTGTTTTGAGTTTCCGGTATCTCCAGGTGCTGCCAATCAAGTGCCTGATTGGAACCTGATTGGTAGCATCTGGCAGCAGCCAAAAAGCTTTGATTTGATACATCAGTCCTGCCTTTTTTCACCCCCCCCCCCCCCCCCCCCACACACACACACCTACTAAAGTGCATAGAAAAAGCAGAACATCTGCATGAACCTCATATAAGAAGGAACTTTCCATGAAGTCAGAGAAGTAGATACTTCCACATGGGTCATCACCACTGTTATAAAAGTACCGGCACTTGTTACATTAAATGAGCTGGTAAGATATAATACTTGAGATCAAATGTACTTTAGTTGTTTTTAGACCATGTTTATTACAGAGCTCATGTCTTAAAGTAGGGCCCTGTTGGGTTTTATTATACCGGCAATTTTTTTGTCTCTCTTTATGAGGATTACACTGTAAAAAACAAATACAAACACTTGAATAAAGACTTGGTGGCAGAGCTGACAAACACGACTTAAGCAAATTCAGATTATTCAAAATATTTATCTTGAAGAATTGTGTAATCTACTGTATGATTTTTTCTCAGTGTCTGTGGGAGCTGCCAGCATGCCCAGTTATCACCTCCATTCTCCTGCGACAAGCTGTAGTTAGTGTTTCCTCAGTTTATTAGAGGTGACACCAGCTCCTCTTCACCACTGAACCGTTCCAGGAATAAGAGACAGGAGACACTGACAGAAGGTGGGGAGGATCTCCTGTCTGAAATTAATGGGATATATTTGCATAAGACCCCTGGGTATTCTGACGCAGCATTTGAATGCTCTCAAATTTCTGACCACCTTTTTTTTTTTTTTAAATGATTCATGGTGGTGCAAGAGGCAAAATCCTGGGGCCTTTCTGTGTGAGGTTTGCATTTTCTGGTGCATGGGTTCCTTCAGAGGACTCCTGACTCCTCTCAAAAGTGAAAAACATGCTCTGGTTGTTCATCTATGTGTTAACCCTGTGATAAGCTGGTGACTTGTTTAGGATGTAACTTACATAGACTGTTTATAGAATGGACAGTGTGGCTCTGCCTTTTCACCATCGTACAGTTTTGAAGCCAGTTTTTTTTAAACCCCCCCCCCCCCAAAAAAAAAAAAAAAAAAAATCTTTCAAGAGTCTAATCTTGAATCTTGGCTCTCCTTCCCAACATATTTCACTATTCCAGTAAAATCTACGCAAGAACAGAAGCTGTCGATCAACGTTAAACAAGACGTAAAACCCTGTTTTTAACCTCTAGTAACTAATGACAAAAGGGACTTTTCAGAATAAAAGAACTTTAACACAATGCAGCCCAATAATATCTTCATATCACCGCTGCATACGGATGTGAGAAACATCTCTACGAGGTGTATTAATTTTTTAAAGTTTGACCACATCTGGAATGAATAAGGAGACAGAGTTTTTGACCTATACTGCAGCAAGTCACCAGGGGGAGCAGTTTTTGTGGCGACCTCACTTTGAGCTGAGTGCAACGATTTCCATTTTTTTACTCTATGATAGCTCACCTCTTGCCTATAGGCAGCTGAGGCCGACTCCAGTGACCCCAAAAGGAAAGCAGTAGAGATAATGTATGGTCCAATAAGGACAGGGCACAATCGCAATAAAGATTCTGAATAATATTGTATCTCATTATATTCCATCGTATCCCATCCCATTCGATTGTTTAGCATCACATCATATTGAGTCCTATCCTATTGAATTGTTGTTTTGTACTGTATCACATCAAATCCTATCTCATTGTATCACATTCTATCTTACTGTATCGTACTGTGTTGTCTCCCATCCTATCGTATCCTAGTCTATCCTACTATATCATTGTATCACATTGTTAAGTATAGCATCATATCGTATCCTATTGTATTTCATTGTGTCACATATCATCATATTGTAACGCATTGTATCACATCGTGTCCTATCTGATCATATCCTATCAGTTCTTGTCCTGTCGCATCTTATCCTATCATATTGCACTGTATCGTATTGCATCGTATTGCATTGTAACATATTTGTATCCTATCGTGTCCTGGTGCATTGCATCGTATCACATTTTATCATATTATATGCAAGCCAGATACAGCCCGCCTCCACATTTGGCTTGGCCCCCTGAACATTATCAGAGACGCATTATGATTCTTTTTTCAGTCTGGCCACGCAATCGAGACTAAAACACACATAGAACGTGACATTCTATTTCATAAATAGTGTTATTTATTTCATAAATAGTGTTATTATTTATTTCCTGACTTTTTTTCTGTGAAGATTCCAGAAATGGTTATTAATATTTGGTTGTGTGGCTTTCTGGAAAACAATGAATGTTTACGTTTAGGCACCTCTGCGATCGTTACACTTTTTCTGTTACAAACTGACCCAGGCTCCCCATCAGAGAAGGGAAAAGTTATGTGGCCCTCACAGGAAAAAGTTTGGGGACCCCTGCCTTATGTAATTGTATCACAACGTACCTAATAATCTTGTGTCGTATCGTATTGTAATGTATGTACAGCTAAATCACACTGTATCCTATCCTATCCTATTCATATTGGTCTTATTCACCAAGTAGTACAACTACTCCTCTGGCAAGTAACTCACTATTCTTGTTTGTATACTCGGACATATCACATTACATCCTGTCATCAAAAGCTTCAAGAACTAAAATACAGAGGATCATTGTTAAAGGAACATTGAATTGTCCTACATGGCAACTTTGGCTTCAGTGACAGATTTCAGAGCACTGACAGTTTTAATGATTCTTCTCACAAATCTTTCGTCTGAACAGGGTTTTTAATGATGGAACAGCTGGATTTGATTTCAGATGTCATTTATGCCTTCAATAAGTCCTCTTCTTTGGCTGATGCTGGGAGAAAAGGTAGAGAGTAAATTGGTACAGTCTTAATCGTGCAGGGTTCACTGAGTCCACATGTAATTTGAACTAAAAATATAGTAGCACGTCTGAAAACTTCCATCTAATTACTAAAGCCTGGGGATTTTCTCTCATGGACAATTCAGCAGGAGCAAGAATGTAACAAAAAGGGATATTTTAACCCCGATCCCTGCCAGAGGGAAAGTCAAGTCAATACTGAAAAGTGATTAATCATCAGGTTTAGCGCACAGAGATAATGGAGGGTAATGATCCTCGACCAATACTGCAATGATATCCAGATACGCTGATTGCAGAGACGTGTCCTCTGAGAGCTTTCTCCTGACTCTCTGCAGGATGCTGCAAACACCAGAGTACCCCTGAAAGCCTTCGGAGCCTGTGTATGTAAACAACAGAGCATGCACTGAGCCTCACGCCTTTCCCTAATATGGTGTCAGGGGTGCACCGATGGGGGAACTGGTGACGGCTTCCAACATAATGATTTAAAAAGGAGACTTATGGAGGGCAAGGAAAAAAAACAACAAAAAAAAAAACAAAAACAAAGAATAAACCAGTAAAAAAACAAGTCTTAAAAAGAGATGGAAGAAGGAGATGTGAAATTTAAAAAATCTGAGAGTACGTAGAGATGAGGAGAGTTTCTCTTGTGCTTTTCTGTTCAAGAGGAGCACAGAGGAATGTGTAGGAACCAGATTGCAACGCACCGCTACCACTGCCAACTACTTCAACAAGAACAGGCACCTGAGCAGTGGGAGGCCGGGATGGGAAGGATGGGAGGAAGGAAGTGAGGAGGGAGATGCGGTTAGAGGGGAGAGGGAATAAAACAAAAGAAGCTTTATTTCCCTGCTCTCCTGAGACATGAATCAAAATTTAATTCCAAACGAAAGCTTTCGTTCTTGCAAACAGCTTAATAGGATCTTTGTAGGCATCTATAATTATTTTTCTTGACTCAAAACAGATTTACAAACTTAATTTCCAGACTGTTTTTGAGCTTTGAATCTGACACTAACCTGCAGATGACTTATTTTTCTCTTGATGCAGAAAAAATATAGCTGTATTTCCGGTAGGACATTTGCTGAAAAATTAAGCATAGCATGACTACTGAATTGCAACGCTATGCTGACTGCTGAGATGTGCCAGTTTGTTTCGCAGGAAAGGTGATTTAGAGGCTTGGATATGAATCATTGCAAATAAAGGTTTTGTTCAATGACTGCTCTTTGAGTGGTGTTTACCTCAGAGCCCTGTTGGAGTTCAAGAGCACTTCAATTTCCGCAGCACATTTATCACTAACCTTTTTCTTTTTCACAGTGTCAGAGCCAAACGAGTCCCACAGTATCTATAAAACAGTCTACTTGAACTGAATATTGAGAGGTTGAGGGAACAGTATAAGAATGATAAAGAAAACAGAGTTCATATGACTAAAAGGAACGGAAGTTTATAAAGCAGGCAAGTCAAAACACCTGCCGGGTACTTCACTCACATCAAATCAGACTTGACAGGGCCAGCATTTGCATAACGTGGGCTTGTGCAGAAACCCACCCTGTCATTTTAAATCTGACTTATTGATTAAAGGAAAAAGCGATCACTGAATTCTAGTCAAAGCAACAATCACATACTACACCTACGTGTGCTTTCAAACCGACCCAGTTGGCATAAATGTTGCTCATGTTCAAACCTGCCTGTTTGATCTATTTCCATCATTTCATTTACAAGATTACCTTAAGTTATTTATTATTTTTTATTTTGTTTAAGAGGAATTTAGGTTTAAATTTGATACATTAGGTGTAGGAATAAAGAGTTTGATGGTTTTACACTGGGTGAGCTGTAAAAATGGGCAGGTAAGATAGCAGAGGTTACTATTACATGGTTATCAGAGAAAGCATATCGTACTGCACTGTCTCAAGAGCTTTCATTTTTATTTCCGTCCTGTGTAAACAATGTTGGTCTCCAGAGGATGAATCTAACTGACTTAAGTTATCCCCTTACTTTTCTAGTGATACCACCATGATGTCTACATCCATATTTTTGAATGAAAATTCTTAAAGTCAAGGCGGCTCGTTGTCAAACATGTTGGCCCCGACGTTCATGTTCCCCAGAGGATGGACTGCAAACACTTTGGACATCACCGCTTTTGTTTTCTTTTACGGCCAGTAACATTCTAATTAAAATCAACTTAATGTTTTGATTGCTGCTACTAAAGCTAGCAGAAACAGACTTTCATTCACGGTCCAACGTTTTCACACTAAATCCTTTTCACAGTTTCAATGCCAGTCATGCTAGCCACATTTTAGCAAAATGGAAGTGCATTTTTTTTTTTACACTGAAGACAAGCCTGATTAAAACTACAAGGAGTCACGTGGAAGAGACTCATTTAGTCAGATAACTGATAAATCTGAGTTATAGACTGTATAATTAATGGACGTAGTCTCCGCGATCTCACCCATCTGTTTCTGAAATGGATTTTTGAAGCAAAACAGCCGGCGCGGCCATATTGGAAATGAGACGGGCTTTGAGTCTCCACAATAACAGCCATAGGGCTCCCAGCAGTCACGTGAGCTGAGCTGTGCCCCGATTGGACGAACTGGTGATCTTAATATTGTTTAAATTGCCGAGTTCCAAAAGAATTTCACCCATAGTACAGTGCGTGCAGATAGTGAAATTAACGATCAGACGGGAGACATTCTTTGCACCAAGATGTTTATTCTGGCCGTGAAAACGGCTTTTTTGACTTGGTGTGTGCGTGACTTCCAGAGCCAGCCTCAAGCGGACACTCGAGAAACAGCAGACTTTAGCACTTCCGCATTGTCTCATATTTTCAGACCGGAGGTTGCCGCTTGATCTGAGTGTATTACATATCAATATGATTGAGACGTAAGGAATGTTTATGATGTACATCCATATTGTGAGTTATAATTTAGCAGTACAGTCTTATTGCCATTTGTTAAAACTTGACGAACAAGCTTTTTTTAAAAGGCAAACAAACTCAATGCAATCAACATTGGCGACTGAATAGAAGGAAATAGCTTGTGAGCTAGTTAGCACCCTGTTAAAGAAGCTAGCTAATCATAGTCTCTCTGAAATCCAAGTTCAAGTGTTTTTGCACTTGAGGCAGATTCTGAACTGAATTATTACAGAGGAGAAGTATTTCATAGATCACGTGATCAGTTTCAGGACAACAGAACAAAGCCACGCCCAGACAATTGAGGTTTTAGGGCATGCTGTTATATTGAAATTCTACCTTTGTCTGTTCCATGACAAACCAAGTCAAAGCGAAAACAGTTTCCAGTTTTAAAATGAGATCCTAATTCAATAAATTTAAAGTGATGGATGAATTGTTGTGACCCATAGCTCTTCGGCTCACTTGAAAATGCTAACATGCTAAGACACTAAACCATGATGGTGCACTGGTTATAACTTTTAGAAAACAGCATGGTAGCTTCCCCACTGTGAAACTGTTTGCATGCTGTTGCTGCGGGAAATCTTTTCAAAACACAAACATAACCTCAAAGAAGTCCACTACAACTCAGCAAAAATTAATCTTTAATGACCTGACAAGGGAATATGGTACTAAAATGACTTTAAAGATCCCACCATTACTAAATAGAATTCATTATTTGCACAGAAGGAGGACTTGTGATGTCCTCATCAACATCAAGATCATGCCACTGAGGATTATTTCACAGTCAGCAGTAGGCACAAAGAGCCCAGCACCTAAATAATGGGCTAACTGCTGGTTTATCTGCACAAAGAAGTCTTGTTGTGAAAATTAAATTTATTGTTTCTAATTTCATCACTTAATACAAATTGGATGAACAATCAGGCAAGATAATAAAGTTACACACTGTAAATTCAGCAATTTGCTACAGAGGATTACATTTCAAATTGCTTCCCAGTGCTAAAAAGTAGCTGCACAAAGAATTAGACTCTCTCCTGTCTAATCAGCATTTGTAATCCTCCATCTGAAGCTGAGCACACACACTGTACATTTCTGGTCAGGCACATAAGCACATTTGGCCATGACAAACCTCACTGAGTCACAACAGACGGTAACAGTTGCCACTGTGCTGCAGAGAAAGAAAAGAGCCTCAGCCAATGTTTCAGCCGAATGGGAAAATTACAGTTTGCCCTGGGGAGGGGAAGAAAGAAGAGGGGGAGGGATGAGGGGCAATGATGGTTCCTGAAGATCAAAACAAGAGGAAATGTGCACATTAGTGTCACTGTCCTCTCCTGCTTTAATATGCTGGATGATAACATGAGAGAGCGTAGTGAACATGTATGTATCATCATTCTATAGCTTGTTTATAGAAAGACAGCAGGTAAATTTAAAAAAGACAAACATGAGACAACGTAGTCACATACACAATAACGATTTGGCTCCCTCAATCAGATATTCTGTTATCTTTCCCCAAATTTGCTCTAATGACCTCACTCTTTTTCCTGAAACTGAGCCTTTATTGAGGTGTTGCTTCTCATCTCCCCTCAAACACATGTACAAACGAAGGAGAGAATGAAGACGGAGAAAAGAAGAGAACAAGAGGCATGTGGCATTTGGCTGATAAGACCCACTTCCGTTTTCTGTCCATCTTTAACTGGCAGCTCCAGCTGCAGCCAGTGATCAGGCAACAGGGAGAAGCTGCCACAGAATGACTGACTGGAAGATGCATGTGAAGGTGGGGAGGGAAGACATGAAGTGTGAAAGCGTCGGTAAATTATTAACTGCTCCACAAAAATCAAAGGGTTTCGCTTGTAATCTGTGGTTAAAGTTCAGACCACTTCTATTTGTGTTTTAACAGGATATTAACCCGAGCAAACATCTTTTTTTCTGCCTTTAAATGGATACATCTTTTATGTATTCGGACAAAAACATAAACAAAACAGTCTAACTGACAATAAAAGGCATATAAAGCTTAAAGTTTGGCTATAAAATGTTTAAATATGCTCAAGTTCATTTAATTAATTAATCAAGGAAGAAATGATGACTGAAAAAACAGCTCTCCGAATGGTAATATTTAATTTTCTTTATCTTATGACAGTATCTTGATCATATTTCAATTTCAAACCCAAAACAAGTGGCTGAGAAAAAAAAAATCCAACCTCAAAGAATTAGCAAATAGTTACCATTAAAACGCGTGAAAATACATCAACAATAACTGAATTCATACGTTTATCCATAAAAAATAAAATTTTCTGATCAGGATTATTGTTTTAATAGTCTCCGGAAGTAGCCTGAGCTAGATATGATGCTATTTAAGCTAAACTCAGCCATGAATGCATTTTTACCCTATGTTAGACCCGCATGTTTATCAGATGAAGCCAACAAATCTGTTGTCCCATGTTTAAATCCAATACTCAGCTTTCCCATGATTCATCTCTCTCATTTTTAGCAAACCTGAATCCACTTCCTTATGGAAATTAGCTGGATCTTGCCCAAATCCCAAAACCGACTGTAAATAGATTAACCACATAATTAAAATTCTATTTCCACGGGATTAAACACCAGTTGTCAGTAAAGCTGCTTTCAAAGAAACAAGGGGTGGGGTAGTAGCTGCTTACAGGAGTAGCAGCTGTCAAGATGATAACGTATTTGCTACGGGAGGGAATAAAAAAAAAAAAAAAAACACTAGTCCAAAAAAACAACCACAGTCCGTGTTAGCCAAACTCGTCCATATTAGGCTCGTAAACAGGGATTTGTGAATGGGAACATGGATAAAAGGCGACAATGCTGCTGTGGCTTTCTTTGGCAGCGGCTCCCATACAGCGCATATGCGGCCCTGATGAATCAAAACAGGTGCTGTTACAGCTCCATTTTGAATTTCGATGGATTGTTGGCTCTAATTTCCATGCGCAGCCGTTTAACTGTATCTACCCGGAGGATTTTTGGTCATGGGAAAGGGAAAAACATGAGATTTGTACACGCGCTCCCCATTTTGTGCGGGGTGTAGTAAATCGTCAACAAACGCAGCCCTGGCTCACACTGAGTGGCACTGAGCGAATGAAATGTGGGAGCAACACTGACTGAATGGCCTGTACAACAATGAAATACAAGTCAATGCGAGGAGAGAAAAATACGTATCAACAAACAAGAAGCGCCAGCAGGCCAAAATCGAGATAAAAACAATTTTCGTAATTTACTCACCTTTGACGCGTCTGGAGATTCAGCCCAAAAACCAGAGACGCGCAGCGAGGAACCGTGTTAAATCCGTATGGCTGTCCTCATTAGAGGAATAATGGAAGCGGATGGCCAGTTGCTGTGGAAACCTCGGGACAGCCACGAATCCCATTTAGCGAAATTGGGCTGCTCTGGAGGAAGGGGAGGTCATGGCGAGGACTGCCTTCAGGAGCAGAGGGCACAGCTGCCGGGCCGGACAAACAGCAGACGTGCGGCGAAGGAGCCCCGTTCGGCTCAGCTAGGAAGAGACGAGGGCGCTGAGGAAGCAGGAGTGGTGTGGTGTGGAGAAGACATGCCTCGTAGGGGGGAAGGCACGGGATAGTGCATCACTGACGAAACACGAGAGCGCAAATGTGATGAGCCCGGACTTTACGTCCTTTACGCAGCAGCGGCAGAGTCAAGCGGATTCACGTTGCGTTGCGTAATTTGACGCCGTAACACTAGAAATCACCGAGGCGTTGGCAGCAATCACGACTACATACCATTTACCTCTTTTCAGGCAATTTCTTTTATAGTTGAGTGTTGTGTTTAGGTTGAAACGATACAATTTCAATGTTGTATAAAAGAATAAATCTGTCTTGTCATCTATCCTCGTGGGCTAGCAGAAACCGTTGCTAAGCGACACAACTTCCCTGTCATTAACGGTCAGTTCGCGTTGGCGCATTGATATTAAAATTCAACCGTTATGCGGCTTCACGTGCCCGTGATTACGGGTCGGCGAAGGGGCGAATCACAACTAAGCAGAGTAACTATATCCTTTTAAATTAGAAAATACTAAATTGTGTTAACCTAGCTGGCCAAGTTGAACCAGAAAAATACATTAAGTAATAAGTTAAAATCACTTTATGTTTCTCAAAGACGCTAAGATGCGTTTTCTGTTTGATGAGTTTATGTAACACACCTGCTAGACTGCTCTAGGTCCCTCAGACAACTGACTGTATTTCCTGACAATGACTCATCCTGACTTTAAGTTGGCTTGTTTTATATTTGGTATGACTCTTTTTGGGCGCAAAAGTAGGCTAAGAAAAAAAATCAATACATTTAGTTTTGAACAAAAACTACTTTGTGTAATTATTAATGTATTTCTTGTTATACAGATCATATATCCATTATTTACGAACGACAGTTGTAGTAGACTTCAATGTAAATAATTCTAATAAACCTAAACTACCCTGAAACAGGATGATTATTCCATGAAGCTGTAGCTTTACAAGGTCATCTAGAGAGGAAAAGCAAGGACAGGAAATTATCTCACTCTTAATCATTACAATAAATAAACAAACAAATAAATAAATAAAAATGAACAATTAATGAAAACTCCAAAGTGAATGACCACTCTGTTTTTTGTCCATTTCAACCCAAATGCAATTCAGTTTATTAAAAAATGAATAAAAAAACAACATGCCTTTGTATAAATAATGGCAATTACAACTTATCCTTTGTGACACTGCTTAGTGTTTATGTATAGTTCAGAGTCACTCTCAGGTGTCTCAAATTGAATGCAAACAATTATTCAAGTTCTTCACATGACTTAAGTGTTATAACTACCTGTAGCGATAACAGTTTTGGAAAATGTCAATACCTGACTCACAGATGACTACACAAGTTTTCAGACAAGCAGGTAGCAACCACACACACACCCACAAACACTGACACAGGACAATCTATCGCTTCTTTTTGCTCTCTTTCTTTGGTTTCTGTCGAATCTGTGGTGCTGGTCCTTTAGGTTTCTTCATCTGTTCAGTGGCCTTTCCATCGTTGGACTCAGTTTCTTCCTGTAAAGTACAAAAACATTAATATTTAGTGTCATGTGGTTTTGAAACTGATCCTCTCAATTATTTTTATTTCATTAGTAGCTCCCAGGACAAAATGAGCATATCTGAAGATGTGACTGCACACTACTTTGCTCCAAAGTAAAATAATAGTCTTTTATACAACCTGCTGAGCATGGGCCATGAGGTTACCATTTCCCAGCTTGGCAGAAAGAGTAGACTGATGTAAAGAATAAATTGGTGTCATACTATGGAGAGTAGTCGGTGCATTTGATAACAGCGTCTAAAAATAGAGTAATTAGACACTGAATTTAATTCCTCTCCTCTATAAATAAGCTCTCCTGACAACTGAGTATAGAGATTGTGAGAGTAGCCCTTTGGTGGCTCTGTCTTCATGGACAGTGGAAAAGATTAAGAAGTGTCCTCCTTTCTTTAGATGGTATATTTCACTCCCAGCTGAAAATAAAATAGGTCAGCAGGTCAAGCCACATGTCTGCTGCTCCTTAAATATTGAAAAAATCCATTCATGGAGTTTAAAGTGTAGAGCTAATTAGGGCGAGACCTTAATTGCTCATATCAATAGGTATAATTTTTATAACTTGATGAAATTGCAACTTTGTAGGTATAATCCCTCTGCCTCAAATCTCATCAAAAACTTTGAACTTGAGCCCACTTTCTGAAGAGCACAAGGGCATCTTTTAGCTCTCTTTATTTTTTTTCTACTTACTGCTACACTCATTTCCAAAATATACATATCTTTAATTTGATGCTTTTAGCATTCAGTGCAGAATTCAACCACACCTCCTACCTTTGGTGTCTCCTTACCTGCTCATGTCCTTTCGATGTGGGTATGATGACAGCTAGGATACAAATGAGCTGAAAGATGGCGCCGAGAAACAGACCATATCGCAGTAGGCTCTCCAGAAAGGTGGGTTCAGGAACCTCTGGAGGGGACAGGTCTAGTTCTGCTGACATTATTCTGCTTAGTGATCTCAACCTTTGAGTCCTGTCAGAATCAGAACCAGTAACAGTTATTTCAAGGAACTGTAGTAATTGCTCTTACACAGAATATAAGCAGACAAAATGTGAGTAAGATATGTCATAAAATGTCATTTATCTGTTTGTTCCAACTATACAACTCAGTAAAAAAGGATAAAATGTATAAAAGATGTCCGAATAAATTTATTTAAAAAATTGAAAAAGTTGAATCTGTTGGAATAAACCAAAATAGAATATACTTTATTTACAAGTTAAAAACAGAACAAAATAAGCACCAAGTTAAGTCGTGTATACATGTACACACCAGTACTGACTAAGACATATTGAGAGTAATTCAGTGTTAAGATTTACAACAAAATATTGCACAATAATCAATGACTAAATCGAAACCTTTATCGATTTATCCTTTATCTTGAACCTAAATCGTTTTATGTTAGTGGGAAGCGGGAGGAGTTTCTGTAAATAACAGGAATACTAACACGTCTGACTCTGAAAAGCTGGGGTTTGGCTGTTTTAGAGATTTACTTTCTACCAATGACTTCCTAATATACAAGAGTAAAATGGTTAGATCTAATTGCACAGAGATATAAATGAAGTATACATTCTGTAAATTAACATTATTTTGTGCAGAATACACGAAGCTAATACATATTTACATGACAGCTATATAACATACAACGTATGCAAGCACAGCACTGAGGTTAGCTCCATTTTTCAAAGCATCGACTTGAGCAGCGCAAAAAGCGCAATAATGACAGAATGGAGGGCTCACCGATTAAAGGGAAACTTCACTCCGCTTTCTGTTTTGGAATATTATTATTTTATTCAATAAAAATATGTGTAGATAAGCTAAACGCAGTTATAGAAAAGCTTGCTTAGCTTCAGAACAGGAATCTATCCCCTTAACGGAAATGGTGTCACAAGCACATATTTCACTTCCGGCACGATAGGGAATTGTTTGATAATGGCGCTCTCTGGTGTTCATTTTTTAACTTTTATTTTGGTTGTTCTTTGGTTGTTCAAAATAAAAAATAAGTTAAATTTAGGAAATTGAAAAAGAATAGTAGTATAAATAAATAAAATGACGCATGGGGAAGAGAATAGAGAATTATCATGTTTCAGCAAGGAAATAACCAATAGCAATTAATAGAACGAATAATTATATATTTTTATGGGGTTTTTTTTGTCTTTTTGTTAATTTAAGTGATTTAAGGTAAATTTAAAAATCATTCAGAAAAACAGCAAATTTAGGGGAAATTTCAAGGTCATACTTTAATGAATTCAAGAATTTGGAGAGGCATAATATTATGTTACAGTAGATGTCACTGAATTTGTTTTTAATGTCACATCCAAAGTTACATTATTTATTGAATATAAATCTGAACGGATTGGGCGTTTTTGTCTAGTCCTGGAATGGACAGTTAAGGTAATTGTGGTGCTATTCTTTAGTTTGTGATTATATTTTTGTTAGGAATTCAAATCGTTGGGGAAGTGCTTTGTGGAGTTTAATAAAATCTGACTCGGAGGGGTTGAAAATTGTTCAGAATTCAGAGAATACCGTCAGTATCTATTTAGTCACTTTTAAACCATATGTTTATAAATACTCTAACTGCACCACTTTCAGAGGATGATTATTTTTATTCTGTTGAACACAATGAGTCATATAAAATGATTTATTTAGTATAAAATATATTATACATTTTCAAGAAGCAGTGGTACAAATATGTAAACAAAGAAGAGGTAAATAGCATAAAATAAAGGTAAACAGAAGCTGATACACATTAGTTCTGCTAAAGGTACAGTATATATAAAATAAAACACACAGTGCTGACCTGGTTTAAATGTACAATGCTGTAGCTGAGTTAGAAAGCTGGAACTTGCCCCGTAAACAGATCCTCTACAAAGTTCCACAGAAACACAAAGTCAACTTGAAAATCCTTCTAAACTTCTGATGGACCTATTTTTATGTCATCCTGGAACATTTGCGCAGTCTTGGTATTGGTTGTCATTAAAGATTTTTGGACGATACTGCTGCTGTAGATGTCCAGTATCAATCTCCATTGTGTCCTTTCAGGTCTCTTCTTATGATGTCGTTTACTGAAAAATAACAACAGGTGTGTGAAGCTTTAGTGTCAACAACAAATACAATAAGCAAAATGAGGCAACGAGGATTCATAGTGACATAATTTAACCTGTATTATACTCTAGCATTGCCATCATGGGGAAACAAAATTTTATCACACTGTACACAAATATAAAGTTGAAATGACTATAAAGAAGAACTTGACTTGAAATCTCTACACAGAGTATAGATACAGTTGGCATTAAGAGGAACTCTCACAAAGCGTCATATCCGGTTCGCACTGAGGGGGAAAACAAACTGCGTTCCACAATTCCAAGGAGCTGTTGTGTGCCCTTTTGTACTACAAATAAGATTTAAAAATCAAACAATCTCAAGTTTTATATTTAACTTAACCGAAGCACAGAGCCAAGGAGAATAACGCAGTGGCTTCAAGCGATCCGACATGAGGATGAGTTTGATCTCCTTTGAGATCTAAAATCAAAACATGTACGTCTGTCATCAGGACTTCATTACAGGTACAATCTTCATCTTATTCAATCAGTGTTAGATTGTTTTGTGTTTCACATGGTTGTTCAATTGCTAGTTTTAAGAGCATCACAAGGTAGCACAAATTCACTAAAACCTGCTAATTTCCTTGTCAGATATTGAAATTATGTGAGGTTTAATTCATCAGGTTCAATTCATTCATTACCAGGTGATTCAACCAGAGAGCAGAAGATTTCAGGGAATGACACATCAGGCCATTCAGTAGGATCATTCATCCACTCTTATATAACATAGAGACAAGAATCTAAACCTACTTGTAGTGATTTTTTTTTAGCCTTTTGAACTGGCTCCAATGAATCAACATATGACATTTTAGTAACTGGCATGGAAATCTGATTTTGAAATCGGCGTGTTGCGTCCTGCAGACGAGGGGTAAAGGATTGTTTTCCCCCTCAAAATTCCCCGCCCCTGAGTAGGACGCAATTGTGACGCGAAGCCGACTGTATCTATAAGAGACATTGCAGTTACATTAACCACCTCTAGATGTCACTTGAACACAGATGCATGTTGAGTTTGTTCTCTGGGCTGATGTGAGATTACTGCCTTTCACAAAAAGCTGCATGATGACACATTTGAAAACACAACAACATATTTCTTTTGAAGTCACTGATGAATTTATGTTTTGTTTTGTTTTTTTTACAGATAGTTGTTTTGTGTTTTAGTTCAATCTTGTTTTGATAAGCACTGTTTTGTCATGCACATTTGCGATAAAAGTGAAACTATTATCAGTAGGTTGCTTGTGAAGATACGGTAAGCTTTATTTACCTAAACTTGCATCAATGCCTCCATTTGTACCCGACGCTATTTAAAACACAGGAGCACTGAAATGTTTATTCTCTGATACAGTACACTTCCTGCCTCTATCTTTGATGTCAGGGGTGTTAGCGGAAACTCTGCTCCCTTGAAGCAAACTCGGTCAGGGTGTATCGACTGTGATGTTGCCTTTTTGAACTTTGTCATTCGGGTTGTTTAGCAATTTGTATAACTTTATGACTTCAAAAAGTCTGAAAACGGTCAAAAACCTCTAAGTCATTTTGTGTGTCTGTGTGTGTCTGTGTGTGTCTGTGTGTGTATGAGAGATAGAGAGAGAGAGAGAGAGAGAGAGAGAGAGAAAGAGAGAGAGAGAGAGGAAGGTGGATAGACAAGCTCATCAAAAACCACAAGGCAGGATTTGCAAGCCGACAGTTGCTGCATGATAGTATGCATCTGCAGACTGGACCACAATTCACCATCTCCCTGGCTTTATCGTGCCTTTCAAAAGTATAACTACTTTCAATTCTAATGCTATTCTTTTATTGTTGTATCATTTAAAACAACATCTGTAACCAATCAGCTGAACGATGAAGATCACCAGAAACCAAACGATGCATGAAATCAGCAGTTTCAAAGAGAGGCGTGAATATCCCTGCTAGAGAGATAATGACATGATCTTTATAAATCTGGCCTTAAAAGGCATTCTTCTTGTTGCACTTGCTATATCCACAGAAAGTAATGAAGTAGTTTTTTGCAAAACGCTCTGACCTTGCACATTTTCATGCTCCACAGAGATAAATAACTTTTTATAAGTGCAAAAAAATCACTTGGCCGAAGAGGGACACTTTGTGATCCATGGGATTTTTTTTTTTTTAAAAAAGAAAGAAAGTATATTTTTTGTTTTTCCCAAACATAACTTAAACTTCATGTGCCTATCTGTTGCACAAAAACACCTTGAGTGAAAGTATTTGGATGAGGTATAGTTTCTAAATCATGACTGATGCCCCTAAAAGAAACAAAAAACAAAAACAGTGAGTCATTAATACTCACCATCCTCCAGGTAGGCATAGCGGTTGATTTCTTGTTTGATGGTGACCCTCTCTGGACCTTGTTCTTCATGGTTTCCTCTACTGGAGCTGATCTGGGTCAGACCCAGGCCCCCTGAATCCATTCTGCTTCCAGTCTTCACTGGAGCTTGGCCTTGGATGTACCCTAAAGGGGGTGACTTTCCTAGTGGTAGCACTGACTGATGTCTTGACACCAAAGTGGTCTCAAACAGATCACCAACCAGAGGACGTTCTCCCAGCTTTCCCACAGGAGCTCTGGCTGCAATACACTGGCTGGAGGTGGGGGAAGAGTGGGGGGCCATAGGGGAACCACAGTTACTGTAACGTTGCTGGTTTGGAGTTTGGTACATCATGGAGCTGTTGATCAGAGCACCGGATCGGGACTGGTAGTAGACTGGATGGTCGTCCAGTGCGTCAGGGATCAACATGTGGGCTCTGGGGTCTACAGCGGTTAGATGGTACAGTGCTGGAGAGACGTTCAGTGCCTGCAGGTTGCTGTCCTGTTCACGGGGATGGTAGAGGGACTTCACTGAGAGGCCAGAGAGGGTCTGGTTGTCAGAATAGGTGTATGAACTCAGGGTGAATTCATCGAGAGGTTCAGCTTTGATGGCTAGAATTAAAAAACACAGATATGATGAAATGATGGAGGATGTGAGAGATAAATGTAGGCGTAGGCATTTAGACAAGAAGGACTTTTGGACGTTACTCTCACGCTTTATTCACCGTCCTGTCTTCTCTGAATGAAGGTATAGAAACCCAAACTTAGGCCTTGAAAATACACTGAAAGCTTTCACCTAAACACCAACAAAGACATGGAACAGGCTCAGTTAAAACGCTACATGGATCATTTACCTGTTTACCAATTCCCACCTTTCAATAGTGTCGTCTTAAGATTTCGAAGCCATTGGATCATTTAGAAGAAAATGTCACTGTTGGTTGTACTTACAAAAAGTTTGCAATTTATGTTTTTCCATGTGTTCTTCTCTCCTCAGCTGACCTAGTTTAGTTTTACTCGGTTAACCATGTCACTTTCTTGAAATGCTCGCTCTTATGACTCATTTTGAACGAAAGAGTATGTTTGCATGCCAACTGTGAGAACTACATGTAGGTGGTGAGAGATTTAGAGAAAGTATCAAAGATTTTCCCATTATTAGAACTAGTGAAAGTACTTTCCCTCAGAGTGTGGCTGCATTTCATTGCTAACAGCTTCAGGCTCATTTCTTGTAAAACTGAAACATCACTGCAAACAAAGATCAGTGTCTGAAACCTGTTGTAGCTGGTAGCTGCTATCAGGTTGAATGATGTATGGTAGTTAGAACTGATCTCATGAGAAGAATAATGTTTCTATTCAAATGGTTTCAAATACATTTATCACTTTGTCATTATATCTTCTTTAACTCTCAGGATCTCAAGCAGTTTCTGGTCGTCTTTGCTTCTGTCACATTTTTACTCACGGTGGTCTCATTTTTCTCAGCAAAGTGAAGTCCTGTACCTCTATAGATTCAGGACAACCATGGCTGTAGACTGATGTAACTCAATTATCTAAATGCTGTGTGACACAATGTTAAAGCCATAAATCATTAGAAAAAAAAGAAAAAACAAATTGAATTTCTCTGATTAAAAATTTTAAAAAAGGAATTAATGTATACGACACAGTTTCATGTAACCTCACGTCTAAGGAATGTAGGAAAAATATCGGTGGTGGCTCTACATTCAAAGAATCTACATATTTTGATGGTTAGAATTTTTTTTTAACTGTGTTCTCATTTTTCACTGCAATATGAAGTCCTGCACCTCAAATGCAATTATTATTACAAGCTTTATGCTCTTTATGAACTATGTACAGTCAGTACTGTCACTACTATTTACACAGTCTACAGTCTACATTGCAGAAGCATCATGACGATCTGCAGAGAAGTTTCTATCAGTAATGAGACAGAGTGCTGAGCGGCTCTGAGCACAAATTATATGCCTGCAAGATTTTTTTTGAGTGCAACTACAGGGTGTGTGTCCATCATTCAGGGCTTGCCGAAAGCATTAAAGGGGCCATATTATGCAAAATTCACTTTTGAATGGTTTCCTCATAATAATATGCACCCCCAGCCTGTTAACAACACCCCTCAACATGAGGAAATTCTATCCTCTCCCTCTCCTGCAAGCTGCACTTTTCAGAAAATCTCTGCTCCTGGGTGCAGTAATGAGCCGTTTTAGAAATCGCCCTTTGTGACGTCACAAAGGGCGCGAATACTCCGCCCAGCTCCCTGATTGGCTCCCTACCAAAGGTAGTTCTGCCTCCAAAAGCTTTCCCCCCACCCTTTTCCCGGTCCTCAGTCATTAGTCAACACTAGTCTAACATGGCAAAGGTACGAACAAAGCATGGCAAATGCACTGTTTTTGGCTGCATGGAGCAGCACAAAGTCTTTTTTTACCTCCATCTTCACCTGAAACTTTGATGGAAGAGTGGATTAATTTTATTTATGCCGGCGAAATACCTACAACAACCCCGAAAATGTTGTATGTTTGTGCTCACCACTTCATGGAGGACTGCTTTCTGAACGAGGGACAGCTCAAAGCAGGATTTGCAAAGACTTTAAAGCTGAAACCTGGATCACTTCCAACTATCCGTGACCCAACTAAGGTACGAGCTGAAAGTTTCAGTATTTTATGCTGCTTTACTGTAGTGGCCTACCCAGCCTCGTAGCCTGTTGACTTGTTAGCATGGCAGCTAACGTGAGTCGGTGTTGGTAATATACACGTCACACAATAAATAAATAATTGAAGAGAAGTTTTGTGACCATATATGTCATATAGAGCTATCTTTACGCAATATCTCTTTAGTTTATGCATGTAACTTTTTTCGCGGTGCTTTTTAAGCAGCTGCTGTGAGCTGTTGTTGTTGTGGACGCTAGTATTGGGGTTGTTTGTGTCTAAAAAATCAAGCTGATAAAGCTTCATTCAGATAAAAAGCTATACGGACATAGAATTCGGTGTTTTGTTTATGCATGTAGCTTTTTTCGCGGTGCTTTATAAGCAACTGTTGTTGTTGTGGACGCTAGTTTTGGGGTTGTTTGTGTCTAAAAAATCAAGCTGATAAGGCTTCATTCAGATAAGAAGCTATACAGACAGAATTCGGTGTTTTGTTTATGCATGTAACATTTTTTCGCGATGCTTTTTAAGCAGCTGTTGTGAGCTGTTGTTGTTGTTGTTGTGGACGCTAGTATTGGGGTTGTTTGTGTCTAGCCATCATACCGGTGAACTGTGTTTATAAGCATCAGAGCACGCGCCTGAACGCAGGCCACGCCCCCCAACTCTATAAAATGAGGGGCAGGTAGGGGCGTGGCCTGCGCTGAAATAGGGACAGCCCACAAAAACAGCTTATTCTCGGTAGAGCTCTCTAGAGAGAGTTTTCAGGCTGGCTAAAGTCCAGTAAAAAACAGTTTTTTGAGATAAAAAACTTTATATTGACTATTCTGGGACCTCTAAGAGCTATATGAACCTGCAGAAAAAGAGCATAATATGGGACCTTTAAAGAGCACCAAATTATTAGGGTTTTACAGAATTTAGCTACAGCAAACAGTTTATTTTCTGCAAGATATGAGAATCAAAGCGATGTTGATGAAATTCTCCTGTCTTCTCTGCTCTGTTTAGACATGTTGCTAACATCATATGTGATACATTCAGGACGTGTGATACCTTCGTAAATTTGAGAATCTGATGATTACCCTTTTTTTCCCCCAGTTTTTGGATTTGACAAACGGTTTGTAAATGCCAGTCATTTAAAAAAAAAGTGGTATTTTCATCCCACCGGTGGGATTAGGATCCTATGTTTATCTTTGTCTTGATCAACTGGCATCGGCATAAAGTAGCGTTCAGTTGTAGTATGTGAGTGTTGGTGTTTACCTGTTAAAGGTGTGTAGATGAAGTGCTGTGGCTGACTGCGTTTCTTCTTCCCGTTGACGACGTAGAAGTTGACTTTGGCGGGGTAAACGATGGACTGCTTATGATACGGCGGGACCTCAACAAAAAGCATGTTCTGGACAGGGAATGTAAAAGATTAGAATAAGATCAACAAACATTTTGACAAACAAAAGAGTAGGTAACTAAAAGTGAGGCTTAAACATAAAGATGATTTGCTTGGTTGTCAGATGGAAGTACGGCTTGAGGTTTTGCGTTTTGTTTTCAGTTTTGAGCACTTGTGGACTTCCACCAGAGTCAGAAAATGTATGAAAGTCAGTAACTAGTTGTGTGAAACGGATTCCACATCCTGTACTCACGGGATAGAAAAGAAAGCTTAAAATTAACTCACAGCTTGGGTTTTGTCTCTGTCGACTGTAGCCTCCACCTCCCAGAGTTGCTTTCCTTCTAAAATCAGAGAAAATGAAAGTTTAAAGGCATTTGAGAAACACATTTTGTCACTACAAAGCTAAGATGGCAGGCTGCCTTACATTTCACATATAGATAGATAATTGGCTTTAACTTAACTCAGTGGCCTTTGGGGTGTGAGCGCAACATGATTGAGACGTGCAATCTTGAAGTTATTAATAGCACACGATTAATTTGGAAATATCAGACGGTGATAAACCTTTACTTTAGGTGTAAATATAAGAACATTAAAAGAAGGTGGAAAACAGGTTTCCCTGTTATTTTCGAAGCAATAACTCCCAACTTGTTTTGTACCTTCTGCGTCTGTTTTCCACCCACACTTTGAACAAAAAAAAAAACAAAGCTGGTGTTCTGGGCCTGAATCTTTATCAGTCTGTCTAACCACATCCTGTTGCATAAAAACCCCACGCCAAGCAACAGAGCGGCCTCAAATGCATTTTGACTGTACCCATCCCGCTCTCAAACCAAGCAACCCGACAACACTGTGTGGGTAGAGGGAGCAGTAACAAGGTGAGACATTTCCATACAGACATAAATAAAAGTTTTCACCTCCAGTTGAACAGTGAAGGGTTGATCTAATGTGCTGCTTAATCAAAGTAAAAAGTGTGGGCTGGAGGAAGATGTGCGTCACTAAAAGCTGCCTGGGCGACATGCAAATAATCTGAAACACATAATTCAAGCTGGTGGATACACAAGAGCAGGATATATGTGGGCCACAGCAACACCGATGATCTACAATATATGAGTCTATTTTAATCACAGAAACTATATATACAAACACAACCACACCTCTACTGAATACGCAAACACAGCAGTTTCTTTCTAATAAACAAACACCCACGAAAAAATGTTCTTGAATATTTGTGCATTCAATAATTGTTAGCGTAGCTGTGCATGAAAACAGGGACCAGGGTTTTCACGGGATTCTACTTGATCATTTTTGAGCTCTACACACATAAGTTAGCCGATTTTGTTAGCTTTTACACAAATCTGGCCGGCAGTGCGTTTGTCCCACCAATCTGCCATTCCTGTGGTTTGCAGATCAGCGAGTGCTGCTGACTGTGACAGCAGCATAAAGAGTTAGATTATCGAGAAGTGAGACAGCTGCTGATGAAGGTGTCGTAATCAGGTGATCTTAACAGTATTCAGATTTCAGGTAATAGAGAGCTTACTCTGGAAACCAATTTACACCAGGCTGGACTGAAAAGATGGAGATTTGGCCTTGATGAAACTTTTAATTTCAGCTTTCCATCGCATAATTATGACTCACATCTTACAATTTTGGCATTTACCTCATGAAAATGATTTTTAATCTTCTAACTTTGACTTTGTTAGTCATAATTTTGGCATTTTATCCCCTTATTGTGACTTTTTATGTCACAGTTTTGACCTCATATCATACAATTATGACTTTCTGTCTCATTTTTTAAATTTATTTTCTTACTTTTATGACTTGATTTGTGGAATTTGTCCTCCATTTAGGGCGAAATGGGCTTCCAAAGTTTACATAAGCCAAATTAAATAATTGAAGAAGTGTGAAGTAATATATCTTCATTTTACTGTCTTGTTTGGTTAACCAGTTAACTGCTGTGATCTGTCAGTTGAAGGAAAGTTATGCATAAACAAAGAGTGATAACTGATCAATCGTGACATCCTCACCTTGCGTCTTCTCTGAGAAAATCACTTTGGAGTCCGAAGTGAAATTCTGCCCAGTGAGGACCATTTGTTGACCGCCCAGTACAGAGCACCGGTCCAGGTCCTGCCTCTCGACTGCAGGGAGCTCCTGAGCTGAGCGCTGGGCTGAAAAGACAGGGAGACACAGACATCTAAAAGACTGCAGGCAGATAAGGACATCAGCATTTTTTTTAAACAGTTAATAGTTCAAAATTGGTAAGATGTTTATGTGTTATAAAGCTAGTGCTAGCCTTCTACTTCAATAAGAATAACACTCAGATTCAAGATCTCATTGGTGGAAGAAGATGCATACTCAATATTTGCTTGTAAGTGGTTAGAAAACCAACTAAAACCAGGAATTTATTCAAATGAAGGTAGACTAACAGTAATTTAAAACAGGTTATGATGAAATAAGAAGGAAGAAAAGGCAGGAATATATCAGGAATAAAGTCTTCTTACAGCATTCGATAGGATCAGACGCAACTTGGAGGGAGACGAGCTGGCCTCCAGGTTGAGGAACGTGGATGCGAAACACCAAACGCACTCGAGTGTTTTTCCGCCCGATGTCCGTCTCGCCATTCCTCAGCTCAATGTCGGCATTTCTCAGCTTCAGGATCCCTACGCAGTCGATCCTGCGGTTTAAAAAATGACAGTAAAGATTCTTAGTTTATGAAACTCGTTCAAAAAGCTTGAGAGTCAAGTGTCTTCATATTTCTTCTCTCTTCTTGGGGGGACTGTTTTCTCCCCAAATTGTTGATATGTTTTGTTTTGTTGGGTTTACTGTAAGCCTGCTTCATTTTTAGGAAGTCCTTGTTTTTTGCTGCAGTCCTTGACTTAGTCATCATACGTCAAGTTTTATTTTGCTGCTGTAAGTGATTAGTGGGAGTTTCTTGAAAAGTGTTAGTTTTCGTTTCAACCAACGGCAACTATTCGGGAGCAAAAAAGACGACAAACCCTGCAGCACACAAGAGTAGCGAGAGTAACAGCAGATATCTGAAATTATTTTGTTAAACATGCTTCTTCCAGTCTCTTTTCTGCTACTCACGTCACTCTCATATGGTTCTTTGGTTCCAGAGGTATCTCCAACACTTTGGTCCCGTTGATCATCCTCTCCATGCTGGGCGTGGTGACCGTCTTCCCCGTGATGCGGTGGACCTGGTAGAAGGCATGTGGCTTCAGTAGCCTCTCATCAGCTGTCCCTATGAAGACCTGCAGCGCCAGAGGAGCTGTGCCTTGATATCCCCGGAGCTGGTAAAGGAAAGAGGGGATTAAATGCTTCACACTGAATTAAACTGAATATAACACCATTAATGTCTGCAGAGAACAGATTTACAACAGTGTGTTAAACCTGCTCCCCTGTGGGTGTAATTTCACAGGTCACTATCTAACTGGTGTAACAAGAACACTGCTTTGCATATCAGTGTTAGAACAACTTACGGTTACGATTTATTAACTCCAGAAGAGTAAACTCATTCATAAGATGTCATTAAAACTAATTGACTCCCACAGGTGTTTTTTTTTTTTTTGAAGCAGTAAATGCTTTTGTGTTGTGAGAGCCGTGACATGAGGCTCCATCTTCATTTGCATGACTGTTTGCTTTACATAAATACAACACCATTCGAGAGATACAATCATGTATTTATTACCCTGCTGCTTCATTTCTGTTGCAAAAGAAATTAGCACTGATACAGATGTAAAGTGGGAGGATACACCTCAGCAAACACCAACCCCATTCAGAACCAGAAGAAGAAGAACCATGAGGCTACAGTCCTTGTAGAGCTGGTGGGAGGATTGATTCCTTAATTCAACATGATTTAGGAAGTAAAAATGTATAAAGTGTAAAGGCACCTGAATTTCTGGATGGCCTCCATTTGGGGTCTTGACAGCTCCACGGCTGCCCTCAGTCTCATAATGAGCTCTGTGGTAAGATTTGGGATGCTGTTGGATGAGGAGCTCGTACTGAGCGGACTGACTGGGCAAAGGCCACTCTAAAGATGGGAGTGGAGCCAAGGGGAGACCACTGCTGGGGAAAAAAGACAAGGCAGAGAGCAAGTTTAAAGTTTGAAAAGAGAAATGTTTTACCCTGAATATAATTCATTTAATTGTTATTTGGGATGCATGATATATCGGTATTATTATCGGTATTGGCTGATGTTTGTCAATTTTTAACATATCGGAATCGGTCCAGTGAGTAAAACTGGGTTGATATAAACAATGGATGTTTATATCCATCTAGTTGCTCTTTGTGTACGTGTCAGAAGGGGGTTACCATGAATACTGGTCAGTTTATCAAGGTCAGGATATTATTTTGATTTATGATCCAGACTTTCTCACAGTAGTTCTGAGAGTTTAATTAAACACTTGCTACAAGTTGTGAGGGTCGCTAAAAAGTAACACTGTTGGTTCCTTGTGTTTATGGTAGCCCTGTAACGTTCTTATTTGAAAGTGAAACATCTTTCGAAAACAAAAGAAGACATTCAAAAATTCAGTTTGCATGATTTTCAGTCCATACAAAATTGTATCATCTCAGAAGCTTTATTTTTTTTATGTTATGTTATGTTGTTATGTGTCCCAGCTGGATGCACAACCTGTACAGTTACAAAATGTTGGCCTGTGTTAGATTAACAATGCTTCTTTGCAATTAATCTTATACTGTTGGAAAGCCTGTTTATATCCCTTCTAAAAGGAGCCAGATTTGTAAAGAAAATGCATGAGTTTGTGGGTTATGCCCTCACAAAATTTGCCAAATTGTTTCTGCTAATGCCAAACAGTAAGTTCCGCCACTGACTCTTATTTGGGGTTATTTGGTGGATTGAAGTCAGCCAATCAGGTGCTAATCAGGCACCTGATAGTCAACACCTGGAGGTACCAGAAGCTCAAAACAAAGCCAATAGAAACAACAGAGTAAGCTGTTTGGCATTGGCAGAGAAGATTTGGCAGTTTTTTATGGGTGCAACCTACAAACTCAACTTTGCTGCTCATCCTAGGAATGCATGTTCCTTACAAATGCAGCATTATTTAAAGGGAAATAAACAGACTTTCAAACTGTAGATTTCTAAGAAGCATTGTTACAGCAAATAATCTACCAAAAAAAACCTAAAATAAAAAAAATAAGCACACCTGTATGCTCCGTGATGGACTGGACGAGGACTGGGCCAAACAGCAGGTATCACATAGAAGGGTTCAGACTTGACTTCTGAAGCCCGACCTGCTCTCTCCTGCTCATACGCCCACTCAAACCCCTCCTCATATGCACAGTCCTGTTTCTGGACCTGTCCATACACGTCCCTTGCCCCTGCAGAGGTCATCGCTCTGGGTAGACTGGAGGTGAGGCTGCTCAGCATCTCCTCCAAGCCTGGAGTCAGGGTCTGAGCTGGAGGCTGGAACTCGGCTTGTGCCTGGCACTGGTGGACGTAGTAAGACCCTTGTTGCTCATGGGGAGATGGGATGGGGCTGGGGCTCCGGGAACGCTGCTTGACAGGAGTCCCCCCTTGACAGGAGCCAGCTGGGTCATAAGAGCGTTTTCCATGTGGGGAGGCAGAGCGAGAACGCTGGTGGGGAAGAGGTGAGGCAGTGCGCTGATGCTGCGGCAGGAGATAGGTCTCGTCTGTGATGCTATTTCGAGGCGAAGCTCCAGGAGAGGAATGGGCAGAGGAGGTGTTGATGCTCTGGAGGCCTGGAAGCAGGTCTAAAGCAGATAACGTCATGCCACCGCCATTGCCTCCATTAGAAGGGGAATGACAGGGTGACACCACAGGAGAGTACGCCTCGGCGGGCCAACCTGTGGAGGAATTACTGCTGGCAGGGCTCACACACTCTCTGTAGGCCCCTAGAGCTTTGCTGCCAGGGCTCGGCTCCAGGGTCTGAGAGTTGATAGAGTCCCCTGATGGAGTGATCTCAATCCTGGGGCTGGGAGCTGGAATGGTCCCAGGTCTTGATGTCAGACCCAGGGAGTCCAGCACTGTCCCTGACAGGTGCTCTGTGGTCAGGTCATGAGAGGAGGAGGGGTTGAACCTGCAGGATGGTTGGTTGAAGGAGGTGTGGTGGTCGACCACCAGAAGAGGAGGCTGCTGCTCGTTCTGCAAGAGGGTGCCTGTATCATCTGATGAAAACAAGCAGATACTTAGTGCACACATGCATAAACAGGTTTCTGTATTTCTACCAAAATTACCCTCAGATAGCTGGAGACAACAGCCCCATTGTGACATATTTAGGGGTATGAATACCCTAGTTGTTAAATATTCAAATATAGTTTACTAAACAAGTTGAACTGGTGGACCTTAGCTCTCTCTAGATTCACTTTTTCTGCATTTGAAGTGCAGAGGCTTCGAGTTTTTCAGTCAGAACGGTGCAATATTTAGTCAGATCAATTCTTCCAGAGCAGGAAAACAAGTTCCTCCAAGAACAAATCCTCAAACCTCAAGAGCTGCTTTGTTCTTGATGATGTCTAGGTGTCCTGCCTTGTTGAACTCGTACCAATATTCTTACGGCTCTGTGTGATTTGTAACTTTTCGTGCGTCTCCACAAAATGTAAAACAGTGCACAGTTCTCGTGGGAGCACTGAGTGAAGTTCGTTGATGCATTTGCATGGCTGCACACCGCAAAGATGTGTTGGGTAACGCTCTGCACACTCAGCTCACAGTGCTGCATCAAGGCGCCCTTTTTGGTTTATTGTCTTCTAAAAAACTGCTTTTACAATATTTTTCACATCTTTCCCTTTCTATGCACCACCATATATTGTGTCTGAAAATACATTTAGCATAAAACTACTTCTGATTTTGATTTATCTTTCATGACCTTGTGCGTCCACGTGTTGAAATGAAATATACAGAGCACAGAACTTTTTCTCTTTAGCAGATGATCGTGAAAACTACCTACTGGTGACAGACTTTGCTCAGTGCTCAACTTTATGAACAGTAAAAGTTGGAAAATCCTTCTTTATCAGAACACAGCTGGTGTTTTCTGTTTAATTTACAGAACAGAAGTCAGGTTGTGGGTGTTTTCCCTTTGACTTCATGTCTCTGAGAAGAAGAGGATAACATCAGTACCTGACAGCTAAGTGCTTCCTGATGGAAATCCCAAAGCCACTTAACTGTTGTTTAACACAAACACACCACAAAGCCAGCATCTTTTACAATCATACTACAATACCAGGGCAAAAATTAAAGTTTTATATATAATTTGAGGTACCTGCTTCATACACACCATTGTCACTGCCAGGAAAGTCCCCTCCAGCTGTATTATACAGAAACAGGTCTGAAAAGTCCAGCTCCTCCTGACTGATGTCCTGACCCAGACCCTCGTTGAGCCCCACTCCTCCAGAAGTCATCTCCAGCTTTTAGTACCTCAAATGTTCCCACAAAAAAGTGTTTTCTAAAAAATCAGTAACTGTCAAGCTCGCCCAATTAGGTGTGCTGTTTGCAAAAAATAAAAATAAATAAAAACGAAACACAAGAATCAGTAGTTTGTTCTCTCTTTCTCTGTTTTAAACATCAGCAGCTGCTCAAATATGATATCCAACAGCACGACAGGAGAAAATGAGCGGTGACAGACGCTTCCTGTCACTGCTGCTCATGACGAGCAGACAGGAGGTGCGTCCCAGCCTTTGTATGTGTGTGTGTGTGTGTGTGTGTGTGTGTGTGTGTGTGTGTGTGTGTGTGTGTGTGTGTGTGTGTATGTGTCTGTGTGTGTATGTGTGTGAGAGAGATGAAAGTGCAGCTCAGTTTCACACAACCTCCAATAGAGCCTCATTTCCTTCTGTTGAGTAAAGAAGACCCGCCATGTCAAGCAAACAAACAAAGCTTTAGCGCTCCCTTTATGTCCGTTCCCTCCAGTATTTTAACAAAGAACAAAAAACAAGATAATAATTGTTTATAAAATAATAATAATAATTATAATAATCCAACAACATAAACTAAATAGTTGTGCAACTTTTGACAATGGCTTAAGTAAAATGCTAAAAGTTAGTATTATTTATTTATATCATTGAAATTTGAATCTACATTTGTTGTGCTAACCAGCTGATTAATGACTCACGTTACATATAACCCCTTACTGCCTGAATTAATTTATATTTTATAAAATAAGTAGAGATGCTAGTGTGTATTTTTGTACATGGAGATTGTAAATTTGAATATTATATTTGGAAATTTGAAC
Organism: Labroides dimidiatus; assembly: GCA_030710495.1. Lineage (NCBI taxonomy): Eukaryota > Metazoa > Chordata > Actinopteri > Labriformes > Labridae > Labroides > Labroides dimidiatus. The sequence continues at coordinate 8,102,082 of CM061143.1, forward strand.
ACACACACACACACGTGTGTATGTGTGCTGTATGAATCAGTGAGAATCAGTGGGATACAAAAGTCATCTCAGCTGCATCAAGGCCTAATGCCTCAAATCAGGTATGTCGCAAATTTCCGTCAACAGGCATCGAGGGGTTAATGCTAACCAATAAAATAATCCTTAAGTAATACTCCTTACTTATGCCATATAATTAACATATCTGGGACTATAACTTGATTTTATAAACAGATACTAGCTTAATAATATATATAATACTGTGCTCTAAACATATTCTTCGTTAGCATCGCTAACTCCTTATATCGCTAATAATAGCATTTATCCTGCACTCTACCAATTAGCTCCAGTTTGTGTTCATGGATATTTTAATATAGTTGTTAATTATAGTCTATTTGAATTTCCCATTATCGCCAGCAGAATATGAATTACCTGCAGTTCTTCGGTTTGAATATATGCACTTGAGTATGCTAAAGACAAAGAGTAATAAGGTAGAGTTTAAATTAAGTTTAACTTATTCAGTTAAGGTAATTTACCATTACAAATAAGATGAGAGGTTGGATTTGTAAAAGTGAAACGGGTATAGGCATTATTTAACCATACCTTTATGAGTACCGACAGATGCCGTGAAAGACATCTGTCACCGGTCATCGAGTGGGATGTGACATGTCAGGCCAACGGTTGAACATTTATCTTCGAAGTTTGTGTTTTGAGGAGAGAAAAATGTATGTGTTGAATAGCTCCCATGGACAAACGCCAAACGGCAGCTCTTGTAAAAGTGTTCCCGGTCTGCAGTGGTTGGTTATCACCAAAAGTGGTTAAAGAAAGGAAACCCTGTAAAATAAGGAGGGAGTGAAGGCTTGCCTTGACTGGATGCAGTGTGTGAGAAGTAGTTCAATCCAACTGAGAAGATCTCCTGGAGCATAATGGATAGCTTCAGAAGAAATTTAATTAGATTAGCTACTTTTTCCTAATCTGCACCAAGTGAACCTATTTTTTTTCTAATTTTTTTTTTTAACAAAAAGTGCAACTTTTAAAAAATATTTATTTCAACATTATCCAAGTCTGTAAAATTCTATTTAAAGTGCGGTATCATCACTCAGACTTACCTTTTTAGTTGTAAAGAATACTTTGTCAGTTACTCTCAATTTCCAACAAGACAGGCCAGGAAGTTCCATTCTCCTTTGTACAAAACAATTTTCAGTTAAATATCAAACATCTGAAACATATTAATTCCACTGAATGGTTGCGATCTGCTGATTTGATTGCCTCAGTGTCAGTGATATTGTCTGGTTTTGCAGATTGTAAATAAAAACTCTGATATGTACATTGTTTTGAAAGTTTTGTACCATCTTGGAAATGTTTTCCTGGTCTGTTTCTTACATGAGTCGTGTTGTATTTCTAAATGTGTGAGTTTAAATAAAATATATCTATACTGGCTGCAACTGGCTTGCACTGAAATAACCTTTAATACTACAATAATCAGATAATCTGGATTAAATTCATTAATAAAAGTAACTTCTTTGCCAGCACTCCTTGATCACTAGGTGGCACTATTGTGCAATCTTTGTCAGCAGATCTGATCTATTTGCTCTGATTTGCTGTAAGCTATCCTCCAAATTGGTTTCATCAACAGAAATCTGAGTTTTAGAGATTTTATTCAAAAATTATTTGGCTCAGGGGACATAACAGATTTATTTTAACAACATTTTGATCATTTTGAATATGGCCAATTTCCTCTTTTTCCTCTAATATTGTCGATGCTATGTAGTCTCTTATTTAATTAATGTTTTTATTTTTTTATTTTTTCATCATTTTGAAAGTCTTTTATGAATTTTTGTTTAATCATTGTTTTTACAGTTATTTTAAGTGTTTAATCTTGGTACTTTATTTCAATGTGCAGCACTTTGGTAAACGTACTTGTTTTTTTGTTTTTATTTTTTAAATATGCTATTTAGATGTGTAAGTGTTGTTTAGTGTTTTCAGAGATTAAGAAAAGAGCCTAATATTTTCATCTCAACATTGATTTTGTTTCCTTTTCCAACAGGCTGCATCATTCCAGCTGACTGCTGAAGCTTGTAGACGCTGAGCCGTTTCTAACCTCTTCTGACTGCTTCACGTGTTGATGTCACCTGAGGTCACATGTGAGTCTTAAGGCCACACAGCAGTCATGTGAGAGTCATCAGAGTCGCATGAATCAAGGTGTTAATCGGTGTGAAACTGTCACGGAGACGTTGTCAGAACAAGTAGCATGATAAGCTGATTGAGGGCGTCACTTATCTCTAATAGCCACTTTTAAACTATTAGGCCTCACGTCTCTCACAATTGTGCACACCTCTTTTTTCAAAAGAGCATCCTGTTGCCTACTTTGGGTTGATCCAGTGAAGGATGACAGTTGATGTAGCCAAGTAAAAAAAAAATCAACTACTTATTGTGTGTTTAATCAACCGAGAAAGCAAAGTTCGGGCCCCCTCGGTGTCACAGTATACCAGCAAAATCTGCAAACAAGCAGCCAGAGCTGAACACTTTGGCTGGAATAAATACAACTACAGCTACAGATACCTAAACTAGTTTGTTTGTTACAGGCTGTGACAAACAAGGCTGTGTGTCATTCTGCTGCAGAGCTGTGGCCCGTTTCACAAAGGAGGTTCAAAAAACTCCGAGTTAAATCCTGAACACTGAGTTGATCTAACCTGAGATAGAAAACTCTGAGTTTTCGGTTTCAGAACAGGTGATTTGAGTTAGTTCAATCAACTCAGAGTAGATCATCTCAGAGTTTAGCGCGTGCACCACGACTATAAAAAGCCAACATCAATGGAGCCCCGATTCGACGAGTCACCATGGCAACGGGGAAGAGGAGGGCTGCGTTTTTTACGCCACTGGAACTTGAAATCTTAATGAGCTCGTACAGCGAATTTGAACACGTTTTTCGAAAAAAGTGCAACACCACTGCAGCTGCAAAAGAGAGGGAGACGGCGTGGGAGAACATTGCTGCTCGGGTCAATGCGTATGTTTAAATTTAGTCCTTTGCAATCACAATAATATTACAGGGGAAAACTGCTTGAATGGTAGCTCTTTCGTTTATTTCATGTAGGTGCAATCCCGCAGGGGAGAAGCGCACTTGGCAGCAGCTGAAGATGAAATGTAAAAACATTGTTCAAACAGGTAAGACCTCGGCGTAATTTAATGGGGGTACCTCATTTTGATCATGTTTTATTGTAAAGTAAATTTTAAGTGGCTGTTTGATTGTGTAGTTGTTTTATCCCCAACATAATGCTGTTTTCACACACATAATTCTCATCTATATCATATTCTGTTAAATAATTAAGCCTATTTAAACTAACACAGACTTCTGCTCAGCCAACAGAAAGAAAGCAGATGCCCGTAAAACGGGTGGTGGCCCAGCACCACCACCTCTAACGGAGGCAGAGGAGCTGGCTCTAAGCCAGATTGTCGGAAGGCCAGTGGCTGAGGGAATTCCTGGAGGGAGCTCATCTTCAGAGCTCACCCCTCAAGACACAAGTGCCTATATAAAATGTAACATGCCGAGGCCTTTATATCGTGTTTAAGCCTATTCATAAAAACGTTTATTTCCCTTTCATGTCTTTTTTTTTTTTTTCTTTTGTCCCAACAGATTCTGATGGTGCTATCTGCCTTGTGGAGCCCCCTCACGCCACAACAGACCTTGTAACTGTAAGGAAATACTCCAAAGATTTTGCCAAATGGTAGTTTAAGTATACTGAAACATATCACTCATCCAGGATGAAGAGCACGAGGAAACTGTGTCTGCTGCCTTTACAGAGGGGGATCCAGAAAGGCCCAGAGAGGTAACATCTTCATATGTTACTGATAGTTCTCTTCCCATTTACATTTCTTAACATTCTGGTGGAATATAGAGTGTAACATTTAGCCTACACTGAAGTATTGACACATTCTCATCCTTTTCAACAGGGCATGGCCAGGCAGCAGCAGGAGAGTCCCTCAACTTCCACTGCACAGATTGACACAGTGAGATGGATGTTCAGTAAACACCAGAGGTTCATTCTGTGGAATTCATGTGCAACTGTATAATTTCATGCCCTCCTTATGTATTCCCAGTTACCAGTAAAAGAGATTTATAAAATTCACCTGCTGAAAAAAATCCAAAAAACCGAAAAAGAAATGCAATACTTGGACCGCCAGATTAGGAAGGCAGATCTAGAAACTGAAATACTGGAGCACAAATTAGAGGTGAGTGCATGGTCACAGGTGAATTGTGTTAATTATGTTAACTATTGGAACATTAACTAAACTAGCTCTTGTATTTGTAGGAAATAAAGAAGACCAAATGAAGTGTGTTTTATGTCTTTATTTGTCTGCTGTGGTGGTGTTGGTGGTGATGATGGTGACTCAGTCTCTGAAGTGGCTATGGCATATGGTGTCTCTGACTGCTCTGCCGTCCTGCATAGCTGGCAGGTGGATGGGGTCATCATCAGGGTCTTCAGTTTGTAGGGCAGGGTGTTGCTCTCCTCTAATAGTGGCAATATTATGAAGAACAACACATGCCACAATAATGTCACAGGCCCTCTCAGGGGTCACCCTAAGGTGACGGAGGCACTGGAAACGGGCTTTCAGCAGGCCTATGGTCATCTCCACCCGGGCTCTCGTCCTGCAGTGAGCCCGGTTGAAGTTCTGTTGGGGGCCTGGTTCAGGGTCAGGGTAAGGTGTCAGCAACCTCGGTTGGCATGGGTAACCTCTGTCACCCAGCAGAAGGCCATCAAACTCTCCTGTAATGTGTAGTGGACACATCAGAGTATATTAAAGGAGGGAGACAAGTGAATTATATTGTGCAAATCTTTTGGTTGCTTACCATGTTGCAGCCTGTTGCTCAGGTTAGACTCGCGATAAATCCTTGAGTCATGAACAGACCCAGGCCACTTGGCCTCCACATTGGAAATAAGGTATGCAGCATCACATATGATCTTGACAGTGCAGAGAATGACAGATGTTGAACTATGATGCAGTCTTTAACATTTTGAAACAGTAGTCAATCTACATGTACCTGCACATTTATGCTGTGAATGGACTTCCTATTCACATAATCAGCTTCATTATGTGAGGGAGCTGTGATGGGGATGTGTGTGCCATCTATGCAGCCAATCACACTTGGAAATCCTGAAAGAAATGAAAATTACTAATCCCAGTCTGAGGTTGCAGCACAATGTCATCAATGGAATATAATTTCAAATTCATTTGGATCTCTACATCATTCACCTGCAATCCTGTGGAACTCCTCCTTGATGACTCTGACAGGTTTATGTCCAGGGAAAACCACAAAAATGGGTAACAGCCGTTTCAGGGCGAGGCACACTTTTCTGACCGCCCTGCATACAGTTGCTTTGCTTAAGTGCTCTGCATCTCCGACATTATACAGAAAACTCCCATTTGCAAAGAAACGGAGCGCAACACACAATATCTGCTCGGATGTGAGAGCATGACTACGGCTGGTAATGTTGCCAATGTAAGGACGGATTAGGTTGAGTATGTAGGTGATGGACTGCGACGTGAAACGGTACCGTTCAAAAAGATATCTGTCTGGAAAAGCCAGAACATCTATGCGCGGTCTGATAATAATCTCCCGACGAATATTTAATTCCCGTCGCAATAATGCTGCACCTTCATCCACGGGATCGTTGTCAAAAGGACATGCCATGCCCAAAAAAGTTTGTTTCTAATATTTTTTCAAATGACAAACGGCAGAACAGTGTTGTGCCAAAACTCGCCTGCTGACTGAATGAATGAGGAAATCAAATACCATGTGTGATTGACAGAGGGCGGGGACAGAGAGAAACTCGAGGTTCATTGAGAAAAACCTGGTACCGACCAGGTTAGGTTCATAGAGTCTGTTACTATGGTAACTGACCGAGAGCTTAAGTTACCTCTCTCTGCGAAACAGGCTAGAGTTACTCCTCTTTCTCTGGTTTGAGTTACCTCCCTTTGTGAAACGGAAAACTCAGAGTTTCCTTCATTTCAGGCTTAACAAACTCAGAGTTTCCACTAAACCTGCTTTGTGAAACGGGCCACTGGTCAGTTTAATACGTGGCTTAATGAGGGTTGACTCAATTTTGAAGTTGACTCCATGAGGCTACTTAGTGAACAGCATCTTTGCTCCTCATTGACTGAACCATGCTTGATTTTGATCCCTCGGTGTCAGGGAACATGATAGTGCAGGTGTCAGGAAAAAAGTCTAACTGCACCATGTCACACTGAGAGTCATTTATGACATCGCCTATCTGGAGGTTATTGTTTTTCAATTATTTCCACCCACAATGAGCAAAAGGACATTATTTTAATGTTCACTAGTGATCGGCATTTGAAGAAAATATACTATTTGACTATTATTCCATTAGTCCCCCATCCCAGAAGCAGACATGAGGAGAGCGAGATCTGTTAAATGACTGAGCAAAGCTGTTTTTGGCTAATTATATATCATATATGAATAGATATGATTTATAAATTCTTGTGTAAAAGATAAAAGTTTGCAAATTGTCTATTTTTTTAATTATTATTTTGCTGATGTTTTACCCAGAATTCTTTGGCGCTACAGAAGTCTCTGTGTTCTCACTTAAATGAAGACTTTCTCAAACAACTGGGATTATTTTTTTTTTTGTGAAAGTTTTTTGTTATTAAACAGCAAAAAGAAAACAATTTTCAGATGCCCTATAACCAATTTCTGATGTTGATGTCACATTGCAACCAAGGGCTAGTATATGCTATTGGAAAAAACAACAACAACACTTTTTTAAGATTATACAATAGTCACATGAAATTATTATTATTATTATTATTATTATTATTATTATTATTATTATTATTATTATTATTATTATTATTATTATTATTTAACAATTATTCAAATATTCAAAAACCAGAACTCATCCCTAATGCCAACAGTATGTTTCATTTGAATTATGTAGTCCAATTACGTTTTCTGTCTTAATAAAGCTCATAATGCAAACATAAAATACTCTGTTTAATTCAGTAAACTGAGATAATTATGTTGAAGTGCTGAGCAGCAGCATTTCAACATTCAAGTCATGTGACATGGTATCTAGATGGCAGGATTGGGTCAGTAGATATGACCACTCTAAAAAAAAAAAAAAAAAAAAAAAAAAAAAAAAAAAAAAAAAAAAAAAAAAAAAACCTGTTAGTCCAACTTAACAATATTGTTTCAATATTGTTGTTTGGTAGCACAGAAATAGTTCAAGTTTTTTCAAATAACTCTTTTATGTCGTATTAAGACATTTGGTTTAAGTCACATGTGCTCAGTAATTTCATTCATTTCTAATCATCACCACAAAATCCAACTCAACATTTAGACAAGCTAACCTAAAATTTCCATACTTTTTAATTAAAAATACTCTGTATGCTCTGTGCTTCTTTACATTTTAAGAAAATGTTTGTTTTTGTTTTTTGCATAGTAACTTTTTCTGTGGAGTACAGGCACCCTGTATGTGCCATATGGACCATAGATGGCCTCTCAATGTACAGCAAGGTCTCATATCCACTGTGTTCCCTCCTCACTCACTGTTACAAACTGCCATCACAACAAAAAAATTACTATGCTAAAACCATTTTCTTAAAATGTTCTTTTTTAAAGTTTGGTTATAATATTTGGTTATATTATTAATATATTATTGAAAAGTACAAACATTTTAGGTTAGCTTGTCTAATTATTGAGTTGGATTTATATGAGGTGATGATTTGAAATGAACCAAATTACTAAGCACATGTGACTGAAACCAATTAGTTAGTCCAACATAAAACAGTTATTTAAAAAACTTGAACTATTTGTTTGTTACCAATCACAAAATTTGGTTGAAATAACAGGTTTTTTTCCAGTGTGGGAACAAAGGTCAGACGCACAACTCAAACAGAAACATAACTGTTCGCTTTCAGCTTCAACAAAATATTACATTGAGGTAACATCGCAGAATTTCAATTTCATATGATTCAGAGAAATTCATTGGAAACCTAAACTTTAAAAAAATGTGATTTATTAAAAAAAAAATACATTACTTCAACTAATCGAAAATTCTCTTTTTAACAGTGCAGGTTACTCCACTGCGTATGAACCAAGGCTAACAAATTAGATTTGTCTATGTGGTACCACAAAAAGCAGTTGTATGTTGTTGTTTTCACTAATGGCACACTTAAGCTTGTTTTAAATGACTGCTTATTTCTTGTTTTAACTTAAGGTTACCTTTGTAGTACTGAGCACTTCATGACATATATTGTCTGTTGGTTGTTAAGAGGAGGCCGACTCACTCACTGCAGGACAAATCTACCCATGGTTACAAATAGAGTAACCCTGAACCCTTCTGGTGGTTGTGGGCCACTCGTCTGGAGAAGTCTTTAGCAAAATAATTAGTTGATCAAATGGGATAAAATGATAAATGAAGTTACTGTTTTTCACTTGTAGGCCAATAAAATAGTTAATTTCCAGAAAATTTTATATATTGATTTTATTTAACCTCATTTTACTGGGTAAAAATGTTTGAGAGCCAGTTCTCATTTACCATCCTGACCTTGCCAAGAGGCGCCAACAGGAACACATACACATGTAAACTACAGAGACAAATAGACAAATAAACCTATGGAAGAAAAAGTGAACAAGTAAAAAACAATGCGCATGTGGTGTAAGAAAGTGTGTGTGTATATATAAGTATATGCATGTAAGTAAAGTCTGAAGTGATTGGCAGGAGCAACAGTCAACTTGAGGGTGGTGAGTAGAGTCAAAGTTGAAAGTTGAGTTCATGTGCTGCGGCAGAATGGCCGCATACTTCTTCTATCAAGCGCCATTCTCTGAAAAACACCTGGAGCACATTGAAACTAGATGGAAAAAGATTTTAATTATGTATTCATATTTTTATCAATTTATTTTTATGTATGTCTGAAACTCTGTTCACTGTTGCTGTCTTAGCGAAGACTCTTGAAAAAGAGATTTTTAATCTCTGTGAGGTTTTCTCCTGGTTAAATAAAGGTTAAATAAAATAAATAAATATTTCTCAACATTCAGCTACCCTCCTTGCAGAGTTACCATGTTTTAAGTGAAGCAGGTTTAGGGCAAACAGAGAGGGACAGATATTACTCGATGTGGGTGAGAAAATGTTGGATGAATGAGTGAAGAAAAAATTCCGGCTTTCCAGCTAATGCCCTTTGAGGAAGGAAACGCCTTCTTCAGGTGCCAGATCCTGTGACAAGTCACAAGCCGTTGTGTCTTTATTTTAAGCAGTCACAAGCCGACATGGTTGAGAGCTCCCGCACAGAAATACATTATGCTAACCTCAAGTGTTAGAGCACTTAGCTTTGTTTGAAAGCATTCAATCAAAATTAAATCATCTGAAGAGGATTGGGATTTATTTGATGTAAAAATGCACGGCTTATCCAGAATTAGCCTTTAATGACAGAGATCCTGTATTAAACAGATTTCTGCAGAAACCAGAGCCCGTCTAATTACAGAAACAGAAACAGACATACACCAACGGTTTAGTTAAGTAAGCTTTATAATACTAAGGAAAACTCAAACTGTATAACCTCTAAATCTCACTAAGACTTTAATGCCAAGTTTTGGCATCGCTCCAGTTTGAAAGAATAACGCTGGAACTTCATCTTTACATGTTTGAATGTTTATTTCAGTGAATAAAATATGTCTCTACACAAAATAATGTACAATAATATAATATTACAATATTATAATTGCATTTTATATACACAATAAAACAAACGTGACAGAAATATCTCACAACCTATATGACAAATAGGTAAGATTAAGATCAGAGGACAGCTGCCTTGGTCCGTCATTCACTTTCTACATACAGACTGCGTTTCACTCAGTCATTAACAGCCCAAAGTAACATTTTCACAATAAGTCTGAGGTATTTATGGCATGATTACATTTCTACTAATTTATGTATCTCATTTCTATTTACAGAGCAGCAAAATGAGGAGTCACTTGACCTGCCGGGGCCGGGGCCGGGGCCGGGGCCGGCGTCTTCTGGGTCTTCAACCAGAGGAGTTGAACATGGAGCCTGAGAGAAGAGGGGAAGAAAAAGGTATAAAAAGATAAATACTTCATCCTAATGTCATTATTAGTAAAAATGAAGGCTTTGTGTAGGCTTAAAGTAGATTAAGATGACAGAAGTCATCATCTTTGTCGGTAACAATGATCATTGACAAGGCGAGGGTCATTAAGATCCATCTCTAACATACAGAAGCGTGATACATGAGGCAACATCAACTAAAAAAATAAAAACTGAACACATTTTTTGGGTCTTTTTGGGTAAAAATGTAGATAATTGATGCTCATCTCATCTCTCTGAAATTTGAAGATACAGCTAGTCTACTTTTCAATTATCTTGTCAATTATGTGATGACTTAAAATTAAAATGTAGTAAAATATGGTAAAGTAAAGTTTTGAAAACAACAGTTTTCACTTTTAAAGACTTTTAGAGTGCCGTGATCATTTTCCCCAAGTTTCTTGCAACGCCAAAGAGCAAAGAAGTAGTTCCTCTAACTCTGTTTGACTTGAACTGAAATTAGTTGAGCAGAAATGAGTAAGGTGTCCTTTAAGATGCTGGTGAATTTTGCTACCATTTAACCTGTTCTTGTGTTTCCGGCCTCTTTCTGCAAGACTGGCTGTAGTCTTATATCATGTGAACTCAAACGCGACGCAACTTAAACTTTTGTTGACTTTTGTTGAATAAAAGGAAACATGAAAGAGAGATCAAAGGTTCTTCTCACCTCATCTCTTGATGAAAGCAACAGGAAGTTCTCTGTTGGGGACCAAAAGTCCTGAGTGGATCACGTCGAGAGGCTCGTTATCTGTCGCCACAATCTCATAGTCTCTCACCAACTGTAAGAGATGGAAGCAGAGCTTAGTTTATCAGTCACTAATGACTTCAAGAGAGACGCGTGACAGCCAAAAAAAAAAAAAGACGGTGTATGATTTATGATGATTTTTGTCTGCTCTTACCCAGCACATCGCCAGCTGCAGCTGCAGCTCCGCCAGCCGCCGGCCGATGCACATCCTCTTTCCGATACCGAAGGGAAGGTGGGCGAAAGGGTTGATGGTGAAGTTCTCTCGCAGCCAGCGCTCAGGTTTGAACTGCTTTCCATCATCAAAGTACTCCTCGTTCGAGCCCAATGCATGGCTGTTTATCATTAAAACTGTCTGTAAAAGGATGAAAATAACAATATAAATGAGTTTTTTATGCTTAAATAGTAAATTAGAAGTGTCTATTCAAAGATTTTTTATTGCCACAGGTAAAAAAAAAACTATCAACCTAATAATATCAATAATAAAGTAGATTTTCAGAGAAGAGTCTAATACTTCTGGACTTTTCTAAGTCTGATCTCTCCATGCAGTTTGCATAGCTCTACATGCTTTTAACAGTTGCTCCATTCAGACGGCAGATTTATATGAACCTGTTTCTGTAACATGCTTCTTTCAGACATTCGTCATATGTAAATGAATACAGTAATATAATCTGCTCATGTCAGATGTATAGCAATGAGAACTAAGCCACTTACTCCTTTGGGAATGGCATAATCTCCCAACACAGTGTCTTTGTCCAGGGTTCTGCTGGTGAATGGGACTGATGGTGATAACCTGTAAGAAATAAGGAAGTTATGTGACTGCGGTCTCAGAGAAGCTATAGTGTAGCATGACACACATGTCTAAGCTCTTTAACTGCAGCTAATCAAACTCCAGTGTTTTTCCCACTCTGAGATAAGGAGAGATATAATCTCCAGTCAGACGTCATTTACATTCCCAGCGTGATGCAGTTATGGCAAAAGCCTTAAATAACAGGTTCGAAAACTTGTGACTGCACGAGAAGAAGGGGGAAAGTGGACCATATATGGGTCAGGAAGTAATCTGAACGTGACCAGGCGGCGATTTTAAGCTGGGATCACTGGTTGTTACTGGTCATACCTCTTTATCTCATTAAGCTTATTTTCAAGCCAGTCAAGTGTGAGAGTTTTGACTCTTAATTACTGCAGGTACTAGTGAAATAATTACAAGGCTGGTGGTTTTGTTTCATAACTGGGGGGGGGGTTGTTATAAAATCAGATTTTGTGGGTAGACTTTGTTGTATTGTATCATGTAACATAAAATGTAAGCGCATATCAGGTGGCTATGGTAGCCAAAAGCTGTAGTTCTCTGGATGGCCACTTGAGGCTGATTCCAATAGTGAGTCAATCCCTGTAGACTCCCATGTTAAATTTTCAACTACCAACATCTAAATAAACCAGATTATAGACTGCTACTATAAAAACTCTTTTCTAAAGTCATAACAACTGTACTATGAATGTATATTTTCCATAATTTACCTGGCTGAAATCTACCACATTTTTAGATCGGTAAGTTCTAGTGTTCCTTTGTTAGCTAGACTCGCCATTTTGGAATCTGCCCTTAGCATAGCTAGCTTCTTCAATTTTGTCATGTACTGATTCATTGTTAAATATTATTTTTTCTCTTGACCTGGATAAGAAGATTTCTGATAAATAAATATAGTTTCCTTTAATTTAGCATTTAGTGGTAAGTTAGCTGCATTTTACTAACGCTCTTAGCTTCTCTGCTAAGGTAAGCTGACCACAAGCTACATTTGCAAATAAAAATTTGTCCTATAATAAAACACTTTCCAACTGGCTAGCAAATATATCAGCACATCCTTAAGGCCATGAAGCACTTAAACTCTGATAGCTTAGCATTAGTGAATCCCCAGCAAATATGTCACTTCTGGAACCAAATAAAACTAAACATGTTATAAACTTTACTGAGAAGCTCTGGACTTAAAAATCCCTTTATTCCCTGTTTTTCTATAGCTCTTTCATTGTCCATGACCTTGTTGTACTGTACCTCATAGACTCCTTGAGGCAGGCTTTGAGGTAGGGCATGCTCTTGATGTGCTCTCCACATGGGTCCTGGTCGGCAGGCACCACCTCTCTAATCTCCTGCAGTAACTTCCTCTGGGCTTCAGGGTTACGTGACAGGTTGAAAATAGCCCACAGCATACTGTTGGCAGTCTGAGAAACAAAAACACAGCGAGCAAGAGAGAGAGAGAGAGAGAGAGGGAAGAAAGGAGTCAGAGAGGGGATGTCACTTACTCGGGCAGCTACTCTAAGTGCATTCCTCAGTGGGGTCCTGAAAGGAGCTAAGGAATGTTTGAGGTTCCTCAAAGGCTCCTCAGTTACATCCACACCACATTTATGTTCTGCTTTGAAGCACTGTAACTGCAGCACCTGTTTGTACTGGAGGCTGAGCATTTTTTCCCTTTCTAAACTCGAGGGAAAATAGGCCAAAGGTAAAACATTTAAAAGTTAGCGTGAGCTTTTAGCCACATGTTGGTGCTGTTCTGGTGCAGGGCGATTTTATATCTTCTCGGTTGCTTTAACTGATAGAATGAGTTATAATAGCTTCAGATAAATAGTTGGACACACTCTTGCCAGTTATAAGCTAGAAACAGCAGCCAGACTGAGCCTAGCCTAGCATAAGCAGCTAGCCTCACTCTCAAAAGGCAAACTGGGAATATCATATGATTTATTGCACTAATTTCATATGCACGAAAACATTGAAGGACTAAAAAATTTAGGTTGAGGTTGCAGCTATGTCACCACCTGGAGGTACTCAATCAACAAGCATCAAATCAGCCTTCTAGCCAATGACTGCTCCAAACTAAACCTGAAACCTGTAACTGTATGGTTCTATATTTCAAGGTTTTGTGCTAATTTAACCCTTTACTGCCATATTTTACACATGAGTTTCAAATACCTCTGTCTTATCAATATGATAAATATTTTTCATTAAAACCTGTTTAAATAAAAAAAAAAAAAAAAGTTTTCTATCCCCTTGAGGATTATTAATTATTAAGTATTTTCGGCAATGAATGAATGCATATTTACTAAAAACTTTACTAAAGAAGTTGCAAAAACCACCCAATTTATCAAATGTGATACAAAATATAAATCATTAACAAAACGATTTGTCAATATTTTTTATGCGGATTTTGTTAAAAGGTTTAATAGACATCTCAGTTTGAAAAAAATAGAATTTTCTACCATTTTTTTTTTGGTGGGTCAGACTTTGAAGGGTTAAATATGAGACCTAACGTGGAGTTCAACAGGCTTAAAGGTGCTGGTAGCTTGAATTAGATATTGTTTTGATTTTAAGAAGCACATATCTCTGTGGTGTCACATACCGTTTCCACTCCTCCGATCTGCAGCTCCGTGATGGCAGCGTACAGCTCCTTCTTGGAGAGACAGCTGTTGTGTAAGATGTCGCCGATTAAGTCATCAGGAGCTGTGACGGCGTTCCTCTTCAGCTTCTTGTCGATGTAGACTTTGGCTGTGTAAACACAAAGCAGAGTATGTTTACAAGGAATGTCACTGGAGTCGGCGTGTTTCTGTCAAGTGTTGTGTGTCTTTTGGCTGGTTATGAAAAAGATTTGAATGAATGCCTCTTAATGACTAACAACAGCTACATGACAGTCAGAGACAAGGTGGATTATATCTTATTACAAATAATTTTCACCCATGCAGCAGGGAAAGTGTTCAGGGGTTAACGGCAAGCATTCATTACAGACTTTTTTAGAACCTCTAATAACAAAGTTAAGTTTCATTTGAAGGTTTGACATTCAAAATAAAGGCAGGTGAGATTTGGGGTGCCAGTTTAGCCCAGGTGGTAAAGCAGGCGCCCCATGTACGGATGCTACCAGCCTCGATCGATTCCCAGTCCTGATATCATTTGGTGTGGCTCCCCTGATCTTTCTCAACATTTTCTGTCCGTCCCAGCTTTCTTATCTATCAAAAAGCTTAAATACTTCCAGAACAAGAGCTGTAAAGAGGTACATCATCCTGCTTTGGCCATGGGGGGCGCCAAAATCATCCAGAGTTCCCCACAGTGTCGTAAAAGTTCAAAATTAAGTCTTTGGTTGTTTTTTTTTATTTTCTTAAAAGATTGGACTGTAAATTCATAATTTACAGGTTAATTGTTGATTTTTAGTTTTATTCTACATTGGTTTCAATGTTTTATTAATAATTTAAGTTCAACATAAAGAAATAAAATAAAATATTACAAAAAACATGAGACTTATGATAGTTGTTGATGTTCTGAGGCAAGTGGGAATATGTGAGGGCACTTTATGTTCTCGTGTCCAGCAATAAGGATATTAGGGGTTCATGCAACACTACCTGAGACCACATGATGTATCATATGTGATATAGCCCCCTTAGCGTATGCTCAAGTGTTCATATTTCAGACAAACACCAACACTTGAATCTTTTTAAATCGGCACACTGTGTAATTTATGTATCAGATTATAAGTGCTAGATGGTGGTTATACAATATGTTTAAGTAAGTTTCTATTTCTAAATTTGTTGGTCTAATGCCAAAACGTCCTTACATGACATCTATATGATAGCGATGGTGCGAGAGCGCGAGTCTATTTCTGTACAGCTTCTCCAAATGCACCCGTTTGATCCCTGACTGTTTGTTCGAGCTGTGACCTGAGGAGTGCTGAGCATCATGTAAATCACATGACACGAAAACATGACACACAAACTCCACGTGTGGTACGCAATCAAGGCAACAAATGAACTTATCACAAAGTGTCCTCAAGCACTTTTCCCTCGTGCGGCTGGAGTATTGTGTTGATTTGTGTGTTTGGTCGACAAGTTGTAACAGGCAGTATTCAAATAAACAGCTCCACCAGCATCATCTTCTTCCTCCCCTAAACCTCCAGCCTACTACAAATATTTGGCAGAGCTCTCCTTCTTAGGTCATGCGGTTTACTACAACTCTGGCGCCACTTGCCCTGAGTGCCAAGTACACACACACACACAGAAAAAAAACAGAGAGGCACCCAGTTCAAACCCACCCTCCCTCTTTATCTCCTCTATCTCCCCTCTGACTGGAACTGAGCTCAAACTGGTCCAAACGTCATGCAGAGGAGGGGACACACTGAACCAGCTTTGTGCAGCGTAGAATAAATGTGTGTTTGTGTTTGTACCTGTGCTGAAAATGCGGTCCCACGCTGCAGTGTGATCCCGCCATGTTTTGGTGTTGAGGTTCTTGTGCATCTTCACCGGTGTGACCATCATCATGCCAAACGTGCTCATCATCTGCAGAGGAAGACAAAGAGCAGACAATTTAAAGAAAAAAAACTTATCATGATCGCCTCTTTGTACAAAATCTTTGATGCAATCCTCGTCACAGCTTTCTTCTTGCACCCACTGCCCTGTGAGACCTTTGTGAGCCTCCACTTATCTTGTCCTGACTGTGTGTGAATGATATTGGTTTGGCCCAGTAAATACAGTGAGAGTGTCAGAGTGACACTGATGAACCCCATGAACTATGATCAGCTTTCTGCAGACTCTCTCACACACGCACACAAAGCAGATTTTAAGCAGAATAACAGCAGGTACTCACTGTTTTCACGGCTGTGATGAAGTTCATGGCTTCCTCGTTGACTTTTTCCTGCAGCAGACCGAATCTCTTGTCGTAGAGGATGAGACAGATGGCTGAACGATACAGAAAGACCCAGAATAAAAGTTAAATTCCTTTAATATTTGTACTTATCCACTTGTAGATATTTAAAAGTTAATTCAATGATAAACTTTAAACAAAACTAGCACACAAATAGTTTTTGATACCAGACTGTCATTAATAAACTTAATTTAGAATATTGCATGAATAACATAAGCCGGTTGATGGATTTAAAACAAGTTTGAGCCATCTTATAAGCAAAAACACTCAAACATGTCCTCCAGCACACAAATTTAAGAGCCTCACAGGGAGATTAAAAAGATCTTCGAGACATTTTATGGACTAAAAGGGAGATCAACATGATATCCAACCGATTAATCGAGTATAAGCACGCTCCAGCAGAAAAGCAGGTGAACTTACTCTCAAACGACCATTTATTCAGCTCGAAGTATAAGTCCTCAATCTTTCCATCAAGGTTTATTTTTCCAACTCTGTCAACAAAATCCACCAGCACCTGCATTCACAGACAAACTCAGTGAGTAATCGATCGTCAATGGGAGATTAAGCCGATAAAACGTCTGTAAAAGGAGGCTTACCTGGTTTATTTTGCGATCAAGCTTCACGACCTCTGTGGGCTTCATGAGTTTCTGCTGAAAGGCGCTCCTCACTCTCTGCCAGTCCTCTCCCTCCCTGCAAACACACAGTCTGGATCAGAGCGCGCTCACTGAAAACGTTTACTGCCCCGGATTTTTGTCTTGGCGAGCTTTGCGCATTTTCTGTCTAAACACAGGATGAATGGGAAAGCGTGCTTACAGGATGAGGAGTCCGTACGCCTCGTCTCTCATGTCTCTGTATGCTGTCCAGGGTTTGATCTCCAGCCTCTGGGGGTAGTTTCCCTCCTTTCTGTAGAGCGCCTCCAACAAGCAAGGTGCGCCAATGTGCACTGACTTAAAGGAGCCCAGCTTCAATCGGAAAATCTTACCAAATTTTTTATGATAATCAACCTGGGGAGAAAAAATATATACCTACACATTAAAAACACACTGAGAAGTGAAAGATGAAAGACATCAAACCCGTTTTTATTCCTCTGAAAGCACTTAATTGCAGGATTTAGCAAGAAAAACATGTTTAAAGCAGAAATAAACATAGTTCTGTTGGTGATTTTTGTCGTACCAGAGCCTCATGCTGTCTCGTCAGACCTCCTTTCCGCAGAATGTCAACCAAACTGCCCACCAGGGGCCAGTTGGTGGGTCCAGGGATCGAGTCCAGGCTGTGCGCTCTGAAGGCAGCGTGCGGGCAGCGCGCAGCCTCCACAGCATCCTTCTCCTCCAGGACGCACACTGAGGATGTGGGTTTGAAGTGCTGCAGCCCCACAGTCTTTTTTTTCAGCAGCTCCACGATCTGAGGAACTTTTTGGACCTGCGCCCTCATCCTCAAATCTGAATATTATTCTTTTAAAATAGCACGGATTGATCTAGTGTCACTCTGCTGCTCCTCTTTATTATCTTGGGAGTTTCTCGTTTCTTGGAAGTGTCACACCTTCACGCCATTATATATACCCTGAGAGTGTTTATTCCTGCCTGCACCGAACCAATCAGGGGCCGATCTTGTATGGTGTGGCTGTCGAGCCTACTATTCATTTACGGATACAAGTTGGGAGGATCGTATAACCCCAGAAAGACAGAGGAAGTGCCCCCCAGCCCCCCACCCCCCGGCTGTATAAATAAACACGGGCCACATCGAAGGTGACGCGGTTCGCTTGAACCGAGTTATAGAGCGACGCGCGACAAGAAGAACCGAAACTTTGGCAAAGCAAATACTACTGTCACACTTCTGCACCGTGGGCAAATATTTGACCGATTGCAGGGTGCGTGCGTACGCGCGCGCGCATGTGTGTTTTGGAGTGTATGTTCTCTTCAGAGGGGTGAAGGGGGGTAACTGGTAGTTCTCTTGTTGAATATTTGTCACATTAAAGATATCTTGTATCTTTGAGTTTGGGAGGTTGCTAATTTTTCTTTCCTTAGTTTTTTATTATTTATTTATTTATTTATTTATTTATTTATTTATTTATTTATTTATTTATTTATTTTAAGCATGAAACGTCCTCTTTAACGTCCTCCATCCAGAACTTTCCATTTGGCCACTCATGTTTAATCCAAATTTTCTGTCCAGTCCTTGAAAACAGCCAGCAAACAATGAGTTAATAACCACAAACACCAAAACTCACCACATGAATATCTTATTTATCATTTTTTTCGACAAGACTTTTCTTTGAATGGTTTATTAGGTTGACCTGCAGTGGAATACCATATGGATTTCACTCTCCCTGCTTTTATGCACACACACACACACACACACACACACACACACACACACACACACACACACACACACACACACACACACACACACACACACATCCCCTCTGAGCTGGCATGACTCGAATAACCAGCACAGGGCCCCCCATGTTGTTACCCTGTAAAAATGTTCATTCACACACTCTCAGGTGGCATCAGAGCGACTCTGACCCATGTACGCTGCATACTGAAGACTGAGTAAGAGCTTCCTCTGGTGTAAAACACACCTACAGTAACATCTCCCATCACCTTCAAGGAAAAACACCACATGTATCACAAAGCAATCTTTTAGACAGTTGAAATCGGCAGTTAGTACATTCACTCACCTTGTGTCACTTTAGAAAGGCTCTATATTTTTCCGTTAAACACACTTTTTTGTCATCTCTAGGTGAGCTAAGTTGATAAGATAGATACCTCTTGCCACGGCCAATCTAGGATCAAAACCTCGACCTCAGCCGGATTAGCAGTTTTGCTGATTTATTTCCCCTCTAGAAGAGCCATATTAGTTATTTACCACAGTTTCTAGTCTGAAAACGAAGTGAATCTCAGAAAAGAAAGTAAGGAAATTTGTGTTTGGTGGATAAATTTTGTCTTAACATTTCTCTTTGGCAATAAATCAACCTGTTTATTTCCCTTTTAAATGGTTTGTAAGGACCATGCATTCGTGGGATGAGTGGCAGAGTTGAGTATGTGGGTTGCATCCATGAAAAATTTGCCAAATCTTCTCTGCCAATGCCAAACGGCTGATCCCGTCGTTGACTCTTGTTTGGTGTGTTTGATGATTTAAGTCTGAAGAAACAAGACATATTGGCACTTTATTCATTTAACAAACATCAGGTGCCCAGCTGTCATCTCCTGGTGGTACCAGCAGCTAAAAACAAGAGTCAGTAGCAACAGAAGAATAAGTAGATTTATTGCCAAGAAGCATTGTCACAACAAAGAAATAATCTACCAACCACCCAAGGGTCTTTCAACAAGTGCTCGAAACATCTACTCAGCACTTCACTGATGGACTATGAAGATGTTTTCTGGTTGCTGCCCTTTTACCTGTTGTATTATTTCTTATTTGAGTTGATATATTATTTCATTTGTTTAATAATTCTAATTTGTCTGGTTCATGCAGCTCAGGCATGTTGTCTTGGAGTGTGCCTGTACAGCCTCACGGTTGATATGTACTCATTATCATTGTTATGGCTAGTAGATGGCTTCTGTCTCTAGTTTATGTCATTCACGGTTGCTTAGTTTAACCCGTAGACTGTGTAATGAACTGACATAATCTCCGCAACGTCACCCATCTGTTTCTAAAATGTACTTCTGAAGCAAAACGGCCGGCGCGGCCATATTGGAAATGAGGCAGGCTGTGAGTCTCCACAGTAAAAACCAAAGGATGCTCCACAGTCACGTGATCTGAGCTGTGCCTCTGAGTGGATGAACTCACAATCTTAATATTGTCGAATCTGCCGAGTTATAAAGAAATTCACCCCCCAGTGTGTGCTGTGAGCAAAATTAGCAATTTAGACATTAGACAGGAGACATTCTTTGTACAAGGCTTTAAATATGCTTATTTTGGCCATGAAAAAGGCTTTTTTTGGCTTGGTGTGTACGTGACTTCCGGTAGCAGACAGCAGACTTTAGCACTTCTGCATTGTCTCATATTTTCAGGACCAAGGTTGGCGCTTGGTTTAACCCAACCACTGTATAGGTGTAGCCAATGACTGTTCTGAAAGTGTACTGTACCTGGATATCAGGGCTCTTTCTGAAGGGACCAGCCCTGTGAACTTTCCATGTGACCAGAATACATGCTGAACTGAGAATAGTTCCTCTTCATGTGATTCTTGGGAGGTGTTCGATCTCCAGTTTTGAGACCAGGCGCCCCATGTACAGAGGCCACAGCCCCTGTTTTACTGGTCGTAGAATCAGCTCTTGTTGTTGAACATCCATCTGCTGTGGCTACACGATGAGAGAAAGTGGGTTAGATGGAGGGACAGAAAGAGACCGATGGATAGATACAACCAAAAACAACCAAGCAGGGATGGAAACACTGACAAAAAAATCCAACAAATCACAAAACTTAAAGGCAATGAGAGCTGGATTATTCTTGGATAAATGGCGATCAGTGAAGAGAAACTAACAAAGAAATATGACCCCTTTCATTTGCTCAGTCAGCTCAAGTGTTGCATCATTTTGGATTGGCTAAAGTTTCTTTGGGAATCACAGGAGCTAACTGATACTTGTAGTACCATTTGCAATAGCCTAATCCAACTAAGAGGTAACGAAGATATTGAGTTTTGCTAATGATGATATCTTTAACATCTTTAAAGGCTGATAGGGTTCTGAGTGAGCCTGCAGACAGTCTCAGATTAGAGTAATAAATCCATTTGGTAACATCATACTGGGAGGGTTTCCCAACAAAGAGAAGGTTAATCAGGAACTTTATAAATGAAAAATCAATCCAGTCAATCTAAAACTATGGCCTTGTTTCACTGTATTGAGTGTTGGCTTTCATTTGGTGTTTAAACTGGAAACACTGTTGGGGGAACTAAAACTCTTGTATTGCTGAGCAAAAAAGTAAAATGTTGGTGTTTTTTGTGTAAAAAAAATGACTGTACAACTCTTATAGATAGTTTGGGATTCCTTTTGAGTCAGCATACAAGAGATTTTAACCATAAATTACATATTCAGTGATCTCTCAGATTATAACGCTCTTGTGCTCACCCCTCTTGGCCGGGAAGTGACAATGGCGTTTGAGGACAAGAAGCTTCTGTGATGCATGAGTAGGATCCTCCATTCGTCATTTTTTAACTATTAAAAATTTCCAACATTTTTTTTTTTTTTTTGGGGTGGCTGGAGCCTATCCCAGCTGTCCTATCACAGGGCTGACGCATAGAGACAGACAAACTTTCACGCTCACACTCACACCTACGGACAATTTAGAATCACCAATTAACCTGATGAGCACGTTTTTGGACTGTGGGAGGAAGCTGGAGAGAACACTCAATCAAATCTAAGCTTACTTTGTGGCATTGTAAAAATCTGTAATATACTTTTGTGTGGATTGTTTCATCATGAGACAAATATTGCAGATTATTTTGTACACATGTGCTTAAACCTCAAACATACAAGAGCAGCAGAGGATCATTAAACAATGTAAGATCATAACAATTTGACTTCAAGATACGAAAGGTGACGAAATAAAGGGAATTAATTGTTTACAAAGGTTAATTCTATAAATTAACTTTAATAAACAAACTGAAAAAGCTTTTAAAGGTGGGATATATTAAATATCTATGTATCAAATAAGTGCTGTCATTCAACTGTGTTAATTTTTCACAATTTGGACTGAAAAGTATCTTTGAAATGTCATAAATCTGATTAAAAAGGGTGCAGCATCCCTGGATTTGTATCATTGTAACCTGTGGTTTTGGAGACAGCATCAAATCTAATAACTTTTTTTTGCACTGTTACTTTGACTTTTAAACACTGGAGTAAACAAACTATTTAATTTAATACCAGCTTGAACTCTTGAAACTATTATAGTTGAATTTAAGATTATCGGAGAAAAACAGAACAGATAATGATGAGAAGATGTTAGTTAGAAAACAACTTATGAATCAGAGGAGTCAAAGATGAACTATTTAAAATAAGTAAGGCCAGCACTTATTAAGGGCAGGTTTTAAATTTTAAAGGTCCGTTATTGACAATCAGGGAAGGTCATATTGTGGCGAGTAAACGTAGATTCTCTCTCTGTAAACAGCATAAAGGTTAGAGGAACAGGTTATTGTGCAAGTTTCTACCTCAGGACTTTCACCTCTTGGTGTCCCGCTGTGCGCTGCCATATTGAACGCGGTAACACTGGCAGTGTCACTGACAGCTGGCACTGCGCATGGTGCAAGTCATTGAGAAAACATGTTTTCTCGTGATGTTCTCTGTGGGCAAACAGAGCTACGCAACACTCTCCTCTGTGGCCTTGTGTAGGATATTTGACTGCCTGTGTTTGTACTGTAATAAATATGTTACGGAGCATATGCATTTAAGCTGTTTGCTCAGTTGGGGTACTGAGTTTGTGTCTGACTTGATATGTTTTGTAATGTTGAGTAAAATGTCAGCCTTCAAGTCAACAAAGGCTCTACTGCTTCTTGTCTTTGAGCGAGATATATATGAGCTTTTAAGGCGATCAAAGCTCCCGTAAGGAGTTTCAAGTGACTATAAAAGTTGGCACCAGAGTACTGAATTGATTACCTTTTTTGTGTTATAAATCTATAGGTCTAAATCCCAGTTTTATGTTGTGTCAGGCTTAGTGGCTACCCTCCACTAGCCAGGTCTGATGTCATAATCCAATAATGCTCTACTACCTGGATGTAAACAAGCATGAATGATTGATCTTCTAACCCATAGTTTGGAGGTATTTCGATTTAGAAATAAAAGATAAAATTGTGTGTAAGCTGTTTTTAAGTTGACCACAGCAGTGTGTAATCAGCACGGACTTGGGGTCATTACCCAGTAAACCACCCAAGGTTGGTGGGGCTAGCTCTGCTAATGTTAGCCAAACTCAGAAAACAATTTTAAATGACTCTGTGAGCCCACATTAAATAAATTACTGAGTGTTTTCTTTTTCTGTCAGTTAAAAAACAGTTTGTTTACAAATATTCCTACTTGGGGAATTTTAATTTATTATACATTTGTATATTCATTAGCTGTACAAGAACTCAGAAACTTCAGTAACCTGTTTTTGTAACATCTTTTAAAGCTCCTGTGAGGAACTTTTTATTTGTGGAGATTTTGGCACCCTTTCTGGACTAAGCAGCACCTTGTATGGTTGTTATTTTTCTCCCACACGTGTAAGTATTGTGGATTGCCACAAAATCTTTCTAAGCGGAAAGTAAAAAATAAAGTAATAATCTGACACCTACCCCTTCCCATGGTTTTCTGGTATCAAAATATGCCATTATGACACAATCCCTCTTCTTGTTGATGCTCTTGTTTATTTTTTTAAGGCATAAAGACAGTCAAATGTTAAATTCAGTGTGTTTCATAACAAAGTTAAAAATGCTCACGGGAGCTTTAAACACAGAGATTTTTTATTTTTTCTCTTTTCTTTTTTAATTTGATAAGCATTCAGAATCAAAAAACACACAAGACAACATTGTGACCCAGGTCCCTAAGGAACATCTACAGTGCTGATATGATATCTAAAACTTTTGCTAGCAATAAAATCAAACCTGTAAATATGAAAAACAACTTTAAAACTTGAATGGTTAATAATTTTACAAAAAAAAGAAATTGTAGCTTTCAGTTTTCTCTGTTTCAGATTCATAATATGTCAGATGTTCGTTTATCTTACTGCCTTGTTGATTTGCTCAGGATGAAATTGCAGCGTCCTGATTTGACTGGACACCTCTGATTGAATTCCTGAGTTTTGACCCACTGAACCTTCATCCCTCATCTCCTCATCTCCTCTTTTACATCTCACTTTGATCACCCTGCGACTCAATCTTTCCTGTTTCTTCCACTCAGCAGGGGCTCTACAGTCAGGACAAATTGATAAGTGATGAACCGAGATAGTGGAGGGGGAGAGGGGCAGCAGGAGTCATCAGCATACAGGGCAGGCAAACCTGATGACTGTCCAAATTGACTGACAGGTCAGCGAGTTCGGTGATCAGGGTTTGGAGCCGAGGTTAGACTCAGTGAGCTGGGCCGCAGGCACATGGGACGGCACAAAGATGCACATTCATACATGAAAGCACAGAGCGGGACCACCAAGCGCCTGGAAAAATAATGTAGAGGCCACATAGGAGGAGATTAGTCGGGGTCCATGCATGCTAGAGATCAAAATGCTTCGTACAGTCACATCAGCTTGAGCAGTCATGTAACGTCGCTGACCTAGAATGTGTGGTGCCCCTTTCCTCAAAGCCTGGCCTTACACTAAGAATGAAAATATTTACAACAGACTAGGAGTGAAGCAATGCAGGGAGCACCCCTCTTCCTCCGCCTCCTGGCAGTGTTTTTTGCCCTTCATCACACTGACTCTCTGTGCAGCAGCAAGGCTCTCACAGAGCTGACAGAGATGTTCCTAAACAGTCTCGACAGTGCCAGCAAAAGAGATCCAGCCTTGCTGTTTAACAACTTTTTTACACTCATTCATGGCCCTTGAATGCGTCTCGATTCGTTGCACACATTCCTTTGTGGCCTTGATTAAAATTCTTGATGCTGAGCCAGTGTAAATGTCATTCAACATCCAGATATGTGACGCTAAACTAACGAGGGATTAATTTATTTGATGGCTCTCACAATAGTCTATACATTATTGACTGAGGCCAGAAAAGTAGGTCATTCCTATTGATAGATATGATGGGGAAGGGCTGGAGCTGCAAAGAAGGAGATCTCCGTGAACTTAGTGACCTCCTCACACACACTGCTGCTGCTGTTGCCTCCTGGCTGGGGCTCAGTATCTGGGTCAGGATTTCCCTGGATGGAGAAGGGCCCTCCTCCCTCCTCTCTGACAGCAACAGGCTGAAGGAATGGAGAGCTCATGATAAAAGAGAAGTCACAGGATTGTTACTTCTAAAAGGGGGAAATGTCAATCAGATATCAAATTGGCGAATGATACAAAAAATAAAAATAAACAAAAATGCGTCCATTTTATTAATCACTACTGTGGCTCAAACTCTTTGTAAAAGTTGTGATTTTATTTTGAAAGGATTAGTCATCAGAGGCCGAGGTGATTGAGGTGAAGTGTTGTAAGTTGAGCATAGGTCCTGATGCAGAGTTCACTGGGAGAGTACAGTCAAAGCTCTGTGAGCTAAATGAACCTTGTGTCCTCTAAACTCATGGTAGCTCTCTATAGTTAATGTAAGGGCTCCAAGAGAGAACAAACTGGGCCTTGGCTGGAAATCAGGTGTTGTTTTATTTGCAAATTTCCCAGTGCAACTGGGGTAAACGACAGCTTATTAGGACGTGCATGTCAAAATATACTTGCCAAAGAAAAATCTTCTCGAATGTGCAGAAATTTAAAGCCTCTAAAGCTGAAATTTGGCACGTGTGGATATAAAGCAGGAAATTGATTCTGGCAAAACTCTGTTGTAATTGTGGAAATCTTTTTTTACATCCTAATGGTAATAATAAATCATAAAAAATACTATTTGAGGGCTTCATCTGCCCGAGCTGAAGAGTAGGGCAGTGAACAGAGCTGGAAACTTGGAGGATATCGGGAATGACACGTAGGTTGTAAATGAGCACAAGCCACCTGACCAAGGACTCCAGCCTCTTGGCATGGGGTGAGCAATTTAACCAGTAAACCAAACATGCTCTGAGTTAGCTGTTGGTGAATCATGCTAAAGCTGTCCAGCATACACTCTGCTTTTTTTCCTTCAGTACTGCTTCACCAAACCAGAACGAGCCAATTAGCAACGCCACATTGTTGGTACCTAAAGTCTCCAGTCAGATAACTTTATCCAAGCAGAAAGTCGAGTAATCATCATTAGAATTATTATTCTTGGTGCGTTCAGATCACTCTTTTAGTATTTCTGAAGATTGCAAAACAAAAACAGAAGATGGATATCTTAATTCTAGCTTTAGCTGCAGGAGTAAAGTCAAGGTCAAAGTAATCTTTGATTCCCAAGCACTCAGAAACAGATGTTTTTATTGCTTGTTGTTCTGAGAATAATTCCTTTGAGACACAAATTACTACAGTGGCAAATGATGTTTGAAGCGAATTTTGCTGTACTCAAGACCAAAGAGAAGAAGCTTAAGGATCTCCGATGTAGGGTGGCTGAAGTCTGCTAGTGTAACTCAACCTTCATTGAATCCTTCTGTAAATTTTGGCATGAAGTGTGGCGGCAGTATGGCCGAGGGATTAGATTGCGTATTTCTTGAGTTTGGCTCTTGAGGGACCGTTTACACAACAATGGTTTTAGGATGAAATGCAAAGGTATTGTTGTGTTTTGGCCTCTGGTTTACACAAATACGTTTCTTTTAGCTGATCGTAAATGGAAACTTTTAAAACAGCCTCCAGAGTGGAATTTTTCCATAACACTGTGCCCATCGTTAGCAAACAGTCAGAGTCCTCAGTGGTAACAATGGTGTCTTGCTCCGCTTTGTGCATTATATTTTCATCATGGCAACTTAAATTACCACGTGCAAATTGACGACAACAATAGTAACAATGGCCGACTACCGTGTTGTGCTGCTGAATCTGGCGAAACTGCTGACTGCCTTTCAATAAAAGGTGCATCTGTTGAACCATTTCTTCAATCAGCGAAGTCACATTTGATATACCCACCAGATGATCAGACCACCTCTACTTCGGCAAAGGGATACTAAATGACACTTGGGTCTATTGCCAACTACAGGCCTGGCATGTATACTACAGTGTTTTCAGTCCCTCAGCTTTCCATGTAAACGCAGATTTTTTTCACTGTTTTTTGTGATTTCAGGTTAAACGCTGACGTGTAAACAGCCCCTGAGAGTGTGGCCCATGTTCCAATTCATGTCAATCCTCACACTCACCCAGTGTCCTGCTTTGTCCACTGTCCTGTTCTCTGATTAAAGGCATAAAAGCCTTACAAAATAACTCAAAGAAAAACAGAAGGTAAGAGGATGAACCACCGAGTTGAGTCAGCATAAGACAGAAGAGACTGTTAAAACACCGCTCATCCTCACATGATTGGACCTGCCGGTACAAAATCCCAACTTCCCACAAACCAGGCTGGGATTTTTATAGTGCATGCTCTGCAGTATCCTGGGATGTGAGTATGAATACAATTAAAAACTGAGAAGAGATCCATAAAAACAAGATAATCACAGGATTGTGCACTCTCAAGTGAGATAATCTCATACTATTATTGTAAAGTGCATAGTGTAATGATGCTTTTGCATCAGAAGCTCAACTTTAAATCTCAATGATTAGGGCTGCAGGTTTGAAGCCATTTAGTGGCTGTGGAGCTTTGAGGAGCAGTGATTGAATCTTTTCAAAGACAGGACACTTTGAGGAGAAATGGTGACAGTTTAAAAGCAAAAAGTTACAGCCGACTGTTCTGCACAGCCCTGAATTTTCGGACTTCCTGTGTCATCTGTGCTGTGACTTGTCCTCTCCTTTAAGATTCTCAAGACTGTATGGACCAAATTTATCTCGAAGTGGACACCACTTTGACTTGAAACAGATTTTTTTTACAGAAAAAAAACCAAAGCCTATTAAAATTATTGTAAATGTTTGACATTGGCGGAGAAGATTCGGCAGTTTTCTCCATTGGTTCATCCCATATACGCAGCTCTGCTGCTCATCCCACAAACAGATGTTCATTACAAATGTGCCATCACGTTGGACACAAATAGGCTTTCCAGTGGTATAGGGTTTAATACCAAGAAGTTTTTGTTACAGTAAAGAAATAATCTACCAAACACAGATTGCCTTACTTTTTGTTCTATGTAAGTTGTACTGAGAAGAGCTGGGATTGGCTGATGGTCTTTAACTCTACAGGTAGCATAAACGTCTTGTAAGAACAGAGAATATCTGACCAAAGGTGAACCCAAAAGAAAAAACAGTTTTACTGTATTTGCTGCCCTACTTTTGTGTGCATTCAGCCAATAAGTTAACAGGTATGTCCGTCTGTAGAATTTAAAGGCCCTGTAGTGAAAGAGTGCAACAAGTGCAACAAGTGCAGCTGTATTTGACGAGGTCGGCGGGGGCAGTGGAGCTCTTTGGTGTGTTGTTTATTATTTGTTTCTGTTTGTTCTGTAAACAAATTCAGCAAAGAGAGGCCGTGAGGATGATGTAACGTCATCTTAATCTAGGTTTGTTTAACGTCACTGAAATAAAAGTTGTACAAATTAGCTCATCGTGCATTTATTACTTCAAATCAAAGTGATCAAAACAATTATGAGACTTTAAGATGGGAGAGAACCGGTCACACGTTATGTCACCGTGCCTTTCATGGCCCCATATCAACTCGTTGATTACATCGTTGGCACACTCGGGCACACTTTGACCTCTCCGCTGACCTGAGCCTCAGAGGTAAATTTGCCAAAGTTTTGACCCCCAGATACAGTATACCCCCATGGCCCCACAAACTCATCGCCCTGCCTCTGTTATCTTATCATTATAAACAGAAGCTCTGTGTGGATGTCATCATGCACTGCCGTCCTGTCAGCCTGCCTGCTGGTGGGCATACAAAAGAGGCCGAGCGAGAAGGTACACAGAGAGGTTTGCAAAACAATAGCAACATCGAGTTTGAGCTTCAGAGAAAACGTCCTTCGGTGGGGCCAAGTTTAGTTCATGTAGTGCACTCAAAAAAATGAAACGTTGACTTAAATTAGATTTATTATGTCAACTGGTTCCATGTAAATGTAAATGTAATGTTTAATTAAAGTCAGAGTTTCATTTTCTGAGTGTGTGGAGAGCAACACACAGATTACCACTCACTAACAGATCACCAGCAACTTTAGAGTCAACAACACCCTCATCAACGAGTCTGTCCTCCATTTCTGACATCCAGTGTGTTTCCTGTTGAGTTTCCACAGTGGCTGTCTGTGGAGTTTCTCCCACACTACTTGTTGTCACTGTAAGACGCTGATAGTGAATCTGTCAGCCTGGAATTTGCTGTGGGGGTATTTCGGCCTAGGGGTGCCGGTCTCTCTGCATGTTTTGAAAAGTAGATCACGGGCATCAGAGGAAGATGCTTTGACTGATCACTTTCTGTTACGTAATCTAGATTATGTTGACAAGCTTCTTGAATTATGGGCTGTACTGTATGTTTTGTAATGTGTTGGAACAAGGTGCTGCTACTTGTGACAGACACATTCTTGTAAAAGAGATTTTTAATCGCAATGAGGTGATCCTGGTTAAAGACAATGAAAAAAAAAGTCAAAATGATGCTAAAATACAACTCTGCAGGGTAGGACGGTCTGTGCTCTCAAAATATTCTTCAGATGTTGGTCCCCAGAGTTAGGACTGAATTAGGAAAAAAGGCTCTTAAATATGCTACTCCTTATTCTTGGAACAACCCTCCCATTGAAAATTATTGTTGACAGGTCCAGGTCCTTAAAGGATGGCGTCAGAGTTCGTCATTCATAGATGACACCCGTCTGTTTCTGAAACAGTTTTTTGAAGCAACACGGCTGGCACGGCCATATTGAAAGCCTCCACAGTAACAGCCATAGGGCACCCGGCAGTCACGTGAGCTGAGCTGTGCCTCTGATTGGATGAACTGGCGCACTTGATATTGTCAAAACTGACGAGTTAGAAAAAAATTCACCCTCCTTACAGTGCGTGCCGAAAGGGAAAATTAGATTTCAGATGGGAGACATTCTTTGTACCAGGCTGTAAACATGCTTATTTTGGGCGCGAAAATTTGCTTTTTTGGGTTGGTGTGTTTGTGACTTTAGGTACTTCCGGAGCCAGCCTCAAGCGGACACTCGATAAACTTCAGGTTTTAGCACTTCTGTATTGTCTCATATTCTCAGACCGGAGGTTGCCCCTTGGTTTTTATTTGTGCTTCTGTTGCTTTGGAGCATCAGGTCTTGATCTGCAGGACAGTACTTTGTCTCGAGGTCAGTTGAGCCGAAGTAGGATGCTTGGTGAATTTAAGATGAGGCATCTAAAGCATATTCAAGCTGGCTATATGGCGACCGAAAAGACAATTTGCAAATGTTTGAAATACTTGATAGCTTTCCAGAAAGTGCAACTGAGGAATATCTTTATGGCTGAAATACACCAGATGCGTCTGCAGTCCAGCTACGCTCCACTAAGGCAAAGGGTTAGATAGGTTTCCATTCAAGTCAGTGTGTCAACTTACACTGGATCCGCTCCGCTGTGGTCTGGCAGGTCGCTGGCAGCTAATACGCAATCATCAGTCAACAGATCAGAGGCTATCAAGGGCCAACAGTGAAAAACATGGACAAGGAGAGGCTCAAGAAAAGTAATTTATAAAAGTTGGCAGAAGCACAAAAAGTAGGAGCAAAATGTTCTACTTGAAATCCCTCCACAGGATCAATACATCGTGCGTGTTTGTTTTCTTTTATTCTATATCACATACATACTCGTGGGATCTCGAGTGTCACGTCTGTCACTCCAGCTGTCTGTCATGAGGCTTCGGACTGCAAAACCTCTGCAAGTAAGAAAACTTTTTTAATTTCATTCAACTTCAACAAAGCCGCTTTGGAAGAATGCCATCAAACGTTTTTGACTGCCAGCTGCTCCCATCTCCACTTTTAACATCTGAGTTTGAGTTTCTGGCAGGGCTAAACCATCGGGGTGAACTTAAGGTAAAAGGAAAAGAACAAACTCTGACACATCCAGTCCTGTAACTGATGTAATTTTGGTTTAAAGGAATGTCATCACTTCCCAGTCTTTTCTCACTGCATGTTTACAGGTGCTGACAGCGTCAGTGGATGCCAAATAACTTGTCTGTACATAGTGTACGTACAGTATATATTTGAGTCTGCACACCCATGGATTGAATGAACTGATGGGAATGCTTCAAATGTGACTCACCTCCATCTAACCCCTCTGAATATGGTTCTTTATGAAGAATGTGTGTGTGTGTGTGTGTGTGAGAGCGAGAGAGAGGATGAAATAGTGTCAGAGAGACGAGCATAAAACCTTCTTTTTGGAGTAAAGTGTTGTTTACTACAGAATGACGGAAACTTCTGAACTCATTTAACATCTGCTTCAATAACAACCAGAGACCCCTGGCTGCACACAAAAAGCTCTAAAGCACATTTCCAGGAAAAGCAGTGCGCCCCACTCTTGCATGACTTACGGCCTGTGTTACGTCTCATTCAGAAAGAGAGAGTGAGTAAAAACAGCAGGGCCCCAAAAGGAGGCTTTTCAGGAACACGCGAAAGAGCAAAGCAGAGGGATGTGAACACACCCTGCCGCTCACTGGCTGAAAAACATTCCTGAGTGTACAGTAACAATATCGAGTTTCACTGGGAAGGCAGCCACATCGTCAATGACGTAGTAAACACAAGGAGAGGACCTCGGAAATGAGGATAAAAAAAACCATCAAAACAAGCGTGTTGAGACACTGCAGTAGCTCACACTAACCTCCCTCTTAGTGGGAAAGTGTGTCGTGTTTTGTTTTCTGGGTGTGGGAGTTCACTTGTGGACACAGATAAAGGCCGAACATGTTTTTGCAAATGCTTTTACTTTGGTAGGAAGAGTTGTGCAAGTGTGTTTTGATCTCTGTTCCTACAGATTTATTGGACCCATTAGAGCAAATGGTATAGAACAGAGACGGAGGGATAGGAAAATAAATCAGCTGAGCCAAACTTTCTGGTTACAGAGGCAAAAGAGCTCCCTGGGTTGTGGATAGATAATTGTTTTTTTGTGTGCGTGTGTGTGCGTGTCCGCTGCCGAGAACACCCAGTGAGCGACTTTAAAGAACACACTGTGTTCCCAGGTCGATTGTCTGTTATCTAAATCACAGATGAAAAACACATTTCTCTGTTTAGTCCCCTTTGAGCTATAAAATGATTCATTCTTTCATCATGGTTTATCATGTTTTTAACCACAACCCAGACACATATACATATTTTGCATTTTAAAACCTTTTTTCCCAAAGAGGGTCACATCTGATTTCTGGAAAATGACGAATCTGGGCCAGCAGCGCTTACTGACAATTTTACTCAATGTGAAAGTCACATGAACGCTCTGTTTGTATTCCTTTGAGTGAGTTTTCATCATACTGGATCCATCATCACAGACTGATGAAATCAAACCTCACCTGTCCCTCAGGTGTCTCTTAATACCAGATGATAATTGGTCAGTGTAACATGCTGCATAAACATCAGCAAACGCTGCTTCTGACTAAGGAAAATGTTCTCCAGTAGGGGGCGATACAGGCAAAATATGTCAGGGTTTTTTTTGGCAGGATCATAGACCGTATAATTAATGGACGTAACCTCCACGACATCAACCGTCTGTTTCTGAAACAGATTTTTGAAGCAAAACGGCCGGTGCGGCCATATTGGAAATGAGGCGGGCTTTGAGCCTCCACAGTAACAGCCATAGGACGCTCCACAGTCACATGAGCTGAGCTGTGCCTCTGATTGGACGAGCTGGCGACCTTAGTATTGTCTAAACTGCTGAGTTAGAAAATAATTTACCCTCCATTTTTTGTACCAGGCTGTATTTCTGCTCTGAAAACAGCTTTTTTTTGGCTTGGTGTGTTTGTGACTTCAGGTACTTCCGGAGCCAGCCTCAAGCGGACACTCAAGGAACAGCAGACTTTAGCACTTCTGCATTGTCACATATTTTCAGACCAGAGGGTGCCACTCGGGCAACACTACAGTGTGTCAGGATCTGGATTTTGCCAACAACATTCCCAGCCCAAAATATTTTTTGTCCTGCATTCTGAACCATTTTATGCACCATTTTTTTCTTTTCTCACATTTTCACATTATGATAAATACATGTATTTAAAGACTTCAGCTTTAAGAGTTGTTGAGTTTGTAGCCTTTGCACCACCCAAATGTGGTTTAATGAGAAGTTACGAGATATGTTTGGTTTTGTTTGTGCACCTGACAGAAATCATAAATGTATGCATAATTTAAAACATGATTTTTTTTCAGTGCTTTGATTAATACATTGTAAGATGAAAGCTGGGGGCTGTCTGAAAACGGACCTTTGGCTTGGCTTTAGGCATGCTTGGTGCAGAGGTAGGAGGTACTTTCAAAGATTTTATTTTGTAAAATAAAAAGATGAATTTTTTATATATTTATATTTCTGGGAGGATAACACTGCTCTGCATTATGAAATATGCAGGAATGCAAGTAAGAAATGTCTGATTTGTGCAGACATCCAGTGATACCCCAGTTAATGTTGAGGAATCTGCACATTTCAGGAGTTCAGCTTTTTATTGTTTGTGTGCCTGTTGCATTCAGGTTTCATGAATGTGAAACTGTGCAGTCAGTTACCATCCCTCCAGTTAACCTTTCTGACTGAGTTTCAGGCTCAGATGACTGGTAGTGACTTGCTCTCCAAAATAGTGCTCAGCTGGCTTTTGTGATATATTCGTCTACCGACATCAGTCTGACTGTCTGCGCCTGTATGCTTCGCTCGTGGTTGGTAGCTCAGACTTGAGTATGGTTAAATTTCAATCCTGTATGGCACAAAGAGCATGTTACTTCTTACTTGTCAACTGTGCCACGAGGAACTGCGATCAGGTGAAATACAGCGTTCAAAAGTGCTACGTGTTGCTCCATCACGGCGCCAGTAAGAGCAGGAGGGCGCAGACGTGTCTTAACTAAGATGTGCCAAAAGGGAAACATAACAAGCAGTTGTAAAACTGACACAGTTTCAGACTTTAATAGCATCATGATTGCTGTAGTATCACTGAAAGGCCTGATTCTGTTATATAATAACAAGCACAACAGTTTACAAGAAGATCCCTGAACCCTTGTAACCCTCAGAAGCAGGAATGTGTGTGTGTGTGTGAGAGAGAGAGAGAGTGAGTGTGTTTCATCTGCATTTCCAGATGTTTTAGAGCTCCTCCATTATTCTGACCATAATGGAAGCATTACTACCCAGGGTCCAATGTTCCTCAATGTTCCTTAATATCCTCTTAATACAACACATTAAAGAGAGCTTTCAGGGTGTTTTATGTTCTCTGCGATGTTTTCCTGCAGGTCGGACCTTAAATTTATGTTTCTCTGGGTAAGTGTGCTGAAGCCATCAACTCTTTTTCAACCCGTGTTGTTCTCTTTGTGCTCTCAGTTCTTCTGGAAAAGGAGCTCTGCTGACTTTAGTCGGGGTGTAACAGATCATAAATACCGAAGTTCAGATCAGATCCTGGATTTGTGTCCAGATCAGGCTTGAAGGAAAAAATCTTGTTGTGTAACTTTTGTACTGCTCACTTAACCATGAGTGTTTGTGTTCATTTTAAGGAACATTTAACCACACTGTTTCTCAATGATGTGTTACATACTCATTTTTTTTCACTTCATAATCATTGCCATGGCTCCAATAATTCATAAAACCAACCATATAATCCTCAACTTCCCTTTTTTTTTTTTTTTTTTGGAGAGAGTTTTTGAAGTAGTGAGTAAAACAGTCTCTGATGTGAAGAGCTCCATCGTTTGAATAGTGTTTTACCCTCCAGCTAGGAACACCAACATTACAAACACTAACCAGAAACCTTTCTGTTGTAACAAATCTGCTTTTTATCGTCTGAGCACTGACAATGTTGAGCACGTAACATGTGCTCACAGTTCATTAAGCAGATGTGTTTGTGTGTCTTTGCACAGGCTGCTTCTGCAAAACACCTGTTCAGTGAGATAAACACGACAACAAACAAAGAGCCTGCATTCAGGGACCTTGTTATCAGTCCTCCTCAGCACTGAACACACTGCTGTTCAACTACTTCAATGTAGGTTTAGGGGATTTTTTTCTGTCAGGCACACAAACAAACAAAGTACAACCAGTAACATCTCACTAAACCACATTTGGACTGTGCACAGGCTACTTGTAAAAAGCTAAAGCTCTGCACATTCTGCAGAAACTCAACAACTCTTACAGCTGATGCCTTTGAATGAACTAATTCATCATGATGTGAAAATGTAAGGGTTCAAAAAGCACATCAGAGAACTCAAGACTAGGTTAAAGTTATAAAACAGGGCAGTAAAGGTAAAGAGAGGTGCATAAAAGTCGCTCAGAATGCAGGATAAGAAATAGTTTGGGCAAAAAATGTTGTTTTGAGTCAAAATACTCTGAATACAAAAAACAATCCTGACAAAAAACAGATCCTGTCATGTCCTGTCCTGACATATTTTCCCCGCATCACCCCCTAATGGAGAATATTTTCCTTGGTCAGAAGCAGAGTTTGCTGATGTTTACGCAGCACGTAACACTGCAGAAAACTGACCACTTATCATCTGGTATTAAGAGACGACTCAGGGACAGGTGAGCTTTGATTTTATAAGTCTGTAATGATGGAACAAGGGTGTTCGACTACACCTAGTGATGAGAAATCACTAAAAGAAATAGTTAACAAATAGAGCATTTGAAATTTGTTTTTACGATTGATAAAAATGTCAGTAAGAGCCGCTGGCCTTTGGTCGTTTTCATCAAATGTGTCCCTCTTAAAAGATAGTTTTGGGTCAAGATGCAACAAGAATGAAAGACTTTGCATCTGAACTTCCAGCTCTAATCCAACACAAACTCATATAGAACCTTGTTTGAGATTTCAGGAGGTTAAAAGTCTTACAGTTTATATTTATGTTTTCTCCAGACAGCTGATGGTGTGCATGGAAACTCATACCACACATGCTCACGTTAACGTGTGCAGATCATCGCTGCGTGACGGTTTATGGGATTATGCACCATTCCCTGGCTTCCTCCTCTTGTTTTTTTCCACGTCCCCATTTTTCAATCATCTTCGTCCGTGTTTACAAAGTCTGATGTGGTTTCAACCAGCTCATCACTCACTCTGGCTGTTACAACATCTGTCTGGCTTTGGTGCCAGGACACAGGCCGAGCTGATGCCGCGTGTTGATGTCGCAGAGAAACGAAGCCCCGAGGTCATCCAGCCTGATCAAAAGAGGGTTTTAAAACGCTTTTTAGTACGCCTGGGCTGGGCTTACATGGTTGTTTTGGAAAGAAGGGAAGTATATTAACAT
The DNA here is from genome assembly GCA_030710495.1 of Labroides dimidiatus. Classification (NCBI taxonomy): domain Eukaryota; kingdom Metazoa; phylum Chordata; class Actinopteri; order Labriformes; family Labridae; genus Labroides; species Labroides dimidiatus. The sequence goes on from CM061143.1 coordinate 8,138,574, forward strand.
GTGTTTTATGTGTGTGTGTGTGAGTGTGTGTTCAGGATAAGGAGGGCACCGAGACTCTGCTGTGTTATGAGCTGTGCAACTGAGGTGAGATATTCGTTGGAAAGGAGTCGACTTGTTGAGTTCAGAGGGGTCCTTGTGTTGCCTGCTCTGAACTCTTGCAACCTCAGTATGTGTGTCTATATGTGTGTGTGTGTGTGTGTGTGTGTGTGTGTGTGTGTGTGTGTGTGTGTGTAAAGGGTGAAAGGGGTGGTGGTGGTAAGTAAATGAGTGAATGAGCTAAAAAACATGCACCGGTCGACCTCGCCTTTGCCAACAGGATGGAAAGTGATCCCCACCCACGCACACACACACACGCGCACACACACTCACACACTCTGCCCATGGTGGCCTCAACACGTATTTGCATGGATGTGACAGTGATAACATGCAGTGCCTCCCACTTTGAATCTCCTCTTACCCTCAGTCAACCCAGCAGCAGGGAGCACATCCTGTATGCGGGAGTTTTCTTGTTTTCTGGAGATGTCGCGGCAGCAACTTGTCTGTGTGTTACACGCTCACACAGGAAGAGTTTAAAACATCAAAGAGCTCATTTCTGATCTAATTACTGAACCACGTGAACCCTAAAAACCTGAACCATGCCTTTCAGTAGAGCTAAAAAACAGACAAACAAAAGACAAACACCTGAAAGCATCTTTTATGATGCAACAAGAATTAGTGTGTTTTATTAGTTTAAATTTCTGACATATGCTAATTTTAGCTGTTTACATCACATCTAGTATTATGAAGGCTGCTACAATAAACATCACAGAGTCAGCCTGTAGGGGATTGGCAGCCGTACTGTGATAAATGAGGCCCTGCTCTAATTGGCTGTCTGAATGTTGATCGAGGAGGGGGGACAGTGCAGATGAATGCAGAGGCGGAAAAACACCAGAAATAGCCATGCACTCTAACCAGACAACAACTTAGGAACTTTGTTTGTCTATTTAGAAAAATTTCAGAGTCCTCTCACAACTCTGTTTCAAAATAAATAAATAAATAAATAAACAACAACACCAAAAAAAACATCAATCTAACGGCTCAAATACACCAGCTGCATCTCTGGTCCAGCCCCCCCCTCTGATAGATTTTCATTTAAGTCAGTGTGTTAACTCATACTGGATCTGCTCTGTTGTGGTCTGGCTGCATCGCTGTTCCAGCAAGTCGGAAAGTTGGAGCCAGATGTGTCAGATTTGCAACCCCTCTTAATTTTGCAAGACACCGGAGGTGAGACATGTCAATTTACAAATAGACTGAGCGGAACAGGAAGTTGAACATGGAAACCACTTAGAAACAGCCCAGTGACTTTCAAAATAAAAGAAACCGTGTCAAAAGCAGGTTGTGTTTAGCTTTGCTATAACAACAAACCAACATCACAAGTGGGGCCAGGCCAGGAGTCAACAAGTTTGAGGTTTTACAGCCCAACATGAACAAGGAGAGGATCATCTTTAAAGAGGGAATCAAAGTCACTCCTCTATCTCTTGACTCCTGCTGACTGGAGTTCCTACTTCCTGTTTCTCAGGGTTGCTAAACTAAAGGATAACTAAAGCATACCAGTGAGAAAAAAAACATGTTTTACATTATTTAAAACCTTCAAGATAATATGATAAGAATTGATGGATGTGGAGTCGACACAGGGAGCAGATCATTATCTAAGGACGATTCAGTTAAAAATCAGTGATTTTGTGAATGGTTTAAGGTTTGTTGCAGTGAAGGCCTGATTTCCAGAAGGACTGCACAGCTTTTGCACAAACTAACACCGGACTCTCATTAGATCTGTCACTGCTTCAGTTGCATCGCCACTGTTTATATGCTCTCTGATCCTTCATCTAACACAGCTGCGCGTTCAGTCTGGCACATCACGGGACCGCCAGACAGCTGGAGTCGGGAGACTCCATTGTTGATCCTCTCCCTGTTCATGTTGGGCCCAGTTCCGCTCATTTTGGCAGTTTGTTGTTGTCATAAAGCTAAATAAGATCTGGTGTGGCATGGTTTATTTTATTTGGACAGTCACCGGAAGTTTTAATGTGGTTTCAGTTCCCTACCTTCCTCTCTTGCTCAATCTGCTCAGTACAAAGTGATGCCTTGTTTCTCCAGCATCTGGCAAAAACAGTAGCTGTGTATCTGTTTTTAAACCGCACCAACAGTACAAGACAAATTCCTTGTAATGCAAAACTAATAGGTAATAAACCAGATTCTGATTCTGATAAGCCAAAAATAATTTTTAAAAAATGTTACTGTCTGTTGAGACAGCATTCTGGGTGAATAGCATGGCATCTTGTGTCCTAATTGTTTCCACAAAATGGTAAGTGTCTTTAATGTCGCTCTCATGGGTGATGGAGAGAGGGTTGAGGAAGGGGACAGTGTATTCTGCTTTTAGTAGGTGTCACTGCTACAGATGACAGGCCTTCCCGGAGGATCCTTGTGGATCTTTGGCAGCATATAAAATAAGCTCAGCCTGGGTTCAGAGGTACCAAGTAGGTATGTTTTTGGTTTAGAATATATGATTTTTTTGTTTATTTAGGAGATTTGCTATGACTTTTCTTGACTAATCTGAAAGCATCTTGGGCTGCACGGTAGCGCAGCTATTAGTGCTGTTGCTTCACAGCAAGAAAGTTGCCGGTTCGAATCCCAGTTCCGGCACGGTGTGCCTTTCTGTGTGGAGTTGGCATGTTCTCCCTGTGCATGCGTGGGTTCTCTCCGGGTACTCCGGCTTCCTCCCACAGTCCAAAAACATGCTCACTAGGTCAATTGGAGATTCTAAATTGCCCGTAGGAGTGAGTGCGAGCGTGAATGGTTGTCTGTGTCTCTGTGTCAGCCCTGACATTGACTGGCATCCAGTCCAGGGTGTACCCCATCTCTCACCCTAAGCCAGCTGGGATAGGCTCCAGCCACCTGCGACCCTGAATAGGATAAGCGGTATAGAAGATGAATGAATGAATGAAAGCATCTGGGCAGATAGGTTTGTCTAATTTAGAATGTTATTTTTATCATTTTACTGTCTGTAGGCCTCAAACAGATACTGCTCCCTGTCCATGATGACCACAACACTACCCTCATCAGCTGGTTTGGTGATGATTTTGTGCAGTGTGGATCAGCTGCATCAGGCTGAACCTCAGCCCTAAGGAGGCTGAGGCACTGGTCCAGAAGTGCTGTTTAAAGTGATCAACATCAACAGCGATGAGGGATATGAAGGATACTGCTGTCTGTCCCATCTGCTCCGTTCAATTATGTTTTCATTGCTGCCTTTGTGGGTATGAAATTTAGGCCTCTGTTGAGCAGGGTGGATTGTGGGTGTGTGATTTGAACTAAAACATTTTTATTCCTCTCCTGTGCTTGCAGGCTTCTGGGGATTTCTAGTTTAAGTGCTGGCACCAGTGTTGCAGCATGTGTCCAGCAGGTCCAGCGGATTCTGTTCTCAACAGTTTTGATTGAGGTCACCAAGAGCTTCAGTGTGTATTTCTGATTCTTTTCAGTGTATTCATTGAGGTGGATCAGTCCTGCTGCTCTGTCAGAGTAACTGATTAAAGGGACCAATATCTCTACCCGAGGAAATGTGTGTTGCAGACCACACTGCAGTCTGCAGCTGTTTCAATGTGGTCTACTGGATGTTCTGACTCCTATTATTAAGGCTCAAGGAGAGGACCTTGCAATTCTCATCCCATGTTGCACAGTCATCTTTTTACAGAAGCCTGGAAAAGACAATCAAACCCTTCTTCCCTGCAGTTTTTTTCTTTGTTTTTTTTTTTTTTTTTTTTTTTTTTTGTACGTTTGCAACCAACACTTGATTTGGGAGGGAGAGAGGAGCAGTTATGATATTATTGCAATCTGCATGCAAACCACCAGATGCCACTGAATCCTGCTCACTGCTCCTCTGATATTTGGAGCATGCACCACACAATGAAATTAAAAACAGAGTGAAGGTAAAGCAAAGAGAGAAAAGAGACAGCTACCACTTGAATTACTGTTGCGTTAATTCTCCACATAATCTGTCGTTTTCCTCCCTCAGAATTATTTGATTAATCAATTTTGATCATGAGCCCTGAAAGCAAGCGGAAGTCACAAACGATTAAGAGGTCAAACATGAATGAATGTATAATTTTTGCACAAGATTATGTGAAGTTTTTGTTTTTAGCTTTTGAACACCTTTGCACAACATCAGAACCCTTGAAACTGACAGCCTCAAATGGATCCATCAGTTCCCTGCCTACAACTCAGCCCATCTGTGATGAAGGATCAGAGGTCAGGAAATTGTCTCAAAGTGTCTGCACAAAATGAAAAGTTCTCAAGAGTCTTTATTTATTATTTTACCGGCAGGACTTGGTGGATTAAGAAGGAGAGCTCTAAAAAAATCTCTTTACTCCATTATTTAAACTGAGCAATAAAAAAGGATTTGCTTAAGTGCTACAGTTGGTTGTAAATCACACAAAGTAATGGTTTGGTTTGGGCCCCTACCATCACTTCACACCTGTAATCATGTTTTTTTTAAATCCTTAAATCTGATCTTTTAAATTGTGTTTTCAGGTTCAAACAGAGTTCCTCCTAGCAGACCTTTATAAACCCATTTTCATCTCCTGTTTCCCTCTAACAGAAAACGCTTTGAGTCATTCCTCACATGTGTTGCTGTTTTCAAGCTCGTTGGAAATCCAGTCAGGCCGTTAATGACCCTCAATGTTTTTTTTTTTACCTTTACTGGAAAAGGTTTGGTGTTCATGGAGACCCATTTCTGGCAATGAAATAGAAAACATAAGATGAAAGCTTGGCCGAAATAACAAAATCATGTTTTGGAGCTCCTGTGGGGAATTTATAGCTTTTTATGACACAGACTGAAGTTAATACTGATGCCTCTTTATGGGCTATAAAAGTAAATGAGACCACCACATTTCTTGTCCTGTGACCAACTTTCTTATCTAATTTTGAAAGAAACAATTGGATGATGTACACCTACAAAATCTGACCGTAAAAAACGTCATATAACCATGTTATTGTAATCATGACCACATCCCTCAGGGGCCTTGGATCTGAAATAACATGCAAACATTCAAGCAAGACATTAACAGAAAGAAGTATAGTGGTAAAAAAAAAAAAAAACCTAACAGACAATATGGCTCACTACACAGGTTGGCGGGTAGAACATCAGCTGCTCATAATTACAGCTCTTCTGAGTTAACAGCTCAGCCGATCACATCGACTCATCCAGTTGGCAAAGAGCAAACCAGGTGTGATATTTAAAGCTGTGTCTGATTTTATCAGTGTTGTACATATTGTCTTAGATGCTCACTCTGTTCTGCACCTCTGGTGGTCTTTTCTGCTGCTCTCCCTGCCTTTGCTTTTCATGAATGTACGTGAGAGAGGGGGGGAAGTGTGTTCTCCCCACCTCAGGCTTTGATGTTTCACATACGCTAATGGAAAGGCAGAAAGCTCCAAGAACAGAAACATCTCGCAAAATTTATCATAATGAATGCAAACTATTATGTCATTAACATCTTACTGCCTGCATCTTTTTTAGCTGAGGACTGATTATTTGTTGAACAGTTCTTAATGAATATTATTTGTGTAGTAATTTTGCGTGAAATGCCCAATCCCAACAGTCAATTATTATCAGAGCTTTGAGAAATGACCAACTTTTATACCTTGTTCATAATAAGTAAATAAAAAAGAGTGTATGCAGCAGGTGTTTGTGCAGCTTTCCAAAAACCTGTGATGCACTACAGGTGAAAAACCATGAATGAATTTTTTTAACATTATTCCTGTTGACAATGAACGGACTGTGGTGAATGGACTGATGAGACATCCTAAAACTTTTACTGTTTTACGTACAAAGACAGTTCAGGGAATTAATCGGATGTGATTGGACATCAGTTAAAACTAGGTTTTAAAACTCATAATAATTTGATAACGAATGGAACAACATTGATTTTTTAAAAAAAGCACAGTGTGTGTGTGTGTATGTGTGTGTGTGTTCCGGTACTCTGTGTCCATGTCAGATGATTAGTGGGTAGTGGGGGCCAGCAGGGCCACAGAGTGACTGACCTCTAAGCAGATGTTATTACATGTCGAGGCTGTCCATCTGATCATTAACCCCTCTGTGTGTAATCACACGGACATGTGTGTGCATGTGTGTGTGTGTGTGTGTGTGTGTGTGTGTGTGTGTGTGTGTGTGTGTGTGTGTGTGTGTGTTTGAACGACCCTCTCCCTGTCTCTCTCCATGCTTCCCCCCTTCTTCCAAACTTTGTTTTTCTGCTACTGTATTTCATTTAACCGCATCGATTTCTCCGTGAACCACCTCCTCAAGGTCCATGTGGAGGACTCTGATCTGCTCTGTGTCGCTGTAAACTTGTTGTGTTCACTTTCAGACTGTGTACAGAACAAGTTGTTAGCGTGGACGAGGCGTTTCACGTCTCTGTGGCCTAGATTTCAGGAATAAGGAGAATATTTAAAGAGGTTTAACTGCTGGTAATGGTTTCTTGTAAAAGCTGTGACGCGTAGTTACTCCTTATAATAAATCAGTCAGACTTTATTTGGCGGTAAATATCATTTCACTGCAGCGGAAGTCATTTTCTCTAAAAGAGAGTGCAGTAAAACTTAAACTGCCTCTGTTCAGCATTATGTTAAGCCTCTGTGGGGCCTGCTGTCATTCTTGCTGGGTCACCATATGTGGCAGGCAGAGGGAAGTCGAGTTAAAAACTTGGTGAGGAGATCACATTTTTGTGGGGTTGTGAACTGGAGTCTGGATCGTTGTTTACGTCTTACTTAGAGAAAACATTCGTCTGTGTTGATGAAGAGAAATTAGCAATTCTGAGCTAAAGGGTTTGTTTTGTTTGCCTGTGTTCATTCCAGATGTGTTTGGGGGAACAGCAAGGGTACTGAACTTAGCGTTGTTTTTCTGCCTTTTCGATTTAAACTACTCTGGTTAGCTAACACCACACACGGCACCACATTTGGAAGAAAACACTGGGGTTAGACATTGAATCCATCAGTTCATGAATGAGCCACAGCCTGCAAAGAATGCAGAACTTTTTCAACTTCTCACTTTTCTCCAGTTCCATTTTTGACTGTCGGCCTCCATTCTGGCTTCAAAATATAAATAAATAAATAAATAAAATAAATCAAAACAAGGCTTCAAAACCTTTTTTTTTTTTTTTATACTTACAGGTGTCTTTTCTGTTGCCTTGTCCACAAGGCCGGGTGGTTGAAGAAAGTAGCACTATCATTAACCCTGTAAAGCCTGACCCAAAAAAAATGGCCAGAAATTAATATCTTGGAAATGGGATGTTAAATAACTCTTTGAACAAAATCCACAAAAATATTGCTATATCATTTTGTTTATGGTATTTTTTATTTTTTGTTTGTTTGTTTGTTTTTGTTTTTATTTATTTATTTATTTATTTATTTATTATTTGACAAATAATATAATATAATATAATATAATATAATATAATATAATATAATATAATATAATATAATATAATATAATATAATATTTGACAATTTTTTGACAAATTGTGCAGTTTTGGCCATTTATTTTGGTATATTTTCTCATAAATATAAATATGTATTTTTTTTTTTGAAGAAAATACTTGGTTTAAAAAATTAGTAACAATTTTGAAGTTTTTCTTACCACAACGTCTTAAAAATTAGCGACAATTTTAAGGGAAAAAAAAGGTGTGCAGCTGATTTCACGAGTGTAGTAAAATTGAAAAGGGCTAAAGTACAACTTTAGCTGCCTGTAGTGGTATGATAATTCTCAAAGGGGTAGAAAACATTTTTTTTAAATGTATTTTCTAACAGGTTTTTAAGGAAACTATCGTTGATGAGACAGAGGTCTTTGAAACCTATGTATCAGATATGATACATTAAGCAGTAAAGAATTAACTAAGACCAAGATCTGTGCCCACATGAGTAATGTTTACAAATATTTAGCATTTATTTATTTAAAAGACAAAATATTGACATCATAGTAAAATTTCCCATATTTATTACATGGCTATGGACAGCACAATGCTAAGTAAGGAATTAGTTATGTTCAGTGATTTGAATAGGGGTGAGCAAGGAATTCTAATCTGCAAACCACCTGTTCATTGTACATTATCCTAGTTATTACCAAGTAAAAACAACATTCATTCATTCATTTTCTATACCGCTTCTCCTATTCAGGGTCGCGGGTGGCTGGAGCCTATCCCAGCTGGCTAAGGGCGAGAGGCGGGGTACACCCTGGACTGGATACCAGTCAATCGCAGGGCTGACACAGAGACACAGACAACCATTCACGCTCACACTCACTCCTACGGGCAATTTAGCATCTCCAATTGACCTAGTGAGCATGTTTTTGGACTGTGGGAGGAAGCTGGAGTACCTGGAGAGAACCCACGCATGCACTGGGAGAACATGCAAACTCCACACAGAAAGGCAAACTGTGCCCGAACCGGAAAATGTCAGCTCTCGTTCACAACTTTTAATATCAGGGATTGACAGCAGCTTTTAGAAAGAAAGAACTTTCAGCCTTCAGGCTTTTGTCAGCATCAATTTTGGGTCATCAATGAGTGATTTTGGGTGTTTTCTAAGTTAAAAGCACAAGATTTTTTTTCTTATAACTTAAGACATCAATAAGCTAAGGAGAATTTTGATATAAAAACAATTTTATGGAACAAAAAATGAACTACTTAGACAGCTAAAGGTAGCCCTTTAGACTCCACAATCTATAACGCCAAGTCAATACACGTAAAACCGAACTTGTCAGACCATAGTCAAGTAAAATTAATTTTGGCAAAAGGGAAGAGGAATTTTGCAGGAATGAAAGTGTTGGCATTTTGTGTCCTCATTCAGCTCTCCCTCTCTGAGGTTTGCAATATATGTACTTCATCATATGGTCTTAATTTCTCTGTAGCATTTAGCAGCTCAGAAGTCAGCTGACCCTCTCTGTTACCAGATTGCAGGACAGGATGTGGCTCCATTTTCTCATATCAGAGTTGTTTGGGGCTCAGTAGCTCCTCAGGCTGCTCTCACATCTCCGCCCAGAAACATTAACTTCCCACCTTTAAAACCAGCTTGAGATGGACACTAGTGTTTTTGCCACAGTGTCAGCAAGCAGAGGGAGACTCTTTTATGGAGATTGATTTGATATAACGTGTTTGATCAGGTTGTCCTTGGTGTTTCTTGTTCCTCACAGTTATGAGGTTTTGACCAATCGGAATCAAGTGTGTATCACAGCTGGGTAATAACAGATGATTTTACACCTTTTAACCTTGGTAGCTGCTGCAAGCCTCATCTAAACACCGGAGACATGGTGATAACAACTGATAGAGGCTGTTTTGATGGTCTGATAAGATAAGATAGGTACTTTATTTGTCCCAAGCTGGGAAATTCTTTAAACTGATAACATTGAAGTCAACTTTAACTGTTGATTAAGACAAGGCCAGTACATTCAAATCTAACCTTTGGCATCAGAAGACTGGGTGCTTCAAAAAACATTCAGACAAGAAATTGGATACAGACAATAAAAATGTTATTGAAAATACAAGCCAACTTGAATACCTGGACTTGAAAGTTCTTTGTTTGCTGTTAGCTGTTTACCCAAATTTCAAAGAGCAGCCTCTGGGATCATATTTTATTTTATATTTAGTGTGCAGAAATAGTTGTCAAGGAAAACAATATCATGTCTGTTGATAAATCTCAAATGTCTAACTTTTCTCTTTTTTTAAAATACGTAACTTTTACAATCAGCTTTTCAGTCTGAAATCAAAGCTTATTTTTTTAAGCCTATTTTGATCAAGAACATATATTGATTTTTTAAAAAAAATGGATTTCAAAGAATATCCTGAACTTTAAAGTAGAAAAATTCTTACCTCATTTTAATTGGGGTTGTATTAAGGTTTACATGCTTTACTTTCACCATCTAACTTCATTAAGACGCCCATGTAAACTCTTTATTTACAGTATATTTGTGTTAATCATCTCTACAGAGGAGTAAAATTTCACAGACTGTTCCTTTTTTAAACTGACTCATCCCTTATCAAGTTTTTGGTTCAGAGGGTCACAGGGTCAGAAAAACATTTTGTTCTTGCATCCATTTACGGTAAAAACACAGGCGGTAAACTTGGTGATGGCAGCCTCTGTGTGTCGTCGGCAGAGTGTTTATTTGTTTGACCCGAGTCCTGTTCTTTTTTAACGGCCGGCAAAGAGAGTCAGGGCCCTGCGGCTGGCTGCCTCCTGTGGAGCACAGAGATGTGAATGTGTTTACCATACGAGAGTCAATCTGTCAACATGACCTGATCAAATCACTATTACACATATTGGCAGCTGTAGAAGTGTGTGTGGGTGTGTGTTGAAATGGGCATTTGTCCACTCGTTTTGTGCAACAGGGATTTATGCCCGGGCTTCTGGTAGTTTTGTTGAGAAACCATACATGCTGTTCTGTTCGATGGACACGTGTACACATTTGGGCATGATCACTGCCTGCTGAGTTACAAAACAAGAAATCGCAAGAAACAGAACAAAAAGCAGAGTCATACCCATCTTTTTCCCACTTTTGAGCCTTAGATTTTCATGTTTGCTCATTTTTTATCCAAACTGAAGGATGTGACTTAAACCTAACGTAACTTCTCTGGTAATAAGTTTCTTAAGTTTGTTGTCCTAGAATCTCCCTGTCAGCAAGCTAACCTCTTTGCTGCCTCCTTGAGGAGTTCCTCAAGGCATCCTTGTCGAGTCACCAGTTTTCAAGCCCATGCAGTGTCCGAGTCACAGAATTTAGGAGACATTTATCAAAGTGAAATTATTTGTAAAGTCACTTATTCAAGTGACAAATTACATCATTTTCTCAAGTGAAGCCCCCTGCTGACCTTCACGCAGAATGCAGGTTTTTGATGCACCAGTGTTATAATTAAATAAAGAGGAAAATTACCTGAATAATTTCAAAATGGGTCCGTGTTTAGTGTAAAACAAATATCAGCGCTTTGTTATATAATCTCAGACAGAGACTGAAAGAAAACATTTTTCTGGTCACATTTGTCTTGGGTGTCTGCATCTTTGTAGGTCATCAAGCGTCAATATCTGACAGTGTCTGCAAATAGATCCACGTAGGGAGGGCTTTATAGATTTCACATTTTTTATGTAACTCTTCACAAATATCTCAGAGACACGGTGGTATGTTACAGCGCCTCACCAAACATCACTGCTGAGACCAAACGTCCTTCTTGCTCTGAAAAGAAGCAGCTGTAGGGACATGAGCGAGAGTTCATTGTTATTGATCCACACCCAATCCAACAAAGACCCCAGAGTTAAAATTTCTGCTTCTATAAAGTGCTCCTTTACACATCAGGTTTTATCTATTCAACTGTTTATATTTTTTATGGATGTTAAAACTCCTGGAAGTTATCAAGCAAGATTAAACTCGTGTAGGTGACAAAGTGTGTTATCAGACTGAATGGCATTTGGTGTCACATGATGAACAACTAAAACAGGACAGTTGTAGACTTCTTGGGGAAAGAAAATTTTTATTTAAAACTTATTAAAGTTATAGCATGTTTTTTTATCTGTTTTTCTATCTTCATTTTTATGGGGTTTTTTTTAGCCGTTAGGAAGTGTTTTTGACTTACATGCCAACTCCATTATTCCTCTATCATGTTACATAATGCTTTAAGATTTTTAACTGAGACATATTTATAAGTCCACATAGTTTTTCTGAGGGAAGATAGGCTGTGTCATATGGGATATGGGAGAGGAGATCTCAGCCGGAGGTGAACCCAGGTTAGTCGCTACGTGAACGGACTCAACCAGAAGGCCTGAGTCTGTGTCCAGACTTTCTTGACCAGGATGGTCTGTCTGAGGCACTGATGTAAGAGTGGCTGGGGGTTTGATGTGCAACATGAAGATGTTCAGAATTTTCCAGTACCTTAAAACTAAAATTTTATATTTCCATGAGCTATTTTGTTGAAAGGCATCTGACATCTGTGCCTGTTTACATCTTGGTAGTAGAGCATGAAAACATCACTATGACAGGGTCCTGCCCTGCCCAGTGAGTGGCTTCTTTGCAGTTTGGCTAACATTAATAAGTGTGTATTATTTATATAATTGGAAGAAAGTTTTGAACTTTATTAGACTTTGTTGCACAGCAGAGACATTTTAAATTGAATACAAAAGAGTAGTTATTTATTTATTTATCTATTTATTTGCTTGCTTGTCTGAAATCGATGCTCTTGTCTGTTTGAATCCTTTCAATGACAATGGCGATTCTTTTTAAAAATGGTCTTCTTGTCCTCTTTTGAATGACGGAAGATTGTATTTCTTTTTACTTTTTCACCACCTACATTCTGAACCTCATCCATCATCAATAATCATGTGATTTGAGCAATTTGTGCTCAATTAACCTTTCAAGCACAACTTTCACTGATAAGAATTCATGAATATTCATCCACAGTCAACACAGTCTTTATTTCTTTGAATCAAAAATGCAACTGTTTCCCTAAAACAGTTCAATGGCATGTCAAAACATTAGAAAACCCACAATGAAGTGGGAACTAACCAGAGATCTCCTTCTGTTTGAGTGAGCCAACATCACAAATGCTGTGTCTTTATCCAGTTTGTTAAAGAAAAGTTTGGAAGTGATGTGATCCAGTTTTTCCAAGTTGAGTTCATGAGTTTGTACTTGTGTATTGACTATTCTGACCTGATTTTAGTCTCTGTCTGGATGTGGAAATGAAGTGTTTTTGATGCGCTTCTAAAAGAGTCCAATGTCCAATCCAAGATTATTGTTGAGTTTTGGGTTTTTTTTTTCCATTTATTGATACAATAAATACATAAATAGGTATAATACATAAATGTGATGAGGGTATAAACCATGTCTTCCTGTTCTCAATACCCCTGTGTCACCTGTGCCCTTTTGTAGCCTTCACCTACCTGTTGACCTTAAGTATATTCCTGAGCATAGCTTTTTAACTTCAAAATAAATAAATAAAAGGGTGCTGACACTTGAAGCTTCTAAGCTCAATTCTTTAAATACTTCAACAGACAATGTTTTCCCAAAGTAAATTTTTGGGGCAAGATAAATTTCCCACAAATGCAAAGAGAGTTTCATTCAACATAATTACTGCCTCTCACCAGACAACACACCAATTTAGGTGTTGCACCTGGGGCAGGGCCACCCTTGACCATCCCTCTGGTTATGCCCCTGTTCACTGCTCTCAGATTTTCTGACACCTCTTGTTTCGATTCTAACTCTTTTTTTTTTTTTTTTTTTTTTTTTTTTAGTTTTAGTTTTCCGAGTGGGATGCTGAAATACAAAGTAACCTGTGTTGTGCTATTCAGAGTTAACCCACTGTAAAAAAAAAAATTATAAAGTCTGTTAAACTTAAAAATATAAAGTTTAGTTGCTGCCTTAAAAAATAAGGGAACTCAACTTTGAGAAAAGCTTTATTTCAGATCAGAAAGGTAAGTTATACAAGTTGCTAAATTAATTATCAGTAGTTGTTTGAACTTGATACACTGAGTGGAAATAACTTACTACGTTATATAATGCATTAAGAAAAAACTTGCCTTCTTTTGTGAAAGAAACCTTTATGTTATTTCAACTCATAAAATTCAGTTATATTAGTTGTCAGCTCATACATTTTATTGTTTGAACTTGATCCTCTGAGTTGAAATATTACATTATGCATTTGAGAAAATTTGCTTTGTCCTGTCAAAGGAACATACAGTTACACATCCTTTCAACTCACATATTTCAGTTTAACTACCTATATTCATACGAAATGTCACTTCAAGTTACGTTAACTCATGTTTTTGAGGCAGCAACGACCGGCTGTCATCTCAATGTACAGCAGGGTCTCATATCTACTGCATTTCCCCCTCACTCGCTGTAACGATAACTTTTTTGTTACAATTTCTGTAACAATTCACAAAGGCATTCTTGGTATAACTTGAAATCTGTTGCTTTGCTAAACAGCTGGAAGGGGCTACGGTGAGCAGAAAATTAGGAAACAAAGTGATGGAGGACAAAGTGAGCAGTAATGCATAAGAAGAAAGTGTTCCCAGGAGAGGAACAGTGTTTTCGTTATGGAAGTTTCATGGTTTAAAAAAAAAAAAAGCATAGGCATGGATTGAAAAATAGTTTATTGTTAAAACATAACTACTACAACTGGAGGGAATGGGGAGCAGCGGCACAATTCAACATGTGAACTGAAAAACAGATAATAGTCCTTCAAGAAGGCCACACGGAAAGAGGTGTGATTTTATTACGGTACATTATACTGTATTTGTACAGACTTTTCTTACAGTAATTGTTTGGGAGCTGCTTGGCAGCTGGTTGTGGGGTAGTCACCCGCCGTTTCTCTTTTCACCATTCTCAAAACCACTTTATCTTAATTATCACATCAAGAAAAATTTCAACAAGCACTACATTTATGGTAAATTAATATTGCTGTCACGCGACGGTCATGATCAGTTTCAGAGAGATGTGGTTAACACTGAAAAACTCACACTGTAAAGTCATGTTGACACATGGAAATTTCCATTTCACTGAACTGACTTAAAACTTTGAGTTGGCACACCGAGAACTCATTAAATTAAGTGGAAATTTCATGAGTCAGTATGTTAAGTAGAAGTGAATGATAGAAATAAGTTATGATAATTTAGAGAGCTTAACATGTTTTACAGTGTAGAGATGCCAAGCCAGCCTGTGTGTGTGTGTGTGTGTGTTATTGTATAATTGTAAAAAAAAACAGTCTTCTTTTCTTGAACTCTCTCACTGTTGAACACCAGCCACGCACCGACTCTCTCCCAGAGCCTTTAAAAAGAACAAACCCTCACGTTTGTCCCCTCAGCCTTTCAAACAACTGACACAGATTCAATGTTGCCATCCTGTTTGGCTTTTTTTTTTACAAGGGTTGAACTTGGAGCCTCTGACAGGCAGAGACAGAGCGAGAGAGAGAGAGAGAGAGAGAGAGAGAGAGAGAGAGAGAGAGAGAGAGAGAGAGAGAGAGAGAGAGAGAGAGAGAGGACAAAAACACTGCCAAGTGTTATAACACCAGCAGGAGTAACTCCAGCGCGGGTTTCTCAATCACACTCTTTGCTTTGGAGAGCTGCCAAGTGTCATTCACCTGAAATGTGTGTAAAGATGAACTCAAAACAAGAGTCGTGTTGGTTTTGTGGGTACAAAGACATGAGGCCGGGGCTTTTGGAGATCAGAGGGATGAACTCTAGATGCACTGAAAGAAAATGACATTTCCAGAATCAACAAAACTTTATTGGGATAAAAAATTCCTTCCTGTTTTCCTCAGAGGAGATGGAGCATACAAAAATACATAAGCATAATATATAAACAAAATATAAAACAGTTAAAGGAAATCTAGATATCTATCAAGACAGCTATTAAAGCTTCATCCAGATATTTTACCGCTCAATTATAAAAATGTCAATGTCCAGCTCATACATTCCTCCAAACCATAAGTAGTAAAGTAAAGATTTATTACAGCTCCTAACATTTTTCACTCATGCTGCCTTCCACATTTTCTCAACTTGGCCGTTATGTTCCTTTCAGAGGGGACCTGAGGTCCCTGAATCTTATGCAAAAAATAAAAAGGAATAACAACCATCCATCATGAAGTGATAAAACGATTAGAGGGTTTCATCCCAAACTGAATTTTTGAAACAGGATTTTAGACATATGGCACCACCCAGTGGTGAGAAAAAGAAGCACACTCGATGTTTTGAGCATAGGGGAACAGCATGCTCCTTCATTGACAGACTGTGATAAGAATAGAATAGAATAGAATAGAATAGAATAGAATAGAATGTGTGATCATTGTCAAAAATATCTGTAAAATGTGTTTTAATTTGTAAAAAGTGGTCTGCTCTGTGTAAGTATGAATAATTGGAGAAATTAGAGATTGACTTTGCACACACTGCACACACACCTTCCTCTTGATTTTCTTGCGCCTGTTAAGATAGAATCTGTTAACCATCTGTCATAACTCTTGGTTTAAGTTCAATGATCTCCTGTGTCACAAACCCAGTTTGTGGACACTCCTTGATGTGCATGGAAGTGTCTGTGTAGTGACTAGTCCTTAAAATAGCCGCTACCGGCTGGTAGTAGGTGAGAAGATGGTTGACGTGAACCCCACAGACGAAAATAAGAAGTAATACAACAAAAAACAGACAAAAGCCAGTCACTGGGATTAACGCCAAAACCCTTTTATTTTCCTTCAGGTATTCCTGTAAGTCATTTTAAAAAGGGAATAAGTGGTACAAACAAAAATTCGCAGAACACAGTCAAAACCTGTTTGCTCTTTCTACTACCACAAACAATTAGGCAATCATCAAACTTAAAACACCTGCAGCCACCTTCAATGAACTCCAGTGGCTCAGAGAAAACAAAGAAATAAACACATGGCTCTTACAGTTTGAAAGAAGAGGATGTGAGGAATCAAAATCAGTGAGCTTTTACTTCTGAAATTGGTTCAATCATTCATGAATTAATCACAGCTTAATTTCTATAAAAGAGTAAAACAATCAAAAATCAGTGTCATCAACTTTAGTGTCGATGTTCCCCAAATGAGCTCTTTTAACTAATAATTTCTGAAACTTGTGCTGAGCATGCATCTCTGAGTGCTTTGCTGAACTTTATCACGTGTCTCTGCAAGGCAAGCTAATCAATAGAGTACATTTTGACAGCAAGGCAATTCAAAGAGCTTTACACAAGGCATTAGAGGAATAAGTACAATGGTCAACAAAAACAATAAAAAAAAAAAGCAAAATCATTCAGAATAACTAAAATCAAAGTTAGGGAAAATCAAAAAGAGATGATGAAAGTTACAGATCAGTTTTGCACCTATTGCATGTTATAACACTGTGTGTTGTAATGTAAAAGAACTGATAGCTACAGCACATAAAAAGAGTATAAATAGTGGTGAATTTAAACTGAAATATTTCTCCCTTCAGGGATGAGGGTTGTAAACTAAGGGAGGATGCAGTGTTTGATTTTGGTTTTATGACCTTTGAAGAGGTCAATGAAGGTTGAAATGTAACTCAGAATAACTGTTTATCAGACCAGTCAATGAATAAAAGATTGATTATATGAGCCAATGTTGTAAACAATCTTCAGTCAAGGTCAAAAAGCAAAAATTAAAAATTAGTACAAACTGAACTGACTAAAATTGCAGAATACTGTTTTTTACAATCATGCCCTGATTAAAAAAAAGTAACTAATCATCCATCTGCATAATAACTTTATGGTCGACTTTCCGACATTTAATCTGTTACTTTTTAGAATAACTTCTCTCGATTAAAATTACTTACTGTTCTTACTAAAACATTTAAATTTAGAAATGCATGATGTGTATTTTGTTTTCTTTGCCAGTATTGACAACCCAGTTTTGCTCCTTAATGCTGATATAGAAATTACATTTTATAATTTCTGTATTCAAAAAACATTTTTTTTCACAACTTAGGGTACAAACGGCTATAACTAAATGGACAAAGTTTAACACCTAAAAACTGATGTTGTCGTCAATGAGAGTGAGACTGTCTGGGGATCATATCACACACTTGTACGTTGGGACACTTCTGCAACACAGTGGTGACTTAAGAAACAAGAATGCCAATAGCTGGTGAAATCCTCTGAGTTCAACCTCAGAAAGTTTGGTTAATGAGTGCCCCAAGATCAGTGATTCTGACATTTCTCAAGAATTGGTTGTAAACTTCCTGCACTTCTCAGATGTCCGTTAAATGTTTGACATCCTTTTTATCACCAAGTCAGCTTGTTATGGCTGTCTTTTGCTTCTTCTCTGCTTGTAATAGCAGAGAAGAAGATAAGACACATATCACCACCTACTCTAATGTGTAGGCTTTTTAACCGTTTCACTTGCTGCTCAACCCTTTGGTAGAGCATTTTTGAGTCACTTTATCTCATTGAAAATGTGTTGGACTCGGTAAAATCCGACTGGATTTGAATATTTTTTCTGAATTTTGTGGAAAATATTTTTTCTCGGATGGAGTGTTAAAAGGTTAAAAAAAAAATATATAGACTTAAAATCTACAATCTACAATTTCATCTAGACATTTTTTTCCAAAGTGACGTACAACACAAGCAAGACTTGCATATAAAAACTGAAAGTTAAAGGAGAGGTCGTGAAAGAGTTAATAAGTAAAGAAAAACAACTTACATTGGTTGTATTTCATCTAATCTCTTTTGTAACCTAGACACCTGATACATGTGCATCCTTTATTTTGACATGTGTCCGCTTTAGTATTTTTGCAGGGTGGTATAAGCGCTCTTGTTTCTGTGCTCCGTCCACTTCGATGTGAGGTTATTTTCAATTTTGTTCATAATGTGGCACCAAAAAAGTGAGTCTATTTGCTCATTGTTTGATCAGGGATGAGTCAAGGTTACAGATGTTTTTCCATTTTTAAAATCTTGACATTGGCTAGTGTTAACATCCAGGAGGGAACATGTGTTTTAGTGTGTCTGAGGAACTCTTTAAAGCCCAGTTTCTCATATAGCAGCACAGCTGCAGTTTGAGTAGAACTTGTATCCAGCACCACCTTAGAGAAGCCCCGTTCTTTACAAAAGTTAATCACAGTCTGAGTCAATCTGGTGCCCAGGCCCATCCGTCTACATGACTGAGAGATAATCATTCTGAACAGTTCTCCATGTTTTTCCTTCCCACTGTCTTTGGCCACTACTGCCACTATACCCAAGATTTGAGGTCTCCCCTCAACCTCAGCTTCAGCTACCCAGAAGGAGTCGTCCGGTCTGCTCTGATAATACCCAGGGATGTCCTGCATGTCCGTCCTGAGTTTCTGTCTCACAAAGCTCGCATAAAGCTCATGACAGCAGTAGTAGACAAGGCCCACCCACACACAAGTGAACACCACAGCCCCAAACACAGAGCCGAGGAGGAAGCCAATGATGCACAGAGCCAGGGTAACAGCGATGTGAGGAGGGTTGGTCATGGCATTGTTAAAGCATGGGCCAATGTGTTCGTTGATGCCAATGCTGAACAGAGTACGAACGGCATCCTTGTCTGCGGGACGGAAGGGGCGAATTACCAGCTGCATGGTCTCCAAGGAGGAACTAGAAGATAATTAAATGAAGAGTTAATGTGTTGCACAGTTAAAACTCAAAGTACAAGCATTTAACGGCTGTTGGTGCTCTTTAACTGACTCCTACCTATTGATTAACCTGCCCAGTGTTTCTCTTATCTGAAACAATAACTTTGACTAAAAAAGAGATTGAACTATAAGACCTTTCTCCAACAAATTTGCCTCATTGTCCTAGTGGATTGTCAGAGGCAATACTATACTTAACAGTCAAATGCTATTGAGTTCTGACAGGGTCACGACTGTTACAGAGCAACCGGTGTTTTGTAGTTATGAGTAACCATGCTAACTGGGGACTTTGGTCTGAATGTGTCAGTGATTGTCGGCAGACAGTCACCAGTTAACTGGGTCACCCTTTACACTGAAACACCAGTGACATCTATGACTGTGAGTTATTAAACATGTTTCTGCAGCTCATTTAATTTCAGTTAAGGATACTTTAATTAAGTAATAATAACTGCTGATATATAATGAAAAAGCTGGCTTTGGACCGATGTTATGATCATACATGACACTAGGACTCAATATGGAGAAGATATGACAGGTGAACGTTTAAATTATGATTAACGAAAGAGTACATGTTCAAATTAAAACTACGGTATATAGTTAGACTATAAACTATTCGTAAAAGCAATCCTTAAATACAGAATCATGATTATTATGATGTATCTGGTGCAGTTCTCCATCTGGATGTAGTTTTCTGGTTCATTTAACATGACCTAGATCTCATACTTAAAGGTCTCTTCAATCACTTCACAGTTTGTAAATGTCCACAGGTACTACAGTCATGGGCACTGAGGGACTTGTGTATACACACTGGATTTCTCTCTTAAAAATATCTGTCATCTTGCAGATGTCTTCAATTTGCTCACTGATTTCACACAAATCTGAGAGTTGTTTATCATACATCAGTGTGATGTAGGTAAAAATTGCAGTTTTAGGTGGTTAACCCCCTTACGTAGCTTGACAAATCACTGTTCTCTGCAGTACTTCCACCCCCAAAATGCATAGGCAGCTAACTATTTACAAATAGTAGGGATCTTTAACTAATCTTTTATTGTCTTGAATTTCATTCTTTGTTTGGTCTTTTTATTACTTTGTCTTATCACTGACTTCATTTGTAAACCATTTATAACTAGTCCTTTCAGTTGTATGAACTTCATTTGACCTTTGGCATAGCATTCTGTTCTTCCCCATCTTCCCGAGCACCTGCTTTTGTTTTGTCTATCATCAATATATGTTTTTTTAAGGCAAGAACAAACAAATAATGACTTCTTCTACAGTTACAAAAAGTATTACTACTGCTTTACTAATGATGTTTCTGTTGTTATTGCCATTACTAGTATTATCAGTAGTCGTTAAAGCAGCACCAGTAGCTTAATATATGTAGTTGAATAATATGTACTTGTAATAATGTAGTTGAAATAGCAGTAACGGTCGTAATAGTGGTAAATCTGACTGAATCGGCAATCCCATAGAAAGTTCGTTCGAAAATCGTTCGACGTGCTTTCCAACGTTCTAGAAACGTCTATCTGACGTATTAAAAGCATCAAAACATCAAACTTTATCAAAAGTTAAGTCACTGTAGGTCACTAGCTAAATGATGGGAATCCTTGCCAAGTAAACCCCTGCCCTCGTTGTCTTACCAAACAAAGACTAAAATGCATTTTAACGTTACAATCGAACAGATTCGTCGGCAAACTTATCTTAATGTACAATTTATCATCACATTTTAAATAATAAAAAACTGTCTCTTACGTTTTCGTCTCTCAGACACCCTGCGCCGACGTTTCTAGCTGAGGAGCTGCCACTCGGCGTAAATGAAGTGTGCTATTTCTGTTAAATGTTAACCTAGGTAATTACAAAGCCATGTCATTCACACAAGAAAAAAAGAAGCGACCTTTGTGGACAACTGATGTTACGTTTAAACCCCACGTTACAGCGTGGAAGTTTTCCTAAAGTATCACTATTTGCAGTGTTAAAGGCGAATCACATGAAACTCTGTATTCTACCTCCACTGGATGGTTTTTTCCTTCCGGGATTGAGTTTGGCTGAAATGAACCGTTACTCAAAGAGCGTCGCTCCAAAGTTTCCTTCCTCATCTTTGCATTGTTTACTTGTGTCTAAGTCCCTCCCAAAAGAGATGCATGGGAGAGATGCAAGGAAATGAAGAGAGGAGAGAGGAAACGAGGAGATTCGTTTTAAGTGAAATGAGATGTCCCCTCCTCCGGAACAGCTCTGTCTTTTCGCTCTCGTTATACTCCGGTGATGAGAAGTTTCAGAGTTTAAGGCCGAGCCACTGCAGTGTCCAATCAGTGTTTGATATTCCATATGGGGGCGGGTCTGTCAGTGAAAAGACTTCCGCTTAGCCTGCTCTCGTATCTCCTCGTTCATAGCTTCTCCGATCAATCGCCTCTCTCCTCTGAGCGCAATTCACGCTTTGGGTCGTCCTTCAATATGCGGAGGAGAGAGGAGACTGCAGTTTAACACATTGACGCGCACCCTCAAAAACTTGGGTCCGTGATATTTGGAAGCAAAAAAAAAAAAAAGAAAGGGGGAAAAAGACAATTTTACTTTTTTTTCAGTTGGACCAGGTTTTGCTCCAGAACCACAATGGCTGGCCTTTTTAGACCTGGCCTGAATTATTTTAATGAAGCTCAAACCTATTTATAATACAGTTATACATTTCTGAAACATTTATTCTGATAATAAAAAAAATAATGAATGACTATTACAATGCTTTTTTTTATACCTTTACATCACTTTGGATCAGCACATGATTCAGAACCACAATACCCAAGTTTCTCCTAACTGAAGTGGATTATTCCACAGAGCCTATTGTGTCTTTAAACACAGTTTCAGAAAGGTGAAATTTATGTTCCACTTGAAAAAAATGCAAGTGTTAATTGTTTCAATCGCATTATGTTTATTGTGATAAAAAAGTTTCCTTTTGACTTTGCATTAGAAAATTACTATAAAAATGTCATAACACTAAAAAAGTGTACATGCGATACAGCCACTAATATTACAGAAATCTGCTCATTAACTCCCTCATATGACTGTAAGGTTGTTATTCTCCTTAGCTGTTCATGTATGATTTGTATTTTTAGGAATAATAATAATAAAAATAAAAATAAAAATAAATCACATTTCTAAAGTGCCTTTCTAAATACTTATAGATGCTGTACAGCAGGCCAAAAGTCTAGTTATCAGAGAGAAAAAATAACTAGTCGTGGACGGCGAGTCTGAACAGGTGGGTTTTGAGGGCAGATTTAAAAGAAGAAAGCAAACAAGGAATCTAATGCAGTAAAAAAAAAACAGGAATAACATGAGAACCTCATATGCAGTACTAACAGAGTAATTATTACCAACCTGACACTGACTTCAGCAAATAGGGATTTTAGACATTTGGCACCACCCACTGGTGAACAAAAAGAAATACACATGTGATTGAGGTAAATTGATTTACATGAATACAGGTAACCTGGATTAAGTAAAACAATGCCCTGATTATACTTGTCCCTTTGGTTTTTAAACAACAAGCAACACCACAAATGGCCAATGATGCACCATGTGCAAACACGACAGAAAGCATAGTATACATGTATCACAATGGCGATGTCAAAAGCTTGAAGAGGTCTGTAGCTTCAAGAAAAAAAGAGTAAAACCTCTAAAACATCAGCAACCGAAGCATCTCTAAATGTAGTGTTTTAAGCTGAATACAGCAGATCAAAAACACTGCTTAAAATAAACACTTCTTGTGTTTCTCTGACTTACATTTGTGCACCAAATACTTCAGGCCACTTGTTTTGTTTTTGATTTAAAGTTAAAAGGGTGATTTTAGAAAAAGAACTGGAATCAGATAAAGATTGATTGTCTGATCAGGGATAACTTAGGTATTTTTCCATTTTTACTATCTTGACCTGAGACAGTGTTATAACCCAAGAGCGAGAAAATGTTTCTCTATGTCTGAGGAACTCTTTAAAGCCCAGTTTCTCATATAGCGCCATAGCTCCAGTCTGAGTAGAACTTGTCTCCAGCACCACCTTAGAGAAGCCCCGTTCTTTACAAAAGTTAATCGCAGTCTGACTCAGTCTAGTGCCCAGGCCCATCCGTCTACATGACTGAGCGATATTCAATCTGCAGAGATCCCCGTGTCTTTCCTTCCCACTGTCTATGGCGAGTACCGCCACCGTACCCAGGATTTGAGGTCTCCCATCAACCTCAGCTTCAGCCACCCAGAAGGAGTCGTCCGGTCTGCTCTGATAGTACCCAGGGATGTCCTGCATGTCCGTCCCAAGTTTTGCCATCACAAAGCCCACAAAAATATCATGACAGCAGTAGTAGACGAGGCCCACCCAGACACCAGTAAACACCACAGCCCCAAACACAGAGCCGAGGAGGAACCCGATGATGCACAGAGCCAGGGTGATGGCAAGGTAGAGAGGGCTGCTCATGGCGTTGTTAAAAGCTGTACTGATGTACTCTTTGTTGCCAGTGCTGAACAGAGTACAAGCTGCATCCTTGTCTGAGGGACGGAACGGGCGAATCACCAGCTGCATGTTTCCAAGGAGGAACTAAAAGAAAAAACAAATTTTAGAGTTTACATGTTCCTTGAGGTGATGTCATCTTCTCAAGATCTAATTAACCTTCATCGTCTTCAGGTGGTTAGCAAAAGTTAACTTAGGCTGTTTTCCAAACCACCAACTACATACTACATGTGAACGTAGTATGTAGTAGGCACTGCATACTGCGTACTACTAAAGAATGTAGCATGTAGTATGACTTCACTGTTGGATGTATTATGTAGTATGCTACGCTGGTTTTCAGATAATGGAAGTATAGCTGGTGGATTTTTTTCTTTAATGTTTGACTTTTTTATGAATGTACAAAACAAAATACATCTTGATATTTCAGTTATTAATATGCAAAGAGATTGCCTGATAGAGCATTTAATATAAATAAATAAGCGGTTAAGTTACACAACAATACAATACAGTACTTTTTGTGTTTTTGGTTATTTATTTATTATTTTCAGTGGTTTAAAGAACATTTTAAATTCATTTAGGAAAAACAACACATTCAGGGAAAGATTTCAGGGTAATCAGGGGGAGTTTATGAATAACAAATCTAAAATGGCATTTAAATAATATAACAGCAGAATCCTCCGATTTGATTTTATCACCAAAAATAATACCGTTTATTGAAAATAAATCTGGAAAGGATTGACCTTTCATTTTTACAGCTTATGGAAAAAACACTTCCGTATGGTTTTAAAAAAGTTAGCTAGTGGTCTTTATGGGCTTTAGTGAATTTGTAGAAGTAAACAACTTTTTTAAGACTAGAAAGGGGAAGATTTAACTGCGTTTCTTTGACATTACTGCACTTCTTTCTCACGGACCTGTTTAACGGAAGTGTTTATTGTAGTTGCAATGCCGACTCATTCCTGTAGATGACAGTAATTCACCCAAACCTGAGTGCCACCCATATAGAGAAACGGCATAGCGCCGTGCATTGTGAGAAACAGTTATACCAGGTAGGCTGGTCAGATGCATAGTGAGAAATTTTTCTGGATCAGTGGGACATCCGGGATTTTTTGAGATACTGCAGGTTTTCCGACCATTTACTGCGTACTAAATACTGAATTTTGGTCAAATTCGTAGACACTGCTGGTGTAATACGCGGTGTTCACTACAGGTTACCAGCTGACTTAAAGGCATGTTGATAGGAAACTTTTTACACTACCTGCATTCCTCAGTGAAGACATTAACGCATCGTAAGATTTATATAGAATCATTTTGTTGTCTAATTTATCTACACGAAGGACTTATAATCACATTTTATAGAAAACCGACAGTCTCTCTTACCTTTTCGGACTTTCCTTTACTCGGACTTCTTACTGAATGGTTGTCACCTTGTGCTGAATCAGGTTTTCTTTAAAATCATGAGGCACTGAAGTTAGTTTCTTATTTGATGCTTCCAACTTTGCTCTCGGAGAGGATTACGAGGACAGATTCCTGATTAAAACCACGTTCCCAACAGGCTAGATTTGGATTTGGTTATCTCTACAGACCTCTTAAAACAGTACAAATCTGTTAAACTGTTAACATATCAGTAATAATGTAAAAGTGGCCAATTTTACTGATTTTATGTGATTAGATCAAGTCTTGATCCAGAACCACAATACATAGACTTCCAGGATCTGAGCTTAATTATTCTTAAGAAGCTGCAGTCACAGAAGCTGCAGATTTGTTTTAAAGACAGACTGTTATTTTATTTCTGAAAATCATCGAATACGATGCAGACTTCAGTGTTGATCTTTCCATTCAGGTTGCTCAACAAGAAAAAGCAATACTATCTTGTATTACTACACATGTAAGTGGCGCGGATTCTGATATTTGCTTGCCAAAGATAAATAGATATAGAAAATACTTCTACAAACTTACTTGCACGTCTGTTAAATATTTAAAAAAGTTATGAACTCTCTAACCTAGTTATCATGTCAACCGCAGCTGTATATATCATTTCCTTGCAAGAGCAAGGAAGTCAAAATGTGTCATGTACTATACTATAAATATTTTTCTTGTTAAGCCTGACACCTTTAGAACAGAAAAAAACCCAGACGAAAGCATGCAGCTATGTCCAGTTATCTTTCTTTAAGCCAAAAAGTCTTTATCTGAATCAGACCCCCTGTTTCTGACTGCGTTTGAGTTCATCCTTCCTGTCTCACTCTCCAGCACTGATGAACAGTAAGATAAAAGATGCATTGATCGGCAAATATTCTGACCTCACTGCTGTTTTTTTTTTTTCAGTTTAAAATGTGCTTTAGATTAATAAACCAGAAATACTCATTATATCCTGATCTCAGAACATTTAAAATCAATTAATTCTATTAGGAAGGGAGTATTAAACTCTAATGTGATGGTGCATTAGTGTGGGTTAAATGGTGAGTCATAGAGATGTGCCAAAAACTATAGATGGCTTTTTGTATTTGTGAAAGTGCATAAATGAATGGGACCAGTATTTCAGAGTTTAAGCTTAGTTTTACACCAAAAGGCCTTTATTGAATGAAACAGACATATTAAGCACGCCTTTAACTGAAGCATTTATGTATAAAATCTTTTTATTTTGTTTTATATTTTGAGATACACTTCATGGTCTACTTTGCATTTCCCTGCAGTAATCCACAATACACCTCCTTGAAAATTCTGCTCTCTTGAATGGAAATTGGTTCGAAATAACAATTGAAATATTCACCAGCAGAACGTTTTTTCATGGAGAAATGTATTCAGCTTACTTTGGTAGACCACATTTGAATAAAAATATGAAATAAGAAAGAGATACCAAGTTGAAATCAAGTTGGATTCCTCTTCCCAAGCAAAGAGTTAAAAACTGTCCATGATTCTCACATTCCTCTTGATAAATAGCAATTTTTGAGTTCCACAAATTCTTTTCACTGCTACACCCGGGCTCACCCTATTCTCAGGAAGCCTGTTAGTCAGAAAATAAATTTAGATTTAGTTGATATTCTTCATTCTCATCATTAGTACTTTTTTACGATTCATGTTTCAAATAAAGTTGAAGCTAGCACTTTTGGCTGCTATTATTTTAAGTGTTTGTTGTTGTTGTTTTTACTATAATAAGACGACAATACTCTTTTATAATTCATGTTATCTGTACCAGAGCCGTCTTAACAACATCACTGGCCCCAGGGCAAATCATTACATTGGGGCCCCTTACATGCTGACTTTTGTCAACAACCAAACAAATAAATCAGTTAATTAATTTTAAATAAACATTTCTCTGTGTTCTGTGGGGGCCCCTTAACTTTTGTAGGGGCAAATTCTCTGAAATACTGGTCCAAATAAGAATAAAGATTATCATCTGAATCCAAACTAATTTTCTGATTAATGAGACTTTTGGTTTTCTGACTAATGGGCCCCATGGCAATAAGGTGGTGATTGACAGAAGATTGATGGCCAAGCTGTGATCTTTGATGGACAACTTGTCCCATTTTTTAGGTCACTTCTACACTTACTTATTTTATTTTATATACTTTTACTTATTTTATTTTATATACTTTTATATATTTTTATTGTAATATTTTTAACTCTACACTTTTTTGCTTCTGTGACTGTAAATTTCCCCGTCGTGAAATGACTAGAAGAAGCAGCTTATCTTACAACTGCACGTGTCAAGCTGCAAAAATTCTATTCTCACTTCCTCTAAGTTTCGACACTTTATCTTTAACAGGACTCATTAAAGGATATACATTCATGCAGTTTCGCAGAAAGAGGGTTGGTGATGTTTCATCAAAGAGAGCAAGAGCGTTTTCACCAAACGTAGCACAAAAACAGCTGCAAACAGCTTTGGAAAGTGTAGGTGTAGATGTTGATGGCAAACAGGCAGTCAGTGATCACAATAGAAAATTATTATGTGTTTTACAAGTGAACTATGACTCATCAAACCACAAAACTTTGAAAGATATAGATAGAAACCTTACATCCCACGGAGTCAAAGATATCAGATTAGACTTTTTTTTCCACTTATATTTATTGAACAAAATTCAGTGAAATTACCATTTATTTCTCTTTCTCCCCTGTAAATGTAGAAAAGCAAAGCATACATACAAATATAATTATCAAAATTAAACTCTTGTTTTTCTGTAGAAGACAGGGAAAAAGAAATGCATACATGTGCATGGTCATATGTACAAACTGGTAAAGAACAATCAGAACAGAAATACCTATATATTGGGATATAAATATACAAGTAAACCCTCCCTCCTCGACCCGACCCAGCTCAGAGGTGGAATTAACGCACATAAAAGTGAAAAAAAAAAGAAAAGAAATAGAGATTAGGCACCTCTCAGTCAAGTAGATTGTAAGTTAATTAAGCACTGACAATAAAGGACTGTGAAAAAACTTGTCAGTATTTCCTCTAAGAGTATATTTAATCATTTCAAGTTTCAGAAAAAAAGACAGTATCTTACAACCACAGTGCAACAGTGGGAAGGCTGGGAGACTTCCACTGTAAAAGTAATCGGCATCTAGCTTGAAGTGAGGTAAAGCAAATGATCTCCTTTTGTACAGGAGTAAAATGGCTCAAATCATTCAGAGTCCCAAAAGTAGCTATAAGTGGGCATGGTTGTAATTGGAAACCCATGACAACTGAAATGATATAGATTAGGCAATATTTTTTACAACGGTGCTTCAAGTAAGCACTCAAATGAACAAGTTTTGACATTTCTCCCTCATTGAATTTTGGACACACTGTTAATGTTACTGCTAAGATTGAGCTCTGTTGTCTGGTTTGTCTGGCTTGTCTTTGGTCCTTGATTTTCTCTTCTGCGTGCAGTACACCGTCTCCAGATCTTTACATACGCCGTCCTGATCTTTTGGATTTTGAACGCATACACAACAGGATTCACTGCTGAGTTTGCATGAGTGAGAATGATGCCGATATCCACAGCAAGGACTGGTACAACACTGGACTCACTGAAGTAGTCAATGAAGTTCATGATTTGGAGAGGGAGCCAGGACAGGGCGTATAGGGCCAGGACCAGAGACAAAGATCCAGCCAGTTCTTTCTCTTTCTTCATGTCATTCTGGGACTGTTGCTGGGCACCATTGCCTGGTTTCTCTCTGAGGTTTCTTCGAGTTGTACAAAAGACGTAACCGTAGAGAACAATCATGATAAACAGAGGTATCAGGGTGCAAACAAAGGAGTAGAGATAAAAGAGATAGGACATGGGGATCACTGCTATGAAGTGACAAACAAAAGAAGCGTTGTCTGTGTTTGAAGAGGTGTGGGGGTTGTGCCATCCAAACATGGGAGCAAAAGTCAGCGGTACTGCACCAAGCCAACATGCTGCAACAACAAGCCGAGTGTGTCTCTGTGTTACTGATGTTTTGAACCTAAAGACAAAAGATAATGATTGGTACAACCATTTATGTATTTGCATGGTTTGATGACAAATAAAAAAATAATTGCTGGTGTAAAAGAAACATTTTTGTTTTCATGATGATCATAATACATAAAAAGAATTTTGACCCTGGTTTTGCTTCCATTTGTCTTTGCAAAAATAGGTACCAAGAAAGAGGGGAACACCAGAATAACCTTACCTGAGAGGGATGTACACTCGAAGGAATCGATCCACTGCGATAGCCACGAGACACAAAGTTGATACCACGGTGAACAGGATGTCTACACAGCTGAGGAAGATACAGCCATAGAACGAAGTCTTCAGTCGTCCGTCCACCAACAAAGCCACTGGTATCGTCACACAGCCCACCATAAAGTCAGCCGAAGCCAGAGACGCAATCAGGCGGAAGGTAGGCTGCTTGATGCACTTGCTGGTCCACAGTGCCACAATCACAAACATATTACCAAAACAGCAGCAAACAGCTATGAACACCTCCAGCGCCATGCCTGTCACCTCTGCTGCATCCATTGTGCTTCTAATTTAGAAAATGCGATGGTCACTCCTGTTGTGTCTTTAAATTACTCCGAGCTCGAGTGTGAAATTTTTGAGGAAGTCTTCAGTCTCGCAGCACTTTTTAGAATTGCACACATAAACACCTCCAAGGGTGTGATATGAAGGCTGTGAACCTGTGAGGGGTTGACTGGCCGGAACTAAGGAAACCTCAAAGCCACATCCTTATAAGAACACAGTGCTTCTACTCTAAATAGAACAATCCCTGTTGAAGGTGGTTTAATATCTTGTGTCATGCATGTAAAACCGCTCATGATGCATCGCTAAACATACAACACCAAATGTTTCTTGCAGGATAAAGCATGAGTCTTTGTTTGTTTATTAAAGCCTGTCATAGCTCCATCAGGTCAGTGTCAAGAAGAGCATTTCACACATTTATAAACAGTTGTCATGATAAAATGCAAAGAGAGTGCTTACTGCTTTGTCAATAGGGGTCATCACATCAACACAAACCTAAGGGTTTACTCAGAAGCTTTCTAAAACACGCTATAATACAGTAGTATTTTTTTTTTTAAGTCCTCACAATTTGGTAGTTTGAAAATCTTATCTTCAGAAAAATGTTTCTATGATGAAAAATCCATCTGACATTAAAGTCTGAACTCTTAATGGGCTGCTTTTCAGACCGTTACAAATGTCTCATGAATTTTTAGCACTGGTAGCTTATTAAATTATGTATGATACCAGACATGGCCAGCCATGGGACTCATCTGCTTGGTCACCTGCTGTATGTCTCTGATACGGTAGCAAAGCGATCAAAGATCACAGCGTGCACTTCACTGGTATCAATGGTAAAGGGACTGAGTTTGTACAGCACTTTCTCTCATCTTCAGACCACTCAAATCACTTTGCATGAGAAGTCACATTCACCCATTCACACTTGACCCCCCCCCCCACCGTCCAGACCTTCTGAGTGAAAGACCACAGCTTCCTCTCGTGTTATGTGACCAACAAAGCATTAAGACCTCACTGCACAACAGCCCAAGCAGACTATCCGTCATGAATTCTTCAGAACATTTTCAGCAACCATCGCAAAAAAAAAAGAAAAAAAAAGGTAAAGAAAAACACAAGGGATTGCAATCTTTTATTTATCCAATTCCCAACTGCAAAATATTGACATTTCAATCATTTTCAACTGCACCTTGTGTATTCTCCACTGACCTCTTGCATCAACAAGGCACTTTGTCCCAGACAAATGTTGCCCACTGGATTATCCAAATCATGTAAAATCAACACCTGGTTTAACGCATCAATCAATCAATCAATCAATCAATCAACTCCAGAAAAAAAAAGAAATTCAACAACCAAAATACTCTAACCACTGTACATATTGACTACAACATATTAGTAAGAGTAACAGTAACGAAATAATAAATATGTACAAATATGTGTAATACATAAATAAAAAAGGTTGTGTAACCAAATCCCGATATATCAGCCTGTTTCTGAAACACTCAGGCCAGCATGTCTGGCACTAGCGGCTATGTCACGTTCAAATCTCTTTTCTTCCTCATTGTGATACTTGGTTTGAACTTCAGCAGTCTTCACCATGTCTACATCATAGACTGTATAATTAATGGACGTAGTCTCCGCGATGTCACCCATCTGTTCCTGAAACAGACTTTTGAAGCCAAACGGTCGGCGCGGCCATATTGGAAATGAGGCGTGCTGTGGGTCTCCACAGTTACAACCATAGGACGCTCCACAGTCACGTGATCTGAGCCGTGCCTCTGATTGGACGAACTGGCAAGCTTGATATTGTGGAAACTGCCGAATTAGAAAAAAATTCACTCCCCGTACAGTGCGTGCCGATAGTGAAATTAGCGATTCAGACGGGAGACATTCTGTGTACCAGGCTGTGAATAGGCATATTTTGGCTGTGAAAACGGCTTTTTTTGGCTTGGTGTGTATGTGACTTCCGGTACTTTCGGAGCCAGCCTCAAGCGGACACTTGAGGAACAGCAGACTTTAGCACTTCCACATTGCCTCATATTTTCAGACTGGAGGTTGCTTGGCACTAACAGAGTAAACAAATCAATAAAATCATTAATTTTGGTGATTTCAGGTGTCTGGCAGTTGGCACATCATTGCCATTTCTTCAGAAGCCTGTGTGTTTACAACATACGTAAGCGCTTTGTCTTTGCCGAGTGATAGACTGAACATCACTTCAAAAAACACAACCAACCTCTATGAGGGAAGCTTCAAATTAAAAAAAAAAGAAAGAAAGAAATATGAAAATGAATAAACGGATTTAACCTAAATAGTTAAGACAATTAAAAAATTTAAACAGAAAAGTTTAAGATAAATAAAAGCAATTCAGAGAATTCTAGCATTAAAAAAGTATGTTATAAATCTAAGAAAAAGAAATCTGACTTTTGTGAAATTCAGTCATTGGAGTCAGATCTCTGACTTTAATCCCAGTATTTTGACTTTGAATTCAAAATTTAAATTTTAAAATTTAAAATATTCGTGGTCCTCTTATAGTTCTTTGATTTACACTTGTAGTGTCTTATTCCTTAAGAAATTCAGAAATGGAAAGTTGCATTAAAGTTGAATATATGGTTAATTATCTCTGAATACATTGTTAGCAATGCGCACAGATATCTGTAGCTATCACATTTGGTTGACTTTCACAGTAGTTATCAAAATTAAAAGCATATTTGACAGCTACCTTTTAAATATTGATGATACAAAAGTAAATTTTAGAATAAATTCGTCTCTTAAAGACAATAAATTGTTAATTACACATTTTGGGGTCAACGGTTGTGTGGCCGTTAGTCTCTTTGACTAACGTGTGGTTGCCTAGCAACGCCAACTTCAACCGACTCGAAGATGGCAGCTTAAAGTCAATAAGATATTGAAAACAAATTTCAAAATATATTTAATTGATGCAACAATTTTAAATATGTTGGGTGTGAGAATATTGTTTCATGTTAATGTTTGAGTACGTTTCTTTACGTTTGTATCAAGGCGTCAAATTGACTGGGTCGTCGGCATTAGGACCCCGGTGCTCCCAGTCAGCCAGACACCGGTTGATGAGATGGTCCTCTCGGCATCACACATCCAATTACCGGACAAAGAGCGGCTGTTCGCCCCGGTCAGTACAACGGGAGGTGAAGTTATCAGACGGTGAAGGTGGACTAACACAATTAGCATAGCAAAAGCACCACACGCAGCCTTTTTACCGCCCGTGTCATCCCACACTGTGGCAAGAAGACCAGTCGCTTGTCTCACCGGCGAGCACCATGAGCCAGAGGTTCACCGTCTCCAAGAGCGACGGCGACCGGCGCCCCTCGGACATCCAGGGGGAAGTGAACCAGCTGTTTGAGGGAGACGAGCCCCCGTCCAGCAGTGGCGCGGAGGGGGAGGATACTGCCAGCACTGAGGTGGTGGTGGTGCTGAAAGGTAGGAGGAAACTCACACCGGCTTTATTCATCCCCATGCTGTTTGAGTGTTAGCTGAGAGCTAGATGCTAACAGATTCCTTTTTGTGACAGCACGCTGTCTGTGGACAGATGTGTGTGACTTGAATGTGTAATGGACACATTGCCTACTGTCTGGATGCAAAAGGCGCACCACTATCCTCCTTTTTCTGCATCATTTGTGGTGTTACAGGTGCATTGCGCAAAATGTTGGAAGTTGCGTGCATGAATGTGTTTGTAATGATGACCAACGTGTTTGTCCAGGTAACCATATGGCTGTTAATTTTGCTTCAGTGCTTTTACTTTTGCAAACATTTAAGTCAGCAATGAAAGTCATCAGTATGTCTTTTAAACCGCTCATTTGTTACACTTCATACAAGAGGTCACGCTATCCATTTAATCTTATGACCTTTATTGTCTGATTTATTTTTATACCCCCTTCTGTTGTCATATTTATTCTTTCCAGACTTCCTCCTAACAACATACATTGATATACAGCTTGAAACCACAGTACATAGGCATGCAAACTATTTGTTTCCCTGGTGTTGAAAATCTGATGTCATTGTCATGTGCATTTCAACCTTGTGGCCTGAATCAGATGTACTGCACTTGCACGACACCCTACCAGGCAAAAGTTAAATACTATTATCATCTGTATCTTTTGTTGCTGAGTAATAGAGGTGTATACCCAACTTGTATGAATTCAGATGACACTTCTGTCATTTTTATGAAGTGTTGATAAAAGCAATTTTGGTCCAACATTTAATTCAAAACTAAATTAAGGGCAATTTCCTGCCAAGTCTCAGCCTGGTCTTCTGGGAACCATGTGGCCATTGTAGTCAAGTCCTTTCAGCGACTCACCTGAGTGAAGTAATCAAGCTCCTGTCTGTCACTGTCTGAATTGAATGCAGCAGTGCAGAACAAATAGTGGAAGACATTCCCATCAGGCCCAGGAATGGAAAGCCTTTACCATAACCACTGATTAGCATTCGAAAAAAGTGCAATCATTCACGTCCAGCTGAGTGCAAATAAAGATTTATCAGCAGATGAATCAATGCACTTCATATGGCACTACTTAGGAAGCCTGCTGCATTAATGGCAATCCGAGATAATTGGC
Source organism: Labroides dimidiatus (assembly GCA_030710495.1). NCBI lineage: Eukaryota > Metazoa > Chordata > Actinopteri > Labriformes > Labridae > Labroides > Labroides dimidiatus. The sequence goes on from CM061143.1 coordinate 8,172,732, forward strand.
ATGACTCCCTGGATCCCCATAAATGAAATTACTGAGCTCTAGATGTACCAAGCTTTGAATTCTCCGCTTTGCTCTGAGCAGCAGGTCATTTTTCTTAATTTTATTTATAAGAAAAAAATATCTTGGAATGACGGGAAACTCCTCAAAGTCTGCTAACATTCTTGCCACAACAAGACAGCATTTGTATCTTTAAGGTTTTTTCTTTAGCTGCATCACACTTTCAGCCCTTACACATTATGGCACATGTAACCTTCCCAGTTTACACTTTAAATGCCAACCTCTTGTCTCAACGTTATCTGTGCTGTGTGAACATTCAGCAGTGCTGACAGATTCCCACAATGGAACCTGTCGTTTACTGCAGTGAGGGCTGAAAGCTTCTAATTACCAGGCCTCCTCTCTCTTTCTTTGCAACACGTGGCTGCGGAAAGCCTCCAAGGTTCAAGACATGCCACCGTCCCCTTCAGTGCAGGTGAATTAAGATAGAAATACCTCCAGTCGAAAACCCCAGAGCACATCAATCATTCCTCTGGACGTTAGAGACGACTGTGTGGGTCGGCGTAGGAACAAATCTCAGCAGCTTCTTCTGTTCCCATGAAGTGATGGGGGACGCTTTATCGAAGGACTTCCCCTCGTGTTTGCTCGGCTCCAGTTAAGCTGCAGCTTTCTGGAGACTGATGTCTCTGCATGCGCTCTGCTGGTTGCCATGGTAACAGTATATTTCAATCAGAGTCAGTCCCACAAATGTTCTGACCATGAGGTGAAAACACTGTGGATCAATTAAGAACCGGTATGAAGTCAATTTCTTGCTGGTGTTGTTACATTGCGTTCTTTCCTCTTTTTATTCTTTTGTTCCTTAAAGTCATGAACGAACGTAAAGATAAAGGTATGCACTACGTGCTGTTGTTAACTGTGAAGATGTTTCATTATTGCTGCTCAGTAACAGATGCTTGCATAACAGCTGCACTTGAGAGTTACTGTTAAATCTGCTTTTTTTTTTTACAGAGGAGGATTAGGGGTACTGACAAAAAAAAATAGTTCAGTAAAAACAAAAACATTGTTGTCTGTCTTTTTTCCCTTTCATTTTGACTCTTAAGTAAAAACTCTGAAAAAATCTGACAGTATTGGAAATATTTGTGGTACTAATGTGACACTAGCAACGGGAAATAAAACAGGATAAACAACAGAAAGGTATGGAGGAAAAAAAAAAACAGATTACAACAAAACAAAACAAAAATTCCAAATAGATTAATTACAGAGGTTTAACACTTCCGCGCAAGATATGGAATTTGATTATTGACTTATTTTTATTCAGCAAATGCTAAGTAAATGAAATGTAAGAATATATTCTTCAGATTTTACCTGCATTTATGCGATCTGTTTTATCTGACATGCAGTGATATTGATATTATTTGCTGAAAGCAATAGATTGTTTCAGACCTTTTGCTTAAAGAGTTGGTATAATCCTCTTTCATATTTTACAAAAAAAATTAAGGTAATATTTTGGAAATCAATACTAACATTGTCAAAGTTTCAAAATGTGAAATAAATTTGTATTGGACTAATCCTAGGATGTGATGAAACATGACTTTGTAGCATGGCAACAGCGGTGGAGGCTTCTTGTATGCTGGGTTCCAGGGTGCTTTAAAAGACAGTCACTGAAATGAAATGCTGCATATGTGATCTTTGAATCATGTGGAGCCACTTTAAAGATGTCTGAAGGAAAACATTGAGCTTAAAGATGAGCATACTCACGCATCCTTCAGTCGGATGTTTTGTTTGAGGTCTAGATGCCTTCAAATGTAAATCAGTGTCTCGTAGCACGGTAGTATGTTTGGCTGTGAGTGAGTTGGTTTGACTGAAACTCCTTATTTATGCTCAAACTGGTGTGTAGAGTGACTGACTCTATGTGTGTGTGTGTGTGTAAAGGTCTGAATCTGTCAAAGTAATTACAGCATTCTATTTTATCCGCTCTCCTGCTGCCTGATAATTGCGTTGTCCACCAAAGCTTCCATCCAGTGTTATTCTTATTCTAGCTGAACTGAAGCAATTTCAAAATGTTTCCCCCTTGGCCTGAAACCCTGATCCTGTTTCTATTGATCCAGAAGAGGTGTGAGCTCAGACGGCTCAGACAGGCTGTAACTGCGGGCAGATCCTCCTCAGGCTGCCCTTGACCTTGCAGAGGTGAAAGGAGATATCTCTTTCTAAGATCAGTTTGGCTCTGTGGAAAAGGCTGCAGACGGACTGATGGCTTAATGTTTCTCACCTTGTAGAAGGTCGGGCATGGCGGCCTGTTTCCATCATTATTATCTAAGGATGCAGTTTAGTAAACTGAAATTCTTAGTCAAAAGCTGACCAACTTGCTTTTTCAACTGTACGCTTCTTATTCCAATGTACTGTATTTCATCACACTTTTTTAAGTCCACAGCAACAATGTGTAGCTATACCAGCCGGTGTTTTCATCTGGGAAACATAAATGCATCCACAATATCCACTGGCGTAGTCAGTTGCTCCATTGAGCAAGAACTGTAGTTAAATCTTTTGATTCAGTTTCATCCACACGTTTGTGGCTCGCTCTCCAAATTGGCTTTTGTGATGCTGCCTGATGTCATCAGTCTGATAACCCACACCTGTATGTTTCGCTTGTGGATGGTAGCTCAGACTCAAATCCTTACCACAAAAACTGAAATCTAAGTAAATTTTTTGTCTTATTTTTATTGGAAAATGTGTTATTATACTTGATATGAGCCACATTCAACTGATGAGTCCAGAAACTTGTCTAATTTCAAGATTTTTAAAAACAAAAATGAAGTCTGAATTGCTTGTAAAAAGTTAAATAAAAAAGTCTGCCAATGGGAAGAGAAAAAAATTGCTTGTCAAGTTTCGTCTTGAAATTAGAATAATGTCTTTATGCAGGAAACTTTTTTCTTATCCCATTGGCAGTTTTTTTTTTTTTATTTGACATTTGACGTTTGAACTGAGCCGTCTGGCAGATTTTTCAAGTGAAATGTGCTGGTTAAAAGCACAGTTGTGTTGATATTTTTCATCAAGGCAACAGCTAGTTTAACTTTTAAGTGCCAGAAGGGACAAAATAATAAGTGCGAATGCTGACAGCCCTGAAAAGAGCACAACATTGTGAAATAAATGAGAAAAGATATTATTCACCATCTACACCAATGACTGTCACCAGTGTGCTGAATCACCATCTCATCAAATTCAGTGACGACACTGCATTCATAACACTGATGATGAGAGGGGGGGTGGGGTCATCCTCTTTTAAATATCTGGGAGTGTATGTGGACTACAGCTGGGACAATATGCTTTTGTCCCGAGTTGATTCTTTTACGATTTTTGGGGTGCCAATTTGATTTAAATTGCGATTCTTCAATATCGTCCATTTTTGTGATTTTACTTCCCTTATCTAACACTAGCCCATGTAAAGTTCAATGATGATGATGTCTACAGACTATATCAGGAGCCATATTTCCTCCAAAAATGAACATCACATGTGAGTCCGTTTCTAAGACGTATTCAGGGGATCTGACGTCATGTTACCAGATAGTCAAAGAAAAACATTTAAACCTCTGGTGGAGAAAAGTGGTAATGTTTTTTTCAAACCAGCTAATAAACAAAGACTAAAATTAAGAATTTAAACTTGGAAAAATTTGATTTTGAAATTGTAAAGCAAAAATTCCCAATACTCATGTGAAATGACTTTTTCCCCCACCCCTAAAGTGGACACTTCTCTTTCTTAGACACCCCATGTGGATTTTTATCTACAATAAGGTCCAACAGTGGATCTATTTTCTGACAAGGTTTCGGTCTATTTTATGCTAGTAGGGAGACTCCACACCTGTTCTTCTGCTCCACCATATAAAGTGTCCCGCAGTATGGAGGCCAAGTATGGTTCTGTGGCCTTACAGTCCAGCTGAAAGAAAGGATTCTCAGGCTGTTGAATATCTGGTCAAAAATGTGGGGGGGGGCAGAGTGTTGAGAACTGACCCCGGTTTGACCCCAATTCAGCCTTCCTGATGGTCGGCGGATCAGTCTTAAGCCCCATGATCAGTTCACAGACTCATTGGAGCTACCCTTTCAATTTTCAACCATGGTTGATATTTTATACGCCACTTAGTCTTGCTGAGGATGGCAGTAGCCAATCAGAGAGAGCCACCGTCAAGGGACTGGAAATGATCGGAAATTATCAGAGATGAAATGTTGTATGAAACGTTGGAAGGAGTGAGTTATTTTGGACACAGCCCGGGTCTCCCCAACCACCTCTTCATCCAAATGTGTTTATTCTTCTGTCAAGTGTTGTCACTAGATGGCGCCTTTACTCAGTGTATCATACGGTTCTGGAAAAGGTTGCACTGTGCGTGCGGGTGTTACATCATTACGCTTTGTGTGCTCCTTGTGGTTTTATGCTAATGAAGAGCAGACAGACACGATGCCTGCAGTTATGTTTCATGTCAAAGTATTAATGTCTACAACCAGCAGCACTGCACTCGTATCCATTTTTTGTGCTTTTGTTTACATTTGCTATCTTGTGAGATGACGTCGATCATGTGGTGCGTCGCTTTCTCTGGTCCAATAATCTTAATGAAATCCTGTAGTGTGGGCTGGTCATTATTTTCAAGTCTTGTTGTAAGTGTGTGTTTAAGATTTGACAGGAAATAATAAGCTTCGTCTTCTGTGTGTGATACAACCTGATTTCAGAATCTTTGAAGATTTTTAAAGTCCTGTAGTGTGAGCCAGGCTTAAGCAAACCCCCAGACAGGCTGACAAGATCACAAAAGACCCTTCTCATGTTCTCCATGAGGAGCTTTTGCCATCAAGGAGACATTTTAGGGTGCAGAACTATAAGAAACAGAAGTACAAGCTCTTGTTAATTCTTTGTTAAATTTCTTTACTAAATAAACATTGACTTAGGACATTCTTATGTATTTAGGCTCAATTTGTATTTGGACTGTTGTTGGGTAGTTGAACTTCTAAACCTTTTATGATGTTTTTAACGATATTCTCTTTTTTTAAGTGACGAGCTGCTGATGTAAGACAAATTTTTGCATAAAACTGATCATAGGTTAGAAAAAGACCGTGTGTGTGTGTGGTGCTCTCCTGTCCTCTCACTCTTGTGTGGACCTTGGGTTTTTATTACTTTTAGTTCTGCATGGTCAGGACATGTCTCCACCCATCCATTAGTGAAGTAGTGAAACTGTTGGTAGCTAGGTAGCTAGGCGTATCTTTACGCTGCACTACATGACTCGGCAGACAGCGATGTGCTCGGTCAAGAGAGTGGGATGGAGCGAGGGATGAAAAATACAGAGACAGGCAGCCAAAATGGGCAAAAGTTACACAGATTTATTGTAACAATATCAGTAAGTATATTGCATTGTTGTCCCAGGATCAATATGTTGTTGTCTTTTGATCTACAGCCCTTTTGTTAATGCTGTCTATTGATTCAAGAGGCTATATAATAGGAGCATTGGCTGCTCCAATCCTTTGACGTACACAGTCGGTCTCTCTCTAAATAAAATGCAGTTTTAACATGAGTTATCAGACCTCAAACTGTCTGCCCTTTCCTTGAGCAGATTTCGGTCGTCTCTGTAAAACTCAATCTATTATTGATGCCCTCCTCAGCCCTGGCTCCTGCGGTCTCCAGCCAAACTGTGATTGCTGAAAGCGGTTCCTAATCTGTGTGTGAACATGTGCGCGTATGAGCTTGTGGTTGGTTTCTAGAAATGACCGAAACCGTAGCCATTGTAGCAGACGTTTGATGTTAATCGGCCATTTCACCCTCAGGGCTTCAACCCCTGAGCGCAGAGGCCGACTTGGCCGAGGTTTCATTTGTGTCAGGATGTTCTGTTTCCTTCCAGGCAAATACAGCCATGAAGGCAATGACACAGCAGGGCAGCGGAGTGTCAACAACAGCCGTAATCAGCACAACAACAGCACTTACCTCATCACTTAATGACTGCATCATACAGTCTCAAGTGTTTCTTTTTCTGTATTCAGAAACATCCCTGCATTCTTGCATGATGAGGAACAGCTGTGGCATTACAGGAATGTGAGGCTTCCTATGCATTTCTTTATCCTCGCCCTGGATAACATTTCTATTGACAAGGTGCTGTGTTTTTGCTGGCCCTGGACACAAATACAGTTTCTTTACAATATGGTTTGATCCCTATCTACAATTTCTGCGTAAATATGCAGGAACTGTAGGCACAGGACTACAATTTGGTATAAAATGTTCTGTTTTTTCTATGCAGCCTGTGTCATACGTCCACCTGAGTTTCAGCCAGATTGGGTCGTACACAGCAGAGGAAAGCGGCAGAAGGCAATCAACCATAACTCGATCCTGGAAGCTGTGGTAGTCGTTAAGAATGCTTCAGTTTTCATTAATCTCTATGAGAAAACATCCACACGCGAGTGAAGCCAAGAATCCCTGATTCGTTTTTGTTTTGCAACACAAACTTTGTTCTCTCCTCGCAGATCGTATTGTCAACACGAGAAGCAAAAATGTTTCTTGAGTGTGCACGAAACATATGAACGCTCTATTTCTTAAACATTTCTTTTAGTGATTTCTGTTAAAAAAAAAATCAGTCTCTAAGTGTGGTCAAATGTACTTTTGCTATCATTACAGACAGATGAAATCAAAGCCCGCCTGTCCCTCAGTTGTCTCTTGATACTGGATGATAAGTGGTCAGTTTCCAGAATCAGAAATACTTTATTGATCCCCAAAGGGAAATTGCGTTTTAGTTTACAGCTACTCCAGTTCAAAAAGTGTTAAAATATAAAAAAGTACAAAATAAAAGCTTAAGGGTCGTATAAAAAATTGAAATAAATGCAAAATAAAATAAAGCATGTACGTTTTACAACCCCAATTTCAAAGATACTGAGATGTTGTGTCAAATGTAAATAAAAACAGAACACAATGATTTGCAAATCCTGTTTCCCCTATATTCAGTCAAACACACTACAAAGACACAATATTTATTGTTCAAACTGATAAACTTTATTGCTTTTTTGCAAATATTTACTCATGATGAATTTGATGCCTGCAACACGTTCCTATTTTATTTACGTTTTCACAACGTCCCAACTTCATTGGAATGCATTTTTAATGGTCTCTGTTGTAGTACTGTCACCTCAAAAAAACAAGACCAAGAGTCTCTCCATCAGTATGTCTGGAGAGGGATCTGCTTAATTAACTAACATAAAATAAATGAAACAGTTAAGTTAAAAAAGAAGATGAAAGTAGGAAAAAGACGAGCTGGAGTGACAGCAACTGGCTACATGAACACACTCTCTTCCCAGTGCACATTTCTGCAGTGTTACATGCTGTGTAAACAACAGCAAACTCTGCCTCTTCTTAAGGAAAATGTTCTCCATTAGGGGGCGATATGGGAAGATTTTTTTATAGGATTTGGATTTTACCAGGATTGTTTTTTGTATTATTATTACTATTTTGACCTGCAAACAACATTTTTAGCCCTAAATATATCTTATCCTGCATTCAAAAACATTGTGCTTACATGCTCACCATCATTGGATTGATGCAAAGTAACAAATAAACTGTATCGTGCCAAACTATTTGCATAAAGGCTGATAGCAGTCAAGAGGAAGAGTGTTGATCGGCGATACCGTTTCTTGGCTGCTTTTTTGTTCGCCTCTAATTAATGTTATTATTGTTACTGTCCCCTCAGATCCAACCCACAGTGCTTTTCCAGCTGTGGCTGCAGCCATTGTACTCCTGTGATAATGGACTGGTGTTGTTGGCTGACCAGACAGAGGATTGTTTGTGTGTTTATTCAGGCTTTTCTGCCCCTCTGCTGTAATAGACGGCATGTAAATAAAAGCCAGTCTCTTTGATATAGAGGCGCAGTGTAATGGTGAACACATATTGAGTCTCAAAGGCCTATTGTGCGTGACTCCTATTGTTGGACTAAAAGAAGAGTAAATACGAGGGGAGAGTGTGGACACCTGATTAGGATTTTTATGGGATTTTTTTTTTTTTGTATCCAGCCTTGTGTAGTCACAGCTTCGTCTTGTTATGAGAAATGTGATAGTCGTGTATTTTCCACTTCACTTTGTGTTGTTGTTGGCCATCTGTGAGAGAGCTTTGCTTCGAGATGTGAGGTTTTGTTTGGAGAACAGTTGAAATTCACACAGCGCTACAAAGAATAATAAACACTGTGTGGAGAGGAGCTTTGAAGTCTCTGAATCATCTTTTGAGACTCTGCTTTGAGAGCCCTGCTAACCTTGTTTATGAGTGTGAACTCAGGGCCAAGTGACTTGTTTTTCAGAGCTGTTTGATCAGACCTTTTTCCCCGCAGAGGTTCACATTATTTAGGCTCAGACTAAGCCACCTTTGTGACAGTTTATTAAGGGATTGTTATCTCAAGTGCTTTCCCCTGAAGTGTTGATGGTCTTTCTGCCTCCTGATGACATTTGAACAAAGAAAGCAACATATTTCACTTCCGTGCTTCAAACAAGTATTGAGAGTGGTTTATGAAAACCCCACACATTTCAGTAAAATTCGAGTTGGTAAAGACGTTAGGACGGCTTCGTTTCACATCAGCCTGAAGAGTTTAAGGTGCTCTTCGTATTTAGTGTCACCCTGCTTTGGATTCAGAGGAGCACGCTCTTTCCCAAACACGTGCTCTCAGCTGGGAATGCGAACATAGCAGCTTGTCAGTGATTCAGAGCCTGACTTTAACCTTTCACACTGAGCTGGCTGGAACATCTCTGCACATCTGGAGCAACCAAATGGCAACACAGATCACAGGCAGTTTATTTTAATGATGCAGCTGCATGTGTGTACATTAGTGTGTGAGGTAATCTGTTTAGAGACCTCTGCTATAAAAATATTGTTAAGTATTATCCGTCACATTTAGGGATGCACTGATCTGATCCTGGTAATTGGTGCTAAAAGGCCTATCCATACAACAGATCTATTTAATTCAGTTCTGTACTCTTAACAGATGGTCCTGTAGGCCTTTAGCTCGGCTGAGCTAAAATATGAACAGTGCAACTGATGAAAAGATGCGTTCTGAGGGCTGTTTTTAAAATGTCCAGGGTTTGGGCGCTGTGGATTTTAGGATGGAGAGAGTTCCAGAGAGTAGGGGCTGCTGCACTGAAGGCTCTCTCACCAAAAGTACGTAGACAAAAACAGGGTGGAGAGGAGACCCAGGTCAGAAGACTGTGGTTTCTGGGATGGAGTGCGCGGGTGGAGGAGGGGGTGAAGGCATGGAGGGGATTTGAAAGTCAGGAGGAGGACTTTAGAGGTGGTATGGAAATTGACAGGAAGCCAATGGAGGTGGAATAGAGTTGGGAGTAATGTGATATAATCCCATAAAATAATAATACAGTCAATTTGAATGTATTTTTTATTTTATGTTGTTTTTCAAAGTTAGAATAAAGAATAAAGAATGTTGAGTTAATACTGGTATCAGATCAGATAGGTATCAGTATCAGCCAATACGGAAGCCCAGATATCGGTACTGGTATCAAGACTCAAAAATTTGGATCGGTGCATCCCTTGAAATGTCAGACAGTTGAGGAAGTTATTTTTACTTCTCTAAGCTTCACATCATTTCCCCAAAAGTTGGAATTACATCTGATTATGACATAAGAAAACATCTGACAATTCATCATCAATCCCAAAGAATTGATTTCTCTCCTCTTAACTGGCATTTATTGCTCTAAGAGTCGCAGATAGCTAAAATTCACTCCATCTTATTGCTTTAACAGGTGTTAAAGTCTGGCTAATAATCCAATGCTTACGCCCACAGGTCAGATGTCAGCATAGTGAATGAGTAAGAATTGCTTGTTTACAGAGAATCGGTTAAATTTGTTTCCTTTGGATAAATGCATCAAAATAATGATCGAATTGCAGTTGATCCTACAGGCGTAGCTGGATTCTGACATTTTTTTACTTACATAAAACACAAAAACATTACAATTAAAAAACTGTGACGGCTCATATGTCTGAAAAAAAAAAGCATGCTCATGTGAGCTATCTTGGTTGCATTCTGTTCGTCACATTATTTTTTATGTACCTGTAAAACATCTTTAACCTTCCGCTCACCTCCCTGTGTCTCCCCTCTGCCCTCGCCTCACTGGCAATGCCGCTAAGCGGCAGAAATTTTCTCCCTCAGCAGAACCATCGATTTGTAATCTCACCAGCCATTAAATGCCATCGCTCCTGCTCCATCACTCACCCTGTTATTCCTGCTCCTGTCACAGAGGGACCATCAGGACTGCAGAGATCAATACCGCTCATACAGCGTCCTGTCCAGTCCTGCTCTAATTTTTAAAAAGCTGCTTAATTTAAATCAAATGATTGGAGGTTTGTTCAGGAGGAGAGAGGTGCGGTGGCATTGAATGGTCAGCAGAGGGCAACCAATTTATTGTTTTAATGGTGAAGGCAGGAAGATTGAGGCAATGTGTGTGTCAGATGTAGGAAATATCTCCATCAAAACGGGCACACAAACGCTAAATCTTAAATGTTGATATCCAGCAGTCATATGGTTTTCACAGCTGCTCTTGCATGTGCAGAATGTGTTAAAGTAATATGAGTGAGAGGGCTGAGTGTGCGAAATTAATTGCTCTGCAGTGACCCACACAAATGTTTTCCCCTTTTTGGACACCAGGGGGCAGTTGTGTACTTGTCAAAGCTGCCAAAATGTACGTGTCTCCCCTTTAGTGAGGATCCTGTGATGGAAAACCAGAGATAAGAAAAGGATCAAGAACCCAGCAAATTGCACGATAGTGTGTTGTTTGTGTGACAAAAGGTGTGTGTCGAGCATATGGCAAGTAAGGAGAAAGGGAGAGAGAGAGTGTGTGTGTGTAGGTTTGGTGTAAGAGGATGAGAGAAGAAGAAAAAAAAAAAAGATGGAGAAGAAAGAGGTAGCAGGAGAAGAGGGGGAGTAAACCTCCCCGAGCCCAGAAATCCTCGTGCTGTTATGTAACCGTGTCTGCAAATGGGGGGAGGTGTGTAGCTATGTGTGTGTATGTGTGTATGTGTGTGTATGCGATGGTGGGGGGTTGGGAACAAGTGATAGAAAGTGACAAAATCCTCCTCACATGCAAGCGGGCTGCAGGGCAGACTTCAGTGACACTAACGCAGGATGAACGGGGGGGAGAAAGGAGGGAGAGGAAACATCAGCAGGAGGGAGGTAGAGCGTTCTCCTCAACCAACACAGGTCCAAACAACCAGGATCTATGATAACCACAACCAGTGCTGATGTACAACCTCTGTGTCTGCACTCTCATGTATTCACCACCATTATAATCCCATATCGATCCAGCATGTCAGAATAGTTTACAACATCCTACAAGACATGGCCATAATGTCTCTACAAAGGTCATGAGTTGAACAGAGTAAACAGGTCCAGCACAGATTCATTTTTCTGAGAGTGGGAATCTTTAGGTGGTGTTTCTGTCTCACCTGCAACGGGCTGTGAGTTGGATCCACACATAGGAATTTTTGGTACAAATGATGTTACAGATTTTGTAGGAAGATGTAAAATTAAAGTAGCAAAGGATGCAATACAGGAAAACTGTCTTCCCCCTCTGTCTAATACCTTGTAGCACTCTGCAAAGAAGATCTGTCTGTTTTTCCTGAAGGGAAGGATACTGTAGCTGGACTGTCGGAGCAGAACAAAGCTAAACAGGGGAGTAATAAGGCACAGCTTAAGCTGTTTGTTCATTCCAACCCACATGCAGCAGTTATACTGCGGTGATCTGAAACTTGAGAGTCTATCAATAAAATGAAGAGTGAGGTTATGTTAGCTCTGCTTGGTGAGGTTGGAGTTGGTAGATGAGCTCTGGTAGGACATAACCAGGATTCACTAACATTACAAACAACAGCCTTCCAAAAGTTGTCTTGAACAAAGAAAAGTGTTGTTAAAAAGTAGATTTGCTCTCCATTCACATGCTTCCAAAACAAATGCATGTTTTGCAAGAGTCGCGTCTTTACGCCTGTGGGTGCACAATCAACACCAAACAGAAAGTTCTCACAGCACCTTTAAACTTAACATTTTCCTTCTTTGCTGCCTTGTTTTGGTTGAAATCAGAGTTAGACCAATATGGTTTTCTTTCAGCGCCGATACAAATTTTTAGTAGTTAAGGAGGCCGATAACTGATATTTGGAACAGATGTTCATTTGCAGTAAAATCGAAAATATTGACTCAAGTTTTTAAATAATACAAACTCCAACACTTAACTTCATTTAAATGCCTTTAAGCACATGTTTATTAAACAGCTCCCAGGCCCAGCAGCATGTCTTATGAAATTAACGGAAAATTTGAATAAAAAGTGCTGTGGCTCTGCATGTAACCGATCAGACAGGGCTTTGGCTGGGACAGTGCTGGAGACAGAGTAGTGACTGCAAACAGAGAGGCACGGCTGCATCAGAGCCAAAATAACTCAGTTTTAAATTGATCGTTTATCAACCGTTGGATAAAAAAAGGCTGATATGCATCAAAATGTTGAACATTGGCACTGATAATCGGCCCGGCCGATAATCGGTCCATACCTAATTGAAATGTACAAGTTACGAATGACATCACCAAACAAGTGACAGGGCCGATACGCTTTAGATTTTCTGTATTTAAATCTGAAGTCTTTTCATTGTGCGTCCATCCATCCTTATTGTCCTCATTTGTCTTGGGGACTCCTCCGTATCTTGTGTTTGATTTTTGCCTTGTGTGTGTCACAGCTTGCATATCACAGAGTTGCGTTCAGTTTCATCAGTCAGAATTTATGTGTAAGTCCTGGGGGATCAGTCCTGCTAGCTCAACACCGTCACAATCTGTGGGCAGCTAAACGTCACAGGACTCTTCCACTTACATTCAACAGATGAACCACTTTTCTAAACTTTATTTTGAGGCAAATTTCTGTAAAAATGTCCACAAAATTATGACTTCATCTTAATTTCTGTAGACACTAAATAGAGCACAGACTGGGAACAGGCTAGCTTTAATAGGTCAGTGTGATAGTTTATTAGACATAGATCCTGGTGATAAATCACTGCTAGGAGGATATAAGAGGCACAGAGTTGTGGTGAGTCTGTGTGTTCATGTGTTTGTGTTTTGGCCTTATTTAGAGAGCAATATGTGCTCCATCTACTGAGGCGATGGAAAAAGAGAGCAGCGGGCCAGAGATGCAGGTCATGGTTCCCCATGGGGCAGGGCTGGTATTCAGGAATTACACCAGGGCCTCCTGTCCCTGTGGACCGCTGTACTCTCCTCCCTCTCCCTCTCTCTCTGTTTCTCTGGGTGGAAATAAATTTGGGGCTTGGACTGTGGGGATGGTTTACGTGTTGATAAGGTGAACTCTAGAGGAAGATAGATGCTTCAAGAGTTCTCCCACTAGTGAAACGAATTTTAATGATGTGTCCTCAATTTGAATTTCATGTTGAGAATTTTAATCGTGTTTTTTGGCCGGCTGGATTGTAGACTAGTTGCATGTAGGAGAAAGAAGGATGAGTCTTGGCCCCTTGTTTGCTGTGTGCCTCACTGGAGTTGTTCCACAGCCCGCTTCTTTCCACAGTCCAAAGATTGTGTCGGCTCGCTGCGCTCGGCTGGGGGTACACGCTCTCCATCACCATTTCCATGCATGCCACAGCTGTGCTGCAATGTCAAGAGGGTGACTGCAGAGGAGGTGTGGGTCAGCGAGGACTCAGGAATAAAAAAAAGGAGATTTTTACAACAAATATCTATGTAGTGGCACTGGATCACTTCACTGTTTTGATCATCCAAATGATTTAATGATCGAATAGTTGTTTTTTTGTTCATATCATATATAAACAACTCTATTGAGATGTTATTTAATCTAAGACTGCTGGGATAGGCTCCAGCCACCTGTAACCCTGAACAGGATAAACAGTAGAAGATGAATGAATTAATGAATCATTTTGGACAGAATTAAATTAAAATCTACTTTCACACATTTTTTGTTCAAGTTGTATGGGTTAATTTATTGCTGGTTGAGTTTTTCTAAATAGGAATGTATGTCTAAGTTGACTAAACAATAAAACACCAACATCAACAACCACGCTAGTTTGCATCACAATTACTTTCCCTTGATGTTTTTATTACTGAAAGCCCGAAATGCGGCTCATATCTTATGTTTAAGTTATAGGAAAGCCATCTGTCACTGAAATGGGTGGGACAAAATATTGATATGCTGTCTGCATCACTAATTAATAACTCCATGGGTGAGGGCGACACTGTAATGCTGTACTACCCAGATGTAAACAAGCACAGATGAACAAAAGCAACTTGTACTAGAACACTATTTGGCTGTATTTTGATTTAGAAAAAATGGGGAAAAAAGGTTATATGTAGGTTATATCTGATTAAAATGTCGTATAACAACTTGACCGGTGAGAAGGCTGGTGGTGCTAGCGCTGCTAACTTTAGCTGCACTCTGCTAACAATTTGACACCATTCACCTGCAGACTCAGTGGTTGGCTGTGTTTCATATCTTGTGCTCAGTTTGATCTGTTTTCTGGTCGTTCTCTTACCTTAAGACTATCGATTAAATGGATAAGAAATTAGTGTCTTCATGGTAGTTAATATTAACCTGCTGAATGAACAGTTTAGTTCATCAGTTGTTAATATTTTGATGTGTGGTACTTGAAAATTGCCCCTGAATTAACAGTATTGTTGTTTTCTGTGCTTCCATCACATCCTCTCAGAGGCATTTGTTTACAGTTGTGTTTGGTGGATTCATTATGGTTAAATATGCCGTGTGGTAATTGTTTCTGCAGCTGCATGAGCTCAATATTGCTTGTGATGGTAAACTTTCGCCTCCCCCGCTTCTATAATTAGTTAAAGTTTATTTTAGATCACAATTTAAGTGAGACATTATTGCATAGCTTTTGTTATGGTGGGCTTTATTTATTCATGAGTTTTTTTCAATTCAAACTATACTTCACGGAATAGCAACAGAATGACTCACAGAGTGACACAAATACAGATTTGAAAAATTACTCATCATGAAAGAAGACTGTTTCACGTGGCTGTAAATATATTCTGAGAGTCCTACACGAAATTTCAAGTCAGGAAGGAAAGAGTGAATTTATCGGAGGTACCTTTTTGTCTTTCAGCTTCAGTTGATTCCTTGAATTCTTTGCTTCTTCATTTTTAGACAGAAGTGTCTTTGTGTGTTGTTGTAAACAGTCAGTGTTCTGTTATATAGCATCTGACCTTTGCATGATCTAAAACCTTTCCTCGCAGCTTTTAACAGTTCCCCATAAAGTTTTTCCTCCCACAGCACAAACACTTACCCGGTAGCTTAGAGTTGTAACGTTTCTCACCTTAAAGCTTGAAATTACATGTTTCACCCTCTTGCATGAGTGCATCATGGAGTTGTATAATTACAGTACAAGCTGTAACTCCTGAGCACACATGAACATTCAGAGACGAGTGATTAAATTTTTAAAACACCAGGGAGGACAAGTTTTATAGTTGCTCAGCTTCAACTTTTATGGCTTGAAGACGCTGTATGTCCTACCAGCAACTTTTTTTTAAACATGATCTATTCTAATGCAGGTGTATTTAAATCTTAGTTTATGTAATGTTTGGCATTTTGCACAGTTTGACTCAACTTATTTAAAACAGCAGTTACAGCACATGATGTCATACTCCCGTCCTCTTTATTCTGCTGTAGCAATATCAAGCTTGGGTTCTGCTTTTGTCGAACAGAAAAACATTATTTTTATCCAAGAGCACAATGCATGTCAGGACATATAAACATCTTATTTAACAAGAGCTTAGAAGGCAGCGTCAAACATTGCAAAGCCGGGTAATTTAAGAATAGAGCTTCAAGTAAAAGAAACAAATGCTCGCAGTCTGTCAGACGCTGCAGTGTTTTACAATCTAATCAAGGAGCCAAAAATAGAACATTCGTAAAAACTTCTCAAACTCTCACAGAAGCCGATTCACTCACAAACTATCTAAAGTATGACCTGCATAGCTTTCTGTCTGGTATCTGTCTGTTACTTTCCCTCCGAGATTAGGAGTTGCTCAGCTGCTCGTACCTTTGGGAAATTAAATTTGAACAGATCCAGGTGATATTTTAGACAGAAAAACGTTTAATCTGCTCCTTAAACACTTGGACCAAAACCCTGTTGTGATAACTTGACATAGTTTTTAATATTCTTCCACAAACTGGAAAAATGAAAGCATTTTACATTCTCATTGTAAATGAGAGGACGAACAGTATGGTTGTTCTGATATTCCATAAGCTTAGTGCAACACCAGATGTAACTAAGCTGCTTTGGAAAAGTGGCGTCTCACAACACACACACAAAAAAATCTGTATGTGGACAGATTTAAGCTCCATCAGGATGAGAGCATGGTGATATGGGAATAGCTCATTTCTACATGATGCAAAATAAGCAAACTGCGCAATGCTGCAGAACTTCGGCAGTGAGACAGAGAAGATAGTGGGGACAAATGATAATGTTTGATAATATATTTGTTTTGACTTGACAGTTGAAGAACTTTTGGGACCACAACTGTTTTTGAGCTGGGAGCACATTTATTTCTGCTGTCTAAATATGTCAGAAGATGAATTTGGGTGGGGACTCCCTGACTTATAAGCTTTCATTCAACCTGTTGACTGTATGGACATATTTGCCCCGTATTTGAAGTGTCAGAAACAGACAGCAGAAAAATTACTAAAAGTCTATAATTCTGTCATAAAGACATGACTCTTGCCAAGGTGTGCATTTATTTTGAAGAGCAGATCTTTTTTTTAACACTACTTTTCTTTGTTCAACTTTTCCCAGGATGCAAAGCGACAAGGTAATGTATTTATTTGTAGCTACATAGCCCTGTTGTTTGAAAGGTGGCAACAATCAGACTTTGTAAACTCAGTTTACTAGTTTAATGTTCTAAAGGTGAGCAGACTGTTTAGTATTCCTCAACGCTTGGTGCTCTGAAGCGGATCTGTAACATGAAACATTAGTGAATCCTTGTTATGTCCTACCAGTGCTCATCTACCAACTCCAACCTCACCAATCAGAGCAAACGTAACCTCACTCTTCATTTTATCGACAGACTCTCAAGTTTGAACAGATCACTGCAGTATAACTGCTGCATGTGGGTTGAGACGAACATTATGACAAACAGCTCAGGACAGATCTTTCATCTTGTTGCTAAACTTTGCCAGCTGGCACAGTATCATCAAAGAGACTTTGGTCTACATGCCGTAAATGGATGGTTGGGTCCATAGAAACTGAGAGAAAAGCATTTAGAAATGACCAATTTTGACACTGATAATCTCATTTTGAATCGTGTATTATGAACAGACAAATATATAAAAAGTGAAACTATTTTAAGATCACTATAAAGTCCTCACAGAGCTTTTAAGAGAAATTTATCATGTACTCGAGAATCAAATGTTTATCTTGCTTTAAAACAACTTGGCTGTAAAAGTAAGCAAATTCTAATTGAGGAGAGACTGAGTGTTCTTCTACAATTAAAAAATGGGTGTATGTATTAGTATCATCATCAGCATTCGCAACAATGAGTTTGAAAATGACGACATTATGGATATCAGCTGCTGTGACTGTTCAGCAATGACTCAACAAAATGATTTGCACATGAATTGTGATGAAAATATTTGCTGTAGCTCTTTGAGCAAAAACATCCCTCAGTAGCAGATTGTCCTGCCAACCTGTTTGTGTGTGTGAGGATAGTAGACGGGAAGACTGAAACAACAAGAGCATCTGAGATGGAATTAAGTGAATATTTTTTTATTACTTTTCATTACTCCCACTTCTGCTGTCCCACTTCCAGAAAGAGAAAAACAGAGCAGGTTCTGAGCTGCAGAGCTTCAACCGATGATTAAATTCACTTTTGACCATGAGCTGCTTGTTTTCTCAGCTATGAAATACCAAAATATATCCAAAATAGAAACATATTAAAGGTTTTTGATTTGTCATTCCTTTTAAAACCTTTGTGTTTTTTTATTTTCGCCTCCAATGTTTGATTTTTCACCCAAATATGACTCAGAAAATCAATTCTTGTCGAAACAGTTTCAAATTAATTTTCCTTTCTAATCGTTTGCCCATTGGTCAGAATGTATTTCCCAGCTTCAGTGATGAATCAGCTTTGAAAACTTGTGTAAGCTGCTTTTTTCCCCATTTACAACAAACACACTAAGTTTATTAAGCAGCATGGTTGCTCTGTTTTTTTCTTTGGACTCAACCCAGCAGTTGCTCTTAGAGTAGATTGAGTCATGACAACCCATTAATCTCCCTCTTCCTTTCTTTTGCTCTCTGGCATTTGCTGTCCTTCTCACCTTCCCCTCTCATGTCTCCGTGACCTTCCCTTTATCTCCGTGCCAAAAAGCCGAGTGCTTCTGTAGCTGCTGTGCCGTCACACGGGGATCTGAAAAAGTCACATAATGATCCAGTGTCTCCGCAGTCATTTGTTTTCCCTCCGTGAGCTTGTTGTTGGCCACGTAAAGTGCAGACGTTACATCTCTGCCACTTGCATGATGTATTGTTTTGTTATGAGCGAGTGATGTGTGTTTAGCCTCAACTCTCAATCATTTTTAAGTATGATTTTCACACATTTGCAGTTTTTCCCCCCAAGTCCACCCCCCCCCCCCTCTCTCCCTCTCTCTCTCTCTCTCCTTGTGTTTTTTTCATTCAGCTCTGGGCCTTTTTTCCCGCTCACTGAATGGATGGCAAAAATCACCAGCGTGTGAATGGGTGTTTGGTTGGCTTGCTTTGTTAATGGTGTGTGCAGGGGATGATGGGTATGCTGCTCTGCCTGCATTCTCTGTGAGAGTGTGTAGATGTGAGTTGCAGAGTTGAGGAATGTCCCCGTGAGTAACAAGGTGAAAAGAAAAGTGAAACACTGACATTTTGGATTTAAGCCACCAACCCCCCCTCCCCCCGAAAGTCCCTCCATAATTATTGGTGTCTTGAGCTGAAGCTCGACGGATGGCACGTCGGTTTTTTGTGTCTCACACTCCGTCACACTCCAGGTTTGTTCCTCTTGTTCTCCCCCCTGATAACATCTCTTCTTTGCCCCCCTCTCTGTATTTGTGACTCCCTCTTCCTTCTCTCTTCTCTCCATCTTTCTCTCTCTCTGTCTCTCTCCCTCTTCCCACCCCCTCACTCTTACACCCTCTCTCCCCTTGGTTTTGGTGCATTGCAGTGGCTCCACCACCACATTGGAGACACAACAGCCTTGGCAAACGAGGTCTCCTTTTCTCTCTCTGTTTAACTCTCCCTCACCCTCTCTCTCTCTCTCTCTCTCTCTCTCTCTCTCTCTCTCTCCCTCTTAAACACACGTGCATACACACACGGACGAACACACACTTTCTACTTTCTATTCTCTGTTGCTTTAGCCCCAATTTTCCATCTCTCTCAGTTTCTTGCTCTCTCAAGGCTTATCGAGAGTGAGAGACGAAGCCTTGAGAATGAGCCGAACAGTAACCTCAACCATTTCCATATCAAAAAGCTGAGAAAGATTTGAAATAAAAGACGTAAAAACAATCCTTTGCCCTCGTTTGAGCTGGGAAGACTTTCAGATTTCCATATGCATACAGCACAGCCTTCCCAAACGGTTGCAAGGCAACCACGTCTTCAATTTTCATGATGGATTGCTCTCTGATTTCTGGGGAATAAAGACACTTCATAGATCTCAGGAGGACAAAGACTTTGTAAGATTCACTGTTTGTGTCATCCATCACACCTGAATAGAGTACCAGGCGAGGGGCATTGTAGGAGCTGACTGGCATTGTGTCAGAGCATCAATCCGACTCAGCCCTCCGTCGTTCTGGATCTGCCAGCTCTGATTAAACATATATTTGATGGGAGCGTCTTCCTCAGTATGATGCATCCTCCACTGGATGTAACAACAAACTAACAAAAGGATTTCATTGTCAGACCAGCAGAATGATGAGCTCTCGTCTTTCAACACCTCGGTGTTATTTCATGTTTTTGCTAAGGTGTCGCTGGCTTTAGGTGTGGAAAAAAAATCAATGAAACACCTTCAGATGATGCCAGAACAGGTCTTTACATGTTTATATTTGACAACTAGGTTTAATCTAAAAACCCAGTACAACTTCACAAGAGTTTTTATGAAAAACAAGATGTCAGGTTTTACTGAGAGTTCATGATATTGCCCCTAACTACCAACATAATTCATTCATCCATCCCTGTTTTCCGGTTGCCAGATCGTTGGAGCAGCTGGCTAAGTTAGTTGCCCTTGGGATGCTTTCCACCCCTTGGTGATTCCGAGACCAGATGTAATCTAGAATTCCTCCAACGTCCATCCTCAATGGACATGCACAGAAAACCTCAAGAGCAAGGACCCCAGGAGGCAACAATCCGTCCAAATATGACATCCAAACATGACGTCCAAACATGACGTCCAAACATGACGTCCAAACATGAGGTCCAAACAGTAACAAGCTGGCAGGTCGATTTCGTAACATTTTATTCCTCCTGTTTTAAAATTTCCAGCCATTAAACTATCTACTGTAGATGTAGCGCTGAATTGAAGTTCTGCCGTCTTTGTACTTAAACACTGATTTCTGTGTTGGTGTAATGTTGGTGTTCCAGCATGATTTCATCAAAGCATCGTGGAAGCGTGAGAAGCATGGCGTGTAGACACACAGCGGGAGCTCAACATACACAGATTGACTTCACCTGACATACATAGGGGTGTAAATATCCACCTTGAAATGGTGAAAGAACTTTAGACTAAAGGTCTTTGCACGATAAGTCCACACATTGCTGCCAGAACTTTTGTTTGTCTTGGAGCGCAGATGGCCTAGTGGTTGAGGTCGCATTCCATATGGCGAAAGCCCTTGAGTGGGCAGCCCAGGTTCAAGTCTGGCCTGTGGCAACTTACCCGTATGTCACTCCCCACTCTCACCCGGTTTCCTACTCTGTTCATTATCCTGTCATCTCTCATTTAAGCCATAAAAAAGCCCAAAAAGACATTAAAAAAAAACCTTTTGTCTGTTGGAATGTTTTTCGGAACAGGTTTGATTTTCTGTCTTTTTTCGGATCTAGCCAGGTCTTTTTGAGGGTTGTTTGACTATTCAGAGACACCGTAACTTCATCATCATCATTTAATTTAGCTGGCAGATTAATTCGTCAATGACAAAAATGTCCGGTGCGATAGGCCAACACACTTTCTGTCATTTCAGGCTGTGTTTAGATGATAAATAAAGACTTATATACGTAAGTGTTTACCTGGTTATGAGTGTATAGAGTGTGTGTGTAGGTGAGTGTGCGCCTACCTCAAACATACTGACAGACGTTGCTTAGGATCACTTGCTTGATCACTGCTCAATGATTCTATTTTTATTGTATGGCATATATAAAGAAGGATAAACGTATCAGATTCATTGTGTCAGGTGTCTTTGTGTGACTTTTACAGGTTTCGGATCCAAAAAACGTATCCGAAAATATCGGACTCAATGTGCAAAGACCTTGAAGCTCTTACTTTTGAACAATTTCATCTCGAGTCAGAACTGTCTTCAAAGCCTGGGTTAAATTTTTCCTTGAAACAAAACAAATGAGATTACCACCGCAACTTGAACAGACGTCACATTTTTATTCAAGCAGCAGTAGAGTAGCTTGAAAAGTTGATCCGTTAAAGCAGGGGTTCTAAGTAAAATATCCTCCTCCTAATCCTGTCTGTCCTTTCAATCTTGAATCTGCATTACAGAAAGTAGTGCATTAGTTTTAGTTTAGTCGAAGTGTCAGAGAAGTGAGCTGCATTTGATTTCTTTTATCAGGCCGTATCCTGGAGGAGTTCTTGCTGCTTTGATGGCAGTTCAGGAAATTTCTAGTGATGACATGCAGGCTGGACTGGACTTTGGACTGACTTTCACACTCCGTCATACTATTCCAGGCTGCTTAGATTAGTGTGAAGCGCCATAATCAGACTGTATTTGGGCCAGCGTTTTAATATCTTTATGAAAAGCAGCCAGAATGACATCAAATATTCAGTGATGAAGCAGTCGAGCCACACTCTCTCCTCCAAAAAAAGACTACAGAGAGACAGTCAAACCCTTTACCTTAAAGAACCTTTCTTCTCCCTGACTTTTTTTCAGGAAGTTTCTTTGGAATAAATAAATTATATATCTTATCTGTTATGATGATCGTCTCGTCTTGTTCAGAAGCCATTTACCAAGAAGAACATTTTTATACTTTTTGGAAGGTCGAAACAGGAATATACTGCAACTACCTCGATGTGGCAGTTTACATCCATCACTATGATTTGGGCAAAATAGTTTCTCACTGAATCCAAACTGATTGTTCAAACTTAAACAGAGTTTTAAGTCACTGAAAACAGAGCTTTTTAAAAAGGGTTTCCAAGGTGGAGATTTTTGAAAGCTGTTTTGTCATTGCCATACAGACAGAAAAAAAGCAAGAGCAAACAAAGATACCACACTCATTTGCTCTAAAATCTATTTACAATTACTGCTAGCTTAAGAAGACCTCCAACATGCATAGCTACAGAAGAGTTCATGCTCACCACTTATTGAACGGTGTACTAATGCAGACACTTTAAACTGTTTTTGCATTGTCATACAGGGATGGAAATATTAAAAATCACCTCCTGTAAGGACAGGTCTTCTTCTGAAATGGAGAGCAAGAAATTTCACTTTGTAAACATACCTGGATCTAAGAGTGCAGAAAATTGTGCGGCAAAAGAAGTTTTGGGAAGTTAAGAATTAGGTGTTCATTAGGAAAGCAGAGGGAACAAGGGGAGTACAGCTTGGTTTATACTTCTATGGCTGATTCTACACCTTAGGTCTTCATAGCTTGCCTACCTATGCAGAGGCATACACTTGTAGCCGACATGTACCTCCTCCCAAATGTAACTATGCGTCAAAACAATAGACTGTAAAAAAAAAAATGGATGTTATCGTGCTCAGCTCGAAGTGAGGTCAGAAAAACTGCTCCCCCTGGTGATCGGCTGCAGTATAGCTTAAAAACTTTGTCTCCCCATTCATTCCAGATGGGCTGTGGTCAAACTTTAAGAAGATAAATACACCTTGTAGAAATGTTTCTCACATCTGAAGATGTAATTAGGCTGCATTGTGTTCAATTCCTCCTTTTTCTTGGAAAGTTTCACGATAATTGACAGCTGCTGTCCTTAGTAGGTTTTTGGGAACGGTAAGATATGTCGGGAAGGAGAGCCAAGACGAGTTTACACTTTCCAGAAAAAAAAAAGAAAAAAAAAAAACACCTTATCTCTGTCACACAGCTCAAGAACGGCTGTGGAAACACCTCATGGAAGTTATTTGTTTTTACGAGTTTCATCATGCGAACTTTGGTCAGCCATTTTTCGTAATGACTCCTGCTTTGATGCATTTTCTTCAATTGTTACAGTCAATCATAAAAGACGAGGACTGTAAACAGTTACGTTTAGGGATATGATGACGATTGGGTCCGCCCACTTACAGCCAAAAGGAAGCTCTGTTCCCAAGCAAGAAAATCCAAGCAGGTGAAAGTCTTGTCAGCAGGAGAGCAATACAGTGGTTGTGTGGTCTCTCAGATTCTGAATGCGTTCAGGGTCCACCGTATTGCTCGCACGGACAGAGATATTCTGCATACGAGTGCCGTGAAAGCTCTTATAAAAGTAATCTGCTTGCTCGAATGTTTGACGTGCGCACGCAGATCTCATATTTGCTCTTGGATTTTGGCAGTTTAATGCCGTCATGTTCGGGTCATTTGTGTCAGTTGGTCATTTTGTCAAATTCAGGATGGCAATGGCGTTTGGTGCGAAGGATTTTTTGTTTTCTTTCAGTGGGGAAGACCATGATGTGTATGTGTTTAAAATGAGTTACGAGTAAATAAATATCACCAGAATAACTTTGATAAATAATCATGTTTGTCATTTTGTCCCTTGTTTCACATCTGTGAATGAATGTTTGATTAATCCCTGAACAGGAGGGCAACAGGTTTCAGGAAACCTTCCAAATCCAACAGGAGTTAACCGAGTATTTGAATGGGATTATTTTCTACTGTGGATTTATACACATTTGGTGCTCGGCTGAATGTTTAGAGCGACAGGATCAACTCTGAGCTCTGCTGGCATTGTTCAGCGCAGTGACACAACACGTTATAGAGTTTAACACTGGGGCTCACTGGTGTAGCTGTTACGGCGGCATCATTTCATTGATGATTTTATCATTGAAGAATGATAGAATATCACCATCCTCACAAGACAACGTCCTCACAAGACAACTGTCTCCTCTAAAAGTCTGGTGGAGAGTCAGCTTTTGTCACTTTCTTAACGCAGTTAGCGGCACATGAGTCTGCCCCTGCCTCAAACCCACAGAGGCAAACCCACAGTGAAGCATTCCTTGTTATAATCCGAGCTATTTAAGGCGAACACTCCCACTTGTGAAAATCCTGAGCCGAGCCCGTGATTTAGAATTCCATGCATGTGTTACGTAACGCCTTTGTCTTTCATGCTTGAACTCCTCTCCAAGCACAGGCATACTTTATTAATAAAAGGGATTGCATGATTGGGGGTGGGTTGTCTCTGCGTGTGTGTAGTGTGCATCAGTGAACAATATTGAGTTGTACGTGTGTGTGTGTGTGCATCTTCATCTCCTCACGTGTCTGTGTGTATCAGTAAGTGGGCGGAGACTGTGGGAATTCCTGAGCACTTGACCAAGGAACATGACGACAAGGCCACCCACGAGCATGAAAGGTCAGGGTTTGTCTTCCCTGAAGACCGTGTAATGGCCTGTCACAGCTCACACGGATTAACCACTTATGCCTGATGACATATGTGACATGTTATGTGCTCTGAGTGAACAGCACACAAATTGCAGCTGAGCGCAGACTAATAAGTGAGTGTTGTTATTCAACATGGTAGATGACAAAGTAGAATTGCGCTGCTGTACACTAAGTGTTGTTGTCCTGCTTCTTCCTGTGAATTATTCAGACATCCTGTCCTGTGCCACTTTAAAATTCAGTGAGTACAATCTATAAGCAAAATCTGACATCACTTGTCATTCTGGTCCAGCACTGATTCAAGGTTAGAGAGAGAAGTAATCTTCCTTTTGCTTTTTAAATTCAAAGAAAACCTTTAATGTTTTTTTTTTTTTTTCGTTTTTATGATTTCCTGTGAAATATCCTGTTTCCCAATGTCAGGTTCTCTTAATCAGAAGTGGCCAAAGCTTTGAATCACTGCATGACTGTATCAGAGTGAAAACTCTCTCAGACTGCAGAGAGTTCTGATTTATTGGTTCCAAAGTTCCTGTTCTGCAAATTGAGAGTCTATCTAAAGCCAAAGTCCTGTCAAGTTACATTTTTCATTATGAATGTATGTCCACGCACTGATCAGAAACTGCAACGGGCTTTTCATGTAACCCAGAAATCTAACAGCAACTGCACTTTTCTTTGGCACAATCACATGTAAAACTGACGCTACAGCTTGTTACTGCACAAAATTAACTTATAAAAACCTGAAAAATGCAATTTACATGTTTGGCTAGTAACAGAAAAGATTTTTATAGTATCTTAGGGTGAGTAGATAATAAAACTGAAACATCTTTCTGTTATCTTCACCCTTTTTATTTCTACTGCCTTTTATTCCAATGTTATAATGTTGGCTTGAACATGTACGGGCAGATTTTGGAAGTTCCTGTTTCAAATTGATTCAAAGGAATTTGGTTTGTGAAACCAGCAACTAGAGATGTTTGAAGTAACACATTTTTTTTAAACTCATTTACTGCCAGCCATTTTCAGACTGATTTATTTTCTCACTTTGACTGACCTTTCGAGACCCACAGAAAACTGTGTTCTACGACTATGTAAACTCTGAAGCTACCGAAAGAAAGAGTAGACTCTGTTCTTTCATCTCTCTTCCTGTTTTAACAAAAAACAGAAAATGCACTGTTTTAGATAGCGCTTATCTCTGAAACTTCATCCTTGGATCCTCTCCATGATCTCCATTGTCTTTTCTCAAGATCGCCAAACTCTCTCTCTCTCCAAACTATCGCAACACATGCTGTGTTCGAATGTGAGCTGCCTGAACTTTTCCGTCTCATCATGTCTCCGTCATCCAGCATTGTCTTCTCATGTCTATGCTGATCTTTCATCCAAAGAGAGCACCACTGCCACCTACAGTAGTTTACAAGCCTGATACTGATAGACAATCTCTGTCAGACATCACCCCCACTCATTGAAATAGATAACTGATGTCTATAGACACACTAAATGGATGTAATCGAATTGATGTCTGTAGACATCAAAGGCAGCCAATGAGTGAAACTTATTTTTTGGGCTTTTTATGCCACATTTTCTTGCAGTTAAAAGTGAAATTACTGGGACTCTCAGACTATTCTAGTTAGACAGATCTGCTCTTAGTCTCTATGTTCCAGATACTTTGAATTTGCTGCAGAAATACTTTAAGATGACAACACTAATACCACTGTATTATACCATTTCTGAGCTTTAATTTCTGATCTTATTGATTGTAATTGTCTTTGCTTCAATACTTAAATTCAAATACCTGTTTATTGTTTTAAGTCATTACTTTTATTTTAGGGATGCACCGAAATCCACAGAAATTTTTCGTCCGAAAATGGCCCTAAAATGGCCCTAAAATGCATTTTTATTTTTTGTCTGAAAGAGTTTTATAACCAAAAGAACACGGCCGAAACATTAAGTTGTGATGACTGGATAGTGATTTGCAAAGTGTGTAATGCACACACGAGAAATGATCCAGGCTGTGATGGATGCAGAGAACCTGCTTGAAGAGGGGCATTCTTCTCTTTTAGATCAAGTCTATACCTTGTTCTTTTATTTGACAGACTAAATAGCCTTATGCTGTTTATCTTATTTACATGACGGGATGGTCATGCATTCTCAACTCTCCTCTGCTCTCTGTATCGTGCACGGCAGAGTTCCGCCCCGATGCACACAGACACAAACACGCAAGTGTGCACACAGACGAGCACACTCAGTAAAGCGGACAGAGAGTCCAGAAAAATAATGTCACAACTACCACAAGGGACGCAGAAACTTCCCTGTTGGATGTGAAATCTCCATTGAAAGCATGTAAATCAGATGCCTTAATCAAAGTTCTACCAAGGCTACTAAAGCTGGTCATTCAGACAGAGAGGCTCAAAGAAGGTAGCTAGAGTGGCTGGTTTGTAGACATGGTGGGGGAATTAATCTGTTAATACTAAACTAACCTCTGTTGGACTACTTTAATTGCCTTTGCTTTCCTTTACACATAAACATCAACTGACAGCCCACTCTAAAATGTGTCTGTTTTTTTAGAAGTGTTCATAAAAATCTCAGCATGTCTACCAGGTAAATCCAGTGTTTGTTCAAACCATCCATGGCCCCTAAACAATACATCATGCTACATCACATGACTATTTGCATGTTCAAATCAAATTTAGCGAGAGTCAGAAATGTTTGATTAGAAAATAAGATAACATTTTCCTTTTATTTTGTAGGAATATTTTATGAATCTTTTAATCTTTTGTATATTTAAAAAACACCCATTTTTACATCTGTTTACTGAAGTTTTTATATAATTTCACAGTTTCTTATCCCATCATGTTTTCCAGGGAGGCTCGACTCACTATCTGTGATTCCCAGGAACTCGCTGCATTGAAAAGCCATCAGCACCACAGCGTGTATTTTGTTGGGATCCAATGTAAATGCAGCTTGTCACCGTCTGTAAAATTCAGCCCCTTTGATTTCAGCTAAAAATCAGCTTAGAGAGGAAAAAACTGTGGCTCTCTTGCCCTTTCTCTCGCCTGTATAGATTTTTCAGCCGTTCACTGACTTGAATCTAAGCAGTGAAAAACGATGTGATTAAAAAAAAAAAAACTGGTTCAGGACATACCTCTTAAGGTTGCCCATAAAGAAGTAGATTTCATTGGTTCTGATCAATGGATCGTTCCATCTTGTTTTCTCCATGTCGAGCTGGTCTGAGCGCTCATCTGCTTCCAACTTCTGTGTCAAATGAACACAAGGCCCGTGTGCTCGTCAGCTGAAGCCGTCATTCGCTATCTGAGCTCGTCTCTCTGCCCAGAAGTGTGGGCCTGTCTTCTTGGCCAGCATTTGTTTTAATTGAAATTGATTTTGTCTCCAGCCAAGGAAGCTGTTGTAAATGATAGGCGATGTTGTGTACCTGCCTGCATATCTCCCATTGCACTCTGAATGGCTTTTGAAGGCTCGCGAGTTTATAAATGCTAAAAACAAGGCCTGTCTTATTAACCTGCACTTATGACTGAAGCCTCAGCTGGAAAATGCACAAAGACGTCACGTTTGACCACTAAAAGCAGTTAGTTTCATCCTCAGTCTGCTACTTTGTAGCATTTATTTGCTTCAGTTGCTGTGCACACATCTAATAAAGCCATTATTTCACATTAAACTGTTCTCCATTCCTCTCTTACTTTATTACCTTCCTCTTCTTTCACTCAGTGTCCCTCGCTCTCTTTGTGGTGTGCAGCTATTCATTGTCTGTGTAGGCGTGTATCAGTGGAAATTTGCCTGCTTTTTCTTCTCTTTAAGTGGGAAAGTAGTGACAAGACACTGAAGTGTGTGAAAACCTTTCCTGCGGCATTGAGTTTAAATTGACGGACTCTTATTGTCCAGGCAGTTTGTGTACACCTCCAAATGAAATGAACCAGACCAATTGAACCCACCCACACTGCCTTCTATTGAGTCAGACGTTGAGGTGAGTGTGTTTATCACTTTTCCTGTCACGTCCTTTTCCTCATACCTGGTGTCTCACTCCCTGAGGCAGGTGGAAACCAAATGTCAGCACCATGAATTTGACTCCGAAGCATGCTTCCACTCTTACGCCTCAGTGATCTGAATCTCTTTCTCCAGGACCAAAAGTCTTACCAGCCCTAATCTCTCACATGACCCTATGCTAAAGATTGGACTGCAGAATCCCATCAGCCTTCAGAGAAGACAAATGTTTTATTTCCTTGCTGCTGTGAGTGTCTCTGGGCAGAGGAGAAGAAAAATCCTGCAGGGAGAGGTTCACTTCTTCTCCCCTCTGCTTTTCTCACCCATTATTCAGGAAAGGATCCAGCATCAACGTCACAGTGTGCTATTAATGGATGTGCCTAGGATACCATGTAGTCAAGGAAACCATTTAAAATAGATATTTATTTTTTTAAAGGAGAATGTATCTGCACTCTGAGTGGAGCTGAGCGGAGTGATGTATGCGGCGGTGAAAGAAAAGTCTACTGAATTAACATCTTTGGATTTCACAACGCCGAAATGGAACGTGTTTTTCCTTGAGCTGAAGATTTCATTTACGCTGCATTCAGAGGAACTCCTCCTCGCCCCTCTTGCTTTACTGGGTCAGATTTGGTTTCTCTGGCAGCGAATGAGATGTGGGAGAATTACAGAGTGATTCATCTCACTACTGTGGTATCTGGCTCACTCATAGAGAAGCTAACCTCCTCTCATCCTGTGTAGGATCCCGGCTCCAACGTCACAGTGTGAGCGCTGCATCTTCAGATCAAATAGAAGAGTCCTAAACAATTACTAACATGGATTAATTTCATTTTTTTCACAATTTTCAATCACTAATAATATCCACAGTTAAAATACTGTTCTCTAAGTTCACAATAAAGCAGAAAAAGTCTATTTCTGTCCGTCCCTGGGTGCAGTATCTTTTCCTTAGTGCTTACTGAGTATTATTTTGTGCCCTCGGCTGCTTCTCAAGAATCTCTCAATTTGCAAGTAAAAGTATCTTTCTCTTTAAGCAGCCATTTTTTCCTCGGCCACATATGTACAGTACAGTAATTTTCACGCCTCAGACTGTCCACTTGCTCCTCCTTGGGCTGTGTTTATCACCTCTGAACAAACACAAGTTAATTAATGAAAGAATAATTAGCAACGCTAATTAGCGAGCTGTTAAAATCTCTGGAAGTGTCCGAGTCAGACTCCAGCCCTCACACCTCTTGAATAATTTGGTGTGCTTTTCCCTCATGGATCTATAAGAGGCTTATACGTTTGCCAAACATTGATTTGATATTCTCCACTGACACGTGCATGCTGTGATGGTCATGCTTGTAATCCTGTTGGCTAAATGTGCTTAGCTGTGAAAGCAGATTAAGACATAGCTGTGTTGTCTTGGCCAGATATTCCCAGTAGCCCCGCTGATCTACGAGCTGAGAAACATCTGTCCAGAGATGTTGTGTTTAAGCATGACCCGAGGCAGATGTTCAGTCGACGTAGCATGAAGGGTCCTGCTCTGTGAGAATTACAGGCGTTATTCATGGAAGTGCTTTTAAAAATCAGGTTAAAGAAGACTGAACAACATCTTTCATTCTTAAATTAACTGGACTTGTGTCTGCTGAGGGTTGCCCTCTGACAGGGTTACCTCTTGATTCTGTGATCTTCTTGGATAGGACCTTAACGCTCAGACCACAGAATTCCATCTCTGCTTTTTGCAGACGATGTTATTCTGCTGCCTTCACTGAGGCTCTGAAGCCATTTGGAGTTGAGTTGGAGGCAGCTCAGAAAGAAAGTCATCACCTTCAAGTCTGAGGCCATGGGTCTCTGCTGGAACACTGCAGAGTGAAGGAGTTCAAGTTTCTTGAAGTCCTGATCACATGTGAGGGTGAAATGGATCAGGAGATTGATGACAGATTGGTGCAGCATCAGCAGTAATGTGAGTGTTGAGCTGGGCTGAGTTGTACAGTGTGCTTTTATGTCTGTCAGTTGAGAATTCAACTCTATAATCACAGTCATTTGGGTTTTGTCTCTTTTTCTTGATCCTGCAGCTTTAAACCAGTGATTCAAGCAACTGGAGTTAGTGTTGTCTTCTTCTTTTGCTATTTGATGCAATCCCAGACAACATCTGGCAGCTGACAACATCTGTACCATATTACAACCAGGCAACGGTAAAAACACTTCAGAATTGTAATTTTAAACAAAGTAATAAACATTTAATACTTTGAAAACTGATCCATCCCTACCTAAACCTCCATCTATGTTCATGAGCTTTGGATAGTGAACAAAATCCCAAACACAAGTGTCAGAAATCAGTGCTCTTTTGTGTTGAAAGGAGCCATATTAAAGAGGTTATCTGCCTCCAAGGAACCTCTTTTTGGAGGTTGTCCAGACTCGACTAATTGGGAGGGAATCCATGGTGGGTTCATACATTTAGGACCGCCCCCAATTCCTCCCGAAAAAGCTGGAAAACATTGCAAAGGTGATGAACATTAGAGTAAACTTGCATAGCCTGCTCCCATTGGGGAAATGAAGGATAGTAGACAGTTTGATAATGTATGCTGAAGCATGATGTGTAACTAAAACATCCATTTTTGATTCTAACTGTATGTGACAGAACAAACCAAGGTGATTATAGTCAAAAAACTAAAAACAGGAGGTGAAAAAAATAACATTTTTAACATTGGAAATAAAAATAAAAAAGAGGCTTCACAAAAAAACCATTAATGATTAAAACCGTATTGTGAGTTTACAAAACCAACTAAAATAAACTAAAATTATAGAGAAAATGTCTTTAGTTTTTGTCTTCGTCAGTCTGTCTCATACATAAACTCAATATTTTAAACAGACCTGCCAATCAGGAGTGCTGGCAGCCTGCCAACACTCCCCATTAAGAGGGAGTCTCCAACTTTTTAAGATTTTCTCCCTTTGTACTCCCAACTTGTAATTTCTCTTGATTATCTTCCTTACTTTTAAGTATGGTCTTGTCATCTCTCATATTTGTTTTCAAATCTAATCAAATCAAGTCCTGTACTTATATCCTGTGCCTTATATCCAAACTTCAAAAACATCCACCCCTGTCCCAGTAGTTATTTTGATCCATAGATGCTGCATGAGATCCTCTCTGACTGCATGATACACAGACACAGAGAGACAGCAGGTTGCTGTGTGACACTTGTTGCTGATAAGTTTATTAGAGCATCAGCTATTTAAAAAAAAAAAAACTGCTGATGTGATATGTCATGAGTTAACTCTTGCACTGGTTAAAGAGTTTATTCCTTCTGTGGTTTAATCCTGATCTCGGCAACGTAGCATCCTCTTTAATATTCATAATTAAAGTTTAGAGCTGTGTGAATTTTACCAGTGAGGAGGCCCACTATTAACATCACTATATCACAAGTAAACATCAGTTAGATGACAAACCCTAGCAGATAATTTCAGGTGGAGATGCAGAGGAAAATCTCTTCCTTCTTTAAAAACAGAGCAGAAAACACCACAGGCTGTTAACATGTGAGTGAGGGTTTTTTTTTTACTTATAGTTAGATGATACATTATCTTAAGGAATAAATGTGATTTTAGTGATGGGAAGGCATCCAATAAATCACATTATAAAAGTAAAAGTAAAAGCACATAGTATACAGATCCAAAGCTTAATGGATCAAGTGAGTCATGCATTCAAAACTTAACTGACTAAAAGAACTATAATGGTTTTAATATCAAAATATAGTGTAACAACAACAACAACTCAGTATCATATAAATGACTAATAACAGAATCTAGATTATTAGGTTAAAAATGATTGTGTGTTTCAGCTGGTGACGATGGAGCCAGCTTCGTTGAATTCTGTAGCTTGTGATTTATTACTCCACACAGCTCATTTCATATTGTACTTTAATATGAATCCAAAAAGTAACATGTAGTATCAGATCAATGTAGTTAAGTGAAACCAACATTATTTCCCTATAAATTTTGCTCCTGATAACTACGCTTTATTACAAAAAAAGACTAAAACAAATACTGAAACGAATAGTTTTCAAAAAATAAAATTAAACTAGAAAACCCACTCTAAACACTAATTAAAACTCAACTGAAACTGAAAACAAAAATTTAAAAAACTAAAGAAAATGAAAAACCAAAATAACCTTGGTATAAACACGTAATAAATTAGCTTTTTCATTTTCTACCTTAGAGAAAGAGAGATAACATCTGGAATTTTACAAACTTGAATCATCAAGATGAAAAAGGCTTACTTAAACCGTTTGTTTCTACCTCAATATAAAACTTGGTGTTTTATCTTCCACTTGTAGTGATTACCACATTATCAAGCTTGATCAATGTTAGAGAATGATTGTGATCTGTATGAAAGAGGACATCATGATCAGATGAAAGATTCAGAAAATTGGAGTAGGTACTCTACCTTTGCAAACTGTCAATCTTAAATAATCGTTCCACTTCATTAAGAACTGTTATTGGAAGTCTTAACAATCCAGCAGTCCTGAGGAAAATGGTGCACTTTGATTGATGCCTTGTAATATAATTTCACCCCTCCATCCAAGCAGCTCATGATCCTCTGAAAAGGTCAATCAGCCTGTAAAACCTAAACACATGAAGTACACAGCAGCTAATCACAAATTCAATACATACTAATCAGGACAGCCTGGGTATGAATGAGCTGCAACATGAGCTCTTACATAGCCCTGAAGTTTATCACATCTTTAACAAACATGACATGTATGAACAACTGGATACAGACCAGATTCACTGAGCTGACATTTTATCAGATATCATGCTCCGATTGAGCAGCTCAGAGACTGTTATCATGTCAAACTGTTGTGCTCTGTCTTAAGTCGTATCTGTGACATCATCACTTCACCGCTTCTTGAATTCACCAGCATCCAAAGGGTTATCAAAGTTTGGTCAAATGCCCCTCCTTATTTTCTGTCACTCATCTTTGTAGTTGCACATAAATTGAGAAGCAGTCAAATAATTGTACATATGTATGAACTGTGACATCGAAGTTAGTTGTACCGTCTCAAAACTGATTAAATTTCCAACTCTGAGGAAACTGGCTACTGTGGGATTTTGTTGAGGGAAAAAAAAGTACAAATTACCAGGTTTCACATGCTGAAAAAGTGTTGTTTTGAATAGGATCAGACAAGGAGAAGGCTCAAATGCAGCACAGTCAGAGTAGAGTTATAGGGAGAGGGGAGGTGAGAGCAGCCTGGCAGGTAAAGCTACATAAGGTTTGGCTGGAAGAGGGCAAAGCTCTGGCAGTGGATGCCATAACCTGGTACCTGGGCTGCCAAGCAGCCAGGTGGAAGAGTACAGTCTGCTGAATTGATGATTGAACTGAAATTTGTATGAAAACAATATTCTGCTTACAACGTTTCAAAAGAACTATTGATATCCTTGTTTTATTTTCACGTCTTTTGCTTTGATATTTCTCATTTCAAGGTTAATTGTGGTTTGGGTTTCTGCCTTTATGGACGTTTGTAAAATGAATGCACATCATGCTCTAGATGTTGGCCGGCATGGCCCAATGTCAGGAAAGCCTCAGTAAGTAGTGAAGTAGTGGTGGGTGTTTTTAGATTGTAAAAAGGCTGAGGATCTTCTCTTGAAGGAGTAGGTTGGTTATGACGTGTTTTGACGCAGAAATATGGGACAGAATGCCGAAATGTCTGGATGCACTCAGGTGAGATTGAGAGGTGAAGTTTTTCTGACAGTGGCTGGGGAGCAGCAGGGATGTGGTGGCAGTTTCTTGCCTTTTCAGCTTGCATTTACATCTTGTCCCTCCTGGCTCTGAAAAAACCCCAAAGCTTTTTTCCTCACCAATAAATTGACACCTGATCAAGTAATGGTAGCATATAGGAAGCCTGAGCACCATTCATTCAAATGGTGTTAAAGCTTCACATACTTATTTACAGTACTTATTTAGTTCTATAAACTCAGAGTTTCAGAGTTTGGTGGTGTTTACATTGCGCTGTGATGAAATTGCAATTTGTCGTGCAGCCTCAGCTCAATGGTCCTCAACATTTCCAGATTTATCAGCCATTTATGATAAGAGTGGGGCCGTGAGAGAGCAGCTGAACCCTCACTGATCCCCAGACGATTTCACTCTCAGTGCAAAGAGACGTCAATAGATATCAGATTACACTCAAATTTAGCCACACAGTTTAGGATTGAAAGTCAAATGCTAATTTCTCATCTGGTCAGATCACATCAGAAACAGTCAGACTTAATACCAACAGAAAAAAAAAAATCTCTGAATTTACCGTAGATTAAAAGTACAGTCCATTGGGTCTGAGAGAGCAAGTCAGACAAACAAACTCTGAAGACAATCCCTTCTGTGTGTGTACACTAAGATAAAAACAAAGAGGTAGATTGAGAGAGCAAGTGAAGGGGAAGGAAACAGAGAAACAGGCAGACCGACTGCTTCGCTGTATTGGGCAGGAGTGCCGTTGCCATGGCGACCGGCAGCCCTGGATAGGAATTTGGAGCAGCGAGAGGAATTACTGCAGAGGATTTGATGTTCAGTACACATCTGGGGTCAGCTAATATGGGCGCTACGATCAGCTACACTTCTCCGCTCACAGCGCACCGCATCGGCAATCCCTCTCATTTAGGGGACGCGGCGGCTGGCACACGGAGCCACCGGCCGTCAAAATCTCCTCATCGAGCGCCAGATTAAAGCACGCTGCTCTCTCTTGTCCTGACAGATGTTTGCGCTGCTGATCACAATGTTGGATTGGCAGGTGTAAACATGTGTTTTTCTGGTTGAGGTGGTGTTTGCTTGGTGATAATGAGTGTGTTTAGATCTAATCTGGCCAGTGTTCTAAAACACCCCAGATCAGACCTTTGAATAAATCAAAATAAGAGCCTGAAAATTAGTCATCACGTTAGATAATGTTTCTTTTCCATGTCACAAGGTCGTAGAATAAGTATGAGTATGTATTTCTTAGCTCTCAGATGTGCAGTGTCTCTTGCTCAGTGTTCAGTCTGACAGAATATGACTGCTTTTCACCACAGAGGGCATTCTTAGACTAGACAATGGACAGTGAAGCATGAACATCGACTCTGCAACAAAAGCTCAGCAACCTCTGGGAAGCTTTTGCAGCTTTGAACAGACCATCTTTTAACCACTGCAGCTTTCGAATTCAGGAATAAAGAGTTCGCCGGTTTCTGCTTCGTTGGCATGTAATGTTTCCTGTGTTTGATGAGTGGATTCAGTGTGTGGTGTAAACAGATGGTTGAGCCAACCATCACTACATGATGTCATCTGATGTTTTCTGTGAAGTGAATTTTGGATGCAGAGCCGTAGGTTGTGGTTTCTGAAGTCCACTCTGTGGTGTGAAGTGTTCTCTGCTGTGTTTGGCTCTGTAGGATCTTTATTACTCTTGCCCACTGACAGCTGGGACAGACTCAAGCCCCCTGTGAACCCTGAAGGGAAAAAATCTGCGTAGATAATAAATAGATGGATGATATTTTTACATTAACATTTTGTTTGTTTATATTCACAACTTTTGGCAACATAGCCTTGATTGTTGCTCATCAAGTGGGATGAAATAATCAATTTTCAGGGCTGACAGATCCCAAAACCCTAAGTCTGTAGTCTTCCTGGATAAAGACTCAATTTCCCATGAGCACTATCACCCATTGTTGTCACGATGTGGCTGTTGCCAATACAAGCAATTGTTTTGGAGAGCAGATCTTCTTTTAAACACTACTTCTCTTTGCTCAAGATTTTTCCCAGGATGCAAAGCAACGTAACTATAGTTACATAGCGCTTTTGTGTCAAACGAGACAACAATCAACCTTTGTAAACTCAGTTTGTAGTTTAGTGTTCAGAAGGTGAGCAGGTTATCGGTTCAGTGTTCCTCACAGCCCAGTGCTCTGAGACGTGTCCGTAACGTGTAATGTTAGCGAACCCTGGCTATGTCCTACCAGAGCTCATCTACCAACTCCAACCTCACCAAGCAGAGCTAACGTAACCTCGCTCTTCATTTTATTGACAGCCTCTCAAGTTTGAACAGATCGCTGCAGTATAACTGCTGCATGTGAGTTGAAATGAACATTATCACATGCAGATTCACACGTTTTAGCCCGTGCTCTATCACTCTCTTGTTTAGCTTTCTTCTGCTCTGACGTCCTTTTTTTGTTGACAGTTCAGCTCCAGTGTCCACCATTACTACAAAATAAATCCAAGACATCCTTTTCCCCAGAAAAAAGGACAGCATTTAAAAATGCCTTTAATCAAAACTGTTGGAAGAGAGGAGCAGTATTTTGATTTTGTCTTTGTATATATAGAAAATTGACATTAAAACCCTTTTATTCTTGAAACAACTGATTCTTGGTCAAATCATCTCATTCTGAACCATGGATTATAAACAGGCAAATATAAAAAAAAGTGAAACTATTTCAAGATCACTCATATACTCCTCACAGGGCCTTTAAGGCAGATTCATTAACCTGTTTTTAATCCTAATGTGCTCCTAATTTGATGAGTGCCTTGTCTTTGAAAGTTTTAAATTTGACCATTTCAAGTTTTTCCTAACTGGCAGAAAACCCCTCCAATGCCCATATAAGGGCACCTGAATCTGCAGACATACCAGTCAGACCGTCTGTTTGTGTTTCCTGTGCCATCAAGAATAGTTTGTCTGCCATCTTCTTTAATCCCTGTGCACACAGCAGAGTTTTTACTCCTTGGGAGGGTCAAAAGTTCACTGTGTGTTGTGGTTTTATAAAGCAAGACAAAACTGGAGCACTAATACAAAATGCAGTAGAGCCCAACTATCATTTTATCCCATGTGTCTTGTTTTGATAATTGTTGGAGGCTAAAATCAAAATGAAAAATGACATCCATTAAAAGTCAATCCCTACTTTGTAGTGTCAAACATCTGTTCCCTCCCCTGAGTGCCTCTCTGAGTCATCACAAAGTACACTGAAATATCAGTTTGAAAACATTTTTATGGTTAGGCTTTTCATAGGAGTTTTGGTTTAGTCAGAATTAAAGTCAAACTCTTATTTTGAATCGAACCATAAAGCCACAGACTTCCCGCTGTGCCCTCTGCCCACAAAGCAGCTGCAGAGCCTCGTCTTGTAGCCTCTGCAACTTGATAAACAAGCTTCACATATTTGTGTAATGATGTTTTTCTGTGGAGGGCATGCTCCACTAAACACAACTTCAAATAAATAGCATTTTAAATTTCAAAGCAAACGGGACTAACCCCCCCCCCCCCCCGCCCTCGTGTTCAGCGGTTTAAACTTTTCACTTTGGCTTTCTTCATTCTTTCTACTTGAGCTGATAAATCTGCTGAAAGGTTTCAATGTCACGCCACCATTGTCATTTAAATATTTGAATGTCGGTTTTTCTTCCAGCAGAAAAGGAGGCTGGGAAGCACTCCGAATCCATTTTTAGACTCTGGTTGTAGATCTGTACCACTTTCACATCCTTCTGCAAACACTTATCCCTTCCCCCTTCCAAGCATTCTCACGTGTGTATACTGAGGAGCAAAGCACACACACACGCAAACTCACTGATAGACTCAGTATAGAAATGCCAGAGAGATTTTATTTGAGTCTTTGAAGTCAGCATGCAGTCACTCAAATGCACCAGAAAAAAAAACATTAAATACACAAAGACTATGATGGTCCATAATTGGCAACTAAACAAATGCTTCGAAAACTCAGACATTTTATTGAAGCCTCCCCAAATTATGCTATTACAACCGCTCAAAGTGAAGACAAGGGTAATTAAGTGATGGATGAAAAGTCCACAAATTAAAAATAGGAAAAGATTGTATTTTTAGTAAACTAACAACAACAATGGGGCACCAGTTTGGCCCAGTGGTGAAGTTGTGGTCCCCATGTACAGAGGCTGTTGTCCTCCATTGGGAGGCTCAGATTCCAACCTGAAAATTTCACCCTGTGCACTGTTAGCACCAATGCTAATGGATAATATGTTAGTTGCAACTAGACTCAGAAAAGTGCCCATTCGAAGGAGAATGAATGCATGATGGTTGATTTAACTGTATATATGTATATATAAAAAAATACAAACAAAAAAACAAACATTCATACTAATTATTTTATCACAGATGCTGATATTGAGGCACGTCCCGATAATGAATTGTGATTAAATTCCAAATCAATAACAACAAATGCTTAACCTTTTTCTCTGAGCATGCAACATCAATCAGCCTATAACCCCACAGATTTACAAAAAACACCCAGTACAGCTGCATTGCTCTTGCTTGCACATGTAGAGAGGTCCAACTACGTACCTGCTTCCTGTCACAAAGCATCGAATATGGACAAAGTGAGTGTTTTGTAAGATAAAGAATTAGACAGGGCAAGTCCAGAGACAGTAATCTAGTATCTAAAATTAAGATATATCTGAATAATCCATCTTTGAAAAATAAACTAAACAAAAGATAAAATGTCAGTTTTAGATGAACGTAGCTAGCTAGTTAGTAGCTCCCTCAAAAAAAAATCCTTTGTTTGCTAAAGACAGTTGGCTGGATGTTTGTCTTGATCTGGAATTACTTAGCTTGATTACTCTAGTGGTTTTATTTATCTTTGTTACTGAGTTCATTATTTAGAAGAGAAAAGAACTCCAAACAAAAAGAGAAAGCTAAGCTCCTAGATACTCATGTTAGCAGCAGCTCGGCTCTCAGCCCATCCCTGGATCTTTTAGGGGGGGGGTTGTTACACAAAAAGGGTTTATAAGCTTTTGTTTGAAATGTTGTGAATAAAACCTAAAAATCCTTTTAGCACCTTGGTTTATGCTAGCCTCATCTCAGCTTGCAGCCTTCCTTGGTCATGTTGTAAAGAGCTTAGAAGAGACCCTGACTTTTATACGTTTTAAAGATATTCTCTGAACGGAAAAGGCCTCAAAAACATCAGACAGACAACTTCAGCACATGTGGGTGACTTCTTTCTGAAATTTAGCCAATGAGATGACTAATTTCTTCCATCTTGAGTCATCATCAGGACACTCTTCAAACAGAAGCCCTCTTCGAATGTTGATATTGATCAGTAAAGATAATCATAATGTAGAGCCAGACAACAACACGCTCACATTTATTCACCCTCTGTAATGAGCTGAGTGCTATGGATTGCTCACCTTTTAACAGGCACCATTTTCATTTAAATATATACACACTTCGTTGTTGTTTTTCACCCTGCAGTGCAGAATTGACACCTTTCAATGCATTCTGGGCAGTCTGTGAGACTGTTAAAAAAATGGCCAGCACGGTTAGTCCTTCTTTTCATGAAGACAAATTCCACATTGTTTTGTTGTGTTGTGGAGTGACAGGGTGATTAGTTTAGAACTGAGTGGTTGCAACATCTCCCCCATCATTTTTTGTAAACTGAGCAGGGTAAACAAACTCATTCAGCAACATAATGCTTGTGGCAATCAATTTTCCAGCAGTAAAGCTCAAACAATACACCGCCGACACTGCTGGTGCTGCTGCTAGCATTCAATCAGGAGCTGTGGCTGAAACACACTGTTATTGTTGAATTTGACATGGATTAGGTTCCCCATTTTTTTTCCGAGAGTGATGTGTCCTACCGTGCAATAAAGTGAGTGGAGTGTGACAAGACACTTTCATCTACTGTGGGAAGTTTGACCCGGGGCCTGAGTTAGATGAAGAAAGGGATAAAAACAAACCCAGGAGCTCCACATCAAATATAGTGAGTGCAGTGTTAAATTGACTCCACTCTGTTATTTGTCGAAAAAATTGTGTTTTGTCCACACTGAGGATCTTTCAATTTGTATTTTCTTGTCTGGAGCAACTTTGTCTAGAGATATTTTTAGTTGATACCAATTTCTCTGGTTGAGTTCTGGTCGTAGAAGATACCAAATACCAATACAAAAGCATAATAACTTATATTCTGTAAGCTCGAGATCCTTCTTAACAGATGGTAATATGTTTGGAGGAACATAAGTTATAATGATGGTGTTAAATAATTAAATGGACTGTAAGGACTTTCTAAGTGATCGTGAAAAGTCTAACCTCTAGATATGCCTGATCGTAATCTACAACTTAAAATGGGATTATAAGTGCAGATATAGGTTATTTCTGAATGCGTTACTATAGTTTCTAAGACAAAACCGCGCCAGCTGATTAAATTTAGAAGTGAGAAAAGAGATCTGTGTTTTTCTCTGATAAAAACTATTTCTGCGATTTATTTATTTGGAGCTGAACTGTCTGACAGAAAAAGGCTGTCAGTGCAGAAGTGGACGGGAGAACAATAGCATGGGCTAAAGGCTAAAACACGAGCTAAACCACGAGCTAAAGGCTAAAACATGGGCTAAAGGCTGAAACACAGGCTAAAGGCTAAAACATGAGCTGAACCACAAGCTAAAGGCTAAAACATGGGCTAAAGGCTGAAACATGGGTCAAACTGTTTGTGATCATGTTCTAACTTGAGAGTCTGTGAATAAAATCAAGAGTGAGGTTACGTTAGCTCTGCTTGGTAGATGAGCAGGACATAAGGATTCACTAATGTTACATTTCAGATCACTTAGCTGTGAGAGGCATTTAAATAGCCGGCTACTAAATTATGGTACAAACTGACAAAGTTTGCTTGTTGTCACATTTCAAACAACAGCACTGCGTAACTATTGATAAATATATTACCTCGTTGGGTTTTATCTGGTAAAAAAGTTGTCTTGAACAAAGAAAAGTAGTGTTGAAAAGAAGATCCAATCTCCATTCATTTCCAAAACAAACACATGCTTGTTAGGAGTCATGTCATCACAACAGTGTACGCACGATTCCAGCCAAAAAGTGTCGCTGCAATCCACTTCAAACAGATAGTCCTCACAGCCTCTTTAAAGCTGCAAGCCATATTAAACGAGCCCTTACACCCAAAGTCTGGGTGCTGCGCAGCCACAGATTGAGTGATTGATTGATTGACAGAGGCTGAGATAAATACCACTTCCTGTTTTGTGGTTTGTTTTGTTTTGTTATGTAAAAGTAAATTAGTTTTTTTTGTTGCTTTGGAGCAACAGTTACAGTTGGATGTCAAAATATACCTACTGTTGCTGTGATTTTAAGTGAAGAGAATGATCAGGTCATTTGTTTTAAAATAATAGTTAATTTCATTACGTTGGAAATAGCTTGTGATGCATGCTTTTTTAACACCTGTTTCAACAGCTTGATCTTTTTCTGGCAGTACAATTTGAGGTATGAAAGTCCTTTTATGGGCACAGAATACATTTTTGGAGTTGCTGCCTGTTGATTTTAAAGAACAAATTGTACCTTCATTGATGCACGGCACAAAGTGTCTTAGACAGATCTGTGGGGATCTGTGTTATACAATGCATTTCTCCCTGTGTGAATATTTTAAAGAAAGAAAGAGCTTGCTGCATAACCTCCATGTCTCTGTGGATATAGTGGGGATAAAAGCCTCACATTTCTGCTCTCACTTCTATAAGACCCGCATGGTTTTGTAATGCTCTCTGTTCTGTGGTCTCAGATGAGTTACGGCATGTTGTGACATGTGCTCAGCCTTCTCATATTGACTTTTTTTTAAACACGTAAACAAGTGTAAAACAGAAGCTTGTCAGCATTTATCATTTTCATTATAGCACAGATAATGAGAAAGCAGAATTTCTGTAATTAATTATTATTATCTAAGAAAAGCATTACTTCCTCCTCCTCCTTCTCGTCCTCCTCCTGTGTGTATTATTCATCATAGAGGACTCCTGCCCTGCTTCCCCAGGCTATTTTTACCCAGCATGCCCGTCACATTAACTGAGAGCCCCAATCCCCTGCTGCTCTCAACACCAAGCCTCCCTCCATCTGGATCATGGATTACATCCTTTTTTTTCTCCACCCTTTCCCCTATACTCTTGGTACCTCTAAGCCCCCACCCCATCTTTACTCTTCTCCATCTCTCTTTTATCCCCACTCCTGTTTCTTCACCACTCCACTAACCCTCTCGCTCTCCACTCCTGCCCTCTTTTCTTATGTCTTTCAATCATTCATATTAGTGTCCACAGTCCCCTGGGAGTACTCACTACACATCTCTTCAGAGCCCAGTCAGCGCTGAGCGGGTGTAACAGCATGGCCAACATACCCAGCTTAGCTTCCATCTCAGCCAAACAGCAAACAGCCTCATTGTGAAATCATGTTTAATGTAACTTTTTGAAGTGCATCAAATTGATGTATTAAGTCTGATTTTTCTAAAGCATATTGCATCATATTGCATTTCATTATATCATTCCATAACCTCATCATATTGTATCGTATTCAATCATATTATATTGTATCGTATTGAGTAAGTATGTATTATATTATAAAGTATTACAACATAACGTAACGTATCATAACGTGTGATAATGTAACATACCATAACATAGCATAACGTATTATACCGCATAGTATCAGAACATTACGCTATGTAACGTAATGTATTGTCATGTAACACAGCATACTGTAATTGTATGGTATAATAGTGTAAAGTATCACAACGTAACATACCATAAAATAACATACCATTAAATAACATGTTATAAAGAAACTTATTGTAACATAGCATAACATATCCTAATGTCATATTCCATACCTTTTTGTAACCTGATCATAACATTTGGTAACTTAACATGTTGAATTATAAAGTGTTGTATCATAACATATTGCAACATATTGTAATATATATCCTAACGTGTTTTATCATATTGTTGTGACATACAATGTAATACATCCTGATGCATCTTAACGTAACATAACACTGGGTCGTGATGGTGGAATTTTTCCTGTGGTTATGTATTTTTGGGGTGCCAGCCAAGTTTTATCCTGGCAATAAGTCAGTTTAAAGTTGTTGTTGTTGTTGTTTCTTCCACTTTAAAACGAAACCAACATAGAGTGTACAAGTATTAAACTTGCAACCTTTCAGTAAGCAGAAGGAATGAGGAATACAAAAAACCCCAACAAAAAAAACATTGTGTTTTGTTTTGTTGTTAAAAAAAAATGTATTAAATGGATAAACCCACACCCACACTAGACCCCACATAATTATCAACCAAATGGAAAATCCTGACCAGAAAGAAAAA
Organism: Labroides dimidiatus; assembly: GCA_030710495.1. NCBI lineage: Eukaryota > Metazoa > Chordata > Actinopteri > Labriformes > Labridae > Labroides > Labroides dimidiatus. Next base: position 8,216,519 of record CM061143.1, read on the forward strand.
CAGAAAACCAGCACGAATATCCTTTTTCGGGTTCTTTTTCTCAAAAGTTCATTCCCTCTGTTTTTTTTTTTGTTTGTTTTTTACTTAATCCAAACGCAAAAAAGTTCTGTTCTCCCACAATGTTTAGCCTTATGTTCAGTTTTAAGTTTAAGAACAGAAAAGAGATAGGAAGAGAAAAAAACAGACCCCCCCCAAAAAACAAAAAAACAAAAAAGAAAACGTACTCGCAGGTGCTGAACTGATCCGTCACTCAAAAAGAAAACATCAGCTCGGTCAACCTCCTCAACACTTTTTCCACAATCTGACAAGATCACTTAAATCCACACAGTATAAATCCACAGGCTGTCCATGAGGGGGAACTGGAGCAGAGTTCAACGCCCCAAGGGTCAAACTTTTCTGATCTTAAATAAAGAAAGCGCCACCAAACGCAAGGTGCAGAACAGACACAGCTGGTTTCACTCACTTGCCACACCGATCCCCCGGCTCCCTCCGATGACGTTGGCGTCCCCTTCTTTGTGCCCCAGGTGCTGCCCAACAAAAAAATGTAAGGAGGAGGCTGAAAACTACGGCTATGAAACGGCTCTTTACACCGTAAGCTACTGCAACTTAATGTTAAATTGTAACATATCTAAACGTATCTTATCATAACATAAAATTGTGATGTATCATTTTGCATTGTATTGTATCATGGCTTATGAATCAGATTGTATTATATTGTAAACATTGCAGCCGAAGTTTGTCTGCATGATAAACACAAGCTTATGTTTATGACAGTAGTGGAGTTAGGTAATCTGAAGTAGTGGACATGATTCATTTAACAAAAGAAGAGAGAAGCTGGCTTTCAATTTTTTATCAGGACAGCAGTTCCTCTCTTTGCTGACCCCGCTCCCAAAAATAGAAATATGCTTTAAAGTTGTTCTTAGTTAAGTTTGGATGTAATGACTCTGCTTTAAAGTCTTTCTTTCAAGAACAACAACCAGGTTTCCAACTGGGAATTGTAGGGATAGAAACAGCACACAAACAACAACAACAACAACAACAACAAAGAACAGTCCTTGTTTTGATCTGTGCCTGCAAGTCCTGTACAGGCTATCACTCTGATGTCTAAAATCATCTAAATCTGTCCAGAAATATCTCAATATTAATGAAATAATCAGTTTTATTTTAAATTGTTTGATGCAATAAACTTTAGGACCCTGAAGAATCAGCGTGGCATAACTTGAGCAGTTACAACCAATGGAAGTTACTGATAATGCGAGGTTTGTGCCTTGTAGCATGTTGATATAAATAATAAGTATATGAAGTATGTTTTCTCCTCAGTCAGCTCTGACCTTCATTTTTTTAATGCTTTTTTTCTTTTTGTTTGTTTGCCCCATGAACGAGGACATGCTATTCATAAGTCCCTCTCTCTCCCACCTCTTGTTTACCCAGTGGCTAATGAACGGACATGTTTTGTTTATAATTAGGGTTAGAGTCGCTTGTTTATGCCCGGGATACCAAAAGCAAAGAGCACATTTCCAAATAAGACCACAACTGTGCATACATGAATTAAAAAATATATGCTTGTACCCACAATCAGGCAATTTACAAGTATACTTACATGCACATGAGTGCAGATTGCGAATTCATGTTGACATTAATCAAGTAGACTTTGGTTAGAATGGACTAAATTTAGTAGACAAGTGCACCAATATAAATTCGCATACAGACATGTGCACACAAGGACAACCAATTTAATGCATCTAATTATAATATTTACGAAAGATAAACCATTAAGTGGAAGATGGTTTAAAAAATTGCCCTGGATTCTTTTATGTTCCAAAACTTTTCTTTTTTTCTTGGTGAAAGCAGAGTTTTGTACCTGAATGACTTGGCCTATGCAACCGCAGTGACAGTCCTGCAGGACATTTTTACATAAAAACAATCAAAGGACACAATGTCATTTAATTTACAAGAGGTTCCCGATCCCTCATCAAATAAACAGGGCCTCCTGTGAGAAGCAGACCTCGTTCCTGCTGCTTCTGTTTCAGTCTCAGTCTCAGAAAACACTTACAGAGACAATGAGGAACTCCTTCTGCAGTGGTCCCTGGCTATTGCAACACTTTTGTTTATTTCCCATTCAAGCCTGTTACCCTCAAGGTGGCAAAGTGAATATTTTATTAGACCCACGGGGCGACACCATCTCGGGTTAGCGCACGTTCAGAGGAGCTCCAAACAATCTCTGGTATGGAGATGTGATATTCATGAGCCTCTGCAGAACACAAGACAGTTTTTGTCCTCTTGTGATTGCATTCAGATGAATGCTTCATGATCAGCTGTAAAGATTAATGGAGGTATTTGATCATTTGCATACTGAACTGCTTGAAATAAAAGTTGTGTTTACTTCTTCTTGGAGCACACAGAATCAAAACTGTTTTAGTCTGTATTGATCTTGAATCACAATATATTCTCTGGAGGGCTTGTGCATCGCCACTCTAACAAGAGGTTAACCCTTACAGTGACATGACTCTTAACCCATTACGCCCCAGGCCAAATAACATTGATTGGCAAAAAAAATCAATAGAGAAGATTGATTGATTTCTTGTGTAATCAGTCTTAAAAGGTGACAATTTCTCCCAGGATGTGTACTTGAAAACACACACACACACACACACACACACACACACACATGTATCAACCTTGTAAATCACAAAACATGTCACCAAATGGGAAAAAATTGTGGCGTTTCAGTTTTTGTCTTCACTCCTCTTGTTTTTCTGTCCACAAAGATGTCAGAAGCTGCTCCACACAGTCAATCAAACCTCTAAATTTATCTGATTTCCATAAAGAAGCACCACCACCTATAATTAAGTGATTGACACAATGGCCAACATCCAACATTAGCCTGCCTGGCACATAACAGAGAGCCACAGACTCTGAGCAACCACCCACAGCTTCTCTGCTGACGTCTCTTAGATGTAGCTGTGGTCCTTTGTCCTTAAAACCACTGCTGGCTAACACTGTCAGGCTGTAGATCCAGCATCCATCATTCTGTCTCTGACATGTTTAGAGCTTTATCCAGGGCGAAAGAATCTGGTGGCTTTCCAGACTTCATATAACACCGGAGCGGCTCATTATCTTTTCTTTGAATGTCTCATCTGATCAGATCAAAGCCAGCATTTCATTTGGATGACCTAAAGAGGTGTCTCTCTGAATCCATGACCTTCAGTGACAGCTAAAAAAGTTCGTCCAGGACTCAAATGTTGTTGTGAATGTTAAATAGGTTTCTGAAGATACCACAGAGGAAATGAACATGAGTTGTATCCCAGTCACACTTAATTTTACAGTTTGATTGTAATTCTGGATCCTTAAATTATGATATCTTGCTGAAATTGACCCTCATCACAGCAATACTCTCGAAAAGATAGCTTAGGAGCAACTGACCCTGCTAGGTTTTGGTTAGGGCGTTCCATTGGGGGTTTTGTAATGATCTGTCTGGGGTTCTATTTCCCATAGCTACTTGCTAACATACAGTATCCTGCTTATGCACCTGTTTCTTCAGAAGCTGATGGGTCTTGACTTCCATCGGCGGTTAACAACTTCCGGTTGCTGCCACCGGCAAGCTAGCTCAAAACAACTCTCGTGAAATCATTAATGCTAGACAGGGCTCAGTGTAAACTTTTTTTCTAAAACATCCGCACTGACTCCACCTCCGATTTTTTTTCATTTTGTCTCTTTCTTGCTTTTAAAAGCCGGTTATTAGAGCGAGTATGACAGTTAGGCTAACATCATCAGCTTTGTGGTCTCCATGGCGACATAAATTGAATCAATAGACATAAATAAACCAGCAACCACTATGAACTATGGGTAGTCAGGAAAAAGATGGATAACCTGTCTACTTAAGACACAAATACGTTGGCAAAAAACATTCATTGAAAGATTATTTTATTCATTCATAATAATTTATGTAAATAAAATAAAAATAGTCCCAGTGATTTTTCATCGCTAAGTATTTCACAGTGATGGATTTTTCTCTGCCTGTTGCATCCGAGTTAACATTAAATTGTCCTCATTCGGCTCTCCTTCTCCTCTGAGCTCTGCGGTTGACATATTTAAAAAAATACGAGGCCACAGCTTTGGACACTGCTTCTATCATCACCACTGCTCATGGTTTATGTTTCTTTGTCACAATTGGCAGCATAAAGTTGCTTCTTACCTGCTCCATTGCTGTCACAATGATGGAAAGAAAGGGTCCAGTTTGGAATTATCCATGTAGTTTAGCCTGCTGAGTTAGCATGCTAACTGAAACAAACGTTGTAGCCACGTTTACCGATATGATGCTAATAGAGACGAACAGTATTACCTCACCTTTTGGTCAGGGGTGTCAGCAACAAGAAACTAAACGCTCTGAACTCTTTTCCTCAGATAAATTTGACATTATCAGCCCTTGTCTGCAGTTGCTCATGCTAGTGAAAGTTAATAATGGTCATCAAGGGGTTTTGACCAATCAGAATCAAGCATCTTACACAGTAAGAAAGATCAGTAAGAAAGCAGGGTTTCAATCCGACGTTTGATCCAATCTTACCAAAACAAAAACTTTGACAAACCAACAAAAAAAAAGAACGTCAGAAACACCAGGGACTAGAAATAATAATGAATAATAATAATACATTTTATTTGTGGGTGCCTTTCATGTCACTCAAGGTCACCTTACACATTTGCTGCTGCTCTTCCTGCTTTGGCTTTGATACTCTACCTAAATATGTGGAGGGGCAGGAAGCTCCCAGATCAGAGACATATCACCAAATTTTGGTTATTAAATTCCGGTAACTAATTCTTTTCCCTTGGGGGACAGAAGGATCATTATTTCCAGCACAGTAGGCTGAATTATTTCCTTTCTCTGAGCCCCAAGTCAGAGAACAACACTTCTGAGTTAAATATAGGGAGAGATATCTGAAGGAAATCATCAAAGGTGTGAACACAGGTTTTCATTACATGACACCCTCTTGTTCTTTCTTCCATTGAAACCAGTGTGTGACACCTGCTAACACAACAGGGTTGGGCTCAAGAGGCTCATATGATTCTTGTTTAACACTTCCAGTATTACATCATCTTTTACCCTTCCACACTCTTTTCTTTTTTTCCTCCCCCGGTCGGTCACCCTTCCCTGTCGAACTCGTTCAACATTGACTTCCCCTAAGCATCCTTCATCAGGCCTCCCTCCTCCACCTCTCCCCCTTCCTCTCCTCCTCTCATTTCCCCTCCCGACCCGATGTTCTTTTTTCACCGAACACACTTCACATTAGCTTCCCTTCTCTCTCATTTGGCTCCGTCACTTGTTCTGTCACCTCGGTCCCCCCTTCGCTCCATGAAGCCCCTCCCCCCTGCTAAGCCTAACCTGCTGACTCAGCAGCTGGTTTCAGAGCTTGTACCGGTTTGTGTGTCAGGTGGGAACAGGTGACGCTGCAGGGTGCAGGGTGACCTCACTGTGTCACTTTCAGTCCGAGTCATGTCAAGTTTGTTTGAGATGCTCTCTCTCTCTCTCTCTGTCTCTCTCTCTCTCTTTCCTTAAGGCTTGTCTCCGGTTCATATGAGCTTCACAGAGAGAGTTTATATCACTATAATCTCTATTTAAAGATTGTACATAAGATTTTGGGTATGTTTGTAGTCAAAGTACAATTAACCAGTCACAAAGCAGATTATTGCCACTATGGGTTGATTAACCCATAGTGGCAATAATCTTGGCTCCCATTTGTAGTAATCTGATGATACTCACTACAGAAATCATGTAAAAGCAGCTAATAGTTCTAATCTAGATTTAAACCTTTGTGACAAACCTCTTCAATATGCTAGGCCAGGCTCTGAAACAATGATAGCAACAGCAGCAGCTTGAAATACTGAGCTGTCAACAAAATGATTGTATGTCTTTTTATTCCACTCTTATCAGAGAGGTCTGTGGTATTGGCTAAAACTCAAGTCTAAATCCCTATCAGGAAAGGGAAATAGTATCTGAACATCTCTATTCCTGTGTTGCACTATGTTATCAAAGGCAACAGAAAACAGACGGAAGCTGAGCAGCGATGTAGATAAAAACAGCTTAGTTCATAACTCTTCAACTGAAGGCATTTGATTTCACAGAAGCTGTCAGTCCCGGTCTCTCTGTCTTGACTTTTCTCTTTTACCTACTGAACCCTGTGAGATGTAGCCTTGATAGTTCCTTTTCACGGGGTTATTTTGAGACACAACACAATCGTATACACACACACAGATACCCCCCCCCCCCCCACACACACACACACACACACACAAACAGATGGATAATATAGTGTGACAGAGTAATTGCTAACAAGCAAAGCGAAGCAGAGAATGTTCAATTTTCCCCTTGAGTATCAAAGTAAAATGTAAAACAGAAAGCCATAACATTCACATTAGGATTACATTATAGTCACCTCCTCTCATAAAACATTCATACTCTTTAAATATTGTATATGCTGTGAAGTTTGTTGGCGCACAAACCTGCTATTAATAATTAATCCCTGCTTAGTTATCTTGTTATTATTGTCTTAGAGATATCTGCCAATAGAGCTGAGACAGGTAGAGACGCCTGCAGAAACACTGAGAAGTGTTACAAAATCTTAATTAATCTGCATGTTGAAATCAAACACACATACAGATGAAAAAAAACATTGAAATCAACCGACTTTATTTCATGGTTTGTGTTCGTTTTATGTGATTTTTATACTTTCATCTGCCAGAAACCTGAATTTCCCTGCAAAAAAATATGAATTTTATACCTGTCGATTTATGGGTATGCTAGGTTAGTGTGTATGTGTATTTGTGAACACTTACCCTCAGAAAGGCTGCATCATATTTGCTCTTCATCAAGTTGGCGAAATGTGTTGTGTATGACAGGATGTATTCAGGGTTGAGCTGGTGAATTGTTTGCTGAAACCCTTCACCAGCGACCATCGACAGTGGTCTCGTATCACTGACCAGCATGTTCAGCACTGACTCAGTGAGGGGAGTTGCTTGTTGTGGGGTACGTTTGTTTCTGCTGTAGAAAGCCATCAATTGTACCACTGCTTAATAATATTAAAATAACGAAACATTTACTCTTTTGAACTTAAATACGCCATTAAAATATTCATTATCCAAGCATGCACGGTGTATAGACAAAGTTTAGCTGGCGGACTTTGGATAAAGTGAAAGTTAAAGCTACTTTTCACACAACTCCGTCCCTCTGTTGTCAGCCAGCTAGGTAAAAAGAGACCTTACCGAGAGAATCGGAGACCGCATCCTCCACATGTCCAAAATGCCTCTGCTTTAAATGCTCCCGCATCACAGACGTGCTGCCATGAAGAGCAAGGTCTGCTTTGCAGATCGAGCACGTTATTTGTGTCTTGGACGCGTTTAGGGTGAAATGTTCCCATACTATTGATGTTTTTGCTTGAAGTGTTTTAGCAGTAGCCGCAGGCATTTTTCCGCAGCCTTTTGCTTGCCGGTCATTGGTCGTGCTGATTCGCGCATATTCATTTCCAGCTGGAAAAACACGAGTGATGACATCACTGACTATTGTTGACAAATGAATTTGACGACGACAAAATTTATTGTTGATTTTTGTTGACTATGTCGACGAATCGTTGCACCCCTACTTCGGGATTAATAAAGTATATTCTATTCTATTCTATTCTATTCTATTCTATTCTATTCTATCATTTTGGTTTTTTAAAAAATGACAAAAATGCTAAAAAAATTGGAGATTGAAAAATTCCCCAATAATAACCTTTTCTGTTACATCGCTTTTTTGGAAATAAATCTCATACCATTGGAAGGACTGTTCATTTCTCTTTCAAATGGAGCCACATTTATAAGGAACATGCATTTGTGAGATGACCAGCAGAGCTGAGTATGTGGGTTGTACCCATGAAAAATTTGCCAGATCTTCCCTGCCAATGCCAAACAGATTTCCAGGAGTATAAGATTTAATGCCAAGAAGCACTGAGACAACAAGTCAAAGTGTGCTAAGTTTGGATTCTATGTGGCGACGACAAAAAGGAAACCTCTTAACTGGTCCCTGTTTTACAAAAAGAAACAGTTTAAATATTTTGCTAATTAAAGAAAGATTCTGCTGTAAAAGACCTCCTTAGGAGTGATTAAAATTTGACACTGTTTTGGGGATAGATTCTTCTTTTTCCAGTTAGTGCTAACGTCTCAAGTATAAACTGGAGCCTTTTTAACCACCTCTTGATATGCTGGATCCCTGCCTGGGTGCGGTGGGGAGCCCATTAGTGCTCACAACACGCTGGAGATTTAAAGCACTGAAATGGAAACTTAGAGGACATTTCTATACAGAAATACTCAAATTTCTTCTGCAGACACTTTATTTTCACTCTGCACCTGTCACGGTTCAGAAAAGCTCTCAGTGCGAGCAGAGCAGCATCACGATATTTGATAAACCTGTTGATGAAAACCTTTTGCAGAAATTTTCCTCCAATGACTGAAAGTAATGGGTGGTGTCTCACTGTTCTGGTGCCATAGTTCTTATAATATTTGGACAATTTTAAAAGTTTTTCTTCTCATTTAGTTTTTTTTTCTGGGCTTCTTTTCCTTCACCGATGGCTGGATAGAACAGGAACTCTGTGAGTGGGAGCGTGAGGAATGACATGACAGAAGGTTAAATGTTGCAAGTGAACCACGACTGTCTGCCCCGAGAACTTTACCTTCTCCATCTAAATCTGAAACATTTGTTTATTGAGCTTCAGACCAACTGTCTAGTCTTCTGACCAAATTTACATTGACTCAAGTAACATCAAATAAATGTATTTTTTATAATAAAATTTAGCTGTAAAAGGCTTTATAATTTTTTATTCTTTTTAACAGTAGCTCTTTGTTTGACTTGTAAAAATACCTCTAATTATGCTAATGTACAACTTTTAATCCCAGTATGGTTAAAACTCGAGAAGCTGTACAAAAATGTACTTTCCTGTCAGGTCCAGCTATGAAAAGCAAATTTATTTAACTCTGCTTTGAAAACTAAGCTCTAATGGTAATTTCTTTGCTTTTGGAGCCAGCCTCTAGTGGACACTCAAGGAACTGCACCTTTTTTCCCCTCTACTTTTAAGTTGTTTGGTTTTTTTTTTTTTCAGTGCACCGACTTTTGGGAATTTAAACATCTTAACATCTTTTAACTGACAATCTTATCTTGAATTTGAAGCAAAATTCCCTTTTAGATTTTATTTTTTGGGAGTTCTTGTAAAATTAGCAGGTGTTTATCAGAAAGCTTGAGTGTAAGGCTGCAGCTATAAATTATTTTAGGAATCGATTAATCTATTGATTTTCTATGATTATTTAGGTGATCTAATGAATGTTACTTGCCTAACAATTTCTTTCATTAAATACTGCTGTTGAAGTAATATAAAGTTATAGATTTGATTTTTGGACTTTAAAAAATGTACTTTAATTTTTAAAGACTGTTTGATGCATTTTTTTTATACAACACATTTTAATACGTAACTCATGCACTTGAGTTTATTAAGTGCACAACACTTCAATGATAGTTTTAAAGTAGATCTTGAAGTCAAAGAGCTCCTGTGAAAAGTTTTTGTATGAAATATATTCAAATTAACAGCAATGCCTCCTTATGATGTAAAAATGATAATGTTAGGCATAGCAGGATGAGACATTTTTGTCAGAGAAAACTTTCTGATGAGGAAGAGGCGTATTCCTTTGTCCACAGGGGGCGCCAAATTCTACACAAGCAGAAAGTTCTTCCTGAGAGCTTTCAGCATGTGCCAACTTTGCAGCACAGTTAGCCAGGAAGCCAGCCAGCATAAAACAACCATTCCAGGCAGACAATAGCTCCCAGAAACAATAGCTGTTTTTTTTTTTCTTTTTCATCTTGAAATCCACTCTCTAAATTACAAAGTCAGAGGAGTAGAACCAGAGAAAATCTTTCTCCTCGGTCCTGGATATCCAATAAGTTTCTGTGTGTGTGTGTGTGTGTGTGTGTGTGTGTGTGTGTGTGTGTGTGTGCACAGCTCTTCCAAAGATGCCAGAGCCAATCACCAGGAGGGAATTTAGTGCCTCTCTGCTTCCTGCTCCGGTGGGCAGATAAGATTATAGCATTTAGATCCAGACGCAGACATTCTCTCACAGGGAGCTGACTCGATCTACACCGAGCAGCCTGTGGAAAGTTCAGCAGCACTAAATCAACAACATGCTGCTACCTTTTGCCTTTAATTTGAGGATCTGCTGAACCAGACCAGCAGCAGCACACACATCCCAACCACCATCTGTACTCCCAGTTTGGTTTGTTGTGAGCTTACGTTGCGACCGCGCTGACTGAGTTTGGAGTTTATTGGCTCGAGAGAGTTTGACAAAATCCCATTGTGCATGTACAGCCTCGGGCTACAGAGCTACATAAGTGATTAGGGAGTGAAGAAGTGCAGAAGTGCCAAGTTTTAATCCCTGTTAGCAGGGGAATCAATGAGTGTGTGGCTCAAAAAAGACAAACTGTGGAAACATGAAGCCAGTGTGCAAGTGTGAAACTATGGTTCATTGAGTGCCCAGGCAAGACTGAATCCAAAATCCAAGGAAACTTTACCAGAGCCAACAACAGAATACAAATTTTTTACTACAGAGTTCAGCATGTTAACAGCCTGGTATAAAAAATATTTTTTGCCTTTTTACTTTGTTTCTTTTCTTCTAATTAATATGTTTAGCTCATCAGGTCAGAGTATGTGAACACTAAATCCTGGTTTATGCTTTTGCGTTGACCTCTACGTTCAGGTGTCTGAAATACTCCAGCAAAACTTATGAGGGTCATTTCATCGTCTGTTTTCAATCTCCCTACATTTCTGCTAGGGGAGGGGGAACAGTTTCACATAAGTATCAGGATTTTTTGTTTTATAATGTTAAATTTATTTATTTATTTTTTTGTAAATTTTTTTTTTCCAAATTTCAATTTTTCATTTTAGTCTTTGTTTATAAGCTGGGTTAAAAAAAACATTACCGCTTTTCTCCAGCAGAGGGCGAATTTTTTTTTTTTTTTTTTTTTTTTTTTTTTAAACTTTCAAGTAACATGATGTCAGATCCACTGAATATGTCTTAAAACCTGACTCACATGTGATGTTAATTTTGGGGGGAAATATGGCCTCTGATATAATCTGTAGACATCATCATGATCCAACTTTCATGGGCTGGTGCTAGATAAGGGAAGTAAATTCGCAAAAATCGAAGAATCTTAATTTAAATCGAATCGGCACCCCAAAAATCGTAAAAGAATCAAATCGGGAGGAAAGCATATCGTTCCAGCCCTCGTTTCTGCTAGCTTTTTCACACTGCCATTTATCATACAGCAACTACACATAGTTAAACTTGGGAAGAGGTGCACATCGGCTACGTGTCTAGGTTTCTGCATGGGTGCTACAAGGACCTCTAGTGGGGACAACTGTGATCCAACAAGTACAAACCAGGCCTAAGACTTGAACCATAGAAATATGGATGTAGTCTCCAAGACATCTATCTTCTGTTCCTGATGCACACTAATGAAGTCAAACATTGGCGGGGACCATGTTAGAAGAGACGTGGGTGTGAACCTTTTGACTAATAGCTATTGGGCGCCTGTCAGTCACATGAGCTGAGCTGTGCTTCTGATTGAACAAGCTTGTGATCTTAATATCTTCTGAACCGCTGAGTAAGAAAAAATTCACCCCCCGTACAGTGTGTGCCGATAGCGAAATTAGCTCTTCAGGCCCAAGCCGTTTTTTGAACTAGGCTGTAAATATGGTTTTTAATGCCGTAAAAGTCTGTTTTGTTTTGTTTTTTTTTTCGCTTGGTGTGGATGTGATTTCTGGTCTTTCTTCAGCCAGTCTGAAGCAGATACTTGATAAACTGCAACGAGATATAAATTATGGAGGATTTGACAAGTGATTTAAGTATAAAGACATTTTTATAACTCCTTCTATTCCGGCTCTTAACTTATCAAGCTAACATCTTAAGACTCCAACGACGCCTACTACCCTCGAGTGGAGATTTGTGCGTCACTCCAGTTTTGCTTCGTTTTGCCTCCAGCTAATACATGACATCACCATGACATCAGTCCTGCGATAGTTACTTTTTTTTAATAGTAATTTGTCCTGAAGATTGTGCTAGAAGTTACTGAGCACAGTATCCACATTAAGTTGAATGTCAAACCCTGTCAGTATGAAGTGACGCATCATCACTGTATGTCTTCAGCTGAATCCAGGCCATGCTAGATCCTGATGATCTGCCTACCTGATATAGGCCTAATTCTATCAGCCACGGGCCAGGCTGTAATCTCATTATCTGTTGTTAACAGAGTTGGGGTTGGGTGGGGGCTCGGCAGTGATGGGGATCTTCGCTGGGCAGATTACCTCTGCATTATCCACCCAGAATAGGACATTATCACCTATCAAAAGCCAGAGGTGTCAATTGATCCAATCACATCTTCCCTCAAGTGATGTGGGCCACTCCCATCGCCAGTTAATTACAGAGAAGATGAGGCTGTTTCCCTCAGCGAGCTGCTACTTTGTGACTGTACTGCATGATGCTAAAGCGTGCAGCGACATGCTTAATGTGAGGATGGAGGTTTGACCTTTGTGAATCATTTGACTTTCTGCTCAGTCACCTTCAGGTGTAAACAGCAGCTGCCACTCAGAAACCGCTGCTAACAGGGGAACTCGAGAGGGTTTTTAATCATGTTATAACGCTGAGCCTTGTGTGGAGGGGTTTACCTGTATTTAATATGAATCCATTTAACAAATCTGCTCACGTCTTACATTTATGATCAGCTGCATCTCTGATACTCTCTTAAAACACACATTGATGTACGTAAAATCAGTTTCTAAGCTTATGTGATGAACTAGTTCCTAAATTATTCACACAGTCGACTGTTAAAATAAACATTGTTACTAATTTCGAGTGTGTTTCTGCCCTGCTGATGAATTATTCCGATGTGACACGTTGTTATTATAAAAATATCTCTTTAAAGCCTCTTAAAGGATTGAATGTGACGGAGAACTCGCCACGGGACCAATGATAAATCTGATCCCTCCAAATGTTGTGATGAGCTATGAATAGTGTGCCAGATCCCTTCATTATTGATCAGCCATGTCTTGCCAGTTGGCTTCTCATCCAATTTGCGACCACAAAACAAAATGCAATCAATGATGATTCCTTTCTCTTCCAACAGATGGAACAAATGACCAAACGTTCATGTGAAGCTGAGTCGGAATAACGGAATGTTCAGTTTCTGTTCCCGTCATGCTGAGGTACTGGAATAAACAGAAACTATAAACAGGACGGGCATGTGCAGAAATAGCCTCAGAGGTTTAAATTCTTTGTTGCTTTTATTTGCAACAGACTGTAGTAGCTGGAAAATGGAGAGGAGATGTGCTAAAATTAGCTGCAAACCCTCAAACAAGGCTGGAATGAAAAGAAACATCCTTCCACTTCTGAGCGTTTCATCACCAATTCAGCTGTTGGAATGTTTTCTGAAAGTACTCTACCTGTTGAATAATCTTCGTTATATGTTGTTACGCCACCCGGGCCTGGAAATTAAAGGTGCAAAAAGTGTGTTTAACTGGCTGTAATGCAGAACGCAGCGTACTCTGCTAACTACCCGTTAAATGCCTCCTCCCTGTCGAGTATTTTTGGTTAAATGTCAGCATTATTGCCGACTATCTTATAGGTGCAGTGTGGCAGAACGGACAGAAATAGCAACAAAGGTCAACGTGGCATAAAATTGACATCAGATTGCTTAATGTGGGAACAGTAATGAGATGACCTTTCTGAGCTGCAGCTCCAACCCCTGAAATGAAGCACACACTGAGCGTAGAGTCCAGATACAGGATCAGACCTTTTTCAAACAGCAGAGAGGAGATTTTAAGGACACTTGAATATATTTTAGATTGGCCTACATTAATTTCATTTATGTGCAGCGTGTTGCCACTTGTCCTTATTTCTGGTCACAAAACATGCTCTCTCATAATGGCTGACCTGTTTGTGCATGCCCTGTGAGTGTGTGCAGCTGCACGGGAGCAGAGCAGATAAACGACAGGCTTTTAAAAAGCTCCCTCGATCTGGTTTCATGTCCTGTGGCGGTCATGAGAAATAGTGCGTTACAAAGCGGGCCGCGATGAACACACCTGGCTGCTAAACATGCACGGTTGGATACCCTCATAGTCGTTTGTTTGGTTTTTAGCACTTTTTGAAGTTGTGCGCTGTTCCCACCTTTGATATTTTTATGATGCATGACAGCCTGGCGTCTTTTTGGCTAATGGAAAAGAGGCTAAATGTCACTTTAACATGGTTCATAAAGGAAAAAAATTAAACAAATTTGACTCACATTAACTGTTTTATACTAAAAATAGGAGCATGGGTGTAAATACTGTACATGAAAATTCTAAGAAAAGAGCTTCTCCTGTTTGACTTTGTCATCCTCTCTGGATCTTTATAAAACCAGCTGCCTCAACTAGATCACAGGATTGGAGCAGACATTTAGGAGGACAGTAAAATTTCAAGTGCTTGCCACAGCTAGCATTAGAATTTATCTGGAGTCTGGCCTTCATTGTCCTAACAAATGTGAGTCAGCTTCATGATTTATTATTTTCATAAACATGCAAACTTGCACTAGATGCCTAGGCACTAAATACAACACACAAGCCTCATATTCAGACAGTTCTCTGAGCTCTAGCATTTTAATACACACCTTTTCGCCTCTGTTGTGCTGAAGCTGTCTGAACAGTGGATCTACTTCTAACGTTATGCCTCCTTGACATTTTCTCTGACAATGAGTCATAACAGTCCTGCCTCAGTCAGGAAGTGTTCGTAGATCTACTGATTTTGGTTTGAGTGAAGCTCTTCATATTTTATTTTAATTACAATTAGAATTTACATTGATATTTTGTTAACTATGCATTGATTCTCATCATCCGTGCTATGTCCCTGCATCAAGGAAAATTGAGCTAATTGGGTTTCAGAAATGCGACTGTGGATCAGCGGTAGATTTGTTGCTGTCACCCAATAGGAAGGTTGGGGGTTCGATCTCAGCTTGATCCCAACTCTTCCCAATGCTGGTCTGGATTAATGGGGAGGGTTGAGTTGAGAGGGCATTCATCGTCAAACTGCCAAATCAACATACATGGAATGCAAATCTGAAATTAGTGGTCCACAATGGCGATCCCTAAAACAGAAGAAAAGCAAAAGAAGAAGTCAAAGAAACATTTTTAAGATGACATTTTTTTAAGCTGGCAGCTTTGATTATGTACAATCTCAATGCCTCCAAACCAAGGTTATTATAGTTGATGAAAAACTAACAAGAAACAAAACAAAATGAGAGGTGAAAAAACATTTTTGTTAACTGAAATAAAAATGAAGGTTTTGAAATGAGGTTTTGAAAAACCTATAACTAATTTCAACTGTACCGTGAGTTTACAAAACTAACTGAAGTCATAGAGGAAATGACTTTAGTTTTTGTCTTCAATCAATCACGTACACAAACTCACTATTTTGGTTTTTTACCTTACGTCCAGTGGCCAGACAGAGACACACTGAGTGACACGTTTTATTGATCAAGGATGGTTGTTCATCTGTCCTCAGTGAATACATTTTTAAAAATGATGTTTTGAGTTTTTATTACACAATGCTTTTTATGATAATTTTGAATCTCACCCCTGACAATTATCCCATATTACAAAAAAGGACCAAAACTGATAGGGGGAATAATAGAAACTAAATCAAACTAATCATTATTTAAAAAAAAAAAAAATAAAAAAATAGTGTAGAAAACCCGCTTTAAAGACAACTAAAACTCAACTGAAATTCAGAACAAAAAGTAAAAACATAATAAAAATAAAAACTAAAGAAAAATGCAAAACTGTAATAACCTCACTCCATACTCCTCCCATTGTAAAACAGTTTCAACCGGTGCAGATTTACTGTGTTTTTGCTGCCATATCATGCGTAGACGCAAGGTTGACGTCACACTTCTTCTGCTAGCTGGGTCAACAGCAGATCGGATTCTCCAGCTGATTTACAGCACACACTCACAGTTGTTGAAAGTTCAATGACTCTTCTACTCAGCTTTACTTGAGTACACAATTTTCTTTTTTAAATCAAATAACTGAAAAAAAAGAAAAATGTTTTATTATGATAAGAAAAGAAAACAATGGTGAAATCCATGCTTGAAAACATTTATTTGACATGTCTTTTAATTTTCTAGTTTGCTCTGTTTCCCTCCTGAGCCTGTCTTGCCATCCAAACTTGTTTACAAACTTCTTTCTGTTGAAGCCAGTGAAGTTCCACAGAGTCTTGACACTGATTTGAGAGAGGTCAAGCTCCTGTCTGCCATCCAGAAGAAAGTTGCAGAGATTGCCAGTTGAAATGTGCGGCTCCTTTTCAAGTTTAACTTACATATGATGCCTCAGAATCTTTTTGCAATCAAAATTCATTTTGGGTTGCAAAGGAAGAACTAATGTCATAAAGAAATGCCTCCATGTGGAATGAAATGTACCCACATCAAATGTACACACATCACATTTATACCTGAGTGAAGAAAATTTACATTTAAATTTATTATGTAATTTATCATGAAATATTTCATCCTGAATTTTGCTAGGTCACGTTTTTATCACTGCTGTGTGGTCTGAAGTTGAACTGCTGATTTAGAAAGTGAAGTCACTTCTTTACCATCTTTTGAATATCTGCAGTCAACCAGTGTCACAGCTGATAGTGTGGATTGAAGCACTTCAGTTATCTCTGTCTTTGTGTGATGTTTAGACTTTTTGCCAACACATCTCTGTCTCAGTTGGTCCAACACAGCAGAAACAATTCAGCCCAGACCTCCCACTGTGGTTTGGTCAACGTTAAAGCACGAACACTTCACAATGCTAATCATCAAGCGCATAAGAGCCGTGATTCTGCGCTGACAGCAAACACAGACAAAAAAAGCTCTCCGCTCAGAGAGGTCAGTTTAGTTTGTGTTTGTAGGTGTGTGTGTACTAAATTAGTGGCAGCCTCAGTAGAAAGTCTATAAAAATCATAAAGCCCACACGCCTTTCACAATAACCCTTTAAAACCTTTTTACTTTGGCTCTGCAAACAGAACATTGTGAAACGTTACACAACAGAACCAAATTCATACATTATAGCAACAAAAATAGATTCCAGCCAACAAAGCCAAGATCATTCCTCCTTTCAAATCTTTTCTGTCCTCTTGAGACTGAATCCGATGAGCGGCAGAAACTGGGGTACTGTTCTAGTTGTGAAAGTTTCTTTGTTATTTTTAACACAACATCCACTGCATTTAATTTCCACAAATTTGCTAAATCTGGCTGCCAGATGCTTACAAAGACAGTCCCTCTGATCATGTTCGTGTGAAGCCCGAACTAAACATTTGTTTGTTAGGCTGGATGAAACAGCACCTCTCCATTTCAGTCAAGTGTCGACTCCTCCGTGTAAACAAAAGATCTGTGCTCTCAAACAGCTTACATGAGCAGCCTATAGAAACCGCCATTATGTTAGGCAGGGGCTGGATGAGGTAACTGAGTGTCCATCATGTACCAGCTTATTAATTTTGGAGACGTATTGTACGTGTTCTGATATACATCATTAATTTTCTATATAAGTGTACTCCTGTATTGTGAGGTGTAATAATAAAGGTGATCACAAAATTAGGTTAAGTGCTCTGAAATCTGCCTCCATCATCAAAGCATAAAACCAACCTACATCAGCACAGTTAATATTCAGTTGGTGGAGTTGTCTACCTTATGTGTTCCAATAAAACAGGAAGGAAAGACTACTCTGTGTTCATGGTAGAGTGAAGGGAGAGGGAAAAGGGGTGAGAGAAAGGTACCTAAGCAAGGATAACTTTAACAAATATTTTGCTCAAGCCTGTGAAAATGGCTCTAATGTCAACGTCAGTGTTGATAATGTGATGTTAGCAACAATAACGTTTAATGTTAATGACGTAAAGTTTAGCCTGTCAGATCAACAGTTCTTTGTAAAATGATTTAAATTGCAAGTATTCATGAGCTGCTTCATGCTGCGAGGTGTTTCTCACTGTCGATACTGTGGAGGCCCTAAATGGCCAAAACGCTCAAACTCAAAAATCATGTGAGAACTAAAAAGAAAAATCATGCAATTTTCTAACATGTCCATAAAGGGCAGCACAGACCAAATCATGTACAACCAGTGGAAAAGTTAGTGTAGAGCCCTGTCAGATGGTCTGCTTTGGATCTTTGTAAGTGTGAGAAACAATAGATAACAGGTTAACCTGGCTTAAAGCTAACAGGAAATGGGCTTAAGCTATCATTTCACCAATTTCAATGGTGTGGCTAACTTTAAAATCATTGGCAAGTGTAATACCAACAATAGATCTCGCCAAACCTTTCTCCTGATGTTGTCAGTCTATTGCCTTGTTGATGTTGATAAAAGAGAAGTGAAGTTAGTGAAACACATTAAAAAACTAAACTGTTTAGACATGTTTAGTTATAGCTTCTCCAGCACAAGAAGATCACATTTTTTCCCAGTCTTACAATCGAATACAGAAAATATCTGAGTGATGATTTACAACCATTTAAAGACATTATCATTGACTTTGTAATATAATTAAATTTCTTTCGCTCAGCGTTGTTTGTTTTGGAATTTAAGCAACTCGTTGATTTGTGGCATTTAGGTTTATTGATTTATCTCTGCAAAACAAATGACTGCACGTATAGCGTGCATAAACTAATTTAATGGAGTACACAATCGCTTATCATTTCTGTCCGTTCCATGATCCACATCATGGATTCTTTTCTTCTCTATGGGGCATGAAGAGCTTCCTCTCACAGGTTAACAGAGTACTGAACATGGACGTCTCAGTGTGTCAGGATAGGACAGTTTGACCATATGTGCATTGTGATCATTGCAGTGAAGCCCAGAAGATGTAGAGCCATGCATGGAAATGATATCTCATTACTCTGTTCTCATTCAGGATGATTCTCTCCCGCTCATCTGCTCCTGCTCTCCCTTCATTTATCTCTCTCTGCTGCTCTGTCTGTTTTCTTTGAAAGGAATAAAAATGGGTCATATTGCTCCTTCCTTCCTTCTCTTCCTCTTCTCCAGTGGCTTATATGGTATAAATAGAAATAAAGGGGTGAATTAATGCAGTGCTGGTGGATGTATGGATGGCAGCGGAGCCATGGTCATTAACACACACAAGCTCATACAGTGCAATTGGTGCACAGCTCACCGAGGCACTTGAAGCGTATCTCACCTCTCACGGTGCATCTTATCCACCATTGTGTTTTCTCTCTTTTTTTTTCCCCCCACACGGGCTGCATCTCACAGCTGCTTTTCTTCCCTCTACGTCTTTATCTAACATTTCAGGGGTTTCAGCGTGGACTACCTGCTGCCACAGCTCAATAGTTCTGTCAGGTTCACCTTTTAAATGTGAGAAGATGTCAGAGCCTCCCTCTGCTCAAACACACAACGATAAGATACAAACAAACTGTAGGCTTCAGAATATAACAACAGTAGAAACACAGAACAAGTAACTACAATAACAGTACTCTTCAGTGCAATGATGTGTCACAGTATGACCAGGCTGGTTCTGAATATTTGGGGCTGGTATTATATCAGCTGAAAGTCATTATTTTGTCAAAGGAATCATTATCAAATCCTAAATATGTACTAAGGCAGTTAAAAATAACCAGCTCTTGCTATTTGCTGAATAAATACATAATAATTCTCACGTTGTTTCCAAATGAACATCCAAGTATTTACTGCATTTTTGTATTTTATTCCAGCACTACCTGCAGTGACACTTTACCAACTGTGTAAATGTGAAAAATGATACATTTACCTTTTGAGATAGAATCAAATGTTGTTTGTCTTGTGTTTGTCTGCTTTTTAAAGAAATAAACTGTCAAACTGAGAGGAAGATGTAAACTGTCGTAGAGTAGAGACTTGGTTTTCTCTGCAGTGATAGTCACCGCTAACTATTTGCAAATTAATGGAAAAGTTTTCCTGCTGCCTCCAGCAGACAGAAGGAGATAGAGATCCATTTAATGACTGTGCAACGTGTCATGTTTGAGTTACATAAAATCTACGTATAAATTCTGTGTAAAAGTTCGCACTTAACCTCATTTTTGTGTATTTAATTTGATAGTTCCTCCCAAAACTCTTTTGCACTCTCTCTAGTTTAGGATGCCACAGTGTTTTGTTGTGTTACTGGAAAGTTATTATGGAGGTTTTAGTAATTTGATGGCATGAAGCAATCAGCTTTTAGATGTCCTAGAAACACTGTCATTAGTAGCTTGTCAAAACTGAGGGTTGGTAGAATAAAGAAAATTATGTGTGTATATATATATATATATATATATATATATATATATATATATATATATATATATATATATATATATATATATATATATATATATATTCAAGAAGAGTTAATGGTCCCATGCAGAATTCGATTTTTTATCGTTAAACAAATATTTAAATTTGGGAAAATCAAGAATCATCCCAAACAAATGTTGGTAATGGTATTGGCAGAAATATATTGAAAGTTTCAACCATAGACTGTATAATTAATGGACGTAGTCTCCGCGACGTCACCCATCTGTTTCTGAAATGGACTTTTGAAGCAAAACGGCCGGTGCGGCCATATTGGATATGAGGCGGGCTGTGAGTCTCCACAGTAACAACCATAGGACACTCCACAGTCACGTGGTCTGAGCTGTGCCTCTGATTGGACGAACTGGCGAGCTTAATATTGTGGAAACAGTTGAATTAGAAAAAAAAATCACCTCCCCTACAGTGCGTACCTTGGTGAAATTAGCGATTCAGACGGGAGGCATTCTTTGTACCAGGCTGTAAATGTGCTTATTTTGGCCGTGAACACAGCTTTTTTTGGCTTTGTGTGTACGTGACTTCCGGTACTTCCTGAGCTAGCCTCAAGCGGACACTCGAGGAACAGCAGACTTTAGCACTTCCGCATTGCTTCTTGGTTTCAACATATCTTCCCATCCGTTATCTTTACGGCTTTTCTCATTTGGGGTTGCAGGGGGCTGGAGCCTTTTCCAGCTGTCTTTTGGCACAAGGCGGGGTACACCCTAAACAGGTCACCAGCCTGTCAGAGGACAAATGGACAGAGGCAGCAGCAATAACCACTGCACCACAGAGCAGCCAGCATCAAGATATCAGATATCTCCAAACTTCTAATATCATGCATCACTTATTAATGGCTAATTTCCATCAACAGATTACTATGTATTTATTTTAGATTAACCATAAAACACATATCTGGTATTATTTCTTTTGTTCATGTTCACTTTTTGATGATGATATGGTAAAACCAAATTTTTATGGTCCAAAAAGGTTAATTTAGTCTGACATAGAGTATTATAACTACAGACACGTCTGTAACGAGACTAGTGTGATTTCTCTTTTTACCTTGACGAGTTTCGACTATAAACTTCCCTCTGTTTTTCTCATGTTGTGACTTGTCCATCAGCTGATTTATGGAGGTTTGGTCATCCTACTTGAAGTAACAGGAAAACCACACCCCCTGTTATTTGACAGTGTTGGGACAGTAAACTGGGATGTTGGGACCTACATGTTGTCAAACACCTGAGATGGTGTCCGAAGACTGTCGGGTCCAGGAGGCCATGGTAGTTCTCCATTGCAGCAACTGTTCATGATTCTTCTGAGGAACTGCAGGAAGTTTGTAGTTGAAAAAATGTCAAGGTGAAAATTGAAATCACACTGATCTAGTTTCAAGAAGTGAATAACTACACCACATTTTTAACCCTTAGCCCGCTATGACCGAGAATACTCAGTTTTGGTCAGCCATCCCATTTCCGCCAGTGCTGAGACCGAGAATGTTTGGTTTTTGTTAGGGATGCACCGAAATTTTGGCCAAATTTTCGGCCAAAATGGAGAATCTGCTTGGAGAGGGAGAAGCACAGAGTGCAGGAGAGGGAGAGCAGAGTGCAGAAAAAAAAGGACTTGTTGCTCTGAACCAGATGAGGGGCATTCCTCTCTCAGATCAGATCTATACCCTGTTCTTTTATTTAACAGACTAAACAGCCTCATGTTATTTATCTTATTTATATGATGGGATGGTTAAGCATTCACAACTCTCCTCTGCTTTCTGTATAGCGCACTGCAGTCCCACCCCGATGCACAGACATGAACAGTGAGCGTGTGCACACATACACAGACAAGCACACTATGTGTAGGAAGGAGAGTCCAGAAAAATGTCACAACCATCACAAGAGATGTAGAAAAAAAATCTGCCTCTTTGAAGCACTCCCAGGGAATCTCTGTGAAGGTCCCATCTCATGTTGAATAATTTCAGAAGCGGTAATTTCTAAAATAAATTCAGCGCTGGGGGAAAGGTGGGGAAAATTTAATTCAGCGGGCTAAGGGTTAATGTTCTGCAATGGCAGATTAAAATGCATTTATTCAATCAAATAAATTCTTTGGTTCATTGATTTATCTGACACAGAACAGGTTCATACTCACAGGGTTGTCACTGTTTCAACAGGGTATGTCGTTCTTAAACTGCAGGAGACTTTTATTATTTTGCATTCGAACAAGAGGGCAGAGGTTTAAAAATATGATCAAAATTTCCATCGTCTCTTACAATCTGCTGCTCCGGCTTCTGCGGGATTTCCTCAGGATTAAATGGTTCAGAGAGCTGCATCAAAATATTCACAACAATCAACTTGGACACTGACACATCCTTCTTGATATGCAGATTACATGGATTTCTTTTGTTTATATTGTCACTGAGGCATTAACATGTACACATCTGTCTGCATTTGAACAGTATCTTACCTTTAACACAGTCAGCATGTAGCCGAGTAAATGACCTCTGTTTTTTTCTCTGAGAACCAGATGCTGCTGTGGAAGGATTAGGCGATTAGAAAGACAACGCTGTGAGATTGGCCAGCAGGCCTCATCAGATAAAACATGTTTAGAGCAAACAAAAGCCCGGCTCTGCGGTGTCGGAACATCACCAGACCACTTTGATCTCCTACAAGAATCCCCCCTCACATCTTCAGCTGCCTGTCTCGCAATCAAAGCCTCATCAGATGAGGGGCCTTGTTTCTCGGGACTGCCCCGGCTATTCTCAGATTAATTACTTGACAACCCCTCTGAGGGCCCTGCAGGCTCTGCACGCCATGCAGGTTTAACAAACCTCTGACATGGTGCACATGTTGTAGCCTCTCTGCTCCAATGAACAATGCATAATATTTTATATTTGTGTAACAAGATCCAATCAGCTGGTGCTCATAAGGCCTCCAAATTAGCCCCCAAATTTTTAATATTTCACATCGTCTGCTTTCTTCTTCCTCCGTGTCTCAGTCATGTTCCCACACATATTCAGCAGTGACGGTCAGAGCAGTCCTCTTTCGTGTGAGAGAGTCTGTCGTTTGCGAGGGGCAAAGCCATGATTAGATTTGTTTGTGAAGGACAAATTTTAAAAAAAGCGACTCGATTCAATAAAGAGAGTTTGCACAGTGGGTGTAAACTTGTTATTCAATTTGGCAGCATCAGGTAAACTGATGGACAGCAGTGGATGGAATCCACCCAGCTCTGCTGAATAACATCCATTATCGTCCACAGCCTACAGTAAATTACCCCTCAGGAGACCAGGGCTGGATTCACACACTTACCATGTAATTGTCTTCATCCCATCCTAACAAAATTACACACAAATAAACCGATAACTATGTGCCGTGCTGTTTACGCATGTTTGTGTTAGTCCTGCAGCTCGCCGTAGGAGGAAATTAGGCAGTTCTTTGAGCAGAGCCTGATCAGATTTACAGTGGAGAGAAGGGATAAGACACACGGGAAATTTAGTCCACTGCTCTCATCAACGGAAGTGACTGGTGGCTAAGAAACTGCAAATAGTTTCACTGCGGCTCTGTTATAATGCTCTTAGCACATCAGCCTCACATTATGTTCATGGACGTCATTTCAATGTTTGCATATTTCATTCAAAAAGGCTCCGAAAGGGAAACCAGAATGCATAATTCATCACAATGCAGCTTCAGTTAGATTTACTGCAGCTATTATCAAGCCTCATGACTTATGAGGTGATTTTCTGCTGATTCATGGGAAGCCCTGCACATATAGCTCGACTTTAAACGCGTCAACGTCGACCAGATGCTTTGTTTACGTGAGCCAGATTTAAACTTGTTGTAAACATCCTCATTTTTGGGAGCAGTTTGGTGGCTCAGATGTGTGGAACACCAATGCTGACTGAGGCTTTTCAGGCTGAGATCAAGACAGACTGTGTCCTGCATTATTTAAGTGTAAGTGCCTTCTCTCACTCAAAATATGTTTTGATTTCAGACACTGGAGAATATTAGGAATGCTGTTTCATTTTTCAAAACTTTTGACGCTTCACTACTTGTGTGCTTGGAGATGAGAAGCAAAGAACCTTTTTAAGCCTTCAGCTTCCTGGGACTGTTTCTTCTTTTCTTGTTAAGAAAGTCATTGTAGTCGACTGTGTCCAGTGAAAGTTTTCTGCCGTCTTGGTGCTGTGAAATGTGTGCATGTCCTTGTCAACGTTTGGAGGTTCTCAGACAAACCATAATGATGTGGCAGGAGTCCAATACACCACCTCACATGAGGAGACCAGGCTCAGGTACTGATAATGTAGATTGGAAGTGGTTGACTCCTCACTTTATCTCGTCCTTTGACAACTTGAGCTCCTTGAGCTGCTCACTGTAGCACATTAGGGATATGTTCCTGTTTAACTTTCTGTTTGTCCTGAAATATGGTCCTGAACCCTGAACTAGAACAGGTCATGTGACTGGCATTGCATGTCCTGCACACCCCAGTTGGAATGATCACAGAATAAATCGTTCAGCCTAAGTACCCTGAATTGACATCGAGTCCAATAAACCCTTTTTTGATACCTTTGTTTGTTCCAGACCTCTAAGCATGTAGTATAGTCCAACCTCAGAACCTGTGGCCAAAATAATAAGGCCGCACTCTCACATTGGGACTCTCTCAGGAAGTAAGTCAACGACTCTGCTGATAAACCCATGTGTACTGACATACTGATGACTCTTAAAGGCTTTTGATTCTAGCTCTGCCATTGGTCTGCTTTAAACTGAAGAAGTCTTTCGGAGGATAGAGGAAACATCTTGTTTCCGTCCTAGCTCTGAGTTTTTCCAGGAGATTTGGGTGCTCTACATGGCACATTTTGTTTGTTGTAACCTACCAAAGACAAGCTGTTTTCTCCTTTTTTTTCTTTATTGAAGATCACCTAAGATATTAAAGAAAGCGGCTTTGATCTTGGATAATTCTCAGCAAGAAATTTAATTAGCAAATTGAACCAAAAATCAAAAAATATCATACAAAGTGGTGAAGTATTCAACATGCGCTCCTCTTTTATTGTTTTGACATCATTTTAAAGAGGTGACAGCTACAAAAGACAAGTGAAAAGACAAGTGAAAAGACAAAGGTGGGTCAAAAATGACTTCTTAAATTTGTACTAAAATCCCAAATAACTTCCATGTCATTCATCTTATCTTTTCTGTGTTACATGTTGTTCAGGAACACCCTGTTTTGTTTTGTTTTGTTTTTTCTTTCAAAATCTGCTAAACTCCCAAAGTGACAAGGAAACTGTTTTTGGGTGCCCTTAGAGAACCTTGCTTTCATCAATTATCTCTTCTGATAGGATGTAATCAAAGCCGCACATTGCGGTAAAAGCAGTAACTAGCCATTTACTGAGTACTGCTCCTTCTGTTATTGCTGCGTCTTGTATTACTCCATGCTTATTTTTAACAGAATATGCATATATTTTTATGCTTTTTGTCAACACGTCATGTTTTCCTGCAAAAAAACATTGATTAGGACCAGAATCAATCACAGAACTGTCAATAATGCCTCATACTGTGAAATATGATTGGGGCACTCTTAGCATCATCCTCTGTGGGTCAACCTGTGCTCACTGTCACACCTTAATCCCTATCAGCGCTTGACTTGGTCGATCAGGGAACTTTTATTTTAACCCAAAACATCTTCTAAGACTTGGCTCTCATCCATTCACTCCTTGTCTCTGTTATTCCACCTCCCTCCTCTCTGCTCCTGTTGGTGACACAGGGTCACCAAAGGTCAGCGAGCCCTTGCCACAAACATAATTGAATATTTTTTGACCATGACCTGTCATGGTTTAAAGTATTTGGAGTGCTTGGGTTCCTCTCCTTTATTAGTGGGCTATTCAGTAGAATTGAGCAGGTCAGTGTGACCTTCACGTGGCTCTCTTTGGTTTATCACATCACTCAACAAAGACTGGTGTGCTCACCCCCTGTTAAGACCTCTGGGTTCAAGACATTTGAATACGCTTGCAATCAAACAGTAGTAAGAAGATCTGTTTTTTATCAAGTGAGCATATGCACAGGCAACTTTTGGTTACCATGTAACTAGTCCTGTGAACATCATAGACTGTAAGAAGGTTAAAAATGGGGTTTATGTCATGCTTCATGATGATTGACAGTTACTGTTGTTGCATAGTTTTTTAGGAATAGTAAGATAGGAGAGCCAAGAAGAGATTAGACTTTGAAAGAAAACAAACCCTTTTTTGTCACCTGGCTCCACACAGATTCTTTACTGTGCAGAATCTGGCTGCCCAACTGCAGCGCCTCTGTCTGGGGTATTTTGGCTTTAAAACCATACAATAATAAAAGTCAGAGCCACTCTGTCCATTCTATATACAGTCAGAAAAGTCAGCTGCTTAAGATTTAACGGACAATGGATGAGGTAGGAAAGTATTGATGGTGGATAGCTTTGGCAGAGCTAGCACACCAGTCTTAAGGTTAGTGTCTGCATGCCTGTACACTGCCTGTTCATTCTGGTGCCAACCGTAGACAAAATACATGGATGCAGTCTCCTTGATGTCACCTAATCATTAACAGAGGCTGTAATAAAAATGCCTAAGTTGACCCAGCTTTGTTTGAGTCATTGTTTGTGAACCTCATACTGATGTTATGCCTCTTTGCAAGACCCCTCCTCCCAACCTTGCGCTAAACCAGCGCATTGGTGGTTCAGTGGTAGAATTCTTGCCTGCCACGCGGGGTTCGATTCCCGGCCAGTGCACAGAGAATTTTAACTCTGTCCTTTTGTGCCAGCAACAAATGGAAAGGAAAAAGGAAAGGAAAAGGAAAGGAGGTGGGCCTTAAGCCAGTTTGCCTGCCTGTCAGTCAAGTCAGTCTTATATGAGCAAAACTTGTAAGTAAAATAACTTTGAATGTCTGTGAAGGTTCTTAGTCATCCAGGGCACGATAATTCAAAGGCTCATCCAATAAGACAGCTGGACTTGGTAGAGTTCTGAAAGACTTTTTAGCCTCTTCAACAAAAGGTAAACTAGTAAAGCTTTTTGAAGGAGAGCCACTTGTTCCCATCTCCTCTGTGTCCCATTTTATTTTCCCATTTTATATTTTTATTTTCATGAATTCTCACGTGATTTCCTACCTGGAGCACAAAAGAATGACTACAAAACTGAGATCAAGCTTCTGACAACGACCACATGGATTCTTCAAGAACTAAAGTTTTTATCACTCCCGCCTGTAAATACTGAACCATCAAAAATCAGCCAAAAAAATCGAATTTTTTGGAACTGAGATTTTTATTAACCCTTTTAACAAAATCAACAAAAAGTATTGCTACATTATTTTTGTATCATATTTGACACATCAGGTGGTTTTGGCAACTTTTTTAGTAAATTTTAGTAAATTTGCATTCATTCAATGCAGAAAATGCTTATTTTAAAAATGAGTAAAAATTTATATGTTATTCTTACCGCAACTTCCTGAAAAACAGTTTGTGGATAGTTTCATGAGAGCAGCTATTTTGAAAAGGGCAAAAATACAACTTCAGCAGCCTGTAGTGGAATGCTAATCCTCAAGAAGGTAGAATACAGTTTTTAAGGAAACTGTTTATCATGTTGATGAGATAGAGGTCTTTGAAACTCATGTTAAATATGATACATTAAGTTGTCGTGACTGGAAATGCAGACGTGCAGCATAAGAAGCATAAGAATGTGCTCGATTACCTAAAAATCTTCTTTCTGTATGTCAGTGTCTCTTTAGGGCCCATGTAGTGCAAAAAAAAAGATATCCAAATTATTTTTATAGCTTCTTCCTGTTTACTTGGCCTCAGGCTCTTTCTTCTGTGCTTTTACTCTCTGGCATTTATAAGACAGGTCCTAATTTTAGTGTCTTTGTAGTATTCCCCAAATCTGCCATCGCTGTAGCGTTCATGTTTCTACCTCCCATACTGTAGCAGAAGAGTTGCTTTTGGCAGTGTCTGATCGTTGTAAGGGTTTGGGCTAATCCAATAAGAGGGCCCTGTTTGTAGACAAGACACTGTTAAGTTGTCAGCAAGCCATGCTGCTTAAGAAATAAGAAAGCCTTCAGATGCTTGAGTGAGTCAGCAGTACACGCGCTGAATAGAGCCCACAGAAAATTTGTATTGCATTAATTAGACTCTCTGATGGCTTGATTTTAGCAGAATTAGACATGAAGAACTTAAATAAGTGTGCAGTGAAATGTTTTAGGATGAACGTTACATTTTATTTTTTACACCTGAGACACTTTATAAGATATATAGACTCACCTACTACACTACCCGTTTGAATCTTTTCTTTTTCGCAAACCTGAGATGGAAAATAATTACTTGAAGAGCACTCTAGCTTTAAGTGATTTTTCAACAACTTTTCCAATGTCTCAAAAGTAGTTCAAGTGTAATACTTCTATTCATCACTTTTCTTTTTTTTTTTTCTTCTGTCATTGATTATTTTGACTTTCGTCTCAGCCGTCTGTTTATTGGACAAACAGCTGCTGTGCCAGCAGGCTCTGCTTCCCCAGTGTGACAGCACTTGTCTGTCATAATTGTAGTACATTCCTATTTTCTCCTGCAGTGAAGCACAACACACTCTTTTCTACTAGATATCTTTGAAAACAAGGGGAAAAAAACAAGAATTTTGAACTTTGAGTCTCATTTAAGCCCCAACACCTGCACATTTTCAGTGGCATGTAAAAATCCTTGTACTGGTGTAAACATTCAGAATGAACATCAAGTCCTCTTTCTATTATGGGCTTGAATGCACTATACCAGATCTTCAAAGCGGTTAGCAGACATCCTGAAGTAAACACATCTCCCTGACAGGTCCATGTTCCCACCTGTCTTTTCTTCTATGAAAGTGATCTATCGACCGCCGTCTCCTTGTCATCTCCATCTGTCTGTTTCTCTGAAAAGATTATTTCCTTTTTCCTTATTTCCTTTTACCATTTTCTGTCATTTTTTTAAAGCTTTAATAATTCATACCCTAATCCCCGTCATTGAAGTGAGTCAGCAGATGAGGTGTATTGAATTACACGCAGGGAGCTTGTAATAATTTTGAAATCATTTCTGAGTCATGCTTTTGCATTCGTTGATTTGGAAAAAGCTAATGCATTATGCAATAAAGTAACCCTAAATCCAAAGCAGTGTTGTCAGACAAGAAGTTACATTGCTCAAATATGTAGAGTAACAAGCTACTCTACTATCCAGTTGGCCCTTTGCCTGCCTTCATTCCCTCTTAATCAAAACACTGCTGAGATCTGGCAGAGTGTTGGCTAACATCAACTGGTTTGCTTCAGAGGACTCACCCAGAGCAGTTCTAAAAATGCACAACCCTAATTCCATTGAAATTGGGGCATTGTGCAAAACATAAATAAAAACAAACCACAATGATTTGCAATTCATGTTTAACCTTTATTCAACTGAATACACTACAAAGACAAGATATTTATTGTTCAAACTGATAAACTTCATTGTTTTTTGCAAATTCTCACTCATTTTGAATTTGATACCTGCAACACATTCAAAAAGCTGGGACAGGGTCAACAAAAGACTGGGAAAGTTGAGGAATGCTCAAAAAACATTTGTTTGGAAGATTCCACAGGTGAACAGGTTCATTGGAAAAAGGTGAGTGTCATGATTGGCCATAAAAGGAGCATCCCCGAAAGGCTTGGTCATTAACAAGCAAGGATAGGGCAAGGTTCACCACTTTGTGAACAACTGCATAAGCAAATAGTCCAACAGTTTAAGAACAATGTTTCACAACATATAATGCAAAGAATTTAGGGATTTCATCATCTGCAGTCAATAATATCATCACAAGATACAGAGAATCTGGAGAAATCTCTGCACGTAACCAGCAAGGCTTAAAACCAACATTGAATGCCTGTGACCTTCGATCCCTCAGGTGGCACTGCATTAAAAACTGACTTCATTATATAAACACTTAAGAAAACAATTGTCAGTTTACACAGTTTGTCGCTACATCTACAAGTGCAAGTTTAAACTCTACCATGCAAAGACAAAGATATCAACAACGCCCAGAAATGCCGCCGGCTTTGCTGGGCCTGAGCTCATCTGAGATGGACTGATGCAATGTGGAAAAGTGTGCTGTGGTTTGATGAGTCCACATTTCAAATTGTTTTTGGAAATCATGGATGTTGTGTCCTCCGGGCCAAAGAGGAAAAGGACAATCTAGATTGTTATCAACACAATGTTCAAAAGCAGGCATCTGTGTTGGTATGGGGGTGTGTTAGTGCCCATGGCATGGCTAACTTGACCATCTGTGAAGGCTCCATCAATGCTGAAAGGTACATACAGGTTTTGGAGCAACATGTGCTGCCATCCAAGCCACGTCTTTTTCAGGGACATCCCTGCTTATTTCAGCAAGACAATGCCAAGACACATTCTGCACATGTTATAACAGCGTGGCTTTGCAGTAAAAGAGTGCAGGTACTAGACTAGCCTGCCTGCAATCCAGACCTGTCTCCCATTAAAAATGTGTGGCACATTATGAAGTGCAAAATATGACAACTGAGACCCCGGACTGTTGAGCAACTGAAATTTTACATTAAAGCAGTTACCGCCAAAATAAATAACCTTTAACGCTCCAGTGAGGAACTTAAAGGTGTCAGTTTTTGGTTGAACCTTGAACCATATTTGCTGATTTTGGTAGTTTTTCCTCTAAAAAGCGCACATCAGTATTAGCTGAGTTCCATTCACACTGATTGGAGAGTCATGATGGGCAGTTTGGGGTTAAGTGTCCAAGAACACCTAATCAATCAATTAATCAATCTTTTCTCATTTGTATGGTGCTGAACTATATCACCAAATGTCTTGGGAAAACTAAAATGTAGACTACTCTAATGTGTTTTGTTATTATGAAACCATAACTCCACTAGCACTTGATTACAAAGAGGATTTTTCTTTTAATCAGCAGTAACCTTGAGCAGGCCCATTAGTGGATAGCCTCTGTGTAAATATATCAAATAGTTAATATTAGCAAAATTTTTCCAAAAACAATACAATATAAAATTCTCAGTAGGACAAGTGAAAGAATTTTTAAGAAATGCTCAAAATTAAATATAATAACTTGTCTATCAACAAAAAAGTTGTGAATTTTTCATCACACGATAAAATATATCATGTGACTAAAAACATATAGACAGAGTTAAAAGTCCCTCCTTATTTTACCTACATTCAGGAATCCATATTGAAATAATCCAACTTCATGGAAGTGGTCTCGTTTGTCTTAGAGGGTAATGCTAATATCTCATCTCAGCCTCTTTTATTACCAACTAAAAACTCCACACAGGAGCTTTGAAACAATATTGTTTTTAACCTTTTGTATGAAAATCAAATTAACGAATTGTCAATTCCATTAACTTTTGTTTTCCTTTATTTGGTTGACCTGCCAGATGATATAACAGGAGTCACCAAATATCTTTTGAAAATATTTATTGTTACCAGCAAAAGCAATTACCAGCAAATGGTTACAGGAAGATGCACCCACAGTAGAAAACTGGTTTGAAATCATTAAAGAAATTCATCAGATGGAAAAAAACGACTTTTCTACTTAGATTTAGAAAAGATTTGTACATCAAAAAATGGGAAAAATGGAAATTATACTTTTTGGAATAGAAGTTTTATGAAGAGGTTGCTCCCCCTCCCTACTGATAAAAACATTTTCAACCTATGTTTACTCTAAACATTTAGCTTACAATCACACTATACAAAACACATGACTTTGGAACATTTCTAGAACTGTATATGTTACAAAACCTGGCAATGATGTTGTTTTTCTCTTTCTTTTTCGTTTTGTATTTGGTTATCTTTTCTCTCTTTGTTGTAGTTAAATGAAAAATAGAAATAAATAAAATAATAAATAATAAAAAGTAAGTAATAAGTAATAAAAAAAAGAAAATCAAATTAACGCACCAAAGACCAAAGAACAAGTTGCTATCTCTGGTTGTGTCTTCAGACTTTATCATTCAATCCTTTAAACAATGCCATATAAGTCAATGGCAGAAAAGCTGTTTGGCATTGGCAGAGAAGATTTGGCAATTTTTTCATGGTTTTCTTTTATTTAACTGGACTCATTGTTAGACATTCTTCTGCCATCTCTACTGTCTCAAATATAATATTTACTATTTTTAAAGCATTATTTATTTAATTCATGGTCTAAGCTAGGTTGCAGTTGCAGGTCACAAAGATATGTTTAAAAGAAAAGGGATGTACATCCAAGAGAAGGATCTCTGGATGTCTTAACAACCCAGAAGACAACCAACCTTCGTAAACACAGCACTTAATGAAGTTAACCATTTACTTGTTGTCCATCTAGCCAATCGACAGCAGTAAGGAGCGATCCCTGCAGAGTTAATGAGTAGCTAGCAGTGACATTTGGAGGGCAGGGCTTCCATTTACACTATAGATTGATGCTGAGTTTACATGCTGCACACGGGCAGCTGTTTTACAGCAGAAATTCATGAAATTGATGTTTATTTTCACATTTACTTAACATCCTTTACTGAAGTGAACAATTCACTATCTTCTGTCAAACACTGTCCTGTTTTCTTCAAGGCTGATTCCCAAACCATTAAAACGAATCTCACTGTGCAGCCGTTTCACCAATGGAAACTATCGGCAGGATTTCACACCCATGCACATTCAGCCAATCAGAACTCTCATTAGAAGCTACACATATTATCCTCTACTTGGAGGGATGATGAGCATTCAGGACACAACTGAACCGAATAAATGTTTCATTGGCTAAATGCACAGGCTCTCTCCTTGTGGATATTCTAATTTAATTCCAGCATGCCTGTTGTTGTTAAAAACGATCTGCTCGCTCTGGTGCGAGTACTAATGAACAATGAGACAGGAATATATCTGTACATGCTGCTAAGTGAGGACCTTTATTGCCAAGCTTCAAGGTATCGGTTCTTTGTCAAGGTAATTGTACCTCGACAAAACCGGTTTTGTTTGAGACATTGGTAATAAATTTATTATTTTTCCTCCTCCTCCTCGTTTTTGTTGAAATCTATTCTGTGCATCAGTGCCACCGTGACTAAAACCAAGATTAATTGCTTTCATATCTCTGTTGTGAGATCAAAACTGCTGGGACACACACACACACACACACACACACACGCACAATGTCTTCATGCTACACACACGGTACATTGTGTACTGAATCAAAATGAATCTGCATGGATCAGAGTGAGAGCGTCTAATTGACAGTGAGGCTTCATTGCTGTGCTGACGGCACTCAGTGTGCATGTTTCCTCAGCTGTAACCAAACATTTCTTTACTCTTAGGGGCGGCTGAGAGGAAGAAATGTAAAACATGAAGCACTGTGCTCTGTTTGTTAGCTGCAGAAACACACCGAGAAGGCAGGCGACGATCCAATCATTGATGCACAGTATTGCTGATTCCCACATGTTTGCGTCTTTGTACTCATCATGTTTGTCCATCTGCATACAGATGGTGTTGATAGAGCTTGTCCGTCCCTTGAAGGAAGCAGCGGCTTTATTTGCATGTGACATTAAAGTAGGGAGAGAGCGCCGCGGCTTATTACAAAGCCGGCAGGAGGAAAAGCTGATGCATAATGCACCTCTGTGGACAGAAAACATCAGAGCGATGAGGCCATAGCTTGCTCACGCTTCTAACAGCATCAATTCCACTTCCACAGTCACCTCTACGACTGACGGCCACGATGAGAGGGAAACACAGGCTGGGAGGGAGGGAGGGAGGGAGGAAGGGGATAGATGGATGTAGGAGAAATCACCCTGGTGCCAGAATATGCAAATAGTTTGGCAGCTGTAGTGACTGAGCAACATCATGTGAGCAAGAGAGAGTGAGTGTTTTTTTTTTTAAATCTGTAAGTGGGAGAGATTGAGATCACTGAAAAAAAAAACACTGAGAGAGAAGGAGGTAGAGAGCAAGTGTGCAGCTCTGAGGCGTTCCATCATCCACCAAACTCCTGCAGCTTCCCTCATCCCTCCCTCCCTCCTCCTTCTAGAGAGAGAGAGGAAGAGCAGAAAGAGAGATAGAGGGAGGGAGAAATAGAAAGAGAGAGAGAGAGAGAGTCACGCTTACAAGCCAGCGGAGAAGAGACGTCAAGAGGAGGATCTACAGAGAGAGAGAAAAAAATCCTTCTCTCTCTCTCTCCTGCTGCCTCTCTTCGTGCATCCTACGGGCAGCGAGGAGCAAAGAAGAGGAGCGAGGAGGATCCGTCCATCTGTCCGTCCGTCCGGCTGGCATATTTTTCTACCCTGCTCCCTTCCTTTCCCCCCGCGATTTTTCTGAGGCTGTACGACGGTGGGTGGAGCGCAGGGAGAGCCGCCGAGAGCTCGATCGGTGACATCGCTCCGCAGCAGCAGCAGCAGCAGCAGCAGCAGCAGCCGCGGCTGAAGAAGAGGAGCCGGGATGCTTAACAACCTGACCGACACAGAGGAGGGGGACGGGGGAGCGCAGAGCCAGGGTGAGTGATGGGATGTGTCATGCAGTCACACACACACACACACACACACGCACATGAGCGCACAGGAATATTCACATGATTATGCAAGACACACATACAGTACACACTCCCACGCACACACATTCGTTTGAGAGCATATAACGCAACATGCATGATTAAGATGAACACACGCAACCTGATGCGAGTGAGCAGCCATTGGAAGAAGGAGGCTTGTGTGTGTGTGTGTGTGTGTGTGCGCGCGCGCCTGTGTGTGTGTGAGTATTACAGCATCGTACGATGGTCGGCCTGCTTGCCTCCTCTGCTGCTGCTCTTACTGCAAGGCTGTTGTGACAGGAATAGTAATAGGCTCACTCCATGCGATGGATGGCAAGTGTAAGGGCATTACAGCTCTGTCCACACACACATGCATGGACACACACACACACACATACATACAAATACAAAACTGAACATACAGTGAATGCTTGCAGAATTCAGAGTGTTTTCTGGTGCATGGTAACATAAATACTCCCATCACATATGGCACAGTTTGGACAGCCAGTATGGGCATGTGTATGCACACACACACAAACACACAAATGCACACACACACAAGCAAAGCCACTCACAATTACGGATACAAAGCTACCATTGCTACTAATCCCATCGCCCCCAGCTGTCAAAATCAGCCCTGCATCCAATCCCCAGCGCTCAGCCGGGTCCTCAGTCTCTGCAGGCGTTCAGGAGGAAAACCCGTAGGTTGCTGGTTTGTGCAGAGCGGTTTTTTGAGTGCTCTCACAGCAAACCGTCTCAGGCCCAGAGGGGAATTGAACCTTTTCTTTTGAGTGCTCTCGACATGAGGTGCAGCATTAAAACCTAAACGCTTACAAAATCACACATTACTTTCGGTTTGGCGTCCATTTTCATACCTTAATCCTGCAGCCCGGCTCTGTTTCTTTCTACCGCTCTGTTATTTAGAGTGAAGGATTTTATCTCTGCACACATCCCTCCCTCAAGGCCAGACTCTCTCCCTCACTGCCCTCCTTTTCCTCCCCTTATGCTCCCTACATTTGTCCCCCCCCCTCACTCTTTCATGCCGACCATTCTGCGCTGCGCACAAGCCTCCCTGTTTTTGTCATCAGCTCAGGACTCTCAGGGATGCTTTTGGAGAGACAGGTTGCAGATGAGAGAACAGTCACTATGCTGCTTTCTCCTACCTGAGAGGGCTTAATGATAAAAATAGACCAGTGCTGGGAACATGAATATTTAACTTAATGCGGGCATCTCTTTTTTTCTTTTTTCTTTTTTTTTTTCTTTTTTTTGTGGAGAGCGGGGATTACAATGACAGGCTGAGAGCATGGACAGCAGTTGTAAGAGGTTGGCAGCAGGGTTGAAGCATGACCCGGTTTATAAGTGCGTCGAATTGGAACCATCAAGGGCAGGTTACCAAGTGTGACACAAAGCCACATAACACACACACACACACACACACACTCAGGAATGTCAAACTAATATGATTACCTGAGGGTCTCTGTCTTTTGCAGCATCAAATTCACCGCCTGATTTACATAAGTGTGTAGCTGTGTGTGCATCCATGTGTGTGCAAAATCTGAAAGTTGGTGTGCTTTTTCATACTGTTAGTGTGGTAGTTGCTCGGTCCCTGTCGTGCTATACATTGATGTCAGACTCTTTAATTTGTCTGTGTTTTTTTTTTTTTTTATCCATTATATACTTAATGACTCGTGCATGTAATGTTGCAGCAAGCTCTGACTCCCAAATCATCAGCTGCACCAGTTTGATTAGGAGCCTTTAAAGTACAACACTGTAGACAGGTAAATGTGTCATTTTTGGAAGCTGTTTGAAGGATCAGTGTTTAAAAGTGGTGTTTAAGTCAGGAAATGTGGGGAAGAGGGCGATGAGAAGGTCAAACAGTGCTGAAATATTAATCATTGTTGACTTTTTTAAAAGTGCACTATTGTGTGTTTGCTGTGCAAAATATGATACTTAAAGAAAACATTAATACCACATTTTCTTCACCTTTCCTCACTATGACATTGATTCTTTATATTTAATTTCCTGCTATCTTAATGAGTTAACCGACGGAATAGCTCTTAAATATCACCTTTCCCTGGGGCGTGAAGTGCCGGGTGGTGATCCTGCAGATGTGCTTGAAGCTTTTATGGAGCTGATTTTGCAGACGATTCCAGAATAGCTCATTGGTCGTTCTCGGAGAACCTGAAATGCTCCCACGCTGCCACCATCACTTGTTTCCTCAAAGGACCCAGAACTTTACTGCCATGCTTTAGCTAATGTAGCATAACCTCCTTCTCTCTTGACAGGGTCGGAACATTAAGCTAGCGCACCATAAGTGTGTCAATTTATCATTCAGTGCCAAGTTGCTCCAAACATGATGTACCCATCCCAGCATAACAATTTAACAAGACACAAAAGATTAATCGCTGTGTCACCTATTTGTAAACATGAGCCAGAACACAAGTTTTGATGACTTCAAACTGATCATTTTTAAACTGTGATTTGAGATGACAGAAACGCTTCACCTTGAGAGAATCAGATTGAGGACAAATTTGAAAGTTTGTCACACAGTGATCTCCTTTTTGCACAACTGAAGTAATCAAACGTCCTTTGGAGGGTTTGTTCTGACAACTGATCAACCACTTGTTTATGTTTTTAGTTTAGTTTAGTTTAGTTTAGTTTAGTTTATTCATTTGTACATGATAAAACAGATTATAATTACAGGGTAATTAAAGAAAGCATTGTGCAGGGGAGGTTGGAAGCCAATAAATGCTTGTCAAAATACCTCCCCATGATATAACAAGAGATAATCTAGGCTGCAATTCGGGTTAGCTAAAACAAAACATGACAACTTCAAAGTTGATTAAATGCTTTGTTCTAATTGGACAGATTTATTTGGTAATCCCATCAGATTCTGTATAGCTAAACTAACTCTAGAGGGAAGTTTGTTTCATTGAATGGGGAGGCATACCCTGTTGAATGAGCCATGTTGTGATACTCTTAAAAGGATTCAGTTCCCAAACACCTCCCTTCATCTCTCTGTTTCACCCCCTGAGCCACTGACTACCCCATCCAACTATTCCGTCACTTCTCAGTAATATATCTCATACACACTCATGCAGACTTCTATCACCCCGTCCTTTTTATGTGAATCACAGCTCAGCTAAGCAAGCTGTGTAGCAACCTGAATAACTGTGTTTAGTCATCAGTACTCCACGCAGGACAGCTCCTGATAGGGAGGCTTTTCACCTCCTTACAATCAGAATGTCAGAGGCTGTCGCTGTCCGCCTCCCCCGGTGCTGAAAGCAGCTCCCCCTCTCTTTCCCTCACATTCACAAGGAGCCCAGGGCTGGCTGACGCTGTCCAAGGTGCTGATTTATAGCCTTCATTACATGGCTGGGTTACAGCCCGAGAGAGGACAGCACAGCCAGTTACAAACAGCAGCAGGGTGAAGGTGTGTGTATGTGTGTGTTTGCACCGTGCACCTTTTTTAATAAGCATGCGAAGATGAAAGGCATCATTCTCCGGGAAATTAAAAAAGCTTCTGAGGAAACTCAAAGAGAAGTGGATGCAGGTTGAGTCAAAGCCAGATTCTTACATATTCATAAGTTGTCATGTTGCTCTCACAGCATATTGTTAATT
Source organism: Labroides dimidiatus (assembly GCA_030710495.1). NCBI lineage: Eukaryota > Metazoa > Chordata > Actinopteri > Labriformes > Labridae > Labroides > Labroides dimidiatus. The sequence continues at coordinate 8,255,006 of CM061143.1, forward strand.
ACCTCCAGATCTTTTCTCTCTGGAGTGGAGGAAAGGTGAGGCTGAAAAGGTGCAACCAGGAGGGATGTTGAAGGAGGTTTCAGACGCTTTAATGGCTGAGCATGAGCTTGTTTTTTTTTTTTTTTTTCTTGTTTTTTTTTTTCAGGACAAAAGAGCAGTGTTACTGAAAGAGTTATGAATGGAAGGAAAGGACGCAACAGTCACAGAGTTGATGATTTAGTTCAATAGTGTGGTGTGTTAGAGTGCTTTTATTTACCCTTCATTAGGGCTCAAGGACTCAGAGAGGTTAATTGTCATTCAGGAGCTTGTTACACATAAAACTGAGCACATAACTGGTATTGGGTCCTGGTAAAGGAAGCAATAGTGGACAGTGCAACAGTTATACATTTTTAATTTGTGTCAATTATGTAATAAATTGAAAACAATAAATACATAAATAAATAAATTTTCCCTCACTAAATTTTATCCCCCTGTCTTCCTCTCTCCCAAGTTGTCCCATCCAATAAAATCCACCATAAAGGTAACAGTTTGATCTTAATGAATTTAAGGAGAGAGTATACTCACTAGTACGAAACTAATACCCTTATCTATTTAGATTCTGTCATCATTACAGTGTGCTTACAGAGTGTAAACTGTGTTTGCTCGGACAGTCAGCGTGCTCTTTGTTTATGCTCTTCTTATTGTTCCGCTGCCTGCCTTCTCGTTAGAGAGCAGAAGTAATTTCATGCTACTTCTCTTAATGTTTGTTACTGTCTGCACTTTTTCATTTATGTATTAAGTCCCTCATTAATGTGTCACTTCCGTTTATTTGCTCTGGTTTAATAAGTGAGTAGTTTCTGTATTGTGTGCATAATTGAATTTTGCTTATGAGTTCTGCCTGGACAGCTTTAAACTCAGCTGGTCAGCTGACAGCTGAGAGCCGGCTCAAATAGAAAAGCTGTGAAACGTTATTGCTGTCGTTATTAGCAATACATTTCGTTGATCTCATGCAGGTAGAGTCATGAGAGTCATGAGTGCAGAGAAACAAACACAAGCTTCATATTGGGTTGTATGACCAAAATGACCATACTGTGAACTGTGCTTAGAGGTAGATCTAAGAGCAACAGCTAATGAAGGAACTCCAACAGGGAACTGACTGGTATTGTAACCTTACAACTCATGCAGTAAATACGAGGAGTGGCTCTTGATGTAATAATTTAAATTTATCTGCATAGCTTATAAGTAGTGACAAAACTGGAAATGTTTGAAACTAAGTCATGAAACAACAAAGCCCGTTAGGTAACACCCATAGGAACAATTTAACACCAAGTGCAGATAGTACTTCATAGGTAGCAGCCCTCTCTGATATAAGCCAATCCGCTGATATGCATCCAAGGAAAGTGAAAAAATGAAAAAGCCAGGTTAAAAAAATGTAACTGAGGCTTAATAATGTTACTTAGGAGTAAAAGTCTGCAGTGCTCTACCTGCAGCTCAGAGTATCTGTATCATGATCGAGGCAGCTTCTGGTTCCATTACTCTCCATAATGTTCATCCAACCATCATTCGTTGCTCAGATAAAACAGTTCGGTTGTTATTATTGTTAATGAGTTGTTGATATCCAGCACATACACTGGATTTAATCTGCAAAAACCGAACATGAAACCAAAATGGTGTCAAACTCGGGGCTTGATTTCACAAACTTCTGCAAACAACTTACAGACTGTTGAAATGTGTTTGAATCCTGGTCCTTTACCTGCTTGTTTCTCAAGCTTTTACAAATCTTGAATGGATTCTTGACTCCATTTTAAGGGTTAAGGTTATATAATAGTTAAGAAATCGACTTGAATCCAAAAAAATGTTTCATAAATACCATGGTGAATGTACTGTTGAAAGGGAACTTTTTCTAGTTTTCAGATCTCTCAAAGCGTTTTCACTCGACACATCACATTCACCCGTTCACATTCATACACTGCTAACAGAGGCTGTTATGTAAAGTGTCCATCAGTGTCAACGAATCCATTCACACACCAATGGCATAGCCACTGGGGTCAGGGTTAAGTGTTTCACCCCCAGGACACTTTGGTGTGTGGATAGCAGGACCAAGGATCAAACCCTCAACCCTCTGATTGAGGGACGAGCAATTCTACCACTGAGCCACAGTCATCTTAGTATATGCTTTCATTTGTTCTTGTTTCCTAATTTCAATCTATCTGGGTTTTGGACTTGTGGTCTGATAAGTGAAGAGGGCACTTAACTACAAGCACATTGAGTCCATCTTGTCGGGCTTTGAGAATAATAGCTGACATTTATCACACTTTTAATTTCACAGATAAGATAATTTCTAAACTGACTGGGAATCTCAACCTCAAATTTTATGATTATGCAAAGAACTATCAGCTCCATCTAAAGACACATCCATCCATCCATCCATCCATCCACTGCTCCCCCATCTCCAGCCAGTCCGTCCTGCTGGTCAGGCCTGTGGATAGGGATGTAATGATGTTTTAGTTATGGCTGACTGCATAATGCTGCAAAATGCTCCCTGGGGCCCTCTCACAGGGAGGCAGTTGTTGTGCATGCTCAACGTCATTATTCTCTGTCTACCCGCTCTGCGACTTATCTGCTGTGAACGAAGAGAGAGATAGAGAGAGAGAGAGCAGAACTGCTCTGTAAGTGAGAGAGATTGCTGGCTAATACAGAACCACAGGCACTTGTTACAGGGGAAGGTAGGTCCCCCGGCTGCACACAAAAACATGCATTTTCACTAGCTTAGCACTTAAGTGCATCATGTCCGTCTGAGCAGACACATACATAGGCATGTTGTAGCCTGAAGTATACAGCTGTATAGGTCAACTTGATATTTCGCTGCTATGTCATCCAAGTTAAATGAGTTCTTTAGAGGACCAAGCTTCGCTTTAGAAGAAGAAAGTCCATCTCGCATCACAAAGTAGCTGAACCAATCAGAAGGAGTGTTAATCATAGATTTTAACTAAAACGTATTTTCTTATTATTCAATTTGGGGCACTGCAATCAAACCAAGACCATATCTCAGGTTTATTTAATATAACTAGAACAGCATTTATACCAGTTCATGGAAACTGCAATATGAGATGAGTCAACTCAACTTTTAAAGGCAGGTAAAGGAAAATAATCATTTTTTTCTTTGAAAAATATGTCTAAAAAACTACTTTAAGCTAGTCAGCAGATATACCATCTACCCATATGTCTTTAAGATGGTCAATATTTTCACTTAGTATCTTCAAACTGATGATCAATGAATTGATCAGTAATGATGAAGTGGTGTTTCAACTGGTGTCAGTTTTTCTGTAATTGTTCATCCACTTCACTGATATGATTTTATGCTCCTGAGCCTGTGATAAAGGAGGTAATGGACTATTGGTTGGTCCATTTGTCAGTGGTTGCCCATTCAGCAAACTGTCCTCTCCACTGTCTGTAAAAAATTACCTCTTTAAGGCACCTTCGGCACTCCAGATACAGGCACTTTAGAAGCCTCCTCCACTGTTGCCATGCTACAAAGTTGTGTTTCTCTTTTTCTAAATGACAGATTATGAATTATGCACACAAATTTGGATTTTTTAAGTCTCATCTGGATAGTTTGGACAGGGACGATATGATCCCCAGCAACAAAATACAGGGTGGGACATTTACATTTGTGAAGTTTTAAGTCTATAATGCACTTTTATGGAGATTCACCACTTGGTGATGTCACAAATTGAACAAATCTTGTGTCCTAGTCATGTAAGTTTTGTCTGACTTTTTGAAAAAGAGCAGCGTGCAGTCTCATCCTGGGATTCCTGGCCTCTTATTTTTAACCTGCTCTTATTTAGTTTAGACATTCCACATTTTAACCTCATATTTGTTTTTAGAATATGAAAAGCACAATCAAGCCCCTCTAAACAAGTCAAAGGAAAAACATATGACTCCTTTTTGCCAGAGCCACCATCTTAAGATCCAAATATAGCTGGTAATTAGGTATCATTTAATTGAATGTAAAAAAGGTGAGTATTAATGGAAAAAAAGGATACAATGGCTTACATAATGGAGGGGAAGATAAAATGGTTTCTTTCTAATTAGAGGATGGTGGCCATTAGTGGTGGGAGTCCAGATATAATGGATGGATTTTCATTCATTGGTTTGCCAATTAAGAAGCAGGAGAGTATAATCAGCGATGAAGAGCTCTGCTTCCCCAAAGCTTACTGTTGAGTCATTCTGCTGCAATGAAATGCAAGAGATCATCACAAACACAGGTTCAGGGGAACATACATCACCATGACAATAAAAATAAATAAATAAACGGAAGCAAAATCTCCTCCCTCAATAGAAATCAAATCTGTTGATCACAAACTGAAATTCAGTGGAAATTTTTTAAAAAAAGTTGTTCTCAAAGCATCAAAAAACTCTTAACAGCAGAAAAATAATTGCAGAAAAAATACAGGCACCAAGAATTTCTGAGATAAAGCTTTGAAAAGGACGGATGGTCTCTGAGAGAAATACATGGCTGGGTTTCTGGAAAGGAAGAGGAGGTCAGAGAAAGTGAAGGCAAGAGATGAATCATCAACCCAGCTGAATAAAAGAACCTACGTCCTCTTTCTCTCCATGTTCACAGAAAACGTTCAAAATCAAAGTAAGTGGTTGCTTTTACATTAAAAAAACCCTGTATGAAACAACTTCGCAAATTACAAATTACATGCATTTAAATACAAGCGAGAATGGAATACGCCAGACTGTGATGATGGATATTTTTTTCATTGTTAAAAGACATCAATATTGCATGTTCAAAGCAAAATAATTATAAATATTAGATACACGACTTTGACCACTGGGATCACTTCAGTAAAAGTTTCTCACTGGAGCTTCAGGGGAAATTGAATTTAACTTTAATTTAACTATATTTCTTTCCAGCAAAGTGCAATATGTTGCCTCACATACAATGGTGACTTACCTGAGAACAGACGTAAACATCCTTGTTAATTTTATTCACATTGAATTCATGTTGCGGTCTACCGCACAACTTTATCCAAAGAAGACACTTTTCTCGCTTGAAATGTGGCTTAAGGAAAGGGTTAAAAAATACACTCCATCGCCTTTCCTCTTAGGATACCTTGTTTTGAGTTGCCTGTTTCCCCATTTTCAAGCGTAAAATCACAGAAAAAACTCAAAACTGAACGAAAACTGACTCTCTGTAGTGCATTTCAATGGATGCCAGGGCAGAGAATGTCCGAGTGTATGGGACTGCTATATGCGTTGTGATTGGCTCATCGCGTTTAGGGCGGGACTCAGCCACAGGTCAATTGCGCACTTTGAATCTGTTGTAAATGTCTCTGAAAGGGATGTTTTCAAACACTCTTAGCAACATGGGAGTGGAAAAAAAAACCTTTCTTTATGCAAATGTTTGATTATAATTATTATCACAACAATTTCAAGAAATGTCCAAATTTGACAGCCCTCCATTATGAATAGAGAAATGACTTTTAAGGATTTAAAGCCTTCTATCACAGTGTGAACGTGATTATTTCTAAACATTTTAGGGATTGTTTTGCTTTTGGAGCATTTCTGCATCATCTTCTTTCAGCACTGGAGGCTGCTGTGTAGTTTAGACAATCTATTTGATTGCATGCTGGGAAATGCAGGAGTCTTTATTCTACAAGAGAGTTGAAACAAATTATGACATCATTAGCAAACACCTTTAAGCTCAACTTGAATATACAACAGACAGACTTTTCACCAGGTTATCTGTTTTAAAGGAATTTTACCTTTATGATCTTATATCACAAGCTTATCCTGAATGTGCTGAATGCAGTTTTCTCCTCAAAAGGAATCCATTTGGTTCAGACACACCGCAGTGAGTGAATCTGCACACAGCAGATAAAGTAAATCAAAAACCATTCCAGTGAACACACACACACAAACACACACGCGACACAGCAGCGTGGGGGAGTGACACATCCTCGCTCCCCTCTGGCTCGTTATTGAAGACACCTCGGTCCTTGATGAGCCTCTCAATTTCCAGCCCTCTTAGATTCCTGTGAACGGACCAGAGCCAGGAGATGGAACCATAATGAAAAGCCACGTATTGATTTGCTCTCACTCATGTACCCATTTGCTGTGATTTAGGTGTTGTGATGTGGAGACGGGCCGCAGAACCGAAATACACACTTAGCCCAGTATCACAACAAGCAGAGGATGTATCAGCTTAGTGCACCAAGACTTCTCGTCCTGGTTCCATTTCGTGTCAAGAGACCGAAAAACCCTGTTAGTGTGTTTACGTGCCTATGTGTTTAAGTCATAGCCTGGCCTCATCCCAGTTTATCAAGCTGTTTTTCTTTGGCACAGGAGAGAAAAATAACCAAGTAGGTAATGTGCATTGCCATGGTTACAGTCTGGGCTGTTGGAAATGTTCCACGTATCTGTTAAATATGAGCCCTTTACACTGAGGTTCAGCTACAAACACAACACAACGCAACACATGCTTCTCTTCTCCTCTCCTTCTTAATCCACACTGTATCCAAACCAGGGAGTTTCCCTGGTGAATAAAACATTTGTATTTCCATAAAGCGCGGCAGAAAAGTCACGTTTTTCTCTTCTTAAGCTCACACTCCACCTCAGCGTCGCGGCACTCCCTCCATTTCTGAGGAAGTTTAAACAATCCTCCCAGCTCCGTCTTTAATTGGCGGGGTAACCACCAGCCAAGTGAAGAGAAAAAAACATTTCCTTTCTTTCATCTGACGAGTGCTTGTTATTCAGTGCGCACCTCGCCGTCACGTGTCCACATGGCTCTGAGCATGTGTGTGCATAGTGTGACTCTCAAACATGCGTGTGTGATCTCTTTTAATGTATGTGCATGTTGATATTAGCAAAAAGCAAATAAAAGCCGGACTCACAGGAGGGAACCGGAGCAGCGGAGGAGAAGCTCATTATCATGTGCGTGTTAGCAGAAAAATACGAGGGCGGGGTTACAGTTTCATGTGCGGAAACCCCAGTGTGTGCGTGTGCGTGGGTGGATCCTCTGTTGTGTAGCATGGCATTATGGGATTGCTGCGTCTTTAGACTAGAAAGCAGCTTAATTGGTGGGTATGAGTGGGCAGAGGGACTGCTAGGCAACTGCCAAGGGCCAACGGTGGAGGTTTCTCTAGAACCAAGAAACAGCACCGGGCGCCTTGGACCAGAATCAAACACACAGTCTTGTAATTGGACAGAGGAGGGGGCTGAGGGGAGCGGCACCGAGGGGATCAATCCCTCACAGTCTGCTTCATCGCCAAGACTGTAATTCTGGGCAGCAGTACACCAGCGAACTCACTACATACACACACACACAGATCATAATGTTTTGGATGGACTTGAAATTCTAATGAGGAAGATGGGCACCGTACCAACACTTTTACATAAGATCTTCAATGCACAGATTGAAGTTCGGAGCTTTGATAGAGCTAAGATGATGAGAAAAGTTCCCTCTGATTAATTACTGGTACAGTTTAGTGAATAAGTTGAAGTGATGAGGGAACTCTTTAAAGCACATGCGGGAACATGTGGTGCATATGTAAATGATACATTTCAGAATTTTCCGTTTTCATCTTTTGATTCAGACACTGAGGGGCCATTAACATGACAATGTTTCACGCAAAAACACAAAAAAATGCAGAGAAAAAAATTAGCATTTACACAGAAATGCCTCAAGGGATTTAAAACGCTGTTGTATGCAGGTGGTGATATAACTGTAAAGTTTTTTTGCCACTGAAGAAGAGTTGGGCTGAATATCTTGAATGCGTCTTATTTCATTGCGGAGGTGAGACAACAGATGCACATTTTGTTGAAAGACAGTCAGCACGGTTGTCCGCCATTGGGCAGTTGTTGTTGTCTGGTTTGCACATGGCAATTAAAAGTTCCCACAACGAAAGTGGAATGCACATGTGCAAAACGAAGCATGATCTCAGCATTTCTAGTGAAAACTCCAGCTTGCCATTAACATGGCAACAGTGGCTGCAGCGTACCAGAAAAGTTCCACTCTGGAGGATGTTTCAAAAAGGTTGCATTTAGGTCGGGTGAAACGCTGTTTCCGTGTAAACGAGAGGCTGAAATGTAACAACACTTTTGCGTTTCATCTTAAAACCATTTTTGTGTTAACAGCCCTTGAAACCATACTTTATTTATGATTTTAGAACCTGGGTCTCAGGCTTTTTTGTGGATTTATTAAGAGAGGACACTGGATAGAGTTGTGCTCTTGGGAGAAGAGTGTGAATGTATGTGTGAATACACTAATTGATCAATCCAAAACCAGACAAAAATTAACCAAAAAAGGATGTGTAGAAAACCACAATTCACAACTGTCATTATCTGATACCATCACTATCATGGCTTCGTCCCCTTGTGGGTCTTCAACAAAGAAATGTGGAAAACGTATCAAGTATTTTTTGTTTGCATGGTTCAATATAAAAATTTACCTCCTATTTTTGTTTATATTTTTGCATTTTGCAATGTATGAAATTTGCAGTTGTAAAATAGTTTTTGATAGGAAGGCATTTCATGACCCCCATATCAGCTTTTTGCAAACTCCTCTTTGGTAACCCCTGGTTTAGACATTACTTTAAGCTCTCATTTTATGGCCACAATTCATAAAATATTAGAAACTTGTTTAACTAACTAGTAACTCTGGTTCCCATGAGTAAAGGAACTGATGTTTAATCATTTGGAAATGTTCACATCCCAACTCTCTCTCAGTCTTTACGTTGGGATGGACGCTGAACAATGCTTCCACTTAAACCACGGAAAAACTGTGTGAAAACACACTCCATACCATGTTTTACTAGTTTCAGAAAAGGTTGTCGATAACAATCTGAGGATATCTAAGTTGTTGTTTTGTGATGCATTTTTTTTCATTAAATGCACTTGAGTGAGATAATTCCATGTAGATTTTAGAATATGGTTTGTGGAGTTAAAATGCAGTTAAAAAGTTTTCCTAATGCCTCTGTCTTTTGTATTACAGACTAACCTCAGTGTCTCTCCATTAGGTGCCGTTATTTAAATGGATGGGGATGTTTCCACTGATGAAAATTGATATGGTGCAGGCACAGGGCCTCGCTCTCATTGCTGCAACCTGTAGTCCAGATGCTGCTGTCCTATAAAAGCCCGCCGCTGATTGTAAATCTGCCCATTTGCGTGATTGACCACATTAAAGTCCAATGGACCGTTTGTAATTTCAGCTTTAATGGCCAAACGGGCAGAAGTGGAGATGAAGTTTGCGCTTGTTCTATCTTCCAGTTTTCCAGTTAGTTCCTGACCATTAGAGTTCCCAGAGCATCATTAGAGGACATTACCATTTCTCCTTTTTTTTTTTTTTGGTGAGCGTGTGTCTGTGTGTGTGTATGAGAATGATTGGCGGAGGTTTAAAGTGGATGAGGTGGGTGAAAGCATGAAGTAATATTTTTATATGAGGATCATAATGCAGAGAAGAGTGCAGAGTAGCATCATCAGAACCAGAACAGAACTTTATCTGGTACAGGTTCTTGTGATTTCACGCACTGACTACTGCAACTCTCTTCTAGCAGGCCTCTGTGTGTACATTTAAACCTCTGCAAGATGATCCAGAATGCAGCAGCACATCTGGTCTTTAACCAGCCCAAAACAGCACACGTCACCCCGCTGTTAATCTCTCTTCACTGGCTTCCAGTGGCAGCTTGAATCAAATTCAAAGCTCCTCTTCTGGCTTACAAAGCAGTGACAAGAACGGCTCCTACCTACCTGGAGTCCCTCATCCAGATCTACACTCCCTCCCGCCCACTACACTCTGCCTGTGAGAGACGCCTGGTGCTCCTAGCCCAGCATGGCTCTAAATCTCTAGCCAGGTTCTTCTCCTCTGTTGTTCCCAAATGGTGAAATGAATAACCCAACGCCATACGATCCACAGAGTCCCTTTCTACTTTTAAGAGATGTCTGAAGACTCAGAGGGGGATGAATTTTTTTCTAACTAATATTGTTAAGACAATATTAAGATCACCAGTTCGTCCAATCAGAGGCACAGCTCAGCTCACGTGACTGCCGGGTGCCCTATGGCTGTTACTGTGAAGACTCAAAGCCCGCCTCATTTCCAATATAGCCGCACCATGGGTGACATCTTGGAGGCTATGTCCATTAATTATACAGTCTATGGTTGGCAGAGTACCTGCGGCCCAACAACCTGAAGCATTTCTTCGCACTTACTAAGGTTTTTCCTAACTGTTTATATTCTTGCTTGTGTTGTACGTCGCTTTGGACAAAAACATCTGCTAAATGAAATTGTAGAATTGTAGAACCAGGATTTCATTACTTTTGTGCCAAATAATTAAATTCTGTGGCAACTTTTGATAAGAAGATAAACTGACGTGTCATCAGCATATTATTCTACAGGCAGTAAAATAAACCATCATAATGGTTGGTAATGGTCTCTTATACCTTGTTTATCCCTCACACATTGCTGTAAGTGGTGGAAAGTGATGGATAAGTGTACCAGGACATTATTGTGTTAGAGCCATTATTTCCAGGACACAAAGAGCAGCGCTGTCATTCGAACATTTTCAATTGCAGGGCTGTCAGTGGGGCTGTTTGGGAAAATAGTCATTCATTGTATGTTGTGAAAGAGCATGGCATTACCCCCCCCCCCCCCCTTTTTTTTTTTCCAACGACGGACTGTATACTGCTAATTTATTAAAACACACAAACTGAACCGATGACCTTTTATCACATAAATGGTGCAATTTGTCAAACAGGTCCATACATGTGTTTGATGTCTGAACAGCTGTGGTGTCATGTCATGGTGTCATTTGATGACTCAGCCTTTTGTCGGGGATCAAACAGACGTGAGGGAGAAGAAAGACGAGGATGTTCAGAGAGCAGAGAGACAGATTGTGATTGATTCTGCAGTTATGGTTAACAGGCTATCTGTGAATTTAAGACACACACACACACACACACACACACACACACACACACACACACACACACACACACACACACACACACACACACACACAGTGGTACCACTCGTTGCAGGAATGGTATCAGAGATCCATCAGTCAAAATACGTAATCTGATCCAGTTTACTCAATAATTGACTGCACTTTAAACCACTTACATTCATATTTCAGCTGCATATCTAAACATTTTACATAATTCCTTCTCTCTCACTCTCAGTCAAATACCTCTCGCCCTCCCCCAAAGCAGCCACTCTCCACTACCATCTTATTCAATCATTGCCTTTCAGCCCACCACTTAAACACATCCCAGCTGAGTGGACATATAGATATAAAGTATACACTCACAATCAAATATGTATGTCTGTAGGTATGAATTTCATGCACCTCTCCCCTGAGAATAGTGTCGCCTCTGGCTAGGCTGACCACTTAGCTCACAGTACTACACACCTCTCCATGCCTCTCTCTCTCCCTCTCTCCGTCTATCTATCCACCCCTCGCTTTCGCTCTTTGACGGCAGCTTAGTGGACGTGTCTGCATAACTCTCAGTCGAGCCGAGTGTCTGGGGCTGATATGCCTGTATGAATAGTATTTCCCATTTTGCCACGGCCCACAGAGCCTATCAGCATCCTCAGCAAATGGAAATAAACCATCTGTCAGACGGGGCCTTTCCACAGACGGCGAGAGCTGTGCCACTTGCCCCGCGTCCCATCTCGGCCCTCAATAGGAGCCCATTTAGCTTTTGTCACACAGGAAATGGAGCAACTTAACTGGAGAGCTCTGGGATTGGCGTGGCGTGTGCTGTGGCGTGAATACAGAGGATTTCTGGAGGCGCTTTGATATTTTGTGTGAAGCAAGCAGGATTAGAGGGTAATGTGTCCCCGTGGATTCCCAGTTTGCAAAGTTTTGTTGATTTGTGACTAAATGACACTGCTCTTTTTGACAGACTTGTTGCCTGATAGCTGTGTTCATACTCAGAGGTCATGTTTTGTTTAAGCTGAGCTAATCAATGTTTTTCTATTAACAATGATAGAGCAAAAGGATCAAGCTTAATGAATGACCCCATATAGTGCTACGAAGCATTTCAGCAAGTTTTACTTCAATGTTTTTATGACTTGTGACATTATTAAAGAAGATCATTCTTGCTGCCCTCATCAGCATCATTTTTGGTTTCACAGTTAGCTGGTGATACAAATCACTGGGGGGGCTTAGGATATGATACATGATAATGCATTATGATCCTGAACGATTCAATACAATATTAAATTTACGATAAGATATGATGTGATAAAATATGATACATTATGATGTGATGCAGTGTAATACGACTGGAGGGGTGTCCCAATACAACCTTTTCACTTCTGATATGATACCCATATTGCAACCTTGAGTATTGGCTACCGATATTATCCAATACGGTATCAGCACAAACGGTGTGACATTCAGCTCTACTTGTAGGTTTTCAAGGCATGAATAATTCTTGGGGGAATGTTTAAAGTTTAAATGTATTAAACTTCCCCAGTTTTGTGCCACTGTTTCTGTTTTTTTTTTCGGACTCCTACTCCTTACTACTTTGTTAGCACCTGAGTATTGGCTGTTGTTGTGATTAGGTGGGCTCTGTATGCTGGATCCGGGAACTGCTGCAAAGAAATGCTGAAGCAGAGTCTGAAATGGATGGAGTGGTTATATCAGGGATTTTAGATGTTTTTTTGTTGATATTGGACCAATATTTGATATCAATATCGGATTGGGACACCCCTAGCTATAGCATGATACGGCACAATAGGGTGCAGTGCAATATGATACGATGCAATACATTGTGATACGATACAATATGATATGATACGATGTGATACAGTACGTTACAATACAGTGCAATGTGATTTGATATGATACAGTGAAATACGATACAACAGATATGATTCCATTCATTACAATGTAGTGACACAATATGATATAGCTTGATTAGATATGATTCAGTTCAATGACATACAGTGTGAAGCAGTATGATACCATGATACATGATGATGATGATGCTTTGCAATATGATATGGCTCAGTGTGGTACAATACGACGCAATACAATCTAGTCCAGTCCAGTCTTTTCAGTCAGTTCTCATTCCTCTGTAGGTCTCAGTGAAATTAATGTCATATAAGCTCCTGTTTCAGTCTTGTGCATCACATGACGCTTTGTATCATGTAAAAGTGCATGATGTCCACCCATCACATGTTCATGTAGTTCCTTCTCTCTGTGAATAGACTGACAACCCTTAATTTTCTGGTATTACGCAGCTGTCAAGCTCTTCTTCTGTCAATTGTTGTTACCCTCATTCATGTCATTAATGCCACCATGAGTTCTCATGACACTGCATGTCAAATTTGGTAGGGAAATCTATTTAGAACACTTTCTTTTTTCAGTTAGTTATGGGTATTTAGCAGTGTGAGTGAGAAGGTTGTCTGTCTCTATGTGTGATTGGCTGGTGACCAGTCCAGGTTGTACCCCGCCTCTCACCCCAAGACAGCTGGCATAGGCTCCAGCCACCTGCAACCCTGAACAGGAAAAGCGGTGTAGAAGATAGATGGTTATTCAGTACCACCTGCAAGATATTTCAGCCTACGCTTTCTGATAACTGTGGAGCTTTAACCTCCGTAACTTCTCTCAGGAGTTGGTGGAGACCAAAGAAGAGAAAGAAAGTGTTAGCATAAAAAGGTGGCAACACAGTGCTCCAGATTGCGCTAATGCAATCACAGTTTTTTTTTCTCTGGTTGTGTAAATTACACTGTTTGCTTTCACATTTATCTCAGCAGTCCAACAAGGTGTTAATCTGTTAATTTCACCATTAGCGGATAAAAGACACCAACACTTCAAATATTCATCAGATCATTCCTCTGCTCAGCCATCATCTGTCAGAAGGATATTTTAATGGATCCTGCTAACAAGCAGAGATGACACCCAACAACTTCCTCCTTCAATTGGCACAAAAAGCTGTGAGACATCAGAAATGAGCCTTGAATTTCTTCGTACCTTTATTTTATTACCATTAAAATGGAACAACAGATCAGTAATGACAGCTTCTCACTGCTTTTTTCACCTCTTCTCCAGGACTGATTTGAAAAGAGCTGTCTTTCCTCTTTCATGGAACCACTCCAGTGATGATAGGGACTCTCCCCACCATAGTCTCTGAACTAATAAATGCATTTATTCTTGTCTTATGGCCTTTATAGTCTCTATTACTTAATAATGGCTTTAAGACTTCTGCTAAGGGACACAAAAGCCCCAAGCTTCTTAAAATAGAAACCCTTATGTTCACCCGTTTTGCCTTATTATTCATGATCCATCAGTGAAGGATTCCATGTAGCCCCATATATCCCATAAATGTTAAAAACAGAAAGTCCTCGCTGCTGGTGCTTCACATTTTATGATTTTTCATTTTTCAAGGGCTGTTAAGTTTCTGTTCTGAGATCCCGGTTCATTTGCTCCATGCGTCTGTCTCTTAGAAAGACGTTTGTACATGTTTGCAAGACCCAGAGCTCGCTGTGACCTCCATCCACTAATCCCTTGCCTCCACACACACACACACTGCCGATCCCTCCACATCCGCTATCTCTCATCGTCTTCCTTTCCCACTCTGTCATCTTTGGCCAGGAAGTCCAGATTATTTAACCCCACACGTCCTAATCCCTTCAGACTCTTACTCCACAGCTGCTGACCAGACTGGTCATCAGACCCCTACTTTGTTAGCTTAGCGCAGCACGGGACCTCCGCTCAGCAGCTCTTTATCACAGCTGGGCCTTGCCTCAAGACCTCGCTGCTGCCGAGTCAACTGAGAGTAATCTTAGATCTTTGAGTTGATGAGGATTGTCCTGAGTTGGCAAAAAGCACATTCAGCTAACAAAAACACAAACACTATGATTTTAAAATCATTCTGCTTGCTCCCCTTTCCTTTGACTTATCCTAACCCAACCCTCCACCTTCCCCTCCTTGTGTCCTAGGCCTGGTTAGGACTCCTCTTGGACATGATCACTGCAGCTCATCCCACATTTTCTTGATGTCATTATCTTAGATGGAGTGGGGGGAGGGAGCTAAGGAGCCTTTGATATTTTGGAGAGCACAATGTGTTGAGAGAAGAAAAACAGAGGGGCTTGTGGGATGGAGGGGCTGCCATCACTGCTCAGCCACTTCAAAGGATTCCTCAGCAGATGTCTCCAAACAAGATGGCTGCCAGGTCAGCTTAGTCAATTACCTCAGAAACAAGAGCAGGTTGGTGTTTTTTAATGCGGTTGTTTTTTCCAGATCTTTGAACTTTTCTCTGAGCGTTAAAGCCTTTTACTTGAAAGGGCTGAAGTTTCCTTTGAACCTACAGAAGGAGGTGAAGAGATTTGTTGTGTTGGGAATTAGTGACTCCCTCCTTGCTTTCACTCTTTAGACTGATGGGTAAAAAAAGGGTCAAAGTGCTGTGCCCATGGCTTTGTCATTTTGCCTCTGTGGCAGCTGTCACCTTCTGTTCCAGAGGAAAAAGCAACAGGAAGTAATAATCCATGTTTGGTATGTTTGGGGCCCGAAGGCCTGACAGACCTTATGGTGCCATAGTGGCCAAACCACGTCTGACTGAATGGGGCCATCAGATTCATGTTTGAGCTTTTAGTGCTGAAGGCTATACATTAACACTTTGTAGCTTAGGCAACAGTTAGCTAAATCGTGATTCTTTGAACATCGGTTTACTAATAAAGAAGACTACAGCCTTAGTCATTTGTTAGAAATATGATCACAAATGGCATAAAAAAAATGTTATGCAAACATCTCTGAGGCTTCCAGGATTACTAAACCTCAATGTTAGACTTTTGATAAACCTTAAAACCGATGGAGGTTGGTGTGACCTATCAAGAGTATGGTCACTAAATGTGGCTGATCCTTTTTACTACAGGAGTTTTGAACGTTCATTTGAACATGAGATGAAAAGTTCATGTTTGAACTCTAATTACCTGTTCGAATGCTGGCTGCATCCTCGAGATGCAAGCCAAAGTGAAGGAAACTCTTCTGTCTGCAGACAGCAACCCACTGCTTTGGTGGAGAGAGCGCAGTAACTTCCAAACCGTGCTGTACTCAAGCACGATTAGATTTGTCGCTAGATTTGTCCTTTGTCATGTTTTTGAGAAAGGGTCGCTACAGGGATCTGAAAACGGGGTAATATAGCGACAAGTCGCTACATTGGCAGCACTGAAAATTGCAAATTAACAAAACTGCCTCTGTTATGTTGGCATCAGATGAACATAAAAGTCAGTGTTCCAAAACAAGAGTTCATAACCAATGGGTGACAGTTATCATTAATAATACAGATGATGTGTGATGATGATATGTGGAAAAGAGGAGACTAAATATTGAGAAAATGGGGACGGGACTAGATAAGCTCTGCTTCTCCCGTCTTCCCTTTCGGACATGTACAATTTGATCAGCTATTGACAATGTGTGATGTTGTATAAGTGTGCTGACGTGACCGAAATAAATAAATAAATAAATAAATAAATAAATAAATAAAAGTATCATCATAGGTTTTAAAGCTGATTATCAAAATATCAGATTAATGTTGACAAGACCAAGAACTCAATTATTTTTAACCTTATGAGGGAAAACGAGTTGGTGCAGTCTACAGCACAGCATCTGAAGTGCTCTTCATCCAAAGGACAGCCTGTTTTTCTTATGAAGTGCTGTTGGTGTTAGGATAATCCATCCAACAGGTTCATATTGCTGCAGTGAAAACATTTCACTGAGCCTCACTGCTGCTGTAGCAACCAGCAGCTTTCTTGGCTCCATTATTCAACGACGCAGGCACTTGCCTCTGGAAATGATATAGGCTGAAACATTGTCTCATGCATACAAATGGGAAGGTTAGCATGTGATCCATCCTGGAATGGATCGCACTCTTCCTGCAAGAAAAAGCTCATAGCGGGATTAAAGTGCCTCCCCCTGCCTGTGGCGAGGGAATGTGAAACGACACAGTGAGATTGACAGTATACTTGACGTGTTATCTGCTCACCCCAAGCATAAGGAAGCTGCTCAGATGGTCAAGCAGTAGCTCTCTTCATATTTCTGAGATGAGAGATTGCAGAAGAGAGACTGCATGCAACTCCAGCCTTTATCCTCGGCTGCATGGCTAGTTGCTATAGCAACATGACTTCGCATTCCTTTTCACCTGCCGTTTTTGATCAATTCTCACTCCTGCCTCTCCCTCGCCAACCTTCCTTTGTCCTGAAATGCCTCGCCACTGCGGCTGACTTACCTCCACTGTTCTTATAAAAGGACTGCTGCTGACAGGAACACTGTTTTAATTCATAGGGCTCTCTGCATGGGGCAACTCCGCTCCTACAGCGAGAGTCACGCCCCGAGCTAATGATTCATCAGGAGAAGGGGGCGCTCAGAGTGTCCCTGGACCACCTCAAGTACTGTACAGTCCATCATGACCCTATGGACAAATTACAGCGGCATCTGACAGAACCGAACCAGACGTCTTTGAGAGTTGTAGGGCATCTTTTCCTCTCTGGAGACGTCGAAGAAGATGAGAAAATTGTATAGCCAGGGGTTAGATGGGACCAATTATATGCCACACACACCCTTTATAATGTATTTGAACCGTGGATACGTGTCACAGAAACGGTATTCTGCTAATTAGCCAGTTTTAATCAGGCAAGTGCAAAGAAGAGCTCTGCGCGGGGTCCTGTGTAATGGGTGTATAGATGGGTAGTGACAGGCAGTCCTTCGTGAGGAAACCAGGCATGCAGGGAGTAAAGCCTGAGCTGGAGGCACTGAGGCATGACAACTCTGCTCTCACGTAAAAGTACATTTCTACTCCAGTGATATCAGCGCTCTATTTATACCTTTACATCTACAGTAAATATCCACAAACAACGAGCAACGTTTGTGCACATTCACAGGCATCTATAGGCGGAGGGATTCAGCTGCATGTCCACATTCATTTAAAGGAATGCTCCGGGTTTCTCACATGCAGAAGAAAATACAAATATAGTGCATGCTGCTCTCCTTCTCCCACACACTTGCACAGAAACCCACATGCAAATTTGCAAAATGGAACAGGATCATGCTCGTCTTCCTCCACCCTGCTTCTTGTGTGCAGCGCAATCATGCAAGCGCTTCTCCTTACCTCGCGCACATCTGAACTTTACCAGAACGGCTCATCATTACAGTCTGCTAAGTAGATGGCTAATTAGATCCTATTACATATTATTCTGCTTCAATTAATTGCACAGTACAGGACCGTGCAAAGAGATGATTTGCAGATGCAGCAAATACAAAAATCATCCAAAAAAATTCATGGATAAAGAGGAGATGAGCAGTTAGAGTGCAGCATCGTTAAGAGCCTGTGACTTGCGGGAGGAAAACCAACAAAAAACAGAGCTTTGTTACTCAGGATTAATATACGTGGTATGACAAGGTGGCACTAATCTCCCAGCTCATTAGCACAACATCTGGAGTGGGTCACACCATCCTGCAGAAAGCAAACACAGGAAGATACAGGAAAAAGCACTCTAGCCTATCACAAGGGAGCTGTATTTGTCACCACATACATGCATGCATGCCTGCTTAGTCTTAAACAATCATGTACACACACATGCATGAACACAGATTCACCCAGCTGGATATCCAGCAGTGAAGCTGCACCGTTTACTGTTTGTTCCAGGTTCCATGGAAAATGACGTCGACATTGTTGGTGCATGTTCTACTGTGGGCTGTGAGTGACAAGAGCAGGTTTAGAGCAGCAGTGAGAAATCACAGCTCAGCAATGTCTCCTGTGTCATTTGCACAACAACCAGGGTTCCCCCTGAATGATTTAAGTGACGCAGAACAGTGCAGTGTGTTTGTGATTTTGGGAGGCGGTTGTTCATGTAACACCCTCTGTGTTCAGCCAGAGAGTTGAAGCTGTACATCACAAAGCTCTCCACATCTGCTGAGAGGAATCAAACGAAAGAGAGCTTTCTGTTTTCCCCTCACCTCCTCGTGTTGCTGGTGTGGTTCCCCCTGTGGGTGGTGAGAGCTGAGAGAAACTAACAGACCTGGTTTGTAAGTATCTGGGCATTTATTATGTTTTTAAGAGTTCACTGCCCAAGGGGACCAAACAGTGAGTGAGTATCGGAAAATGATTGGAGAGTTTTTGAAATTCAGGTCTGAATACTGGGTCACAGTGATGAGCAGCTTGCTCAACTCTGATTGAACTGTTCCCATTGATCTGGATTTTATGCAGCCTGAAGAAGAAAACATAATAGGGTCCAAAATCTTACTGAACAATTTCTTAAAAGAGTTACTTTCCAACTGTATCAGCTAGTTAAATGGAGGACAAACGTTTTCAGGTAGCCTATAGGTCGCAGGCTTTATCATCCTGTATGGTTGTTAGCTAGCTTCATTCATGAAAACCAATGACAGAAACTGAGTATGTGCCCGCTAACGTGGACCTCTCAGTGTAGAGATTCCTGTGGCTACATCAGTTCTACTTTTAGCTACAATGCAAAGATGGTTAGCAAGTTAGCCTAGCACGTAGTTGACATGAAAATAATCAAAGTCTGTCCCTAGTTCTTCTTGTGAGTCACTGTGTGCGCATACTGTTGTTGAACATAGGAGGAGCTAATTTTTGTTAGACAGCTGTTAAGTAAAACAGAAAAAAAATATGCTTAATCATGTGACAGGTAGGACGTGAAGTCAGAAGGGAGACTAAATGAAGAGAACTCCTGTTTAACTTGTAAGTTAGTGATTTGTTTAAGCCTAAAGAGGATGTTAAGCCTTTCAGCGTGTTGTGCTGATAACACATTGCAGAAATAAGTAAGTGGTGTTTTTCTGCATGATAACCAAGTGTTTTGGTATGTTACTGGATTTTTTAACATTTAACTGACACAAAAAGTATAGCCAAGCAGATAATAACTAGCTGGTGAAAGTTTGGACCAAGCAGCAAGCTCTAGTCTAAAACTGCTTAAAGTAATTCCAGCACGAAGGCAGACCAAAAGCTTTTCATAGGTCTCCACCTCCTCTTTCCCAGTGCCTATTAGGATTGGCTACACTCTTTACAGCCTTCCAACTATAGATAAACATTGTTTGATGGGTATGTGTACAAAATCAACATAGTTACAGTAGCTGTTTCACGTTGACCGTTACAGCAACCCTTGAATCAGAAAATCCTTCAAAACAAAAGGTATACTGCAGCTGGTATCCACAAAACTAAAGAAAACAAGAAACAGAAAAACCTGAGGCTACATGAGTTGACACCATCAACAAGTGAGGTCATCATTTCATCAGAGTAAACCAATGGCAATTTAAACACGAAAGATTCAAATGTGATTCAACCCCTGTGCAAAAGACGTGTCAAAAATCCTTCCTAGGTTTTTATCCTTTATCAACAAGAAGCAAGAAGAATCGATGAGTCAAACAGTCCTAGATGTCTCAGTATCAGATGCAACAACTGCTCCAAACAAGAGCTGAAGATTTGTCTGGGGAAATAAAGGACATTAGCAAATAGCATTAGCCATGACGTCCACAGTGATTGGATTGACAATGCAGGTTGCTGCCCACAGATGGACTTTCAAATTGGTCTGTCTGACTGTTATATCCAGTCCAAAGTATCCAACATTATGCAAAGCCAAATGAACCAATCTAATTTCAGTACACTGCGTAACTTTTAGGAAACCGAGGGACTATGATTGGCGGAAGTATTGTCAAAATGACCAGGAATGATTCAGATACTCCTGCAATGAACTCCTAGAGTTATTTCAGGCTGTTTGTCTGCTGAATAATTGTGTTAGACTGGTCAGGAGATGCGCAGATGCACAATGAGCCATTGGATGACTTGATTTGTGTCTCAAGTTTCTGTTGGTTGTGCCCATCATAGGAGCCTCTCTGGTGCCAACTCTCCAACCATGCCAGTCAGCAGAGGCAGCAGCAGCAGCAGCGGCGGCTAAGTAGGTCACACTGCAGTCGCATTGGCTCAGCTAGAAAAGGAGCGAAAGACCGACGTGGAGAGAGGGAAGAAAGATACAAAAGACGGATCGAGATGGAAGCAAAATAAAGACGGGTTTCAAAAGGAGAAGGATGTAAAAGATGAAGGAATGACATGAGTACAAAAACACAGGCGGTGAGATGAGGAAGAGGAGGGAGGAGCCTAAAGACGAGAAGCGGGTTGACTGAGGAGAGACTGCAGCTAACCGGAAACGAGGCAGAGGAGTCACGAAAAGACAGGAGCTGATTTATAGATGTGGATTTTTTTGTAAAAGCAGTGATCATTCAAGGTTGGAGCACAGAACGGCAATCAAATGGGAACGAAGGTTGAGAGCTGATGAGCACAGGGTTTGAAAAGAAAAAGAGGAGATGGTGAGGCAGAGGAGAGGAAATCTTACATACGCACGTCCCATCTGCACCCAACATGACAGCCACATCGAGCAGATCCGTCTCTCGTTGAGCTGTATTGTTGCTCCACTTCTATTTATTCAGAAACAGTGGTAGAGAATGGGCCGTGTGTGTAATCGAGCAATTGAATGAGAACAAACAGGCGCATCAAGACAGGGCTGTTCAGTTATTTCTGCGATGTTATTTTCCAAAGCATTTTGTTCGAGTAGAAATCAGAATGTAATGAAGTTCAGCCGACAAAAAATACAACATATTCACCGGCTGATTATACAAACCGAGGAGGAAGGCAGCTCTTTCAGCGTGATTTGATCAGGGCTACATGCATACCTGTACAAATTTAAATCTACGTTTTTCTGCAGAGAGCTCACAGATTTTGTTTTCCTGCTTTCGTCCATATCGAAGTCACTTGTGCATGCACTACAAGATGCATTTTAGGGGACAAGAATTACTCTGTGCTGAGACTTCATCAAAAGCACATAGTCAGTCAGCCTTCGGCACTTCCTGAAACTTCACCAAGCAGTGCACACAAACATGGATGTAGAACACGTCCTAAAAATTTCTGCACTCGTTCATTTTACAAATGTTCAACATGGAAAATATTTTCCTTTGAAGGGTTTGAAATAAAAAAGGTATAACCCTAATCTCTGTGCGTGTAATTGCCTCGAAATAAGGTGGCACGTTGTAGGTGTGGAGTTCTTTAAGTGTCTTTTTGACAGACAGACAGACAGACAGACAGACATTGTTTTCATTATGAATTTACTGAAATCAGAACGCAGAGGTTTAGTTCACGTACTGAAATTCAAGATTCAAGATTCTTTTATTGTCCTTTAGTAAAAGCATCAGAGATGCAGAGCAGAATGAGATTATGAGCATAACTCATTCAGAAAAATGAAAGATAATAAATATGGATAAATGAATGGAAAGTGACAAAATGGATACTGAAAATACTCTGAAAATTAAATAAAGAACAAAGGATTTGTAAGTAAGAAAAAAATTAAGCTGTTACGGTACGGTACGCTTAAATAGGGTATGGTATACAGTAAAATACGATACAATACGGTACGTTATGATACATTACAACATGGTGGCTTTTTGAAGTCTTTATCATATTTTCTTGTTTGTTTGTTTATGCATTGATTTGGAAAATTATAAAAAGCAACACCATTGCTAAAGTACACTTTAGCTGATGTTTTTTTTATTACTTCTTTTTTTGTTTGTATGTTTACATTTATCCCTCTTAGTTCAACTTCTTAAAAATATCCCTGGAACATCTCACAAACTGCATTTCCCTGATCTTTCTCAGAGATGATATAGTACTCTCTCACTGTGGACCTTAAATCAGGTGACTTTTCCTGCCCAATATAAAACCTCTTTCCTCTGAATCAGCAGTCAGATGGATTAATGTAACAACAGATAAACATCAGTCCAAAGTGCATTGTTTTGTTGTTTTGGTGTAACTGATGATCTGTAGGTGATAAGCACATTTTTCTTGTTCTTGATCAATAATAAACAAACGTCTTTCACTGCAGTGATGGTGTCATCGAAAGATCAGCCATCTACACATATAACTAAATGTGTATGAAATATTTCTCAAGCATTTAAGCTTTAAGATCATATTCACTGACTTTTCTCCAAAGACAGATCGCTGACTGCTCTCACAGCCCTTAGACATGAGATTAGCTTCAGTGTTACACCGACCTTACTTTAGCTAACATCTCTGAGTTCTGATAAGAGGAGAGATTATTTCTTCCTCTTTAACTCTCCTTTAAACAACACATCACTTCTCTCTCCTTCACTCCTCTCTGCGTATCTGTACACAGCATCTTTACTGTGTCCACATCACAGGTCTTGAGCTCCAGAGAGCACACACACACACATTCACACACTGTGTTAACGAAGCACACTGTGACAGTTTAACACCCTCATTATGTTATTAATACCTGTGGCCGTGTCAATAGCCTCTAATGCCAGTGTCAACGCCCCGTAATGGAATCACTTCCATCAGTGCCGCGGCTCACCTCCTCACTCTCCTTGAACTGTTTGCCATGCAGAGGGCGTGCAGCCCTCCCACTCAGCCAGCAGCGGGGGGAGGATCAGGAGAGTGACGAGGGCACAGAGAGAGAGAGATAGAGATGGAGAGACACAGAGGGAAAAGAGGCCTGACACATTCTGAAGATGTAGTATCGATTGGGTAGGTTACCCTCCCAAAAGAGCTCAAGGTTTGCCATTACAAGTGTTGGGCAGCGATCTGGCACGATACTTCTTAGAGATGTATCATCACAGAACTTTCTTTAATTTGGCTTCCTGTTCTGCCTTTAAGCTGCTCTGTGAAGTTGAGGCAGGGATTCTCCTCAGATGAACACATGGTGACACACAGGGGGATTGTGCAGAAGAGCAACAGTGGAAAAACATGAAATATGTATTTTGATTACATATGCATTGAGATATACCTAATGAGTACATGGTGAAACCATACACTGCCAAAAAGCATGGGCATAGTCTCTGTGATGTTACTCATTGGTGTCTGAGGAGGCATAAAGAAGCTCAAAGATTTAATCTAGAAGACGGCACAGAGATAAAGTCGAGTCCTTAGCCTGGATGCCCCAAACAGCTGTCACATATAATGAAATGAGGTAGAGAGACCACACCGTTCTTATTGTACCGGGGTGCAAACAGCTGTCACATATAATGAAATGAGGTAGAGAGAC
The DNA here is from genome assembly GCA_030710495.1 of Labroides dimidiatus. Classification (NCBI taxonomy): domain Eukaryota; kingdom Metazoa; phylum Chordata; class Actinopteri; order Labriformes; family Labridae; genus Labroides; species Labroides dimidiatus. The sequence continues at coordinate 8,279,058 of CM061143.1, forward strand.
CTCACCGTTCTTATTGTACCGGGCTGTAAACATGCTTAATGCTGTCGTGAATATCAGCATTTTAATATGGGCTCCAATGGGGTTTTCTTTGCTTTTGGAGTCAGCCCCAAGTGGACATTTGAAAAAAAGCAGCTTTTTTGAGTTTGCAGATTGGCTGAAACAGTATTTCCATATTAATTTTTCCTCACTTTAGCTCCATCACTGATAAGAATACATATACAACTGGAAAAACTGATGCACAGTTTCACCACTAGGAACAAAAAGGAACAAAATTGAGTAAACTGATGTATAAAAAATACAAGAGCAGAAGAGTTTCAAGCTCCCCACAGTCACTTATAAACTATTACCTGAAAGATTTTGAGTGATTTTAAAAACAAAACAATGAAATACTAGACAATTTCCACGGAAATCGTGAGAGGGGCTCGGGCCGCATGCCGGCTGGCATACATACTCTTCTTGATATACTTTCTAATGTGTCCTCTCCCTAACTGTTGTGGGACAATTAACTACTCATGGGTTATAGGTGTGTTTGGTGAGATTGATGTGTGGTTACACATCCATACATGTGGTTTGTAGTTTAACTGAGGTCATATTTAACTCATTCACACAAATGCGCACTATGTGCCCACTGTTACATATAATTTTTACACTCTGGAAACACACAAACAGATATATGCATGTTTAGATGTGGTGGGGGTTTTGTCTGAACTGAGGTCCCTCAATCACGATCATAAATGCACACACCAAACACATAGGCGCGCTCCGCGCGCCATTTCAAAATGAAGAACCCCTCTGTGAGATGATTTGAATGGTGTAACATTGATTAACAAAAATACACACACAAACACAAAGAGTCATGCATGCTACACGTGCTTAAATGTGGTGGGTGTCTTGTGTAAACTGAGGTCCCTTAATCACAATCATAAACACACACACGTACACATAGGCGCTCTTCGCTTTCCTTTTCAGAGACAAGAATCCCCCTGTGAATGGCCTTCAATGATAAAACTTTGTTCAACGAAAAACAGACACACACCTACACACACACACACACACACACACACATACACACACATACACACACGCACACACACACACACACACACACACTCTAACACACACACACAAAGACATGAGCATTACGCGCTAGAATGTGAGGGTGTTTTGTGTGAACTGAGGTACTTTAAACATCATCAATACAGTCACACACACATACACGTTTGTGCGCTTTACATGCCCCTTCAAGGACAAGAAAACCTCTGTGTTTAAGCTTTCATTGATAATACATTGCTTGAAATGAGTTATTTCATTCAAAAGGAATCCTCACTCTCTCCGTGTGTGTGTGTGTGTTTGTGTGTACTTGTTTTGATAATATAGCCAGGATCTCCCAGAATGCCCCAGAATGTCCTTATGAGTCATCATTCATGAAGAGCTGCATGGTTTCCCTCTTCCGTCAGTCCTGCTGTGACTGACTGATGATGTCACGCACTCTGAGAGCTGAGTTTTAGTGAAAAAACTCAAAACTTTGTGTTGCTTTACCTTTGTTTTCTCAAAAACTGTTGAAGATAGCAGAATGCCCCTAGAAATTTAAGCTGTGGACAGATGTGTCAAGATTTTGAAGCAAGAATGATGTCTCTAGCTGAAAGTATGGCGAGGCAGGAGCAGTGGGAAATATTGTGTTTTTTGGTGTTCTCGGGAAGCCTCCCTATTCATTGTCTATAGGACTTTTTCGTCGGTTTTTCAGGGTTTTTTTTCGGCCAAAAAACACCGAAATTCTTAGAAAAGTCATAGCACACCATTCTGGACTGAGCCGCACGTTTTGATATATAATTTGTTGGGGTTTTCTTAAAGCTCTGGGAGGAGAAGCGGTCCAAAGTTTTGTCCTTATGAGTCATCTTTCATGTAGAGCTGCGTGGTTTCCATGACGATTTAACTGAGAGCAGCTGTGGAGATCAAGGGACACCTCTTTGTGACAGCTGTTCTCTGCTGTTTTTTGGGATGAGGCATGTGTCCGAACAAATGCTCGCTGTGGCCAAACCATTATAGCTATCAGAAAAACGAGCGCACCGTGAAAATCCAGACGGGCGGAGGAATCCGTCAATGTGCAGTTTATATTTGTAGGGTCAAGAATTTGCCCTCACGGCCGAGTTGGAAATGAGTGACCCTTTTCTGAAAAACCCGAGAGATTCATAATGAAAGTAAATACAGAGAGGTGGTCAGGTTTGGCTGACAGTTGGCCCTTTCCTGACTAAGAGCTCCATCCTTTGACTTCAAAGGCTGCTTTGACAGAAGCGCAACGGAAATACCTACGTTTTGATGTAATTTTTATGACCGTGGAGTGAAATTTGTGGTCCCACGAGACATTTGTTTGGGAAATTCCTTGTGTGTCATGAGCTGCTGCTCCCACTCTAACTGATGATGTCACGCACTGTGAGAGCTGAGTTTTAGTGAAAAAACTCAAAACTTTGTGTTGCTTTACCTTTGTTTTCTCAAAAACTATTAAAGACAGCAGAATGCGCCTTGAAACTTAAGCCGTGGACAGATGTGTCAACGTTTTGAAGCAAGAATGACGTCTCTAGGGGAAAGTATGGCGAGGCAGGAGCCTTGTGAAAAAGTGTGTTTTTTTGGTGTTCTCGGGGAGCCTTCCCATTCATTCTTAATGGGACTGTTTCGTCGGTTTTTCGGGGTTTTTTCGGCCAAAAATTGCCGAAATTCTTAGAAAAGTCATAGCACACCATTCTGGACCGAGCCGCACGTTTTGATATATAATTTGTTGGGGTTTTCTCAAAGCTCTGGGAGGAGAAGCGGTCCAAAATTTTGTCCGGAAGATGAAAAAGAAAAAGAAAAAAGATGCGAACGGAAGAACAATAGTGGCTCGTGGCTTCGCCACGAGCCACTCTCCCCCATAGCTTTGCTATGGGGGAGAGTGGCTCATGCGAAGCCCGAGCCCCTAATAAAGGAACATGTACGTCTCTTTCACAATATGACTTCAGTTGCCTGAATTAGAAGTAAAAAACACGTCCACAGCCCTGTAACTCGAAACCCTCCTTGATCAGTCATCTATCAATGGATTGAAAATGTCATGGCAACAGCTGCTGCCTTCGTCCTCCACACTTCCCTCCTTTTCTGTCTTTATTCCCTCTGATTAATCGCTGGCCTTGAGCCTGTTGAGTTTCTGCCAAAGATGGTGACGGATGAAGAGGTGTGACAAGTGTTGACTTCCACAGCACAGTGGTGGAACACCTTCCTCTGAGAGATTATCACCGCTGTAAGAGATTATCACCGCCATGGTACTATGACAGAAAAAAAAAAAAAAAAAAAGATGATGTTATTCTAGCATTTTTTTTTTTTGTCTGTAAACAAATCCCATGAGCAAATAATGACTCAGCGAGCTCATGTGAAAGTAAGAAAGCTCATTGGAAGGAGTTCCTCTTTGTATCTGTTCTGACAGACACCACAGGATTAATAAGGGAAGGGTTGGCTTTTGAAGACTATCATCCATCTTTCTGTTAGGTTTTGTGTTAAAGTTTCATATTTTATGCAACAAAATGAAAGGATATGACAGGATATGATATGAGACATTACAATCTGATGCAATATGCTACAACACAATACAGTGCAAATCCTGTGAGATACAATATGATAAGACACATCACAACTTGAATCAGGTACGAAACGAAACAAGGAGATTTAATAGAAGACAACACACCCTGATCAGTGCTGGGCAGTAAAGCATTACTGTAATAATATTACTTTTACCGGTAACTAGTAGTGTAACAAATTACTCTTGAAATCCCAGCAATAATATTACAGTTACTCACACAAAAAATAACTCATCTCTCCCTTACTGTTGTTATTCACCCTCTAATGATTTAAAATACAACAATTCACAGATTAATTTCATCGCCCATGTCAGCCGGGCAGCAATGCAGCTTGCTTCATGATTGCCAGGTGTGTGGTTTTCCTGCACAATTAGGCATCTTTGGGCCTTGGGTATCTTTTTTTTCAGCCGATGGGCTTTTTTTTTTTTTTAATTGTTATCATACAAACCTGAAAACCCTGGCTAGCTAGAAAGATGAAGCAGTACACGTTCAGCTGCTGGAAATATGCCCATCACTTTAGATTTGTGGAGAGGAAAGATGACAGCAACATCTTTGTCAGATGTAAATTGTGTCCTGGTACGAGGTCTCTTTCAACTCAGATCATCTTAGACTGGATTTCAGAAACTGTGTCTCTCATCCTCAGTTGAACCAGATGTGTACTGCAGATAGCCTGTAACTATGCCGCGTTCATAGGAAGTAGAAGAAAACGCACCTGCTGGTAATTTAACATCTGACGTTGACACAGAGGCCATGTGCAAACTCAGAATCACGAGGAGAAAGGACATAATTACCGATTTTGTGGGATTTAAAGAAAAGTAATATAATCAGTAGTGTAATATATTACTGTTGGCAGGGAGTAACAAGTGAAGCAGTAATATTACTTTTAAGAAGATTAACGGGTATTAAGTACTGTATTACTTTTTTCAGTAATAAGCCCAACACTGACCGTGATACCATGTAACACAACATGATGTAATTTCATTCAATACCATGCTTTCTCATGACACAATACAATGCGATATGATACAACCAGTATGATGCATTAGAATAGGAGAACATTACGATACTACGATACGATACGATACGATACGATACAATACAATACAATACAATACAATACAATACAGTTTTGTAGGATTAATCTGCAATTATATAATAAGGTAAGGTTAGCTGATGCAATGGGATACGATATGATACAGCAAAGTTTGATAAGGTACAGCATAGGATAGTAATACATTACTATAAATGTGGAATGACAAGATACAAAACAGTAAAGTATGATACGATACTGTACGATAGGCTCTGACAGCTTCACATTGTGATACTGTAGGATTCATAAAAGCACAAGAGGATACAATATTATACAACGCGGTATGGTAAGATATGTTAATACCAAAAGATATACAGTATGATACAATCTGATACGGTACGACGTATGATGCAGTAAGGTACAATACTGTTTTATGTTCTTACACTCACATGTACACTCACCTTGTTGTCACTTGGCTTTGTGCCTCTGAGTGTTCATCTAAGGTCAAACAAACCTTTTAGCTTTACCTGTCCTGGTTTTTCCTGATTCAGCTCAGCTGTTACTGTAGTAACTGACACCGTTGGTTTGATCAGAACTAAACAAGCTTAAAGCTAGCTCTAGAAAAAAACAAAATATAAAACCACAGACCAGTAGAAATATTTCGATATCTAAAGTGTAGTCTGGGTTGCCCCCTTAAAGGCAATGAATCAACTTATCAGTCATCAGAATACCAGAGTCCACTTCATCATCTGCTCTTTGTTTCTTTTTTATGTGATGAGTCACAGCAAACAGACAAATACACAGCAAGACTCAGAATGATCCTTCAGTGTTTATCTCTCAAAAGCTGCTTCTTTTTAAAATGCCTTTTTGGACAGCCTCTATAAAACAAATTAAACCAAACAAACTGACACACTGTGTCAGGCAGTTCAACATTAAAATCAGAGACTCTCTCTCTCTCTCTCTGTGGTGCTTTTGGAAGAGGCTGTTTGGGCTCAGGCTGAGCTGATGCCACGTCAGATGGCGATGACTGAAATCCTGATCATTGTTATATGTCATTATTAGTCATCCTGATAAAAAAAAAAAATACTGGACATTTGACTCCCTCTGGAGAAGAAACCAGTTGGCCAGGATCGTATGAGGGACCGCTTGTTACTTGTGGGACAATCTTGCAGGTACATTATGAGGCGTGTGGTCATATGTGGGTGTTGTGTGACACTTTAAAACCAAACAGAGAATTGTCAGTCTTTGCATGGAAAAATACATCTTTTTGATGTAAATTCTGAGTCAGGAAGAGTTTTGCAACAAAAAAAACACGATCAGCCATGTTTTTTTTTTCCTCTGCTGGTCTTTCCCTGCTGCTGTCTGTTTTAGGTTGTGTTCAGAATTGCAGAGATAGATGACTTTGACTGCAACAGTATTGTTCAGATTTCCTCTGACGTTTATACTGAAGGACAGGCAGGAGGAACTGACTTGGTCAGATTTAGCAGAGTGTGAAAGCTCTTTATTTGCACACATAGACGTAGGGAGCGTTATGAAAAATAGAAACAATACTTAGAGTTCCTTAAAATTGCAGGCTTTCTGCTGTTGCTAGAAACTTTCTCACAACAGAAAACTTTAAGAATCACAATGTACCTTTCAGGTTTGGAAATGTAAGTCAGGACGACATGTCGAAGCATTTCTTTTTAATTAGAGAGTGGTCGTTGACACAGGTACCTAAAAAATGTAAAACCATGAAATATTTATTCAGACCTCTTTTCTGAGGACAGAGCCTGTCGGCTGGATGGGACGACGCTCCGAGATGAAACTAGAAATGATGTCTCGTCATCCCGCCATCACTTTGTGCTTCAGTCACAGGCACCGAACCAGGACAGGACTGTGACAAAAATAGCTCAGTCAAGACTTTTTAAAACACTTAAAAGTTTGAGCTTGTGGTGTCTTTCTGGTCACGGACGTGTCTTTCATGGAGATCCGTGTTGATGGGAGCTTAGTCACATTTCTCTTGACAAACTGGGTATCAGTTTTTTCTTGTATCATTACTAATGACGTTTTCTCTCAGTAGCTCTGTGTGTGCGTGTGTGTGTGCGCCAGTGTTTTTTTTCCCCTAACAGTGTGACTTTCCTAAACGCTCACAGACAGTAAACTGTCAGTAGCAGCAAACTGGTGCAATTATTCTCCGCCGCTGATTGATGACACAGCGAGCTGCATCTAATGTTGAGGGCCCTTTGTACTACACGCCCTTCTGCCAGGCAGTCACACACAAATACACACTAATACACATGTGCACACACATTGTTTTTTTTGTCAAGAGCAATGAAAATGCATGCAGCAGTTACTTGTTGGAGCTGGGCATTCAAGGGTGATATATCACAATCCTCCTCAAATGCAAACACTTGCAGAGGCGACACGTTTCATAAATCACCTGAGGAAGCAGAGTCAGTGTTTGTGTGTGTATGTGTGTGTAGTGCGCCTGTGAATACTCCTCTGTTATCCTCCTTCAGGAAGTGACCTCTATTTACCTGTCATAAGTCGTTACCTCCCCCAATACACACTCAGTCACACACATTCGCTGCAGTGCAATGCAGCATAGAGTCAGAGCTATTCATGTACAAGCTGCCAGCTCAGAACCAGAGGGATTACAACAAAGACACGCTTTAAAAAGAGAGTGACGAGAGGACGAAAACAATATAAAAAGAAAAAAAAATACACACACACCATGTATTGTGAGGCAGAAAGAGAAAAGGACTCGTACAGGCAGACAGTGAGAGAGGAGAAATCTGCAGCATCATGAAGAGTAAAGTATCTCCCAATGCACCGAGGACAAGAGCCTTTCATTTTGCGCTGCTTACAAAAGCACATGCAGACAGACGCCCCCACACATACACTCATTGTTGGAGGAGAAGGAGGGTTGGTTGTGTAATGTATGTAGTGAAAGGGGAAGAGAGTGTGTGTCTCTGCTGAGGCATCGGCCTTCGGTAGATGGAGATCCTCGGAGCGGAACAGATTCAGCTCTCCGCTTTGAGGCTGGGCTGCAAACCCGCCCCAGCCTTTGAACTGTGCACGCGTCTGGCCTCGTGGCCCGCGGTAATTAGCATTTCACCGGCATCCATCTTCAAAGGCAGCGGGGGAAGCAAGGAGCATCGCACACACGCGTTCATATCAAAAGAGGCTCCTGTCCTCTGCAGCGGCAAGGTCCAATGTCACAGTTTGGAAAGCTGCTGCAGTTAAACACTCAGTGTTCTGGGGTCAGTCAGCCGGGCTCTGACAGCAAGAGGGTTTCTGCACAATAACATGTCCGTACTCTAGAGCTGGGGAACAGTTCATCAGGTTATCTATTAATCCTCTTTGTATGTTATCATAGTTAAAGTATGATTATGGGGTGGACAAAAAAAATGAATACAATTTTTAAAAAGGCATAAAAGTATCATTTTTACTGTTTTATGATACATAATCAACCAAAACAATAATCAGTTATTTAAGAAAATAATAAACCCTGATAAATTATTAGTGTTGGTTATATTTTGCTCTATTTACAGTAAATGAACCACAGTGAGAGGTGGGAGATGGAGTCTACTGTGAGCTTAAATCAACCTCCAGTTTTCTCCTGCCAATTTGGAAGTTCAATAACCTGCTGTGGTATAAAACATGTGGGTTATCTCAGTGGCAGCGCTCTTTTTTTTTCTCTGAAGCCAAACTGTGATGATCACCATATTATAAATGATGACACAACTTTACTTGATGGAGTTGAGGCAAGCCCCCAGATTTGTTCCCTCGATATCTTAAACGTCATTGAATTAGTGAAAATCCCCACCTTATAGAGTCTGTAGGAATTAAAAAGATGGGCCGTCACCCCCTGTATTACAGTTCCAGTGTTTTCAGGACACATGCACATTTACAGCCTGGTACAAAAAACATTTTAAGTCTGAAAAGCTTATTTTCTTTTCTAACATACTGATCAAGGGTGCATTTGTACAGAGCTCATTAATCCAGGTGGTTGCACTAGGGGTAAAGACCTTTGTCCGTGTCTCGGTTGACAAAAAGCTGGATTGGGTCAGCATTTAAAATATGGATACCACCAATAACAATCTTCAGAGAACCAGATTCACATCACAGAGACTGTGTTCTTAACAGTGTTCTTAACAGTGTATGGTTTTAAGGAGCCCGTGGTCACAGCACTTGATCACATCATTAGTATGAATATGGAAAGAGCTGCTTGATGCTAAACCCAATATAAGAATTAGAATTGTGATATTCTTTCTGATTAACATTAATCATCTTCAATGAATTCTTTGAAAAGACAAAAACGCTGTGATCCAAATACAAAGTATAATCTGTGAAGCAAAAACCCATTTCTGCCAATGCTTTGTGACCAAGAAGCTTCGATTGATATTCCAAGTTAAATCCAAAAACACAAATGCACTCAAAAAATGAAACACTGACTTTAGTTAAATTTATTATGTTGAAAACAATTTAAGGGTCAGCTAAGTTGAACTTGTAATTATTGCTTTCATTTAACCTGATACATTTACATAATGACATGACATAATGAATTTAATTTAAGTCCAAATTTATTTTTTTGGAGTGTAAGCCATGCCGTTGTGCATGACGAAAACATGAATCTTTGCCATTTGAATTGGCATTGTAGGTTTATTTTAAATAACAAATGCTTTCTGGACATTTATTCTCATTTAATCCCTAATCATGGATCAGTTCCATTTAACACATCCATCCATTCTCTATACAACTTATCCTGTTCAGACTCGCGGGTGGCTGGAGCCTATCCCAGCTGTGTAAAGTCAAGAGGCGGGGTACACCCTGGACTGGTCTCCAGTCAATCACAGGGCTGACACATAGAGACAGACAACCTTTCATGCCCACACTCACACCTACGGACAATTTAGAATCACCAATTGACCTGATGAGCATGTTTTTGGACTGCGGCAGGAAGCCAGAGAACCTGTGCATGCTTGGGAAGAACATGCAAACTCCACACAGAAAGGCACACCTTGCCCAAACCAGGATTCAAACTGGCGACCTTCTTGCTGTGAGGCTGCAGCACTAACGGCAAGAAGGTCGCCACTGTGCAGCCCATTTAACACATCATTAACACTTCATTTTATTTAAGGAAACTGTTCTTTCTTTGAAAGATTGAAATTGAAACTTTTCTACCATTTCACCCGCAATCTTCCCAAGAAAACCAACACCAGCCGTCTGTGAAGTGACAGATCCCACCAGCTCCAGAGCATGTTGTGACTGTTGTCTGACAGAAGTAGCGTGATGTCGACATAGAGCGTCCGCATTGGGAGGTAAAGAGTCTGACCTTGACACAAGATGGTCGTTTGCTGCTGTCAGTCAGCATCGGTTTCAGGAAGAAACAGACGATCGCTCTGTCACGAGACCACATGGGATGGTAAACCAAACCAGAGCTTTAGAAAGCAGTGGAATAACTTATTCTGTGAGCTGTTAATAGATTCAGTTTGGAGAATATGTGCTGAAACATCAAGGGGATGGACTGTTGCATTGATGGTTTGGGTTTTTATGCAGATTTATATATAAAAAATAAGATAGAAGTTTATCTTTTCACTGCTCTTTTATCAAACCAAAGCAAAATTTCTCCAACCTCTAATCTTTGAAATCATCAGATATGGCATGTTGCTCATTGCCTTTTGGGTAAATGTTATCAAAGATGTGACTGCTTTATTAAAGTTGTTTAAGTGCATCTCATCTTTGTTAATAAGCCGGTCTGATCCAGTGTCTGTGACCTTGCTGTCGTCAGCTGACTCTGCTGGATGTGTCCTTATGTGAATCGAAAGTGCACTTAGAGGGAGTGTACTTGACACCAGCGGCACGTCTGCAAAGCCTCAGAAAGAGCCGGTGTCTCACGAGGTCTGTCATTAACCAGCAGCTGCTTATGATAAATAAAAGAGTTGAACTGACAGAAAAGTGTGTCAGGGTGAAAAGGAAAAGGTCCATGGATCGAGGGCGTGAGGAGGCAGCAGAAGCACTGACGAAAAGAGACGCTCAGGTCAGAGGGAACACAGGAGAGTAGACTCAGAAACATAACGGCGAGATGAAGTTGTGACAAGGTTAAGCTGAGCGAGGCTGAGGGAAAGAACACTGCGTACCATACGTTAGTCATAAATGACTCAGCTGAGGTTGATGCTTACTTCTGTGGCACTCTGAAGACAGCTTCTGTGTCTATTAAGAGCTTTACATGTCTTTTTTTGTTTAGCTGCATATTCATATCTCTTCCCTGAGGCCGTTTGAATGCGGAAAGAATTGATTGAGTAAGCCTTGATGTTCTGCATAACTCAGCTCTACAGTATATACAACTCCTTACAGAGTGCTGTACAGAATACAGAGACTTTTATGTGCTCACTTCACTTCACTTTAATAAAATGCAATTTATTGTGCAACCCTACTCGGAGCTTACATAGAAATGCTAACATAATTTTTTTGTTCAGTGATTAAAAAGTGCTTCCCATTGACAGAGCTTAGCACATGTCCATGAATCATAACCTCTAAAAATAATTAAACTCCTTCTACTTCTCTCTTTATCTACACCTTCTTCTTCTTCATCGTAGTTGTCGTCATAGCTGTTGTAGTAGTTATCGAGGTCGTTGTCATGGTCTTCTTGGCGCAATTATGGTAAAGTTCACCCTAACGACTAAAAACTGCTGCCCCTTCAGCTTCTTTCAATTTTTTTTTTCCATCAAGGTTATCATTGGTGAGTTGGGTCTTAAAAATAAAAAACACTAAAGTGGGGTGCACACATAAAGATTATTGGGCTGTTTTTTCCCTGACTTTCCTCCTTCCCAACCAAGGAGGGTGAACGCCCGATTATCTTATGTCTTATCAGATTATTCTATCAGATGATCCTGTGGTCTGAGGTGTGTTAAGAGTGAATTTGTCCCAATAAGCGGCTTCGAAATTGATCGGGGCGGACAATCATAAATATTAAAACTTGTTCAGTATTTACAACCAAAAATCTTTCAGTGTGTTTGGAAAGCCGACGACTCCCAAGTCATGACTTCGTGATTTGAGACGTAGAATGGAATGTAGCCAATCAGGAGGTGAGCTGACTGAGGAACGAGGAAGCGGATGTAAACAAAATCAAGCATGGCTGACCTGACACGGAAAGTTCATGAGGAAACTCTGTGTTCCCACCCTCTCCAGGATTTTTTTCACAGTCTTTTTTTTGGTTCTTCCTTGTTACATTTTGTGTTTACCTGTTGTTGCTATCTGTTGCTATGTTTCTTCTTCTGCGTTTTTTTGTTAGATCAGGTTCAGTCACATCAGTGGTGGGACAGAATCATTATGTGTGTGGTGAGCTGTGTTGAGATTATCGGAGCACACCACACACAGTACGATTAAAACTGTTCAGTGCCTGATTTTTTTTAATCTCCATGTGTGGGGTCTCTAACAGATAAAAAATCTCTTCAAATTTAGAAAATCCACATGTGTGCACCCACCTTGAGTGGCTGCAGTTATATCATTGTGATGTCTCACATCTCATTACTGGTAATGAATTGAGTCAAGTTGGCAATCATAGTTTAGTTAAAACAAAGACTAACCAAATGAAAGCCTATCAATGGAGTTTTAGTCCAACTGTCTTGTTGCTTCATTTTTGGTCTCCACCTGGTCAAGGGTGGAGAAGTTTCTGGCTGACCAACCCTTTGATAGACAAGCAAGCATTATCATCTTGAACGCTGTACTCCTTAAAATAACGAGCTATTTCTGTTCAAACACTGGGAGATTCTAAATTCTGAATCTAATTATGATAATTATGTAAACTTCTAAAGGAGCTGTTATAGTCTGAAGCATACACACATCCACCATGTGATCGAGTGGAGGCTTGTGTCCGCTGACAGCGTGTCTGACTTCATGTTTTATTCATTGGGAGAGTGTCTACGTCCCATCACTCAGACAGGATAAGAAGATGTGCCAAACATGTTCATGTCATCAGCCACCACCTGACTTCATCTGCATGCAGATGTCTCCTGTGCATGCTGGATAAACTCAAGGACACACACAGATGGAACCTCAGCAGTCAACACACACTCTTTCCTCGACGTATAGCACTCAGATGAAACGGGTGCTAAGAGTTCATACAGCAGAGGGGTTAGTAGGAACTCAGCAGTTAGGACACATCACTGACAAGCTCCATCCATCACACTGCCCCTCCCCCATTACAGACAGAAGCCAACGTGGCAAAATGAAAACATGACTGACATCCAACACACGCTTATCACACCCAAGATCGCCTTTTTCAACAGTCTGATGTTTTCGAGCAGAATCAACCCTTTTTGTCAGACCAAGCGAGCAGCATTGCTCACTCACAGCTGCTTGTTTTTGAAGGCATTTACGGAGCATGCTGGGATACCGCAAGAACTCCCACTGCGAATTTTTAGAGGACAAAACAGTCCCTCTAAAATATTAAAGGACGCTGTGTCACTGACTGTTGCTGCGGGCGTTTTTAAACCAAGCATTCATAGAGCAACAGACTCATTCAAGTACAGGAAGTTTTTACCAAGCAAGAGAGAAGTTATAAAATGCTTCATAGAAAATGTCATACCGGCTTTTTTCTTACTTCTGGTCCTCAAGCTGTGCTGTTATTTCCATAGAAGTACTGACCTTTGGATGTCCCAAATTTTAAGACTTTGTTTGGTGCTAATGAGGTCATTAAGTGAGTTCAGCAAAATTATTCCTTGAGCATCATGTGCTAGACAAAGAGGAAAACCTAAAAGGCAGCTTGGTAAGCTTGTAACATCATTTAAGACCATAATTTGATTGTTTTATCTCTGTTTTTGGTCTCCACCAACTCCTATAGGTTGCACCTGGCTCTTTGGCTGCCTAACCTTTCAGTTTTTTTTCCCATAAAGTTAATGATATGTCCATCGAGTCTTGATCAGAGAACCACAAGCTACCAAAGTCACCATTGAGTCAAATTGGCCATCAATATTTAAATCAAAATTGGTGACTATCCAAAATGGCAGCTTCACAGTGTTAGTACAAATTTTATACTTTCTTGTAGCGCCATTGTTTGTCTCTACTATCTGCTAAATACTCCAAATTCTGTTAACTGCCGAGTGTCTCGTTTGTCATAACAGTCCTCTTTTCCTGTCTAAAATTAACTCTAGTCAAGCTGTGTCACTATTGTTCAGAGGAAATTGTTGGTTTTATTCACTGACCTGTAAGAAAATCCTGGACAAAGGAGGAAAGACCCAAAATGGCTGCCTTTTCACTGTCTGCTGGTGAAAGTCCATTAAATCTCACTGAGGGAGGCTCACAGGCGACTGTGCCAGTCCTTTGGCTGAAGGCTGGACGCTGGCAGAGGCGGCTTGTCAAACACTGGACAATACACACAACAAGGGAGGACAGGGAGAGATTAGCAGCCCGCTGGCTTGTTTCTGCTGCTGCAGCCGGAACAACATCAGTCACACTGGCTGCCAAGAAGAAAAGACTTTTATCAGGGTTTTGTCTTTTCTTGTTATGGCCTCTTTTTTTTAGATCTTTATATTCCAATCCAGTATCTACAGCAATGTCAAGTGAAGATCAAACTGGACTGTATGACATCATGTAGCTATTTATCATAAAGTACTACTCTTAAGATGTTTGGGGACTTTGATGGGTCTGTGGTTTGATTTGTGGTTCGCTTTTGTACGTTTAGAAAAATGTTTAATCTGCATTTAAACTAATGTTTTCTCTAGTGTTAAATTAGACTTTGATGGTGCTGAGTGGCTGCTGTTTATAAAGATATGTAGCGATGCATGTCGTTACCTTTATGTACTTTAAAACTTGATATAAAGGCCACATGACTTTTAACCACAGTATTAATGCTAACTTATGAAAAGTTAATATGGCACACGTTAGAATGCATCCCATACCAATCACATCAGTGGTTTTACATCTTGTTTTTTTTTTGTCACTTGATGAATTAAAGTGCAACAATCAATTTGGTCTCCACCGCATCCCAAGTATCCATCTTTTTAGTTACTCAATTCTCAGGGGTTTTTTGTTTTTATATATTTTTATTTTTTCTTTTAAACTTTTGGTTTCAGACATTACATCAGTAAAACTGACACTTGTGGAGCTCAACACAAGTTAAAACTCACAATAAAGCTCCTGCCTAGCTTGTAGCTGGACATTCTGGCACTGCTGCTGCTGTATTTACTACGGTACAAATAACTAGTCTGGTCTTTTTTAATCAGCTTCCTGTCCCCCGTAGCCTTCGTAAAACTTTTCCGAAATGAGTCTTGTGCCTCTTCCAACTCTTCTTTTTTGTCTTAGTAGAAAAGGCAGGACCAGATTTTCTTTCTTTCTTGTTTTTGGTTTGAAAGGAAGCTTTCTGAGCTTCTTTGCACCACTCTACAATATTGCACAACTATTTTCTTCCGATTTCTGATTTTATTGTTGTTTTCTGTTACTGCATAACTCTCGTTCACATGACCTTCATCCATGTTATTTGCCCAGTGGAAATCTACTGAATTGGAAAAAAAAAATAAATTATATATATATATATATATATATATATATATATATATATATATATATATATATATATATATATATATATATATATATATATACATATATATATATATATATATATAGCGCCTGTGTATCAGTAATTTTATCCCACAAGATGGTGCAACGTTATGTTCCCTAATCAATATTTCATCCCGCCAACATTCATCAACTAGTGACCTTTATCATGATGTCAAATTGGTTTAAATCACTATAATGATTTAAAAAATGAAAATAAAGATTTGGACTGCTTCAAAGAAGTCAACACGTCATCCTTTAGTAAAATTAACTGAAGGTTAAGTAGCCTCTTCTGAAGCTTTCACTTGCATGATTAAATCCTACCTGCTGATATACAGGTAAAGTGCATAACACGGTTTCTAATATTTAATATAGACTGTGTGTCATCTAGTGTGGACATTTATTGAGGGTTTGTCTCTCTGGAGGAATTCTAAAAGCAGGTAATAAAAGAGGTCTAAAGGTTAATGTGATGAGAAACAGGAGAGCAGGAGACACCATGAATCTGTGGTTATATGAGCAGAAAAATCAAGATATGTAGCACAGCTTTCCCGCATGCACACATCACATAAATATTCATCTGACAGGTAAACTGAGCCACGATGAAGAGGTGAAAGCACCACGTTTTCTTACCTCAGACTCATCATGTTTGACTCTGTATTCAGGTTATGTCAAATTTAATCCTGCTAGCAGGATTAGATGGTTGCTAATGTTGCTGAGCTCCAGCTCTGCAGAGGTGCAGGCCCTTCTGCCCCGCTGCTGATGATCACGACATATGTGCCTCTGCTTCTGCTTCATTTACTTCTGCTTGTGTGTTTTGTAAATACTGAAAAATCATGTTTTTAATTGGTTTGTTTGTTTTATTACAGCGGCCATATGGAGAGTCGAGCTAATTCCATCTCTCTTTGAACAAAAAAATGTTTTGGAATCCTGCAAATAAATCCAGATTTATTTTGCAGTGGGGACAGAGTTTGTGCACAGAGAAGAAAAGGTTGCTTATCTCACCTTGATCTCCCTCCTGTTGTGACTTGAAAATATGTACCATGGGAGACAGTGAGGACAGGTGCAAACTCATTGCAGTGTAAGAGGCTCTACATTGTGTGTGCTGTCCCCCTGCTGAGCTGCTCCATTTCCAAAAGACTGTATCTTTTATTCAGCGTAAATGTGGTGTGGGCTGAGGAGACTGGTGCATTGTGTCTGAGATGGATGGATCCCGATAGCGTCAGTGTGAAAAGCGATGTCTGGACTGAATGGATTCCCTTTGTTGATCTCTTCCTCAATTTCTATCTGTGTTCTGGCTCTCATATCCTGCACTCCATCTCTCTCCCTCTCTCTCTATCTATCTATCTCTCTTTCTCTGCTGCAGCCATTTTTCTTCTACAACTGTAGCAACACAGCGGTCACCTCCCAACCTTTTCTAGCTTTTTTTTCTTTATCTTTAATGCCCCTTGTTTTTTTGTTTTTTTTTGTAGTTCTGTACCTCCCTCTTCCTCCACACATTCTGCTGAGAACACAGAGGCCAGCAGAGAGTCAGGTTTCTGTGAGGGAAGAAAAGAAGGAGAGCTGGAAGGATTCGTCACCTGCTATCTCGACAGTTAGATGTATGACTGTGCAGCATCCTCCACAGCTACAGCGTAAACCACCGCATATTTCAAACCCCGTAGACGTCATCATTTGTCTTTATGCACAGCGCAGCACGTCTTGAGGGATTTCCCTGGATCCTGGGATGTTCCAGGCTCCCCTTTTTACTCTATTCCACTGGGCTTTAGAAACAAGATTTATAACAAACACACAGTGTTTGGATGGATGTGGTAATCTGAGTGTGATAGCTGAAGGTCATGTTGTCAACAGCTGTCGGCACAGAACTTCTACAGTCGTGTTTATTTCTGAGAGAAATGGAAAATGTACACCTGGTGGTCCGTTAATGAAGGCAAATCTTGCTTGTTTGTGTTTTCAGCGGGGAGCAGCTCCTAATGGCAGCTCTTCAGCGTGTGACAGAGGTGTTATAAATGAAGAGTCATTCAGAGGGGCCTGAAGGAGATTGGTGGATTTGTATGAAGACACCCTCTCAAATTTGAAACTGATGTCATCAGCAAAAAGCAGGTTTTAGTCAAAGGAAACGCCACAAAATGTGTGCCGTACCGATTTTCAGATTGACCTGAACTGCTTGGCGGAAATGGGACTTATTTGTTGGATCTTCGATTGTTGTCTGATTGACACACTACAGTGATGACTTTTAAGCACCTCCAAGGACCTGAACTTTCTATTCTCTATCTCTATTCACCATCTTTGTCATATCAGAGGTGACATGTTCTGGACTTCCTGTCTGTGGATCGATTTGAGATGTCTAGTGATGTCTCTGGTGTTACTTCTGCTCATATGTATTGATCATCTTTGGTTTTTGTCCAATCAGAATCAAGCATTCAGCACAGCCAACTAATGATTAATAGTGCTAATTGGTTTAGCTATTGAAGCTTCTATTGGTGCCTTTTATTGACTAATACAAGCAAATTTCATGTGCATGTTTCTGGGCAGTTTAATTGATTCAATATGATTTATGAGCAGCGGTTCATCAGACACATTTTTATGGAGAAATAAAACCAACACAATTAAACCACAGCATGTTGTAGATCAGTGTTTCTCAAATTGTGGTCCGAGGACCACTAGTGGTCCGCCAGCACCTCCTGGTGGTCCGCCATGACAGTGAGTAATTTTTTTTTTCAATGGAACATTAAAAAAAGACAAGTTCACTAGGACTCACAAAAGTTTCTTTGAACTCCCCCTCAGTGAAAACGGTCAAGCTAACGTTACTCCATTAATGAGCCTACAGGCAAAATCGTTATGTATCATTGGTTAAGATCAGGATAAAGAAAACCAAATAAGGAAGCGAAAACCTCCAACACTGGTGAGGAGATGGTGCAGCAGTTAGATAATTTAGTAGCAGTGAAAATTGTGGACAATAAGGAAGCTAATGTTAGTGCCACAACTAGTAGCCAGTATATGTAGGATGCCAGTTTATGTCAGTTGGCTATCTGGGCTGTTGTTCTGGGGCTATTTAGCTTGGTAGTCCATGAGGACTCTGGTGGGGGGGGTATGAGTGGTCCTTGGTCTGAAATAATTTGAGAAACACTGTTGTAGATGAATGTTTGGAGTTTTGTACAAACTTTTCACTGTGATCTAAACATTTTGCTGGAGCAGCTCTGATCTGAGAACAGCACAGGAGCCTCTCAGAGGGAGTGAAGAGGTTGTATCCTCTTGTGGGTGTTTAAAACTCTGTTTGACTGCTGTGTTTTGGTTTACAGGGTTTTTATTAAGCGGCTCCATTTCACTCTGACAAGCTGGCAGCTCTTTGAGATTAAATCCGACCGCAGGATCTGTAAACGGAGCCGTCTGTACATCAATATCCCCTTTGGACTCGTACCTTAGTATGCCGCAAAGTGAAGCAATTTAATCCATCAGCTGACAAAACAAAAATATACAGCTCAAACAAAAATAAACACGTCAGCCTCTGAAATGGAAACTCTCGCTGCTTCTTCTCTTGTTTTTGTATATTTTTGAACTTATTCTTGCAGAAGTGGAAGAGGCACCTTTGAGGAAAGTTTGTGTCCGTTACGAGGTCTCGTCAAAGGGCAACCACAGACGAAAGCCACGCCCTGTCTCTTAATTAAAGCATTACAGCTTGTTAATATTACACACAGCTCCCGACCTTCACACTGCACGGAGGTTGAGGCTCAGATCTCTGAGGGCCGATGAAAGATGGGAGAGAAAAGAGCAGACAAGGACGTGTATCAGTCACTGTAACTAAGTTTTCCTCAGTGTGTGTACGTGTGTGTGAATTTTTGTCGGTGAGTTTGTGGGCATTTTATTTGGGTGAGAGCAGTGCGGGAAGAGGAAAGGGTGAAGAGGTATCAGTCACTGTCACTGAACACCGCAGTCTCTGGCTCACGTCCACAAACTCACACACACACACGCAAACACACACACTAGGAGACACACATGGACACACAAACTGCAAGGTGCGGGATGCATAATTCATGAAGTAATCAAAGGCAGACAAAAGCCACAGTCTTTTGAGTCTGTGGGCCCACCAGGATGCATTAAGTGTCCGACACACACACATGCACACACACACCAGGCTGCAGTCTACAGAGGCTAACCATGAGGGAAAGGGAGGTGTATAAGAGGAAACAAAGAAGAGACAGAAAGAGAGAGAGAGAGAGAGAGGATGATTTTCAAACGACAGTCCCTTCCCTCCTTTGCCTACAGGCTCTCTCTCACAACTTCCTCTGCTAATTTTCTTATTTAACCAAAACTCCTGTCTGCACCAAAAGAAGCCTCAGAGTAGAGAGAAACTCCCTGAGCTTACAGGCTTTAACTCTCCGTTTCATTTGTCCCCCGTTTCCTTCTGCATGTTCCCACCAGAGTGCTTCAAAAAGGACAGTTTGTGCAGAATCCAGTGTGGAACAGAAAGATTTTATGGCTCTGTTTTATAAAATGCAAGCTGAAGACCTTTTTTTTTTTTTTTTACAGTATGCAGGGGAAAAAGCAGAATTAGCAATGGGAGGTCGAAAGAAAAAACAGAACCTGACCGTTTGACCTCAGTGGTTAAATAAGGATCCAGAAGCATTAAGAAGAATTATCCCAGCCTGCAGCTGAAATTCAAATCTTACATTAAGACGTGATTAAAGCAGCTTTCCTTCATTTATGAATTTGTAAAGCTTTGGCTTCTCTTATCCAAACAAGAAGTTATAAAACTCTTGATGTATTTATCTCAGGTAGACTTGGTGCTGTCACTTCTCATCTTAATACAAGCTTCAAAGAGAGCAAATCAGCCTGTTTTAGAGAGCGTGCACTGACTCCAAATGTCTCTTTGGATTGGTTTACCTGTTTACAAAGCTCCTAATGGTTTGGGACCAGCTTATGCTACAAATGTCTTGTTGTGTCATAACTCTTCATGCACGGAAACCCTTTGCAAACGTTTGTTTTATTTTACATGACTTGATTTGCTCCAAAATCTTATTTCACTGGGACGTTCAGGCAAAGGCAGCAGCTTAGACTTTCATGTAGAGAACCACTACAGACAACAAAAAGCAGAGGTTACTCCCAGTGATGGATCAGCAGCTTTCAGTAGCAGTACGTCACTTGTTAAATGGTCCTTAAAGACGAGTTTTATGATCTTTTCGTAAGCTTTTTATTGTCTCTCTAACAGCTTTGAAGAAGCTTTTCATGATTCAGGTCAGCTACTGGCAACAGCGAAGGAGGCTTTCAGAATGCTGGTTTCTGGGATACTGATGGCAGCCCCCTATAACTCAACATTCTGGAAGCCTCCCTCACTGTTGCCATGCAATAAATAATAATAATAATAATAATTTTGTTTCTCTTTTTAGAATAATAAATGTGCCCTTTTAAGGCGATTCGCCAATTTGTGATGTCATAAATTGAACGGCTCTCATGCTGATCTCATCATCTCAATTTTCATGACTTTTCAACATACCCTGCAATTTTAAACATTACCCAGTTTTAGAAGTCATCCAACATTTTAAGTTTTCGTTTTAAAAGTATAGTTTGGTTTTAAAGCATAATTTGAATTTCCTGTAGAAGTTGATGATCTTGTTTTTGCTTTATTTGAATTCCACTTTAAAATACCTGTCCTGTTAAAAAATCTTTTATGATACAACTAATAATTATTCATTATTATTATCCGTGTTATAAAAGGCACATTTAAGCCCATGTAAAGTTTATAAAGGGTATTAAGCTGTGACATTTTAGCGTTCAGTTAAATGAGGTGAGTCACCGACAAAAACACTGCTCTATTTCTGTGTTAGAGGACAGGCATGATTGTCTGTGTTATGTGAGGGGGTAATATGTGTGTGTGTGTGTGTGTGTTTTTGTATGGTGCCACTTTCCTCTCTCTCTCTCTCTCTCTCTCTCTCTCTCTCTCTCTCTCTCTCTCTCTCTCTCTCTCTCCCAGGGCACGGCTGTAAAAAGCTCTTAAAGCTTTCATCTCTCTCTAAATCCAAACCAGTGTTCCATTATTTATTTATCTGCCAGAGACCAGAAATATCCGCTAAGATCTGCCGAGCCTCGACAAGATGAGCCCCGGCCTTGCGGTGGGTCTCTGGGCAGAGCGGTCACACACACACACACACACACACACACACAAACACACACAAATAAATGGGAAAATGAGCACACGAGTGCTGGAAACAGATTCAGACGCTGAGGCGCATACTCTGTAACGCTATCAGTAAACGACTGGGACTGCTTTCAGCCGTCCAGGTAATGCACCTGTGCTGAGGCACCTGATAAATCCCAGAATGCTCTAGTGTTATCTGCCCAGGCCAGATTGAAGAACAAGGCTCTAATCTTTGTGTGTTTGGCTCTGTAGGTGTGTTTGTGTCTGCCTCCCCGTCTGCCTGCTGCAGTGCTTTGGTCTGCTGCAGTCTGGACTCCATTACTCCTCCTGTTGATGGTGAAGGGCTATAAATTCCCCTCGTCTCAGGTGTCCCCTCATGTTTACAGTTTCTCGCTTTTTCACCTTTAAAATGTGAGGTCTGATGCAGAACTATCTGCCTCTAGAGTTGTTTAGAAACTTTTCAGTTTTGATTCACACTCTTTCGATTGTTTTGAGAACAAACTAGCAGTCATTCCTGGTTAAAGGAGAACGTTGATTTATCAGCTCGCTGATGAAATGCGGGGAACATTCGGAAGCTTAAGTCTGTCTTCTTATTCATCCACATGGGGACAGCGTCTTGTTACAAAGACTTGTGAGACAACGTCACATCATCTGCAAAGAAAATTTAGCTAAGCCTCTTCATTTGCTGTAACATGTTTTCACATCACACTGTAAGGCTCAGATCCCTTTAAACGTCCCATTATAAGCCAGAGGATGGTGATATCGCCATCCTCTGATGTTACATCACATTACAGCATACTCTGCTGCTGTCCACCATGTTTGACTTCATACCTGTCAGTGTTGACATCAGCTCAGCAGGAGCGTCTGTTCATGCTGTGATTGGATTTAATAACTGAGTTTGAGCGTGACTTTCTCTGACTGTGAGGAAAACTGATGTTCTTTCATCACAGATGGAGACGAAGGGCATTAAAACACAAGAATGACAGGTCAAAAATTCTCACATTCACATCTCTTGGCTGTACTGGGCTTACTTTTGTGAGTAATGGCTGGGCCATGTCATGTGAGGTGAACTGGCTTCACAAATTGGTGATGCTGTCTGTTGTAACATACTATTTCAAGGCTTATAAAAAGGGGGTCTTATTTTAGGGTCATTACGGTAACTATGTGTTTGCCAGTCCCAGATGAAAAAACAACTTTGAACTACCTCATGCAGACCACCTTGTTTTTGGCATTATTAAAATATCAGCCCCTGATACCTATTTCTTCAACTCTGAGTCAAAATTGTTTTTAATTTCAATCAACTGAGTTGTCCTTAAATATTTCATAGAATAATTGTTGGAAACCCAAACCTCATGGATGGACTGACACTTTTATAACCAGGAAAAGTGATGTATGTTTGACTTACACTTATTCTTATTAACCTTTTGTCACTTTAACCTAATGCAGGTCTTAACCCCGAGTATCAAACTGTCGTTCACTTATGCCTGATTGAGCTGTGATTGAGTCGGTTGCAGAGTTTTATGTCTCCCTCTCTCTCTGCCCGCTCATGTTGTTGCTTTGCAAATCAGCTGAATTTATGCTCTTAGTTCCTCGCAAATTAGTCTGATGTAGATTTATCTCCCCCCTCAGCCTCTCGCCCCACCATGCCAGCTTGCCTTGACTTTCAAAGAGATGCTGAAATGTTTCATTGAAGTTATTTTTGGCTACGTTACGTAATAAGTTTCTCTTTCTGTCTCTTTGCATGAAGTGGTGCGATGCTGTGCACTCAGCAGGCCAGTCAGCAGAAACCAATGGCTGTGTGTCTGAGAGATATTTGAGGAAGCTTTGACTATAAACAGCAGCTGTCCATCATTCATAAGAATATTAGAGAGCTGACTCTACTGTGAGACAGATACAGTCAAATCACTCTGCCTGGGTGCATTTCTGCTTGAATTTCTGAGCTCTTGGAGAGGCAGAGCTTTTCTTGGCGAACAGAAGCAGACAAACCATCTGGGGTTGTGGAAGTTTTCCCAGTCGACAGGTCGACCTGTGAACCAGTAAACACATAAGACGCCTTATGGTGTTTGATAGGTTTCCATTGGATTAACCAGCCACCTCCAGGAAAGTGTTCTGCATAAATTAAGAGACCTAGATCCAAGAAGTCCAAAGAACTAATAGCATGATTCTTTTAAAAGTTTTTTTAGAGTCAGGGAAGTGCCAGATGGTTGCATAAATTTGGGTTGTTCATTTATTTATTTCCTACCTCGTTCATTAATTAATTAATCTTTTTTTAAGACTTATTTTTCTCCATCTCTGGCTGCAAATATGATGAAAACTCTAGGAGCAAATTTTTTAGAGTTTCTGGACCTTGATGCAGAAATAACAACGTGAATATTTCTGCAGAATTGAAAATTTAAAAAATATTTCTGTGTGAACCTGTTTATGTTTTGAGTTTAAAATGCTAACAGTGTCAACAGGCAGTGGTGAAATGTGCTGGACTCCTGATTGATAGGCAGTATGGCCATTCGTCCCTGGTGTTGCTTTGGCAATTGGGGTTTTGTCCACTTAGAATACAGTATTTAACAGTCTGGTGTTTTGTCATGGCTAAAGTAACGAGGGATGCACCAATCCCGATCCTGGTATCGGGTTTTGGCCGGATCGGGCCCCTCAAAGCTGGATCGGGTATCGGTAGGAAAGGGGTGCCAATCCAGACAACCAGCACTGTGCCTTTTTTGAACCAGCTCTCTTATTTTTTACTATAATTTTTGTTTGTTTTGTTGTTTTTGAGAACTTGACACTGAGGTTAAATTATGTTTAAATCAAACAAGGTTGTTTGCCCTATTTTGTCACTTTGTTTACAGTATGTGGTTACAAACAGTTGTATAAAACAGTTTTTTACTTGAACGTTCCCTCTGATGCACTTTCTCTTTTTTTTTTTTGCTGCATTACCAGTCTACAGGGTGTAAAAGTTTATGACTGAATATTAATTTCTGTGAGTTCTGAAGCATTTTATTTTTACCAAACTGCTGGTAAACATTTCAACACTTTATAGTTTTAATAAATATCAACTTCAGTAACTCCATATGTACTCATTTTTGCCTTACACCCAAAACATTACCAGTCTTATCCCACAGTAGGGCATGCAGGTTATTATTTTAGCACTGGAATCAGATTGGGATCGATATCGGTCGATACCCAAAGCCCAGGTATCAGTATTGGTATCAGGACCAGAAAAGTTGGATTGGTGCATCCCTAAAAGTAACGCGACAGGATTATGTTACTGGCCCTTTGTTGATTCCCAGACCTGGTTAACGTGCAGATATCTGTGTCTACAGATTGACTCTGGTACTTGTGGGTTCTTTTATTCACCCCGTGGTGTTAGGTTGGTTTTCTGCAACCACAGCCCTGCCTGATGACTTTGTTATCCACCTGGAGGCGAGAAAGCTCTGAGAGGTGAGGAGAAGGGCAGATAGGATAGAAATGGGGAAGGTGATAGAAGAGGCCACAGGGATGAGGTTTCACACCTTTGAGTGGGATGACCAGTGGTGAATAAATGAGGAAAAGGTGGCGAGGAAGGAGAGGAGGACGTTCCCTCCCTCTGTCGTCCTCTGGGACTTGGCTGGGCTGTTTTCTCTCAGACTTGGAAGAGGAGCTGAGGAGGAATGGAGAACTTGGCCACAGCCGCAGGAGATGGGGAGCAGGGTCGGACAGGGGAGAAAACTCGCAGGTGTTAATTTGAATCTCGATTCACACCTCCAGCATTCTTCCAGAGAGCTGCAGACCTGGCCAGATGATCGCGCTGTCACCTTTGATCAGACCCTGAGATTGCACAAACCTTCCCTGCTCTCTCTCTCTCTTTTTCAAGCCAAGATACTCGTCTCTTTCTTGTTCTCTTCCTGTCACAGGCAGCTGAACCCTCTTATAGGAGCGGCTTCTTGTCCAAAAAAATGTGCCAAATGATATAAACGTGTGATAGAGCTTGGCTCCTCGTCCAGACCTGGCACCACAGCAGCACAAAGGAAATTCTGTTTCCAAGTTAAATTGGTTTCCTGGCATGTGATAAGTTGGGGTGAATTTTTAATCCATGACCTCATGAAAATATGTCAATCTTCCAGGTGCTATCGTTTCCTCCCCTCCTGTCACCTCTCCCTCTCTCCCTCTCCCTTTCTGCTTTTTTGCCCCGTGTCTTTTTTTCCTCTGGCTAAAAAAAGTAAAAGATAGCAGGTGTGGGATACCTTTGCTCCTCGACCAATTACCTCACCGGTGTATAATCCTCCCAAACGTCATCTCTCTCTACCCACTCAATTCTTCTCCCTCCCTGCTGCTCTCACTCCCTCACCTCCACCCACGCCGTTTCGTCTTTTTTCATCTCTTCCCTTCATCCCTGCAGCCCCGTTCGGCTCTGCAGCTCACCAATTACAGCAGCAGCAGTGGGAAGCCAGTTACTCCCACAGGCGGTCTTCATGCATGCAAGAGGCATGCAGCTGACTGACACGACACAGGGTGTTCTCCCAAAGCCAACCCACCACCTGAGGGAGTCTGATAGCCAGGCTCCGCTGGAAGCTCAGTGTTACTGGCCGTGCACAGCTAACCATTCGCTGCTGCTCAAATTCTACCTGCCTGCCTCTGTTGAGTGAACACGCTGAAAGGCTTGTGGACATGTGAACAAGCCGAGGTACGGCCGCAGAGAGCGGAGGGGTTTTGGTTTTAAAGTTTAAACGCTGATGTCGGAACATCAGGCGAGTTAATTTGGGTTGAAATGGAGAAAGAGGAGCATTTGAGAGGAGGGGAGCTTGTAACTCAGGTTTGGCCTCTAGGCTTCAGTAAAGACGATCTCAATTCATCACAAGAAAATTATTGAACAACTGACAATTGATTTAATATTTCAGTCACATTGCTGATTGAGAAATGTCTGCTCCGTTCTTCTTTTCTTATCATCGTTGCCAACCTTTTGTCAAGTTTGCATCCTTGATGAGTTAAAAGTGATGATGGGTCTTCTAATCAGGCATTTGCTGAATGTAACACTTCAATGAACTTTGCTTCTAAGATACCAAGTGCAGCTGTTTCTCAACATTAGCTTTGAGCTACCAGATGAGTTGTAAAGAAAAGCAGCTTTGGCTGAACCAGTGGTTCCCAAGATGGGGGCTGTGAAACACTGGTAGGGAGTCACAAAATTCCTTCCAAAATCAAAAGCTATTTACAGTCCCAATTTAGTCCATATTTGTAGAAATATAAACAAAAATCAGGGTTAAGTTTTGTATTAAATCAGACAAAAGAAACCAGGAAAATGTCACCATCAGTGGAGGTAGATTCATCTAGGAAACACAGCAATATTTGTGTTTTGTACGTTTTTGTGTGATTTTTTATTAGACTGTTTTTGGAGTCACAGGCTGATAAAGCTAGAGACCTTTCATGGTTAACTGCCGGATGCACTGCAAGACTGGAAAGGCTGTAACATTGTTAGAAGACAGCATGTGTTCAGAGAATGTCTGTTTACTGACAGGGCGGCTAATCATTGACCTTTTGGATGAGGAACAAAAGTAAAGTTTTCTTTTGTTTGAGGGCTTTTATGCTTTTACTGAGAGAACAGGAAAGTAGATAGAGCAGGAAACAGAGAGAGAGACAGAGGAGGGATCACATTTAGTAAAAGGCTGACTGTTTTCAGGGGCTACAGCCGCTGTACTCTTTTTCTCGGGATATATTAAAAAAAACTGGACTTTGTAGTCACTCCTCTTTGTGTTCTGGAAGTGATGCAAACACTGCATGTTTCAACTAAGTGTCATCTCAGATCAATACAGTGATTAAATCAACACACCCCTCCATGTTTAGGCAACTTCTTTGTTACTGAGAGTAGTTTATCTGAGAGTTAATCTTAGAGTTAATAATAATATGACACATGATGCCTCATTATTATTATTATTATTATTATTATTATTATTATTATTATTATTATTATTATTATTATGTCTTCATGCAGTGTAACTGTAATTTTAAATCTAAAAATCATTAGAAAAAAAAGTGAAATTGATTTTCTCTGATTTTATCATATCAAAAATGGAAACAATAGGGAATTAGTGTTTACAACACATTTACCCTCAAGACTAAGGGACATAGGAAAAATATTGGTAGGGCACTATATTCAAAGAATCAACAAATTTTGAGGTTTGGACATTTTTTTTTACTCAATGTGTTTTCATTTATCACTGAAGTCCTACAACAATGGGTTCAGGCAAAATTCAAATGATTTTTGAAGCCCGAATACAGGCTGTATGTCCATCAATCAGGGCTCAATAAAAGCAGTAATCAGTAGCAACAGCCCAAAAGTGATGTCAAAATGAATGAAATTATCCCGACTTACTTACTTACTTACTTACTTACTTACTTACTTACTTACTTACTTACTTACTTACTTACTTACTTACTTCATTTCAATTCAATTCAATTCAATTCAATTCTCCCATCTTCTCTCTGGTCTGTTTACAACAAGGGGCAACATCCAGTTGTGAAAAAGAGAAAAGAGGAAAAAGAGGCTGGCTGCAGAAATATTGGAAGTCACACACTGAGCCAAAAGAGAAAAAAAAACAGACGTTTACAGCATTAAAAAAAAAAATTACAGTCGGTTAAAAAAATGGCTTGGATCTGAATTGTTAATTTCACTATCGGCCCACACTGCTTGGGGAGCTGAATTTTGTTCTAACTTAGGGGTTTAGAAGATGTTAACACCATGTTGCTGATGTGATACATTCAGGTACCCTCAAAAACTTGAGAGTCTTACGATTACACCAGTTCTCTCTGTTTCTTTTCCAATTGATTTGAAATGCCAGTCATTTAATCCTGCCGACGAGTTTGGGATCCAGAGAGTTCATTTGGTATCAATGTGAAAAATCGGGTTAAACAGGTTAAAAAGCAGGAGACTCCCACAGAAATTTTGGAATGTTGGCAGGTATGCAGTGTGGACGACTTTATGATTTAAGATAAATCATAACTGACACAGTTTAAGATGATATTCTTACTGTCATGATTCACTGGCCAAATTTTATAATCACCTACATTTTTGGTCTTTTAGCTTAATAACAGCTGTTTTTTGTTCCCACTGACAACAGTAACCACATTTACTGCAAAATCTTAGAGGTTTGACTGACTGAGGTGATACTTGAATAAATTCTGATTGAATTATATAATGAGCGCCTGTAGGATGGGTTCTCTTATTTCTATGGATGGAAGTGCCTCCCTCTTTTTTTCTCTGCTTAATCAAAAGTAAATAAGATTTTTTAGAAAGGACAGAGAGAATGAAAAAGCGGTCTCACAGCAGAGTTCAGTTTATCTTAAGGGCAGTGTTTAAGGCCACAGATCTATGATCTAAAGTATTTTTTACACTGCAGTAGAGACTGTCTGAGAGCCTGCCAGCTCTCTATTTCGTCTTATCTGATGCATAGAAATCCAAGACACGTTAGCGCAGCAGCTGAAGTGTTTTGTAATCTGTGTTTTTGTGTCAAATAGAAGGAGATTTTTATCGGTCAAATATTAGCGGCAGAGATTATTGAACAGTATTCTGTGATAATGTGAAAACAGAGGGCGAGGAATAAATTGAATTCTGTCATGGAACGATAAGAGTTTATGGGAAAAAGTAGCAAGTCCTTTTGAAATACTCTGAATAAAATTCCTGGTCTGCATTCTCTCTGCATCATGACACCAGCAGCATCATTCCTGCAAGATATTCATCCAGTCGTCGCAGAGATTTACAAATAAAAAAGGGGAAAGGATGGATTAGTTTTATTTGTGTGTCAGTCCTTCCTACAGCCAATCACCTTCTGCGCCTTATGTCAGTTGGAGCTGGTGCTGCTGGGAAGGCGTTGCAGGGGCCTGACATTAAACAAAAATTAATCCTGACATGCACAGCTAGAGGCGAGGCAGCCGCAGCGGGGGGAATATTTGACCAAACCTCCCATTCATCATGAGGCATCAGACGGTGACATGTGCTGAGGCCCGGTCAACATGCCAAGAGAGCTGCGACACACACTCAACTACATGCTAAGATACTCTCTTGCCTCCCCCTTCCTCTCAGCCAATCAGATGCCATCTCCTCAGAAGCCAATCAGGAGCAAGGATCCATGCAGTGGGGAGTGTGTCAAAGTCGCAGCCTGTAAGGCAAGGCAGCATTAAAATTCATACAGAGCTGAAGCACCCGTCTGAATACTGATCACGCCACAGGTTCTGTCCCTGAAAAACCACAGAGGAAGAAGAACATTTAACACAGATATCCAGAATTCTGTGTTGCCTACGAGCTACATGTAATCATCAAAGCTAATCATGTGTGTTAGCAGCAGCAGAGGAGAAGAAAGAGTGAGAGAAAAGGCAGAGTGGGAGACAGAGAGAGAAAACGAAGCAGAGCCAGAAACCCCGTTACACAAGGCTGTTGTGTCTCTGATGTGAAGCTGAAGTCATGATGGAGAGAGCAGAGAGAGAAGATTTCTATTTCTGACTCTGTGTGGGGGCAGATGTGGGCCTGTTACCATATGCTGTTGCTATTTTCCCTCTCTGTACATTATGTTTGCGCTTCTTGTAAATCACTTGTTAATGCAGGGGTTACTTCTCACTTACTTCTCACCCAAGTAGCTCATTATATGGAAACATCTGCAGTGGACGCACAAATGTCCTCATCCAGGCTGGTTTATTTCAAAACATAATGTTTGATGGAGTTCACATAGACTGAGGAATTCACATTTGAGCCAATGAAGGGACTTCATTTGGTTTCAAGCAGTCTAACTAACTAGTTTTTTGGTCTTTTGTTAATCGCTAATCGTCTGTTGGGTTTTTTGTTTCCTTTTTTTTTCTCTCGATGATTTTAAGGCTTTTTTATGCTTTTATTTTGAAGGCAGGATAGAGTTTTAGAAAGACAAAGTGGGGAATGACCATAGACTGTATAAAAGTGGACGTCATCTCACTCTAGAAGTGAGGTCACCACAAGAACTGCTCCCCCTGGTGACTGGCTGCGGTATAGGTCAAAAACTCCCCATTCATTCTAGATGGGCTGTGGTTAAACTTTAGAGAATTGATACACCTTGTAGAATGCTTCTCACATGCATATGCTGTGGTGATATGAAGATATTGGGCTGCATTTTTTTGGATAAAATACATCAGGAAGGAGCATTAAGAAGAGATTAGACTCTTGAAACAATATTTTTGTGTTTTTGTTTTGTTTTGTTTTTCTTTTTTTGTTTGTTTTTTTGTTACCTGGCTCCACACAGGTTATCTGGCTGCACGATGGTGGTGCCTCTAACAGGAGTATTTTTGCTTTAAAACTGGACAATGGTAAAAGATGGAGCCACTCTGTCCATTCTCTATACAGTCCATAGGAATGAAGTGTTATAAATGTTTGAGGGCTAAAATTTGAGCTTAGGGCTGCTGCTTGAGGACTGAAGCCTCTTTTCTGGTGCGCAACTTAACCACTGATCCAAATCCACCCCTCAGTATGAGTGAGTGAGTGTGAGATGGACAGATACTTGATTGATCCTGAGAGGAACTTCGACACATAACATAGAAGATCTGTCACATTAACAAAGATATGCTCTGAAGTTCGACTGAAACACTGATGAGTGAAAGCACAGCGGTGGCAGATATGGAGGTTGCACAGAAAAAAAGCTGTCCCGAAATGAAAAATTAAAGTGCTGTCACTGTGAACCAAATGTGCCAGGACTGAAATCCCAAAACTCACAATTTCAGAATTCAACTATCATGAAATAAAGAAAACAATGATGCTGTTCATCAGCTGTTGTTTCATGAAATCCTCTTTGGCAGATCACTGATTTTCATTTAAAGAAATAGCCTAAACAGTCTAGGAGAGGTTTAGAACAGTGTCTGAAGCCCCAGTTCTTAAAAGGTTGGGGCGTGAAATGTAAATGATAGTACAATAGAATTTGCAAATCTAATAAAGCCATATTTTATTCGCAGTAGAACATAAACAACATATTAGATGTTCAAAGTGGGATATTTTACTACTTTCTCATCATGCAATGTGGTCTTGTCCCAACTGTTCAGAATTGAGGTTTGGATTGCAAAAAATTTTGCTATGACATCTAACTAAGGACGCATAATCCAACTTTTTAAGTCCTGATTCTGATACTGTCTGAGCCGATTCCGACATTAATTTAACAATCTCTATTCCTTAATCTGAGGATGAGACGGAGAAAATTGATTTAGCAACATCAGGCTTTTCTAACCTGCGTTGAATAGATAATCTCAATAGATCAGTCCATTGCCATCGATATCTGGTCTAGTTTTTGAATTCATACTTCACAGTTATAAATAATCTGAGTTTTATGGCCACCATAGTGTCAGATACATTCATGTGACTGTCTTTGCGTAGGATTCTTATCTGGCATTAATATTCTCATGAGCTTCCAAACGCCCTGTGCTCCTCTGATCTGTCTCATATTAAACTGAAAGCTTTCATGTGGGTCAGTTTCTGGGCAGACTGTGTTTTTTTTTTTTTAATCATCATTCTGAAAATGGAGTAAAACATGGATATGTTTGGGTTCATGTTAAATCCTGATTTGACTGCAATTTAGATTAAAGAGACCTTAATCCCTGCCCTGACTCCTCCCAGTATCCCCCTGTCATGTTGGAGAGCTCACAGAGAGGGTGACAGAGAGCTGCGGCGCTGGTTTCCAGACGTGAATTGACGTGTCATTCAGAGGAGACGTTACAATCAGTGAGCTGAACTTGTGACCTGCTCCGATTTGGCAAAGCACCGTGGAACAATGGCGAGGAACGCAGCCAGAAAATCCAGCTGTCTTTTTTTAATTGTTTGTTTCCATTCCACTAATTCTATTTAAAATTCTCACGAAGCGTTTCTTTCTCTCTCTGGATACTAATGAAACGTCTCTACAAACACACACTCACTGTTTACTCCACTGTGAGTCTGACTAACAGCCAAACGGATGATAATCCACAGTTGCTGTCATACATGATGGCTCTGGAAACAGTTTGTGTTAAAAAAAATCATTTTTCTCTACAGCCCTGGAGTACTTTCATTTTCATTTCTCCCTCATTTACATGAAATGGCTGAAATCCAGCCAGACTAAGATTAATTGGCCACAGCCGTTCTGCTGCAAGTGTACAACACCATGAGTGGGGTCTGAGCCAAGCATATGCGCCATCACATAATATATATACACACACACACATGCACACACACAAAGTCAACAAGTGTCCCTGAGCCTCTGTTGAGTCAGCTCCTCAAGAATCAACATCCAGTGCTTTGGCTTTTCCCCTTAAAGTGACTCCACGGAGAGAAATGACAGGAGAGCACACAACAAAGAGAGAGAGAGATGACGGTGACTGTCGCCACCTAAACACTGTACAACCAGGATCAATAAAACAAAGTCAAACAGTTCTCAGAGAGTAATCCTCTGAGCCTCTGTTCAAAGATCTGCTGAAAAACTGTGAATTGTCCAACTGAGAGCAGCGTAGAGGCCTCCGCTCATTGTAGTAAAGTTATATTTACACTCAAACAGTGGAAGTGTCCTCTGCTGGAGATGATTCTCACAGGCCAGAGAGAGAGAGAGAGAGAGCGAGAGTAGAGATATTAGAGAGAGGTAGAACACCAGAGAGACAGTGCTTGCATGTTTCCATCCAGATAATAAACTTTATACGTTTCTTCCCGTACCAAATGATTTACTGATGTAATATCACATCACTGCTTTCTGGAAAGAAAACATGTAGATCCTAAGCAAGCAGGGAACTATGGGAAAGAAACAGTAACACAAAAACTACAGCTTTTCCAAATGTTATTGTCTCTGAAGCTGAAGATGCACATATGTGGGGTTTTATTGCTCATTATTCACTTTTGGGACCTTTCTAAGAGGAACTATTCACCAGAGTTCTCTGAGAGCTACACACCATGGGACTTTTTTTCAGCCTTGCTTTTCACCACCATGCTGTGCAACATTAATCCTCTGATGCATGAAATATGAAAGCATGTGTCAAGATTTTTCCTCTTAGGGCATGAAAGAAAAAGTTTTCCTTTTCCCTTTTTTTTTTTTTTTTTTTTTTTTTTTTGTGATACTTCATAAAGTTACAGTTGTGTCAACTCCAGTAGGCTACATGCATTTGAGCATTAAATTTTTCATTAGTTTTTTTGTTTGTTTGTTTGTTTGTTTGTTTTTTTGGTAATTCCATCAATAATTATTACTGTATATGCTATATGTTTAAAGTTCATCAGCTTTTTAGCACTCTATTGCATGTCTGGAACTGTCTGAAAAAAATGTATATTTGAAAAAAAAAAAAAAAATTAAGAACTTTTTTTTTTCGTGCCTTAAGAAGAATACAAACACTTAAAGAAAAAAACAATCTTGACACCGGCTGATATGCATTGAATTTAGAAGAAACTATCAATTGCAGTGACCACATTACACCAGAGGGTTAAAGTGGCGTAAGCCAGTCAACATTTTCCCAGCAGTAGTAGTAGAAGTTTTTCTGTAAGATCCCTTTTGGATGTTAAAGACTTTCTCTCTTTTTTTTTTTTTTTTTTGTGGTGTTGTTTGAGTGTCTTCTTAAGAGTTTTTAGAAAATGATATTGATATTTTGCCGTGGAATTTTTTCTTTTCTTTTTTTTTTTTTTTTTTTTAAAAAAGAAAGTTGGTGTCTCTAAATTTGCTCTTTTATTTGACCAATCATCGTACAATCGCTTAATGACTAATCTCTGTGAACCTCCGTCGCTCAGTATCTCTCACGCTGGGAGGTTCCTATATAATGAGGTTTCAAGGAACAAAAAAGTCCTTAAAACCTGCATTACTGAATCATTAAAGAGTGTTGTCAGTGGTTAGTGGCAATTTAACATCTTAAAAAGAGTTACAAAAGTTACTGAGGAATTTCCAACTGGTTAGATATGAACTGAAATTTACAGTGATGTGTTTTATGGTTTACACAAGCAAAAAAAAGTGACATTTTAATGCCTGTAACTCATCACTTTGTCCACTAGGGGCACCACAATTACAAAAAAACCATTCCTCTCAGGAGCATAAAGATACTGTGTGCATGTACAGTGTTTGATTTGAATTTGTCTCTACTCAAAAATAAAACAAAGAAAGAAATTGGATCAGTTTTTTGATGAAGTGTCAGTAACTTTTCCATGCTCAGCGATGTTAAATCTTAATTTTTTAAGATTGAATATGATTGTTCACAGTTATCTCCTCCATGCATTTTTCTTCTCACATGCTATAAGCGAGGCATCATAAAACACATCCCTTCACTTTCGTCTCTGGCATGTTATCATCTAAACCCCAGAGCTTTAAGTCTCAGCATCCTCACCTCAAACTCCCTCTATAAAAAGTCAAGGAGAAGTGAGGAAAAGCAGTGAAGTTTCTTTGTTTTTGTTTTGCTGAGGATTTGGAAGACGCCGGCGTGCTCAGTGAGCAGTAAAGCTCTGGATTTTGACCACAGAGAGGAGAGGCTTTGATAGTGAGAGTCATTGTTGGAGCGATCCCATCAGATTGAAGGAGGATAAGCTTCTCGAGGGGGGGGGCGGCCAGAGCAGAAATGTTTTAGACGCTGTCATTTCTCCAAAAAGAGGAAATCCATCATCCCTTTGATGAGGGAGTTTTAATTATTAGACGACGGGAGAAATGGGCCATGGAGAGATAAGTGATGCGATAGAGAAGTTGTCTTTTGGGCATTAGCCCTCCAGATATACAAATGTGTGTGTGGGTGTGTGTTCTCAATACGATCACTTATCCCTTTGATCCTTCAAGAAGTGCCGTGTGTGTGTGTGAAAGAGAGTATGTTAATGTGTGTACTTTGATCTCCTAAGCTTCATTCACTTTCACTCATGTGATTAACCGTCGGGTGATCGAGAGCGAGTATTGAATCATTACTTAAACGATCACTGACTGGTGTGGATTTAAAAATCCAGACCAGGTGAAGCATTTTTTTTCTATTCTGGACTTTTTAATGTTGTGTTTAAAGTCTTTCCCTTTGAACCAAAAGTCAATACCCCATAAATGTGTGTGTGTGTTAAGGTGTGAATTTGCGTATTTACGTACAAAAATTCTGCTTCTCGTGCGCAGAGGTCTTCATTTCTTCAGCCTGACACTGTGTGCTCCCAAGTCAAAGTGAATTGCTCCACTTATTTTTTATTATGATCATATTATGGCCATATTGTGTATTCAATTGTTTGTGTTGTGAATTTTATGGTGGTTTTATGTTCGGAGCTCTGGACCAAACAAATTTCCCTGTGCGGGACAATAAAGCTGATCTGCATTTGTTTCTGTGGAGGCGTGTAAAACTCTCATATCACTGATGCATTTCATCCTCTCAGGGTCTGAAGAGGCAACAACAGTTTAGAATAAAGTTATTCAGGTGTTCCTTTAGTAGATGCACATGTGCAAAGCTGCAGGTCAAAGAGAGCCGGACTTTCAGAGCAGCAGAAGCTTTCACGGTCAGACAGAAGTGTCTCCCTCTGCTTCCTCTGCGGGTTCCCATTTCAGGTCCGCCTGCCACGTCCTTGTCCGCTGAGCGCGTATCTCTTCCCCTGTCACTTTTCGCTCTCACCCCATCTATCTGTGTCTCTCTCCATCTTCTCCTCCGCACCCTCATTCTCTTTCCGGCCATCTCTTTGTATTAACATCTCCTCCGTTCGCTTCTTTTCGTGTTCTTTTCGTGCCCTGAATTTTCATGCACGGCCCTTTTTTACTAAGCGTCCCTGTCAGAGTGGCCCTCTTGCTCTGTCTGTGTAAAACAGTGTGCCGGCTGTTAGCGGTGCCCCGACGTCATGGCACATGGCTGCAGCATCCTGGCTATAAATAACCTAGGCCTCGTGGTGCTCGGTCCAAGACAGGACGGAGAGCCAGAGGGAGAGCAATCTGCTGTCTCCCTCAAGATGTGCTCGAAGGGAGAGGGTGCAAACATAACCCTTAACTCATTGCGCCCATACATCTTTATTGTACGAGGTAAATAAAGTGATTCTCATTCTGATTATTCTACTTGTGAAGAGTAAATGCCATGTCAGGATCACTGATTGTATAGGATGGATGGATGACGCATCTCTGCTTCCTACTTGCTCTAAAGTGAAGCTGACATGGCCTTACTTAAACTCAGAGTGAAACCACAACCCCTCCAACGGCCTCTCTGCAGCATGTCCTGTGATATTAATCAGGTGCTTCCTCGCCACAAACACAAAGGTTTATTAGCATCCCCGTCTCCCCTCTTTGTGCAGTTACAGCTCTATTAGTTGGTTTTTCCTTCCTGAGGGTAGAAACCTTGGAACAGCAGGCCCCCCTCTGTACCCACAGAGACTCCACAGGTGTCTAATGAAGAGACACATTTAAGCTGATGCAATTCTAGCAGCAACACAGGCAGAGATATGTCTAACCTCGGTGAAGTGTACTAACACGAGCTCCTGCAGTTTTAACCTGTTAGAAACAACTAAAAGTTGAAACACACAAAACTTCAAACAGCTCATTTAAGCAGGAGGCATTTCTCCAGACTTCCTGCGGCTCACTCAGGCTGTTTTCTGGAGATTGTCTCTGACCCTTGTGAAGAAGGTCTGGTTTTTAAAATGCACTCAATTGATTATCACACATTAGTCTTAAAAGATGAGCGTGAGGTCAGGAGGAAACCTCTAAAAGTGAAAGCAGATTTTACTCACACACGATCAGTCACAGACTCCAGAAAACGTCCTCCTTTGTGAATTCACAGACCACAGCTTTAGTAGATAACAAACTGCCATGTTTGTGGTTATTTACTTCAGTCCAAGCAAGTGATATTAATTCTCACTATCAAAGTATGATAGTGTTTACTGGCTGTTGGCAAACGTGTGCACAATATTTTAGTTGAGGAAGAAAATGAAGATTCAGAGATTTCTGAGTCAGTTTGGCTGAACTGTAAATCTCTTTAAAGACGGACTTTTTAATTACATACTTGGAAAAAAAATCATAACAGTGTACAAATGTGTAAAAGGGATATGTTTGCACCATGGGCACTTTGTTAACAGCCTTTAACATCAGTGTGTGATATGAAGCAGAATAATGTAATAAGAGACATGTTGTCCATTAGACACGACAGCTTGGCCACCAAAGTGAGGTTGCCACTGAAACTGCTCCCCCTGGTGACTGACTGCAGTATAGGTCAAAAACTCTACCTCCCTGTTCATTCTAAATGGGCTGTGGTCAAACTTTAAACAATCAACACACCTCATAGAAATGTTTCTCACTTCCGTATGCTGTGGTGATGGGAAGATATTATTTGGCTGCATTGTGTTCAGGTCCTCTTTTTTCTAAAAAGTTTCTTTTTCATTAGTTATTAGAGTTTGAAAACATGGTTTTACATCCCGTTTCATGATGATTGACAGCTGCTGTTCTTGCGTAGTTTATTTTTTCAGGAGTAGTAAGATATATCGGGAAGGAGAGCCAAGAAGAAATAAGACTTTTGAAAGAAAAAGAAGGAAATTTATTTTTGTCACCCAGCTCCACTCAGGTTCTCTACTGCACAGACTCTGGCTGCACAATGGCAGCACCTGTGATGGGGTTATTTTGGTAAAAGGTGGAGCCACGCTGTCCATTCTATGTATCAGTTTATGGTATCAAAGTGTCCGGTGTTAGCTCTGTTAGCCATGTCTCTGTGATTAGCATGATGCTACTCTGCTGGTATTCCCTCTAGTGCTGGGTTAGCACCAGATGAAAGCACACCACAGAGTGAAACTTTACCATGTATCTTATAGTTGTGGTATTCAAACTGAAACTCATCTTTATTTATCAAGCACCTTTCATACGTTCAAACATGCAGCTCGAAGTGAGAACATCTTTTAACATCTTTAAAGACTGCAGACTTGAGTTAAGAGGGTGGTCTGTGTTCCTAGATCACAATTTTAATCATAAAACCAAATTGGCATCATTAGAAAATTAAAATTGAACATAGTCAGCTCGTACTCTCAGATGGTTTACTCAAATAAACTGCCTGATTACTTAGAGCTGCTGTGAGGAACTCACTTCAAGTCATTGTAGAGTTGAAGTGATGCCTTTTATCTCTGGTGATTTTATCCTGTACACATGAAACTTTATAAAGGGATGGTGTGAACTGTCTCATCTCATGCCTGCTCCCTTGCAGCAGTAACAAGCATTAAACATTACAGTTTAGAAACTGTCTTTGAGCTTAAGCTGTTGGTGGGCCATAAAGACTCCTCAATGGTTGTTTAACTTTGTATTAAATTCAGTTTAACTGTCTGAGTTCCTTCCTTTTTCCTCCTTCAGTGTTCAGTTTAAGTGAAAGAGTCGGCCTTCCTGTAAAAACGGATCGACCAGCGTCCCGCGTTGCTTGTAATCCATTCTGAAACCTCAACTGGAAATCAATTCTCTCGTCAGTGATCTGGTAGAATAACCAATCGACGAATCTTCCCCAGCTCACCCGTCCTATACTTTTTTTTTTTTTTAAAGATCTGTTTGTGTTGGAGCTTTGCCTCCTTCTCTCCACTGTGGACTTGCACACAGATGCTGCTCTGTGGAGTCATGATGCCTGCAGCCAGCTGTCACCTTCATAACATCACTCTCATCCCACCGTTCTGTGTTTGCACGGTAAAAAAAACTGCAAAGGAGCCTCTGAACATTACTTATGATTTCTTCAGAACTGGAGACTTGTGGTATCGATGTGTGTTAGTGCAGTGCAAAACTGATCGAGATGTTCCACTTCGTGTTCCTCCCATGGCCATATGGAAAATATAGCTTTGCACATATTGTGAAAGCACACTCCATTAGTTCTGGTTCTGTTCCTCCGTGTTTCTGACTGTGGGCACTTTGTGGAGATGACAAGACTCCCCCATCTCCTGGCAAACTTAATCATTTTCAAGATTTTCTTTTTGTTTTATTCCTTTAAATAGAAATTTCATAGGTAATGATCTTGAAACTTGTTAATAGCACACAAAAGGTGTTGTTTTCACACGGAAAAAAAAAAAAAACCCGAACAGCCGGCTAATTCATGATGCTTTAGTTCTTCTGTCTTCATGTTTTATTTCACTCTAGTCTAAAAGTGTGTGTCTGTTTCTTTCAGCTGACAGTAACCCCAAGGAGAGCAGCCCCTTCATCAACAGCAGTGATGCTGCTGCAGAGAAGAGCCAGCAGTATGACGGCAAGAACATGGCCTTGTTCGAGGTACGGCTCAACATTCTGCACACACACACACACACATTTGTAAGCACACACAATTAGGCATGATGATAAGAAGCAGGATACACTCTCTTAGAATTTGGGTGATTGAATAGGGGCTGTGACATCGATTAATGAGGGTAATTACTGCGTGAAGGGCATGTGGGAACATCAGGTTACTGCAAGAAAGTCTCACACCGCTGCAGGAAGGGACTCAGCTCTGCACAACTGTATTTACACTGTGCTCTCTGCGGGACGTCCAGACCAAACAAGGAAAGTCCATGAAATTGGAAAATGAACAAATTGCTGTGTAAGCATTTTCTTTGTCCCCTTGAAATTATGAATTAGCAGAAAATGTGTGGTACAGTAAAAGAAATAGTAACATAATAGAAACTGAGGCTCTGGAATGAAAGAAAACTCCAGCCAAGTCACACCACAGCTGCACTAAATAGGTTAGTTTCACACATAGTTTTTAAGATATTACACCTTTCCTTATCATAATCACGACTCCTGCCCTCCTCTCTCTCTTACTCACTCTCACTCGCTCTTTGTGTTTTGTGTCTCTGCAGGAGGAGATGGACACCAGCCCCATGGTGTCATCTCTCCTCAGCAGCCTGGCCAACTACTCCAACCTGCCCCAGGGAAGCAAGGAGCACGAGGAGGCCGAGAACAACGAGGCTGAGTCCTCGCGCAAGAAACCCGTCAAGGTATGTGAAGAAATCTGTGACAAAATACAGACGAAAAAAAACCAACAACAACAACAAAATAAAAAAAAGAAAACTGTTGCACAGCTGGAATAATGTGAGTTTGGTTGCCGTGGTGGATCTTTTGATAATAAGTCAAGACAAAGTTCTTTTATAAAGTATGTTGACCAAAGTGCTGAACAAGTCTAAAAGCACACTCTTAAATAAAATAATAAGTAAAATGAACAAGAAAAACTCTACGACAGAATTCAAACTCAAAAAAAAAAACAATAGCAAAAACGGTTTCATTTAAAAGGTCTCTTGATGTTAATTTCAGCTGAAACAGAAAGCCAACTCAAAAAGGTGAGTCTTGAGCATCCGTATGAAACTCTTAAGGTTCTCCGCAGTTCTTAGATTAACAAGCCAGCTGTTGGATTAGAAGGTTGAAAGCAAAGCAGTCCCTCAAAAGAGGTTATTCAGGAGATCTAAAATTTGATACAGGGATAACTAAACGAAATTGGCTTCAAATATGATCATTGACCTGAAAAGAAAATTACAATCACAGGAGAATAAGATCCATCATATGAACTAAATGTTAACTTTTCATTTTGATCTCTATTAAAATGTATCTCTTACTTTAAATACCAATATTTACAGAAAATGCCTGGGGGGGGAAAGATCATCCAGGGGGTGAACATAGCACAGTCAGACCTGGTTATGTTTAAAATTTCAGCTTTAAATGAGCTGAAAAGCACGGTTCTTTAAGTAATAATAATTACACATTAAAATTAGATCTTCAGTTTTACATAAAACATACTCTAAAATGTTCAAAACTGTAGTTTTAAGCTGATAAAGCCATGAAGTAAAGCTCTGCAGTTACAGTAATTCATACTGTATACGTCACTCAAATAGCCTCTGCATTCATTCAGTGATGGATATAATCTGACGTCTTCT
This sequence comes from Labroides dimidiatus, assembly GCA_030710495.1. NCBI lineage: Eukaryota > Metazoa > Chordata > Actinopteri > Labriformes > Labridae > Labroides > Labroides dimidiatus. The sequence goes on from CM061143.1 coordinate 8,320,115, forward strand.
TCAGTCTCCCTCCTCTCATTTTACCTGCTTGCCTCTGGTGAAATCAACAACACAATATCCCCAAACCTGGCTCTAATTAAAGCAGTTATTTGTCTATCTCACTCCTGTTTTTGGTGTTTTGTGGGAAAGCGATGTCAGCTAATACACATCCTCAGAGGCAAATCCCCGTTTTTCTTTCTTACTTAATTGTTAAAACATTCTAACATGCTCACAAAGGACGACCAAATTTACTGTGAAGTGCAGTGATCTCTTTTACAGCAGCAAGCAGAACCCAGCCTCGCTGCTTTGGGATGAAGAGCTGGGTAAATAGATTATAAAATCCATATTCCTTCTGGAAATCAATGAAAACTGCAGATGACGAGCCCACAACATGCTGCAGTGAACATAAATAAAGTAATGATTTTTTGGGGGTACTCGTATGCATATTAATCCCCGTGTTGCAGTGAAACGCTGCTGAGGTGTTCGTCACCTATTTAAAAACTCTTTAATGTCATTAAAATGTCATTAAAGCTGGGGTGATGTCATCAGAAATAGATGCTGCAGAGGAGTGTTCATGCTGCGGCACCACTTTGACACAGCACAGATTTATGAGTACAATAAAAAATAATAATGTTACAATGAAAGTCTAAGATGTCTGCAGAAAAATGGCTTTCAGTGTGAAAAATGGTGCCTTCTAAAACAAATCATTACAATCTTCTGCATGAGCGTGACACGGCGCGCCGTGACAAATCATTTTCCTGTGGATTTCAACTGGACGAGGAGTTCACCTGAAACGCGGCTGTTGAGCTTGTTGCTAAGGCACGGTCATTAATGTTACTAAATATAGCCTCACACTTTCTGTCAGATTACATCATGAAGCCCTACACGCAGAGTTCCTGATTGTTTTGTTAACACACTCACTGGAGACAAAGAAACACTCTGCCAGTTTTCCAGCGTGTCAATCATCCTCTGTTGATATTATAAATCCCCTGTTCGTGTTACTGGATTGCATCTTAAATGCCACTCACTAATGAGTTCCTTCCACATCATCCCCTGGTATTTTCTGCTGCTGGGTGTTGAGATGCCAACAGGAAGGAGTTATTTTTTAGGCGTCTTCTTTCCTGACTCTTGCTCAGCACTTGATCGACAGACAGGCAGCTACATTATTAATCCTGTGGGGAAATGGTGGTTTTAGGAGGAAGGAGAGATGTGACATTGCAGAGTTGAAATGAGAGGAGAGGCTGATAATGGTGATGATAATGCAAGAAATGAAAGAAGTTCTCCTAAATGAGAGCGACAGGCTGCTGGGAAATGGGCTGATTCTCATCAGAACATATTTTATCCTGACTTTGAAAACACTCTTCCTCACACTGAGGTAAAACACGGTTTAGTCATTTTGAGCAGCTACAGCAGTGACAGGTTGACAGCTGCTCCGTGACCTTTTGACCTCATCTTCTTCACTAAGACAGGGATTGCTTTCTGCTCCTTACCTTGAGGCAAAACAGTGATCGTGGAAGTCCGTGTACCTGTCTGAAATACTGTCAACTTTTCACTCTGTGAATCTAGACTGACCCTGTAGATATACTGAATAAATCACCGGCACAGAGAGATCAGAAGTATATTGATTTCTGTCAGTGTCTGTACTTTTTTTTTAAAGGTATAATGACAAAAAAACGTGGGTTAACAGAAAATACATTCACATGCAAAAAGGCAGTTTTGAGAAACTAACCAGTGCTGTTACATGTGACTAAGTGCCAAAATAATGCATCAACACTCCTATTTGTAGTAAGTAGTTCTGCATCTAGTTCATTTTCAAATTAAATAAAGCCGTTTAAACAACAGAATTTTCAAAGGAGTTCATACTTTACATCAAATACCCAGCAAACTCTTTAAGACTGACCGTCCAAGTTACGGTTACTCTTACGTCGGCAGAGCAGCATGATGAGTTCAACGACAGGAAGATAGTGGTGTCGTCTTTGTTCAGGACACAAAAGTGTTGACCACAAAGATTGGACATTCTGATATTTGATAGCATCAAACCAAACTAGCTTTCACAAAGCAAGCCGCCAGAGAGCCAGGCACTGCAAACATTGGTAACACAGGTGCAGGTCACGTTGGTTCCCCAGATCAAGGAGGAACTCTTCCATCCAAACAGCCAAGGCTTGGTTTCTTTCATTTCTGATTTGCAGTCAATAAGTAGACGTTTGTTGAAGACATTTCCCATAAATAAAAGACAACTATGTCTTTGATTGTCATTAAGTTTACTTCAGTAATCCAAGTTTTTAAAGTAGAGAAATGATGGATGACCTTGGTATCTGGTAATGGTCCAACACAGACTCAATCTGTGATAAATCTACTCTTCTCTCTACATCTCTCTACTCCTCGTTACTACATCATCAGCACCAAAAGGTCTGTGCATTTTTGCCGACAAGAGCTAAAATATCATGAAGGAAGATAACTGTGGCTCAGCAGTTTGGAGGTATTTCGCGTTTGTTTCGTCAACAGCTCTGACTACAACTTGCAATATCTGCAAGTTTAACTCCTTTCTTATCCTCTGCTGAGATTCTATAATTCCTGTTAGTACTGTAGATTCACCACACATTTGCACATTTATATTCCAATGACAAGTGAGGTGAAAATGGAGCGAGAGATTGACAACTGGATCAGGGCAGCGTCGGCAGTGATGTGGACGCTATACTGGTCGATTGTGGTGAAGAGAGAGCTGAGCCAGAAAACAAGGCTCTCAATTTTTCAGTCAATCTACGTTCCAACCCTCACCTATGGTCATGAGCTGTGGGTCGTGACTGAAAGGACAATTACCAAAACCAAAGCCAAAGTACCGGTTTTGGTTTTAGGCTTAAAATGTTGGATCGGTGCATCCTTATCTTAGAGGATGAAAGTTCTTCTTTAAAAGTGATTGTACAGCTTCCCCTAAATCTCTGCTCCTTGCATTTCCTCACAAAGGCAAAATTACCCAAAAGTATAATCCTAATAAAAGATATGAATGTTTCAACTCCAACAGGCTGAACTTGTATGATGAGCATTTCACATTTAACATGCCAGTCCAGCATTTAGCGTGATGGCATTTGCTTAAAGCTAGCGACCTTACAATATCTCTGCCATGTCTTCAGACTCTCATACATGTTAAAATCAAAACTGAACACTCTGAATGACAGAAAGACCAAACATCATGCACTGATGAAGCTCAGTTTGTCAACTGTATTTGAAATCATGAGCCCAAAGCTCTTAAAGCAGGGTAAAAAAATCACCAAAGATCTATCCTCTGTCTTTACATGTAACTATCTGTGTAGACAGTTTATGTCTGATTTGCACAGGTTTTAATCGGACTTTCCCGCCCAAATATTATGAAGCCACTCCCTCGGTCCCTTGGGAATATTTCAGCTTATGGAGATATCACAAACAGCTCGATATGAACACTTTTCTGCAAGACTTCAAGTGTGGAATAAAAGGGGTTGAATCGCCAACTTATGGACTGAATGAAGACCCACTCTACCCCTGAGCCACAGCTGCCCCATTATGATGCAGGAAGCAGCGTTAGACAAACACACAGCCCCGCAGAGACATATGTATTAGTAGAAACAGTCTTCTTTGTTTGCTTGTGGCATGTTCCCCCATTACACCAGTTCTCCCAGTAGTCCCAGATGTGAGCTGTATTTGCCTGGCTTTCTTTCTTCTGCTCAGCTAACCCTGGGAGCAGGTCTAATCTCCCCCCTGTCACCCAGACCCCTTCAATACTTTAATTAGTCTTCGCGCTACACCAAGCTGCTGCTTCTCCAATCAGCAGCCCATTCCACAGGCAATCTCTCCATCGCCACGAGAGGCTTTTCATTAGGGCAGCCTGTGGCGCTTTATCGCTCACACAGCAACCTCTCTCTCTCTCTCTCTCTCTCTTTCTCTCTCTCCTTTTTCTCCCTCTGTCCCCTATCGCCTTCCCTCTCCATTTCTCGCTCCATTCTCTCTTCCCCTTCCTCGCTCTCCATCGCCTTCATCATCATCGGCCCCTCAAGTGAGCGAGTGAGCTGTGAGAGAGAGCGAGAGCGAGGCAGCAGGCTTTCTTTGTCGCAGTGTGAAAGCCAAGATTAGAGATTTGGCCGGCGTGTGACATGAGGGAGCAGTCTGGAGGTCGCGCAGGTTAAGATGGAAACCATTCCCCGCTAATCTGCCAGCGATTTTCTCGTCACTGACATTTGAAATCCAACAAAACGAGTTTATTTGCAGAACAGCATTCAAACGCAGGGGCAATTACATAAGACAGAGAAATTAGAGCAACATCTAAAGCAGCTTAAAGAGTTATTTTTGATTAGCTGTGGATTTAATGAGTACGCTTTTTAAGAACCCACAGAGAATAATCACCTGACTCTGCAGATTTCCTCAGGTCTTTGGAGCATTTCAGCATCTTACAGCTCTGGTTTTTCATTTCTGCTTCACAGCTTTGCCGTTTCTCTTACATGCCATTTCCTCTTCAGTATCCTAAAATATATGCAAAAGGAAACTGGAATTAAGATTTTGAGGAGAATTTGCTATGTATCAATGAGACTTTCTCAGTTTTTAATGGTCGTCTGAAGGATGCTGTGGAACCATTCTGAATCTTTGAGTATCTTATAAACCTTGTTGCTAATGCAGGTGGGGGAGACCAAAACAAAGCTAAAGTGTGAAATTAGAAACATAGTCTCAAACTAATTTTAATCTTCTTCTGTAAGTATGAACACAACTTTTTGGTCATATTTAATGTCTAAACTTTTTTTTAAGGTGATTTTAATGCACCTTACAATGCACCTTACAATGCACCTTACAATGCATCTTGCGATGCACCTTGCGATACGCTTGCGATGCACCTTGCGATGCACCTTGCGATGCACCTTGTAACGCTGCCCCCAAGTGGCCAAAAGTACAATGGAAACATGCAGCTGAATAATTATATTAAAAGGAAAATGTATTGAAATAAAGAGAGGAACACAATATGGCGAAAAAAACATTAAATACAGCTAGCTTTGTTGTTGTGACAGTGACCCAATAAGCTTACTGAAGTGTAATATGATGTATCTAAAGAGCTGTGGTCAAATATAATCAAAGAGAATCACAACTGAAGAGATTTTTTCTAAGTTTACCAAAGGAGCTGAATACTGACACATTTTAAAACGTAGGCAGCTTAGTTACTTTTCTGTGTTTTTGTCCTCAAGATCTAAAAGACCTGCCAGGTTTGTATTCTTAAAGATCAGAGATGGGTTTTTTAGCTTTGAGTCGTACAGATCTGTGGAGTGAGCAGCCTTTTAAAAATCTCTTACGTAACCAAAGTGAAGTCGGAGTGGAAGATTAAAAATGAGGAATTATGTGTTCAGCTCTCCTGTGTCTTATTAGAAGTCTGGCAGCAGAGTCCTGCATGTGTTGGCGAGGTTTAATGATCTTTGAAGGGAGAGAGGACAAGGGCATCTACTTTAGTGCACCTTAAACCATCTTTAGTGCCGGAGACAAAATTTGGCATGCCTTCATCTTGTGTGGAAGTGGACGATCTATTTCTAGCTAATGATGTACGATGGTTTAAGTACTGCTTTGATACATCTGGGGAATTTTTTTACACAACCAGCAGTCTTTATTCCTTAAGAAGTCTGTCACTTAGACAGATGTTACCTTTCTTTTATTCTACATTAAACCCTTTGTCCTTTTGACTATTTAAAGCTCCTGTCATGAGTTTGTTTATAAAACAGACAGAAGTAAATAATGATGCTTTATAATGCTGCTATCTATATGACCCACAAAACCAGACCTGATCATCATTAAAAAGACGGAGAACATCTATTCAGCCATTTTTAATGCTTGTAACCACTGCAGCAGGGTAGATAACTTCAGTATTAGAGTACGCTCTTCTAGCTCAAGACATTTTTTTAATTTTATTGGCATTTTTTAGTCTTTTCTGACTTTATTGAAATAGAAAGCGTAAGAAACGCTAAATATGGGGATGATCTGCAGCAAAGCGCTACAATCACTCTAAGTACTATACACTTTAAGTACAAGGTGCTTTCTTCAACTATCGAGCCAAACTAACATCTGACACTGCTTTTGAAACACTACAGAAAACCCAAACGGTAAACATCTGTAAGTATTTCTCTGGAGGCACGATCTTCAGAGTCTCGCCTGTTTCATCACCCATGTGACTATTCCCTTAAACAAATGTTGTGTTTCCCTTCCAGGTGTTTAATGACCCCTGCTCTAAGCTTTGACCTCCTGCTCGCTGTCTCGCTCTCTCATTAGATCAGTGCATCAGAGCAGCATTATCATGAGCAGCCTTGTGGAGAATGTACCCTGATTATGTCCACTCATGTTAAACATAACAGCAGAGTGCACGTGAGTTCACTGCAATGCTGAGCAGGGATTTCACAGCGGACATATTGTCTGTTTAACGATACCAGACTTACAAGAGCAGAGGTTTCTTTCACAAACACTCAATTATTTCTCTATTTTGTTTCATAAAAAAAACCCAAAACTAATCACTGATCATCAAAAACTGCTTAGTTTTTTCCTCTGAATGCATGGATGTACAACAAATGTTTTAAACTCAGCTGCACTGAATGAAGCTATGTTCAGACGATCAAAGACAAAGACAGCAAGCATTATTGAGCATAGTTTGCCTTTCATATCTAACTTGATTCAGTAAAATTATGACGCAATAATCCAGCTTTAACTTTTCATATCATTTTTGTCCTAAAGCTTAAGTATTTGAAGTTTATTAAAAGATTTAAAATTTCCTTGTTACACATTTGATGTTTGTTTCACACTATTAAAGCCCCTGTGAGGAAAGTTTTGTTCCTCTTGTTTTTGGTGCCCCCTGTGGTCAAAATATTGTTTGCTGATCTGGTCCGGTTCATTAGTAGTCTTAACTTCAACCCCTCATGTATTTTTTTTAAAACTTTAATTTAGGATTAAAGTATTTTTATTTTTTTTTGAAGTGACACCTTTATTTTTTGTTTTTTGTTTGACTCTATTAAAGCTCAAATGAGGGATGTTTCATTCCTGTTTGAGCTCCCCTGCCAGTTTTTAAGTATATTTGACCATGAGACAATTTATGGCTAATGTTTTATATTTTATTTAACATAATTAAAGCTCCTGTGAGAGATTTTTTGTTTCCTTTGATTTGAACATTCATTGCTGATCTCACTCTGTAAATTTGAATCAGTATTTCATATTCTTCATGACTCTCTTTCTTCATTTTGGGACAACACGTTTGTGTTTCACTCTATTAAAAGTCTATTAAAGCTCCTGTGAAGAAAGTTTAGTTCTTGATTTTGGCGCTACCTTTTGGGCAAAACATAATTTGCTGATCTCATCCTGTAATTGTTGAACTAGTATATTTCAACAATGTAACAACCATTATTCTATTTATAGTCAGGAAAGTTTGTTCCTGCTGTGTGCTATTACCCACCTCGTCTGATACCTACCCAGTGACAGCAGTGACAAAATATCTGCGTAGAAATAATGACTCTCCACTTTGATGCTACAGTTTTCTTATTTTCTCATATAAAGATTTTAATATTAATTTAAGTTTTTTTTATAACCAGCTACACACTCCTCTCACTGGAGCTTTAATTTTTTATAGATCAAACATTTCTCTGATAACCACAGGAGACTTTTAGCCATGCAGGTTGTATTTTCAGCTCACCTGTCCCACTTCTATCCACACCAGGTTACTGCTGACCTGATTTATTAAGTGACTGAGTGTCGAGCAGCACATGTGCATTAGTCGGTGGATAAGGAGACTTTTAGCCCTGAATGTGATAGTGAGGGTAAAGAGGTTCACCACACATGAGGCTTAGTGGAGTCTTTCAGTGTGGAATATTCTAGTAACACATGTATACGCTCTTTAGCTGGATGAAGAGCCTTCAGCACCACAGAAGGCGTTTACAGAAGTCTGTGTTTTACAGATATCTAGTTCACACACTCACACATACACACACACGCTCAGCGCTGACTGACTGGTTGATCTACAGCCGGTCAGGGAGCCTGATGCTGGCCGGCCTCTCCTCTCACAGTCTGTTTAATAATTCAGCACACCTGAGCAGAAACACATTTGCTCGATCAGCTCCTGTTTGAGCAGCAGAGCGTGGAGATGGCATTACAAGCTCCTGGTCTGCTTCCCTCACTGTCATTAACCTCCTCCTCCTCTCTGACTCCTCCGTAATAAAACTCAAAGGGTGCATATGCTCCTTTTGTCTTCTCTTCCTTTCCTCAGCCTTCTTCCTTGTTTGTCTCCTCTGGGCTCCCTTCACCTCTATTTTTTCTTCTTCTCTCCTTCTTTATCATCTCCTCTTCTCTCTTAGGTTTCCATCTTTAATCTCTTTTCCAACCCCTCTTTATTACTTTCCCCTACATTGCCTCCTTTTTCTCTCTTCTCCTCCCTTGTCCCGTCTTCTTCTTATTATTTTACTTCTGTCTCCTATTTCTTTTCCTTGTCCCCTCTTCTCTACCCTCTTTCTCTTTTAGTACTTTGCCTCTCATGTACTCCCCTTCTTCTCTTTCTCCCATCTCCCTTACCCTCTCGTATCCTTTGCTGCCTTTTTCCTTTAATATTCCTCTCTCTCTCTCTCTCTCTCTCTCTCTCTCTCTCCATATATATATATATATATATATATATATATATATATATATATATATATATATATATATATATATATATATATATATATATTCTCCTTAACTTTTTTGTACTTTCTTCACCCCCTTTGTCAGTTTTTTTTTACTGCCTGTCTTCTCTTTTATCTTCTGTCTTATCTTTCCTTTGTTCTCCTCCCCTTTGAATTATTTCCCCCTTTTTACCTATTTTTGGCTCCCTCTGTCTTCCCTCTTTCTTGGCTTCTTGTTCTCTCGTCTCTCTTTCCTACCCTTCTGCCCCCCCCACCCCCACCCCCCCCACCCCCCTTTGCCTTTCTGTACCTATCGTCATCCTATTTTTCTACTCCTCTACACTCTCTCTTTTATACAACCCCCAATTCCAATGACATTGGGACATTGGGTTAAACATAAACAAAAAAAGAATACAATGATTTGCAAATCCTGTTTAACGTATATTTAATTGCATACACTACAAAGACAAGATATTAATTAATCAAACTGATTGTTTGTTTGTTTGTTTGTTTAGCAAATATTCACTCATTTTGAATTTGATGCCTGCAACACATTCCATAAAAGCTGGGACAGGGTCATGTTTCCCACTGTGTTCCATCACCTTCCCTTTTAACAACACTCAGTCAGTGTTTGTGAACTGAGGACACTAATTGTTGAAGCTTTGGAGGTGGAATTCTTTACCATTCTTGATTGATGAACAACTTTAGTTGCTCAACAGTCCGGGGTCTCCATTGTCGTATTTTGCACTTCATACTGCGCCACAGATTTTCAATGGGAGACAGGTCTGGACAGGAGGCGGGCCAGTCTAGTACCTGCACTCTTTTACTACGAAGCCACGCTGTTGTAACATGTGCAGAATGTGTCTTGGCATTGTCTTGCTAAAAAAAAAGGGACGTCCCTGAAAAGTCATGGCTTGGATGGCAGCATATGTTGCTCCAAAACCTGTATGTACCTTTCAGCATTAATGGAGCCTTCACAGATGGTCAAGTTAGCCATGTCATGGGCACTAACACACCCCCATACCATCACAGATGCTGGCTTTGAGACTTTGACCTGTTAACAGTCTAGATTTTCCTTTTCCTCTTTGGCTTGAAGGACACGACGTCCATGATTTCCTAAAACAATTTTAAACGTGGACTTTTCAGACCACAGCACACTTTTCCACTTTGCATCAGTCCATCTCAGATGAGCTCGGGTCCAGAGAAGCCGGCAGCATTTCTGGGTGTTGTTGATATATGTCTTTGTCTTTGCATGGTAGAGTTTGAACTTGCACTTGTAGATGTAACAATAAACTGTTAACTGACAATGGTTTTCTGAAGTGTTCTGAGCCCACGTGGTAATATCCTTTACACAAAGATGTCCGTTTTCAATGCAGATCATTGGAATTGAATGTTGGTTTTCGTCCTTGACACTTATGTGCAGAGATTTCTCCAGATTCTCTGAATGTTATGATGATGTTATGGACTGTAGAGGATTAAACCCATAAATTCTTTGCAATTGTACATTGAGAAACATTGTTCTTAAACTGTTGAACTATTTGCTCACAAGGTTGTTTATAAAGTGGTGAACCTCACCCCATCCTTGCTTGTGAACAACTGAGTCTTTCGGTGATGCTCCTTTCATACCCAATCATGACACTCACTTTTTTCCAATGAACCTGTTCACCTGTGGAATGTTCCAAACAGGTGTTTTTTTTTTGAGCAGTCCTCAACTTTCCCAGTCTTTTGTTGCCCCTGTCCCAGCTTTTTTGGAATGTGTTGCAGGCATCGAATTCAAAATGAAGTTTATCAGTTTGAACAATAAATATATTGTCTTTGTAGTGTATTCAATTGAATAAAGGTTAAACAGAATTTGCAAATCATTGTATTCTGTTTTTTATTTGTGTTTCATACAACATCTCAACTTAAATGGAATTGGGGTTGTAGGTTATTTCTTTTTCTCTTTCCTTTGTTCCCCTTTCCATGCTTCATGTCCATTTCTTTTAAGAACCATGTGTTGCACAGTCAGTCTAAGAATGCAGCTTATATTTTATATGTTATGATTAAGTATAGGTCATCTCCAGCATCGATATTTCAGAGTTTTATTTCTTTATGTCCCCCTGCAGTGACCCTGGTCTTTACAGGCAGCGGGCCTGCAAAGACCAGCGCGGTCTTATCAGTAATAAAAAACATTCTGCAGCAGATCCAGAAACTTCACTACGCTGACGACTCTACTTCCTGCCGGCGATCATAAAGAATTCTTGTAAGAAGTGATTTGAAATATGACTCTGGTTCTGCAGGCAGATGCAGGTTGGCAGGGTGTCCTCAGGCCCGAGGGCCTGGATGATTCCTCTCTGCTCTCCTGCAGCTCCTTTCAGATGTACCGTCACCCCACACTCCTTTCATTTTCTGTCGCCTGCAGCTAACTGGGAATATGAGGCCCACCTTTTCTTTTTAACTACCTCTTTACGAACTCTAAGATCTCAAAGAGGGGAAGTGCTACCTTTGCTAGCCTCAGCAACTCAGGAGATGTTCATATATGGGTCAATAAAAAGACTGTAGGCGTGTGAGGAAAGAGAAGGAGCATGGAATAAAGATTAATAAAGCTTATACCAAATACTGTACAGTTAAAACCCCAACAGTGGTACAGTAAGGTGTTTTCTAGACTGTAATTTGAGATCTGCCTTCTTTGTGGTTAAAGTGAGCATCATTTTAGGGCAGAGACAGAACTATTAATGTTATGCTGAGGGGCTTTGAATCAGCTGAAGTATAACTGGTATTAATACAGGAAACTGGACTCTGCATTGGAAAATTAGCTGCTCTGAATATAAAATAAAATTTTCGTCACGTTCGTAATGGAGAGCTGCTGTTCTACTGTATTTTTTTTAGGAATAATCAGGACGGAGAGTTAAGAAGAGATTAGACTGTCGAAAGAAAAAAAAATATTTTGTCACCTGCTTCCACTCAGATTTTCCCAGAGTCCCTCTTAAGTCTCTACTGCGCAAAATCTGGCTGCACAATAGCGGCCAATGGTGGCTCCTGTGATGGAGGTATTTTGGCTTCAAAACCATTCGATGGTAAAAGGCGGCGCCACACTGTCATATGCTCAGGAAAAGTTAAACTGACCCAAAAAGGAAAGTTCTGCTTCTTATGGGGCTGAACCAATTGTGCCAATGTACAAGGGTAGTATCAATTGTTCTGACTTCCTTTAGCCAAACACTATTGCTATGTCCCAAATCGCACACTTTCGTAAGTACGCTCATATTAAGTGCACTGTGTGTACTCTGCACTTACTGGAACAGTGCACTAAATCTTACAGGGTAGTCTTGTCCCAAATCAAACACTGCGGCTTCGCACTTACTGGAAACTACAATCGCATTTCACAACCGTTCACAGGTGTTCCTCTGCTATTTATTGATTACATCCATCAACCATCATTTGATCCATTCCCTCCCCTTCCTCTATGTAGCCAATATGACGACCGTTGAGTGTGAGAAGTGTCCACCATTCCACACTCAAATTTTTGCACCAGATGAGAAATTAAAGTGTACTGCGTTTTTTCCATACTGTTAGTGTGAACGCACTTCTGCACCCAAAATAGTGAGTGTAAGTGCAGAAGTATGCCATTTGGGACACCGCATATGTCTTTGACCATACAAACAAAACCCTATAATGTGTATACTTAAAATCCAACCTCAAACAGCAAACATAATAGCAGCAAAATTAACTGAAAGTGCTCATGAGAGAGGGCAACAAATTTTGCAGCTGCGCTTATTCTCCAGAGAGGCACTGAACACGAACAACTGCAGGCCTTTTAACACTTGAAATGTAAATATAAATAGGTTGAAAATTGGTGAATGGTCCCTTTAATGCGATAAATCGTTGTTTGGATTTTGCTCCAGTAGGCCTTAGAGCTCAGTGGCTCCTGTGAGTAAAGTGCTCCTGATGGATGCAGAGAGAGAGGCCCAGCCTGGTGAGAGACTTGTGGTAAGTGGTAGGGCAGCAGGAGGCTGAGAATCTGAAGTAGCAGCCTCTGCGGATGTATTGAAAGGTCCTGTTGTGTGTCTAACACACCTGAGCCATCCCTTCGGTGGGCTCAAGGCACTTCCCAGGGGGTCGGGAGGGGGGGCAGCTGTTCCTTCCTAGTTCAGTGGTGCCTTGCTGGCTTACCTGTGGCTCTGCAGCAGTCAGTGGTGCCTCTACTCCCGGTGGCTCGCTCTCTGGGGAAATTATCCCTCTGCTGGCTCCCAGTGCATCCAACAGACACAATGTCCTCTATGTGTGTCAGCGTGTGTGTGTGTGTGTGTCTGCCCCTGGTTTGGGCTGCAGTCCCCTGCAATGAACAAATGAAACTCCAATTGACTGAAAATAGAATTCAAACACTTCTAATAAACATTCAGTACTTTTCTCAGATAAGGTCATTGATTTAGTGCGTGTAGAAGAGCCTCATCTGCTTCAAACTATTTCTCCTTTATAAAGTCATTTGGGACATTCATTAGTCCCCTCGAATTGTCTGTTAGGGTGGATGTTTACAGAGCTCACAGAGGTGTTTCTACTTTTAAATGAGGTGTTTTGTGTTTTTTAACATTGTTAGTATTGCCTCTGATACTAACTTTGCTGCAGATGCCCTGCATACATGCAGTACTATGGATCAGCAAGAGCACATGCTCCAATCAAAAATTTAAGGTGGTAAATTTCAGGTCTCTATATTGGTGTTGGTATAAGTATCAGTGTCTACATTGTTTTCAATACTGGCATCATTTTATCTTTAACAGTGGTAGTATCTGTATCAATAAAAGCATCTGAATTGGTATGATCATTAGTACCTGTATTTATACTGGTATAAATATCTGATGAAGTGTCTTTAATGGTATCTGTCACTGTCTGTATCAGAAGATTAACAGTGCCTATAATGGTATCCATTTTAGATTCAGTATAGGTATTACTATTGGTTTTGGTATCGGCATCAGAATCTGTATCAATAACAACATCTATATTGGTATGAGCAGTAGTATCAGTGCTTATACTAGTAACACTGTCCTTATTGGTGTATTTACCTGTAACGATAACTGGTGTCTGCATTAGTATTGGTGTCTGTATCAGAATTGAAATCAGTATTGGTTTTTGGCATTAATAATAATGATAATAATTTATTCATTTTCTATACCACTTATCCTGTTCAGGGTCATGGGTGGCTGGAGCCCATCCCACCTGACTTAGGGTACACCCTGGACTGGTCTGCAGTCAATCACAGGGCTGACACACAGAGATAGACCCCTTTCACACTCACACCTACGGGCAAATTAGAATCACCAATTGACCTAGTGAGCATGTTTTTTTTTTTTGGACTGTGGGAGGAAGCTGGAGTACCTGGAGAGAACCCACGCATGCATGGGGAGTACATGCAAACTACACACAGAAAGGCACACCGGCCTCACCGGGATTCAAACTGATGACTTTCTTGCTGTGAGGCAGCAGTGCTAAACTTAATTAGTGTATCAAACATTATTGTCAGTATCAACATAAGTATCTATATCTGGTGTCAGTATCTGTCTTGGTATGAGCGTTGGTTTCGTGTGTTATCTGTATCAGTTAGTTTTAGTGTTTAGGTGTTGGTGTTTATATCTGTATCGATATCTTTATTAGACACACTATCAGTATCAGTATTGGTGTAAGTATCTTTATACACATCAGAGCATTGAAGTATCTGTATTGGTGTCTGTATTTGTATCTGCATCCATATCTGTATCAAAAGATTTACAGTATCTGTATCAGTATTGGTTTAAGTATCAGGAGGGAAAAATGTATTATAACATCTTTTGATCAAGTCCACAGCCTGGCTTATCTTAATCTGTACATCTTATGTAACACACAGGATTTCCAGCAGACGACACCCTGTTTCAGAGCCCGCCTATTGTTATATCTGGATTATTATTCATCATTCAGCTGTAAGCTGCTGCAGACACTCATGCTGCGGGTTAGCATACAAGGGTCTCTTGATTGTGGTATTAACTGTGAAAGAGAATGGGAGCAGAAAGGTGGTTTGCAGACTGGGGGGGGGGGGGGTAATTTCAGATTTAGTTCATCATTTTTTTTTGTAATATTCCCCAGGTTGAAGGGAGGAAACATATTTCTTGTCATGCAGAGTACACACCTTTTTGGACAGATTAGAGTGTTCTGCAGTCATTATTTTGAGTCTCTTTTTTAGCCTGCCTTCCTCAAAGTCTACAAAAGAGAGTGGGATTCCAAAAATAACTTTCTTATTTTCTGACAAACTACCCTGAAGATATGTTATCTTATTTGGATCCTGCAGTGTACCTTCAGCGTGCTGTCTGAATTTACAAAGCCTTTTTTTTTCTTATCTGTTTTTGATAACAATCAACAGTCGAGGAAGTTGGTATCTTGATTGCAACTATTTCCCCAGACAACTCTTTTTGGGTTTTGATGTGTTTGAAGTTAGCACCAAAAAGAATTCTGCTGATGCGAGAGGCTTTAAAAAAAGTGTCCGCCTTTTCAGGTGAAAAAAACAAGGTCATTGTAGTTTTGTAAATCCTTCTTAATTAGAATCACCCACCTTGAAAGGACTAACAGAGCTGTCATGCTCTTCTGTTATGTCTGCCATACAGTATGATCATGCTAGCAGGTTCTTTAATGACTCACTTAATATTACAAACTGACCTCGGACCAGTTTGTGCAGCTGCAGCAGTTTGTGGTCCAACAACAAAGTGCTGATGTTAGATGTAGCTTTCTACCTGCAGCATCAGACCCTTAATGTATATTCATACTGAACCCCTGAAGGACCTGTCAGTGGAAAGTGAGTGTTTTTAATTACAGGAATGCCACTGGGTGGTCTGGGAGTCATGGAGATATTAATTCAGTGGTGAAAGGATGTAATAGTGTTCAGTCAGGTTTTCATCACAGATTTTATTTATTTATTTATGTCACTATTATACATTTTTAAGTCGTTATAAGTTGAATCTCTTGCTATTCACCCCTCTCTTATATTTAACCTGTTTGTTCCGATGTGAATCACTTTGAGCTGCGTGTTTGTACCAGAAGTGGAATAAATAAAGTTGAGTTGATTCGAGATGACAGCAGGGTTGTTTGTCCAGGCTGCTGCACGTGGGAACAAGCAAGCGAAAATATTCCAGGAACTGCAAACATTCCTTCGCTGATGCAAATGTACTTTAAAAAGAAGTCCTCTCAGTGCTTCAGCTTCCATGAAAAAAAAAAAAAAATTATTTAGATTCTTGACAAGCAGAGGATGAAAATTCCCCTCCGCACACTGAAGGGCACAGCCACAGTGAGTCACAATCTGATTAGCATAGCAAACTGTGCACATCATTATCATATAGAGGGGGAGGTGACAGAGACGGACGAGGTTTGTTCGCTGCTGCTGAAACCTGTGGAGGCCTGGATGTGACTCTTTGATTAAAACGCAATGAGGCTGAAGGTGGAGAGGTTTCCTGCTGTGAGGATTAAGTTGTAGGAGAGGCAAGGGTGTGTGCATGTGTGTGTGAGAGAGAGACATCTCCGCTCGGCAGAGGAGACGCATGAACATGCAGTGTCATAAAGTAAATATGCATCTGCCAATCATCAAAACACATAAAACCTCCATAACAAAACACAGCTTTGTTCAGTGAGTAACTGTTACAAAGGGACGTGTTTTGAAAGCAAAGCAGCCAGGACTAACCTGGCATATATGATTCAGATCAGACTGGTATATATGGGAGAAGTGAAAGCTGCAACAATAATGGAGAATTATATATAATCATAAATCCAAAGGCATTTTTTGGTGCATTTCAGCTTGGTTAAAGAAACAAATACTGTATTAATATTCTGTAATATTTCAGGGATCCCTAAATCGAGGATCCCCAAAGCCTGGAACCCTCATAGTTATAGTGCAGGACACAAATATGGACAATAAAAAAGGCCGTCACCTGATCAGACAAAAATTAGACTACCTACAGTAAATACAGTGCTCATATTTCTATTTCCTAAATGAATCTGCCACCGTTGTTATCATCGTTAACCTCAGTTAGTCACCTCAGGGAATTCGTGGCAACAAAGAAATGTGAAAACAGATCAAATATTTTCTGTCTGTATGTTTTTGGTTTTGCATAACCTCTATTTATGTTAACTCACTATTATATTTTTACATTAATGTATGAATAATTCAATTCTTGATAGTTTTTATTATTTTTGGAAGGAATTTTGTGCTCTAAATGATTAAGTTAAAAAACCCTACTGTTATTTTCCTTTGAAATAATGTTGTATGAAGCCGTTCTGTACATTATATTGTGTTCGTGTCCCGCAATGATATGACAAAATGTGTGATGCAGTGTATATGCATGTAACACATGATCTGATTTGATAGGATATGATATGATATGTTATAATATGATGTAATATGAAGCAATGTGATTGTATAATATGATTTGATCTGATTTGATTTGACATGTTCATAAGCCGTTCGCAGCTCTCCTCAGCCACATCGAGGGTTTCCAGAGTGATAAGCTCACTAATTACAGCTCCTTGTGTGAGCTCTCACTCAGTTGTTTATCTAAAGGAAATTAGAAGATAATTATATTTGCAAGACCTGTTTGGACTAGTTCTGCCTCTGTTCGTCTCCTCTCCTCTCCTCTTCCCTCATCTCCTCTCGTTTCCTTTCCTTTACTTTCCTTTCTTTTTCTTTTCCTTTCTATTCTTTTCTGTTCTATTCTTTTCCTTTCTATTCTATTCTATTCTATTCTATTCTATTCTATTCTATTCTATTCTATTCTATTCTATTCTATTCCTCTCCTTTCTCACTTCTCACATCTCCTTTCCTCTCCTTTCTCACTTCTCACTTCTCCTTTCCTTTCCTTTCTCACTTCTCACTTCTCCTTTCCTCTCCTTTCTCACTTCTCACTTCTCCTTTCCTCTCCTTTCCTCTCCTTTCCTCTCCTTTCTCACTTCTCACTTCTCACTTCTCCTTTCTCCTTTCCTCTCCTTTCTCATGTCTCACTTCTCTTTTCCTCTCCTTTCTCACTTCTCACTTCTCCTTTCCTCTCTTTTCTCACTTCTCACTTCTCACTTCTCCTTTCCTCTCCTTTCTCACTTCTACTTCTCACTTCTCCTTTCTCCTTTCTCACTTCTCCTTTCCTCTCCTTTCTCACTTCTCACTTCTCACTTCTCCTTTCCTCTCCTTTCTCCTTTCTCCTTTCTCCTTTCTCACTTCTCCTTTCCTCTCCTTTCTCACTTCTACTTCTCACTTCTCCTTTCCTCTACTTCCTCACTTCTCACTTCTCCTTTCCTCTCCTTTCTCACTTCTCCTTTCCTCTCCTTTCTCACTTCTCCTTTCCTCTCCTTTCTCACTTCTCCTTTCCTCTCACTTCTCACTTCTCACTTCTCACTTCTCACTTCTCACTTCCCTCTCCTTTCCTCTCCTCTCCTCTCCTCTCCTTTCTCACTTCTCCTCTCCTCTCCTCTCCTCTCCTCTCCTCTCCAAACAGTTCATTATAAATACTGGAGAGCAAACCACTCCAAACAAATCACTAACTGTAGCTTCACAAACAATATTATTCATGGGATGTCAGCCACTTGTCAGGATGATTTGATTAAAAGTCCACTTTATGAATTCAGCATCTGCTGGCACTTCCTGATGCTGGGTTTTTCTTTCATCTTGTGTCCATCCGCTGAAATTTTAATATCCATAACCAAATAAACAAATAATGGCATTTTTAATGATCTCCTTTTAAACTGAAGATAAAAGAAAACATGAACATACCGCCTTGCCAGTACTCGACTTTGAGGATGATGTCTGTAGGTACTTGAGAGTCTCAGAAGTCTGGCATTGATGCATCAAACACAGCCGATCCTTCAAAACGCGCTCATCCTTGTGGATGCATTTCCACGTATGTAGAAGCCAAACAAAACGTCCGGTCAGCTGATTCCAGAATGATTAGCAGACACTGGCTGCGTTGTCCTTGAGAAGGGAATGACTACGACTGCGGTCAGGGTCAGCTGGCGTGTCCTTCAGGTTTAATACAGGCCATTACATTGGTGCACACACATGATAATACACACAAGGACACATTTGTATACTGCACATTAGATCTTAAAGCACACACACACACACACACACACACACATACTTTAATCATGCCAAACCTTCAGGAAAGAAAACTCCAATTAATCAATCTGTGATGAGACAAAACAAGTGAGCGATTGCCTTCAGTGAAACGGCCTTGAAACTGATTCTTGCACAGCATCGAGGACGTGCAGAGCAGCTCCCGCTTTGCTCACTGATCCTCACCGAGGACAGCACTGCAGCAAAACTGAGCCCAACAAATCCACTGCAAAAAAAAAGGCTGGACTACCTCCTGATCTTAAAGTTTTCTGTTTCCCTGACTGTGGGGAATTTAAAAAAAAAAAAAAGCTGCAGGAATTTGATGTAGCAGGAAAAAAAGTCTTTTTGCTTTAAATTCTGAACTAACTTGCAAATGCTGAAGTTTATAATGCATGCTAAGCTGCAAAAAAAAACAGGAATGAGCAATTTGACCGAAGAGACATGTTTGCAATAAATTAAAATCAACAAAGCTTCTTGTAATAAATTAAAAAACTGTTATTTCAGCCCAGAGCGACGCATCAAAATTTCAAATCCAACCTTTGAAAGTCACAACCTGTGAGGGTTTGTCTTCCTGGCAATCTGACCATCTGTAGCGTTTTTCTTTGTACGTGACCCTCGAAAAACAAAAGGCAATTCATTAAGAAAATTAGCACACTGTGGTTCCCAGCATGCCCGGCTGCTGTGTTGACTTTTATTGATTCACAGAGATGCCAAAAGTGAAGCAGGAGTCATTAAGCAATGCTGCACATCTGTTGTTGAAGGCCTGTGATAGAAAAGAGGGAGAGACGAAGCTTAGCTTCCTGTTGTTTGATATGATCCGTCTCTGACTCTGGGTTATGACACAGAAATACATTAATTCACTGAAATGATGGGAAATGAATATCTGGGAAAGGGAAAGCTAAACTAAAAATCTGTACTACCTTCTTCCTTCAGGCTCCCCAGCTCGGCACCCTGATGGGCGTCTACCTGCCGTGCATCCAGAACATCTTCGGCGTCATCCTCTTCCTCAGGATGACCTGGCTGGTGGGGATCGGAGGGGTCATCGGGACCTTCATCATCGTCTTCATGTGCTGTGCCACAGTGAGTGTCCTGCCCTCTCTTACTTCATCTCCTTGTTTGCAGCAGCTTGACCGGATGTAACCTCAAATGAGACATGCAGGCGTTTTTTAAAAAGTGTCATTGAAGAACGACCTTAAAGCGGGGAGCAGCTTCACAGGTAATGAGCTGTGCAGCAGTAAAAGAGACCAGCTGTTCACCATTACAGTGTTCAGGAGAGTGAGGACGGAAGATCAGCGGAGCTGCTGAGGTTATTGTTCGGGGATGTAAATATTAATTTTTATAGCATAAGAAAAGAAGTTCACCATTAACCCGATGGCTTTTATTTTCATACTGTGTCTGCAGCTGTTTGAGGTCATTGCAGGGAAGGCTGCAAACCAGTAAGCAGCAAACTGGATGCCTGCATGAATGTGGAGGAGCTTGATTTGTTGGATATTTAATGCACTGGCCTGAACTAAAACCTTTGATCGAGAAAAAACCCCCAATCAGAAAGGCACAGTTTTAGGAGCTGTGCTGCCTTTGGGAAATATTTTACAAAATTTTATGATGGGGCTTTTATTTTTTTTTTACTGTGAGAATTTAACCGTGGATGTAGAAACTGGAAGAGAGATTGGGGAGTGATAGGAAACAATGTGCTCTGCAGAGGGGTCACGCAGTTAAACTGCTCGGCCACTAAAAAATGATTTTTTCCAATACAAAGCCATAACACCGACCCTGCTGCAAACTTAATGAACCCGAAGTTTAATCGTCGATCTTACTTTGTCCAGTTTGATCACACTGACCACTGGTGGAGTGTGTTGTCGTTGCACTCTCAACTCCTCGACGTTCTTCAAAGACTCAAAGGATGCTGCTTCCCTTTCATCCTTCCTGTTGCATTTTAAAGACATCTCTCAATGTGTAGAACGAATACAACGGATGATGACACACTGCGATGTTCCCTTGTTCCCATAAATGTATCGTCGTTACAGATCTGTCATGTGTCAGCATGATTCTGGTGTCAGCCTGACGGCCTGCTGTGGCCTTGAGACTCGTGTTACCAAAGCGTGTGTCCCACAGGACGTGCTCAGCTGCTGTCACTGATCTGAACGGTCTTTTTCGAGCTGATTGTGTTTGACTTCTTTGATGCATTTGATTGTCAGGGCCCATAAAACCTGCCTCCTCACACCTTATCTTCTCAGAAGTTATTATTAGGTGAGCTTATGTAATTGCACGGGGCAGTTTCGCTCACACTGAGCAGTCTGTCGGCGTGTCGGGGTTGTGTTTCTCCTCTCTGGTTCACAGTGTGTGTTGTAGCACGGCTGTATGTTGGCATGTCTGTGTGTTTGTGCAGCCTAGATTCTCCTCTAGCACGGAGTGTATTTATAGAACAACCCCCTCAAATCCCAACCATGGCAAAGTTGCCTGCACAGACACACAGGCAATATGCTTCCCAATCATGTTGCTGTGTGACAGCGTGGAGAGGGCTTTGAAACAGCATGCAGAGGGGAGCGCTGCGCTTTTTATTGATTCTTTTAACACTTTGAAAACAGGTGCAACATGCAACTTTTTAATGCATTTTTTTAGGAAATTATGTTCAGTATTAAACCTGAAAAATAAATATTTGAAGTGCAATACAGCTGCTTACAACATAAAGACACAAATAAATCCATTTTTAACCGATGTTTTGATTGTTTTTCGAAAATTTTGATTCATTTAATCTTCGATGGGTCTTCATGCTCTGTTAAAGAAAAGTGCAGTGTAATAAAATAACCCAAGAAAAAAAAGCCTCTGAGATTAACGCTGGTTCAGACTCAGTTTGACAGGAGCCATGAAAACACACACACACACACCATGCTAAATGTCTCCTGCTTTCACACACACTCAAAATCTCTTTGCATGTCACACACCGGTGAGTATTTAATCTTTTAAAAATACATTCTGTTCCTCTCTCCTGCTTCTGCTCATTTTTCACACACACACACACACACACACACACACACACACACTTTCACTCTCTCTCACACACACGCTCATTTCTTATCAGTCACACACGGCGTGCTCATTGCAGAGCCCTGGGGAGATAAGCCTGAGCGTGAACGGTGTGTGAGAAACCCCCACCTCTCTCCTCCTGAGCTCCTTACATAACACATAACCACCCTGCCCTCCAGGGGGTTACCAGATACACACCGCAGGAGTGTGTGTGTGTGTGTGTACAAACATATACACAGCGATCCCCACTTCATTGAAATCCACAGGAATTTAAGTGCAGTAAAGCCTGATCATATACCCCACATGTTTTATTCACACGAAGGCATGATGGGATATCACTGACGGGGCACTTTTCATCGGACACTCAATCACAGCAGCACACACACACACACACACACATCTGTAGCAGCTGAACACTTACGCCGTTATTCTTCCGTCACGCAGCATTTTGACAGAACATTAACGAGGCGCCGTGCGCTCTGGGAATCATTATTACACCAGGACTGAGCCTGTGTGTGACATGTTATACTATTAACCATGAAATTATACACACAGACGTGTTTAAGAGGAGGAAAACTGCTGCACACGTCCTTCTCCCTGCAGATATATTTAACCGTGTGCGGCTGATGTAAAAATTCTAGCTCTGATAACAAATGCAGGCTTGTCATCAAGATAAAATGAGGTTTAATATTCTCCATGGAAAGTCATCTGTTGTTTGGCCTTCCTCATTACTTCCAGGTCCTGAATCCAAACGCTGCGAGGCAAAGGGTGCTCTGCCCTCTGTCGTGACTCATTTAAATGCTAAAGATGCTTTTCTCCCCTCATCCTTTTTCATTTTCACTCTCATATCTTTCCCTTCCTCCATTTCTCCTGGCTCTTTTTCATTCATTTTACTCGCTCATTATTTCCTCAGTCTCTCTCTCTCTCTCTTTCTCTTACCACCTCTACCATCTGATTCTGTCCCCTTTTCTCCACCACCTCTCCTCCTCCATAAAGCAGCTGCATCCCTTCCTCCAGAGCTTTTTTTTTTCTTACCTTGACATCTGTCTGAAACGTAAAAAAGAAAAGAAAAAAAGATCCCCTCCGTCTCCTTCGCCTGACACTCCTGCCTTCCACAGAGTACCATCCATAGGGACTCTGAGTGATAAACAGTGCCCTGGAAATAGACTCGTACAGCACCGCTGTATGAGAATTGATGAAGTTGTACTTGAGAAAAATATTTGTGTAATGAAGCATGCTAATGAAGCGCGCTCTCAGGGCAGCACAAAAACTCCATTCCTGTCAGAACCAATTTCTGCTCAACACTTAGGTCGATAAAAGGCCACATTAGTTTCTCTGCTTTCAGAAGGAAAAGACTGAAAGTGTCCTCTGTAGGCAGCGTCGTGTGTTGAACAGCAGGCAGACTTATTTTTAAAGTTCAAATGAGCTTTTACACCAAAAATATTCCTTTGTGCTTTGATGCAATTAAGGTGGCCAGTAAGTTACTGCAGATATTACGGTAAAGAGCTTTTAAAATTACATGAAATCATGCAGCTCTAACATTTGCATGCACTCAGTTCTCTGAGTCCATGCAAATTTCCTGCCGCCACTCTCAGACACTTGAGTGTCTGGGATTGTACGTGATCTTACAGGCGTCAACTCAAGGATTAATAAAGATAGATGATGTTAACACGCCAGAGTGCCTCATATAGTCCCACTTTCAGGTTACCTGCAGGAAAGTGGGACAGTAAAAGAGGCCACAGGCTCTGGGTCAGTGGGAAAAAAAGACGCTGCAGAGCGCCTCAGCCTCTGGTCCCGCTCTGGTCCCGCTCCATCAGTCTGCAGCCTGTTCAGACGTGAGGTCGTCAGGTGAAGTCGCGCAGCTTTTTAACCATCAATCATCCTGCCAAGGAACAAATAAAACAAAAAGAGTTCATTTCATTTTAGATTTTGGCTCCCCAAAGTGCACCAAGTGCTTTTTTCTCTCACAGCAAATCAAAGCGTGACCTTGTGAGATCCGTGCAAACTTTGCAGAACTGCCAGCTTGATCGTCTGGGTTTGTGACAGCAGCAGATTGATAATATTTCTTCATTTCCCTGACTGCGGTGACTCCAGAAGGTCAAGTCACATAAAGTAGAACACTGCTCAGAGACCAGGTAAAAAGAGACCCAAAATGATTTCATCTGATTTAATAGCAGAGTGGCACTCTGGGTGCTCCAGTCAAAACAAAACGAACACCAGTCAATCAAGAAGGGACCAGAGGACAGAGCAGAAATCAGCTGATTCACCTGAGGGTACAGAGTGTTCTGAAAAGGTCACTGCTCTTATCATTTTTTTGTCTTGAGTTTGTCAGG
The DNA here is from genome assembly GCA_030710495.1 of Labroides dimidiatus. Lineage (NCBI taxonomy): Eukaryota > Metazoa > Chordata > Actinopteri > Labriformes > Labridae > Labroides > Labroides dimidiatus. The sequence continues at coordinate 8,344,177 of CM061143.1, forward strand.
CTTCAGACAAAACAAATCTTAAGACTGTTAACAAATGATCAAATCTACTTTGATATGTCCAGTGAGATCAAAATTACCCACCGCTAAGTTGCTCTAACTTTCATTCAGAGCCAACAACAACAGCCAGTATGTGGCAGACTATTTGTGCATACTTTATCTGATATAGCATCAAACTATGAGCACTTCTTTGGAAGTCTTCCTCCAGCTCTCTTAGGCCCTGTTTATACGACAACCGTTTAAGGATGAAACGCAAAAGTATTGTTGCGTTTCAGCCTCTTGTTTACACGGAAATGCCGTTTCAGCTGACCTGAAACGCAGCTTTTTTAAAACGCCCTCCGGAGTGGAATTTTCTGAAACGCTGCAGCCTCCATTGCCGTCCAAACAGCAAGCCGGAGTTTTCGATGGAAACGGTTTGTTTACGTCACCATTGTAACCACAAAGCTAATGATGTTAGCCCAGCTGTCATACTCACTCTAATAACCGGCTTTTATAAGCAAGAAAGTGACAAAATGAACAAAAATCGGAGGTGGAGTCATAGTGCGGATGTTTTAAAAAAAGGTAGCCCTGTCTAGCATTAATGATTTCATGCGAGTTGTTTTGAGCTAGCTTGCCGGCAGCGGCAACCGGAAGTCGATAACCACAGGTGGAAGTCAACACCCATAGACCTCTGAAGAAACAGGTGGACACGCCAGATGATCAGGCCCCCTCTTCTCTGGCGGCAGACTACCAAAAGACTCTACAGTTGTATCGCCACCTACAGGCCTGATATGCATACTACAGCATTTTCAGTCCATCAGCGATTCCGTGTAAACCCAGATTTTTTTTCTCTGTGTTTTTTGGGTTTTCAACTGAACCACTGTGAGGCATTGTCGTATAAACAGGGCCTTATTCTGAAATTAAAGGCTCTGACAGGTCCTTGGCATCGTGTCCCTTTCACCTAGAGCAGATACTTACTGCAGCCTAGATCAGTGGTTCCCAAACTTTTCAGCACATTTGACCCCTAAAATAGGTGTGCTGAGGATCGATATCCCCTCCTTTGGGAATACACAAAAATGCCATTCCAAAAACAGACAGAGAAAAGTTTTAAGGCATTGATTTAGCTGATTTGTTGAAAATTAGGCTACAAATGTGCACATCTTGCTGTGTTGCCTGCATGAATCTGCCTCCAGTGATACAATCGTCATCCTGGCTTTGTCACCTCAGGGATTTTGTGGCAACAAAGAATTGTGGAAAACAGATCAGACATATTCTGTTTGCAGGGCTTTAAATCAATTCCAACCCCTATATTTTTTTTTTACAATGCATGATGAGGCATATAATTGTAAATAGTTTTTGAGTTTAGATGGCATTTTGCGACCCTCCATCGTTGATCTTTGGGAACCACTGACCTAGATGACAACTAATGAAAGAAAGGATTGTGAAGGCCAATGAGCTTCAAAAACATAATGTCTCATACAGTCTATAAATCCTATTTTTTAGAAACCTTGCAGTGTAATGTTTTACCTCATTTTTACCCAAGAGGAAATCCTGCGTTAGCCTCACTCTGAAGCTTGTTGTTAGTTAGCCAAACATGCTAAAGCTGGAGCAGGAACACATTGTGGAAGGCTTTTGTTCGTTAACACCATTTTGGCGGTGCCGACTGCTTTAATTTCAGAGAGCTTCCCACCCGCACTTACTGTTACTAGTGACGCAGCTGCTGCTCTAAGCACCGACTTTTAATTCTGCATTAAATCGCTCTGTATCGTTAGCCTCCTAGTATGATCGCCTGCATCATATTTCAAAGTTTCGAGAAAAGAAAACACATTTTTTTTATATTACTATTATTCTATGTATATTATCTATAAAATTATATTTCTGTAATATTGATATATTCATTATTTATTTCATACCAAAGAAAATGTTACTAGCAGCTCTAGATCTTGAAAAATGGTTTGAAAAAACTTATAGTGGTTGTTTGATACTAGCTGCCCTGCTTCCGTCTTGTCTCTGATTAGTCAGTGATGAGGAAGTGACGGTGACAAGTGTGCGGATTTTTCCAGAAATTGGACTATTTTAAAGTGATATAGTGGTGGATGCTGCAACAAAAAAAAATAGTGTTTAGGATGGTGAGCACTGAAAACTTTACCGATGCTACACAGACACAGTTAGTGTTAGTTTAGAAAGGCTTAAAGAAACCATCCTTAAACTTGCTGGGGTTCCTGTTATGGGAGCTTTATTGAATGTCTAAGTGATGTTAAATGTTTGTCAAACATACAACTTTCTTTCTGGGGTAGGACGATGAATCTGTCTTACTATATTACCATTTACATAAGCATTTCCCAAGCCATTTATTTCCTCTGTGCCTCACCTAACCTGTCGTAGTGACTCTAAATCAGACCAATCCATGGCTTCCTGTCCTTTACTCATGTGTTGAGATTCAGTGACTCAGTATGCAACGGAGTACCTCAGTGTAGCTGCGGCCCACATCAGATAAAACACTTAAACAATTACTGTCTTATCTGCTGTGGTGGGAGAAGAGCTTGTGGCCTCATTATGACCAGATTAGAGCGAGGAGCTGAGTCCCACTCATTCTTCAGCGCTCATCGTCAGTTCACCGGCCCTCAGGTGACAATAACCACATTACGGACTGTACAGAGTCAGGCGTGATGATAGGCGAACAGAAGCGGCTGGGACTCATCAGATTTCACTCTCTCCTCTGTTTCACTTGTTTTCTTGCTGTTCTGAGATACCTGGATGGAAATAACTCTAATTCAGTTTTATGGTTTTATTTCATTGTGAACAAGTACAATGAAAAAGCTTCAGAGGTGTCAAACAAGATCAAAAAAATCCATCATAATCAACTGTTTTTAATCTTTTTTTTGGTGTGTAGTATTATATTATATTTATTTTTTAAAATATATTTAGCTGTGTTTCAGGTTTTTAAAATCTACTATACCATTGAACTTGATATTATAATACCTGGAACTCTTTTCTTTATATATAATTTTTTTGTTTATTAGAAAAGGCAATAGTTACATTACATCCCATACAGGGGTACAAGAAAAAAACAACACAATAACCACAGTTGGTGTGAGAATGAGATAGATCACTGCCCATCCTTATTTTAACAAAATTGAATAACAAATGGAACAGGTGAGCTGGAGGGGAAGGGCTTATTCCAGTTCTTGACATATCAGGGGAGAAAAAATACTTTAAAATGACTTTCGGCATAAATCTAAACATAAATGTACATGATATGAATAATTTCATAGTATTTCCAAGATAAATACGCACAGATCACAGGTTTCACATATTCCGTCCAACTTGACCAAGACTTGAAAAAAGAATCTCTTCAACAATTAAAAGAAAACGTCAATTTCTCCATATTGTAAATATCTTGCACAATATCAATCCACTCTTCAATAGTGGGTGTCTCAGGTTTTAACCATTTTCGAGTGATCGTCTTTTTGCTCTCTGCCAGAAGCATGGCTAGCAACTCTTTATCTTTCAAAGTCCAGTTATCAGTTAAAATGTCTCCCAAGTACAGGGAGTTTAAACTTAAGAGGAGTGTTCTCTGTAAAGATGTTGTTTAAGTGTTCACTCTGCTGCTCCCAGAATGGTTTGATCAACTGAAAACTCAAAAAATATTTTGCAATGATTTGCACTGTTAAATCCAGAGTCAATACCTGGGACTTTAAAAAGTCTAAAAATACTTCATTTTTTGCAGATATCTGATTTAACTGTGATCCATTTTGATTTATTTATAAAGTTTTGCATCATTAATGTATATATTATGACACAAATTCATCAATCCATCTATTTTCCGCTGCTTAAACAGTCAGCAGCAGGCTACGTGTGATAGTCAAGACATCTCTTTCGCCTGCAACATTTTCCAGCTCCTTTTTTTGGAATCCAGATGCGTTCCCAAACCAGATGAGATCTAAACTCTCTCCAGAGTGCTCTGAGTCCACCCCGGGGTTTTTACCAGCTGGATGAGCCAGAAAAACCTCCAAAGGCAGTCAACCGGGAGGCCTCCTGATGAGATCCCTGAACCGTCAGATTATTAACCAATTTACCAAATTAACTAAGAATATACTTCAAAGTGTCATGGTTTCTTAAAGAGAGATTACATAACCCAAAATGAAGTTTAAGACAAAACAAAAATGCTTTAAGATTGTAGAAAGAATTGTAGAAATTTGATTAAAGTTCCATATCAGGATGTAAAAGTCTCAATTTACATTGTGCATTTGTAATGTTACTTTTTTCTCATGGATTTTTAAATTCCAGTTTTTAAAAATCAAACAGATAAAATCATGGAAGAATTTTAAAACGAACTTTTCATTTGCACAACAATAATTCATCTAAATTTTCACCCTATAAAAGACCAACCCCACAGAAAATTCCTAGTTCCATTTTTTAAGAGTGAAATCTTCAGCACACTTGGTATAATTCTTCTACAGCGTGCCTTTCAAAAGTCATATTTTAAAGATCAAAGCAGCTGATTGAACTAAAAAGAGGTGATTGTACAAGAAAATTGACCAATTATACCATTTAGGCATTGAGGTCATATGGTTAGAGAAAGTAAAAGCTGCTTTAGAAGATGAAACCGAACTTTAACCGGCCTGTTCATGCCCCTGTCTCTCTTTCATGCACCCAAAATATAAAAAACACTCAGATTTAACAATAGCCTTTGAAAGAAGGCTGAAATCATAATGCTGTCTTTGTACTATCACACTTTCTCTCTGATTCCAACACTTTTTTTTTTTTTTCATTTTAACTGGCCAAATCTTCCACTCGCTGCCTCCCTCTCTCCCTCTCCCTCTCCCTCTGCAGGGCAGTGAGGGCTGCATGTTTGTGTTGCAGGCGAACACTGATCTCCACTCTAGCATGCCCTCACATTTCTCCTGGTGTTTTTCTCCCACCCCATACCGCCATTACATCACAGTTGTCATTGGCTTTCTGGATGTGCTCTGACAGCTGCTGACAGGCCCGGTGGCATTATTATTTATCTAATCAACAACCAGTCAGCTGCAGCACCCAGCATCGCTGTAAATTGATGTTGTCCTCACGTAATCTCCGTCACAGCTTGTTTTGATTCAGTGTACCTTGGGCCTGGTGCTGTTATGATGGACATCACTCGGAGGGAATGGAAATGTGGAGGTTCAACTTTTTAAAGTTGCTTTCTGACTAAAAAAAAAAAAAAAAAAAAAAAAGTGGAGGCTACTTTTACCAAGCTGCAGATGATTCGCTGAAGGCTCGATGATCAAGTGTTGAGATGTGAACATGTGGGACTGTCACACTGCTGGACGTGTGATGTCAAACATGCCATGTTACTATTTTGTTGTGAGTCGATATCAAAGGAAAATTTGGAAGGTTTAATTCCAGAAGATGACTGATCTAAGAGGAAAGACAGCATGATATTATGAATATTATAAATGCTCGTCATGAACAGAGCACACAGCACATCTGTCTCATTACCTGCCTGTTAACCTGTACAAACATGACTGCCAGCATCCTACCTTGATGCTAGAGGCTGCTTATCAGTGCCTGTATCCCTTTTCCTCAGTTACTTCTTTTCCTGGTTTTTGGTTAAAAGTTTAAAGCTACTGTCACAATGGTCCATGCTGAATGATGGACTAAGTTTAAGCTTCTTGAGCCATGAACAGAATTTGTCTTCTACCCTGCAGATTAGGGTAAATATTTGAAGAATTTTTTATAGTTTTTTTTTCCAAATTTCATGCTGCTCCTTTTTACTTTAAGCTCCTGCAAGGAACTCTCTTTATGATCATTAATGGATATCTCTTCGTTCTTCTCTCTCTCTTCTCTCTTGCATGTGTAAGTTAGAATAGACTAGAACAGAATGTACGTTATTAATCCCCAAAGGGAAATTCAGGTGGAAATTCAAGCAGATGAAATTATTAAAAATAACATAGAATAAAAATAGAAATATGACCTAAACTCTGTCAATGTCTATTCTGCTCTTATCTGTTTCCAGTAGCACATTTCAACCTGTGCATTCATAACAGTCCCTGACAGCCTCACTAGCCTCTGTCTGGCTCATGACTGTGAGGGCAGTTGCAGGCTGCCTGAGTCCAAAACAGGGTCCGCAACAGGATCCGCAATAGGTTTGCAGGAAAACCAGGCTGTGATCTGACCCGCCCAGTGGTGGTGAGGCAGCAGCTCTGTACACATCCCTGACACTGGTCTTAAAGGTCTCAAAGAGGCCTCACCCATCTGTCATACAGGGTTACCAGATGGGGAACCTATATAACTTTGTTGATGCTCAGAATTTTGCTCTGAAGCATTCGAGAGCTTAACCTACAGAGTATTGGTTTGTTTTGAACTTCCGATCTTTCAGCTTCCCATTTTCCCATGAGTCTATTGTACAAATCCTTTGAAAGCCTTAACTTTTCTTCTAGAGCCGTCATAATGTGTGCTAGACCTCTGCTAAAGACCAACCACCCGTTTGAAATCTACATCAGCTTCAGCTGCACTTTGTGTTCATTGCAAAATCTTCAATCATGAACTTAATTTAAATCTGCAGATGTTTGGCGAATTGGTTTTGAAGGAAACGTTCTTCAAGAAATGACTAACTCATGACCCCCCCTTCTCCTCTGTTTCCCCCTCTCTCTCTGCAGACCATGCTGACTGCCATCTCGATGAGCGCCATCGCTACCAATGGAGTAGTGCCAGGTGGGTGAGCAGACGCCGGCACCACGCAGTCATCACTGTTTGAGTCTGTCCGCTTCTAAATTTTCTCTTTTCACTGATTGCTTTTGGCACATTACTCCCAACACAGCTTGAAATCCCCCAGAAACATTTAAAGCTGTAGTCTGGAAGCTTTTGCACTTTAACTTTGTCGTCGCACAAGGTTATTTAAACAAAATAAAGCGTCAGTCGAAACGCATGTGTGCGGACACATTTCTCCAGTATCGCTGTATTATATAACATGAGTTCACGCAGTAATGATGGCCTGCGTCTGAGCAGTTGGTGTGAGTACAGCAGGGGTCAGGAGAAATTACAGGCTTGTGGAGAAGTGTGGAAGCGATCGCCAATTATGACTGTCTCTGTTATAACAGTCAGCAGCTTTTATGCCGCTGCAAAGTGCTGATTAGAGTCTATTTATTTATGTTCACTTCATTATTTGAACACAGTCTGGAAATACAAACAATGTGGTAAACATAATGAAGAAAATGTGTCGCGAAAACAGCAAAACAAAATCTGCAGAAACAGATTTCTTCAATTTCTTTGCTTTTCTTTTTGCTTTTCGTTTCTTGCTTCCCTCTGTTAAAATTCGGAGTTCTCCTGATTTTGCTTTAAAAAAATATGAAACCAAGAAAAAAGCAGACATTTTTCTGATAACATTTCATCTCAGCAACTCTGATTTTAATAACAGGCACTAACGTAGAAAAAAGAAGAGCATAAAGCCTTCTCAATGATTGCACGTTCACATTGTTGTCATGTGTTCCTACATACAAACACAGCATACGCGTTTTTGCATGCGTATATTAACATAGTCTTGTTTGTGCACAGCTGGAGGCTCCTACTACATGATTTCCCGCTCACTTGGCCCGGAGTTCGGGGGAGCCGTGGGGATCTGTTTCTACCTGGGGACTACCTTTGCTGGAGCCATGTACATCCTGGGGGCCATCGAGCTCCTGCTGGTGAGAAACATCCCTTCCTTCCCTTCTCTCTGTTTTTCGCTGACAGCTTCATTGTTGCTTTAAGGGTGTCATTTTTTTTTTACTCTTACAGTACATTAGGTGTGATGTGAGCTCACTAGTTGTGCTGAGCAAGGGGTTTTGTGGCAAACTGAAAGTGTGAGGAGTTGTTGCTTGGGAGAGTGGAGGGATCAAGGAGGTTTACGTCGTTAGAGATTAGTATCCACAGGCTGTGTGTGTGTCAGAACTACTCAGCGGTCATCTCAGGTACCTCCTACTCCAAGGCCTAAAACATGAGCTGAATACATTCATGTTTTAGGTGTTGAGCGTCTCTTTCCACAGTGCATGAGACGTGAGACAATAACACATGGAGTCCTCAAAGATGACTGATGAAATCACATGACATCCACAGCAGATGCAATGTGAAGGAAACAATGCAAGTGACATATTTTGACAAAAATACGACAACAAGAGAGGGAGACAACACCACGGGGGAAAAAAACGGCAGCAGTGAACATGACGTCTGTGAACAACAGGGTGACAGTGAACATTAATGAGCACTGATAGAGGAGCAAGACATTCAGAGTTCAACTGATCCGAACGAACAACACGAGGAGAGTTTTTCTTTTCAATATTTATACTTCTTTATCTCTTTTGACTTTACTAGATAAAGGGTTACCCAGCAAAATTCAGGATGAAATATTTTATGGTTTATTACGTAATAAATTTAAATCAAAATGAGAATTCTCTTCCCTCAGGTATAAATTAGATGTGTGTACATTTCATGTGGGTACATTTCATTCCACATAGAAACGTTTGTTTATGACATTCCTTCGCTACCCAAAAACTGAAGCACCCTGTACAAGTTAAACTTGAAAAGGAGCTGCACATTTCACTGATTTGACATTGACATTGATTTGAGAGAGGTCATACTCCTGTCTGCCATCCAGAAGAAACTTTCGAAGATTGCCAGATGAAATGCTTCAAGTTTAAATAGCAACAGCAGCTGACAATGGTTTTCTGAAGTGTTCCTGAGCCCACATGGTAATATCTTTTACACAATGATGTCAGTTTTTAATGCAGTGCTGCCTGAGGGGTCGAAGGTCACGGGCATTCAGTGTTGGTTTTAAGCCTTGCTGCTTACGTGCAGAGAGTTCTCCAGATTCTCTTAATCTTTTGATGATTTTATGGGCTGTAGATGATGAAATCCCTAAATTATTCGTTATTGTACACAGAGAAAAGTTGTTTATAAACCGTTGGACTATTTGCTCACGCAGTTGTTCACAACATGATGAACCTTGCCCCATCCTTGCTTGTGAACGACTGAGCCTTTCCGGGATGCTCCTTTTATACCCACTCCTGACACTCACCTGTTTCCAATGAACCTGTTCACCTGTGGAATGTTCCAAACAGGTGTTTTTGGAGCATTCCTCAACTTTCCCAGTCTTTTGTTGTTCCTGTCCCAGATTTTTGGGAATCCAATTTAAAATGAATGTGGATATTTGCAAAACAAAACAAAGTTTATCATTATTTTGAACAATAAATAGTGTATTCATTTGAATATAGGTTAAACAGGATTTGCAAATCACTGTATTTTCTTTTTATTTAAGTTTTTACACAACGTCTCAACTTCTTTGGAAATGGAGTTGTATAATAATGCCTGACAGGACTCCTTTTCAAATTAATGTTGTGAGTCTTTACTTTCTTCACTTTTACCTGAATCAGACCTCCAACCTTTGCTTTTGTCCCTTTTATAAAAGTACTTGTTGTACTGCATGACAAAAGAATGTGATTAGTTTTACCCCCGGTTGATCATGACACTCATCATGTTCTGCAAATTACTCACCTCATTAACAGATCTAAAAATGAACGGTTGTTGGTATCAAACAGTATGTTCTCCTGCAGGTGCATGACCTATTTCTCAACTCAGATTCACCCCAAGTCTGACTCAATAATTGCCGAAAATGTTGGCAACATGTCCTGAAACAGCCGCCATGTTTTCTCAGACCTAAAAATCAGACACAAGTATCTGTGACAGCCCGGTGAATAGGTTCATGGTGATGTGAGAAAAGGGGGGAACTGTCATGTGTCTCTTTCCTGCAGCCGACTCGACGTGACATTTATTCCAAAATTACACAGCAAAAGAAATTTCTTTCAAGAGGACAGAGGTGCCTTTGTGGAGTTTCATGGATTGAAATGACCCCTCAGATGAAATTTTGTTGGTAAATTGGCTCTCTGTTGCTCTGGTGCCAATCCTGGAAGTGCTTTAATGACTGGAGGCAAAGAGCCAACAGAACCAGCAGCTCAGAAACATTTGAAAACCAAAACACTGACGTGCACAAAGAACACAGACGGTCTTTTTAATGTCTTCTTCTTTGTCCAGAAAAAAAGGGATAATTGATATTAAAATGTGTTTTTCAAAAAAGAACAGGCCCATTATGATATTCAGGCTGAATGACCCTTTCTTTTTTCAACTTCAGCTCACTCTGGCATTCTGGTGATGTTAACTGTTTTCTTTCCTCTGATGGGAGAGATATTAGCCTGAACATATCAGTACTTTGGTGAAACAAGATGGAAATAGTGTCTTGGATCAACCATTGGTCTGAAATTTCTGATGGAACAATCCTTTACAAGCTAAGGAATTTATTTTCACCTCTGTGTTCGTGGTGTAGCTTGGAGCCAGTTAGTTTAACTTCACATAGAAGATTGTCAAAAAAAACAAAAACAAAGAAAGCTCTAACTTTGTCCTGAAACACATCACGTATAAAGATATCATTTTAGCTAGCATGTTTGCTGTGGCTTCTTGTTGAGGATGCAGACATGTTTTCATCCAGCACCAGAGCCAAAAGCTAATTTCTCTCTTTGTCATGATGAGAAGAGAAATCTGTTTAAAAATGTGATGGTGAAAACAGCTTGTTTTCCTCCATGCTCGTTTCTATTTTTGTAGCAGCATGATAGATGACATCCTCGAATTTATCTCCAGTAGCTCTAACTTCTTCTTTAATCACACTAACAGCCTTCATTCAGCAAAGCTTTGGACCTGTTTCATGACGAGAAATATAAAACAGACTCAGCAAGCGCCTTTAGCGTTTAAAGACCACATTTCATTTACTGAAAAAAAAGTGAACAAGATTCACTTAGAAAAATATGGTTAACTGAATTTGCAAGTCAGTTTTACAATTTTTAATTTCACACAGAATGTTCCGTTTAGAAAATTGCAGGTAACCTTCACTTTGCCATCATTACTTATATTTACACCCAGGATTTTAAAGTAACAAGGAGACAACAGATGAGAGTTCAAAAGAGCAATTGACAGCAAAAGTTAAACAATTTGTAATTAAAACATGAAAGTGAATGTAACTCAATCTGAAATTACAACAATAACGAGCAGTAAAACATATGAAAGTCACTTAAATGAGTGAAAGTTGAATAAAACAAAATAAATATGGAGATACAGGTATTAGTTTGTACAGTAATGATAAAAAAACAGGCCATTGTGATAAAATCTCTCCAAATTTAAGGCCAGATTAAGAATATACTGTAAGTCTTTAGTTTCATTTTTTAAGAGAAAGACTGAGGACTTCTTAATTCAGTTACAAAAAACACAGAGTGTCTGAAAGATCTCTCTCCTGTGTGTGTGTGTGTGTGTGTGTGTGTGTGTGTGTGTGTGTGTGTGTGTGTGTGGGACACATTAGAAACATGCAACACAAAAGCATTCAAGGACCCGAGAGGCCTTCCTGTAACATAAATCAACAGAAGATTTGTGATGGAAGGATGAGTGAGGCTCAGTAAAACTTAAAAAAAGAATTAAGTCAAAGGAGCTAAAGTTTTATGAGAAACAGATCCAGAGAGTTAAAAAGTCAAGATATACGATTGTTTTCTAGACACGACTATTAAGTGACCAAGAGTGTGAGATCAAACCCCAAATGAAATATAACAGTAATCCAGACAAAAGTTAATATGCGCTTTTGTTGCTGTGTGGATCTTAACCGAGGCTCTTGATAGAATCTGATAGGATCGCGAAGATCCGATCAGATCTGCAGAACACCCCAGCCTTTGGCGTTCGAGGGGTGTGTGTAGCTGCAGAAGACGGCAGGCGACCTCATTAGATCAGAAGAAGGAGACGAGAGGGATGAATAAATCAGATCTCAAGCGCTCTCTTTGAAAAGTGAATAAAGCTTTTGACTGCTGACACTCAAACATGCATGTCTGATGTGCGTAATCACTCTGCTGTGAAGAGCGAGGTATGAGCCGATGGTCAAATGTACATCAGGTCCTGTATCATTGACACAAGAGGAATGAAGTGATCTGACACAAAATATTGAATAATGACACTTTTGATAAGCGTTTGGTATGCTGCAGCTGATAACTCTATGATTGATGTAACATAGACTTATTTTTAATAAGAATTTGATTGCTTTGATTGCCTCTCTTAAATGCAGTAAACTTATTTTAATATGAAAGAAATCCTCTCCTTCATCCAGCAGAAAGCACCCCAGCTTTCTGCTCTGAGATCTTCCGCTTGAGTTTATTTTCCTCCTGACTGCACTTTGAAGCTTTTTTTTTTTCCCGAGCTGTTTGTTCTTGAACGTGAATTCAGATCGGTTGATGAACTGCGGGGATCTTTCATCTCTGTCTTCAGTCCTCTCCTCCTCTTCCTCTCTTTTATTCCACAATTTCGTCCACTGCAGTCCTCATTGCTGCACGGACTATTTGGTAATTATGCAAATACTGCATTAGCGAGCTATCAAGACACTGGCGGAGGAACGAGATCATTCCTTGAAACAGCTCTCATCACTCCGGTCCACTGTTATCAACGAACCAGAGAGAGATTTTCTTATTATTATTGTTCCGCAGTTATTCAGCCGCTGAATGCCTCTAATGGAAATGCAGAGTTTGATCATGCCTGGAGGTTAATTCTGTCTTCTGGGTCAAAGCTGGCTTAGTTTCCATTGTAAAATAACAATCCCTGCAGAATTGTGTAAGGAGAGGATGTGGGGGGGAAAAAAAGGCTGATTTGAATATGTTTCATCCTTCCACACAGCCAAGAACACAAACTGATGCTGCTATTTTCGGCAGCATGAACGGTTCACAGCGAAGCAGGAGATTTGTTTGCCTAGTGATACGCTGTTCTTAGCAGCAGATCACTCTCTGCAGCAGGATGACCCAAATGAGCCATGACTCCCCGCTCGTTCTCCTCATTTTTTATTTCCTCTCTATGCTAATTTAACTGGAAAGCTAATGATAACGTGAAAAGAGAGACATTCCCATGCTTATGTAAGCGCTCTGCCGTGATTCATCTGAAGCTGATGACAGATACTGACAGGCTAATGAGGGGTTTACCGTCTTCTATATATGACGGGAGTATTCTTAGATTGACCCGTAGTAAAAGTGTAATAATGGCACTTCATTTTGAATATTAATACCATGCTTGAGTTCTTTAATTAAGCTGAATTAAATAGCAGAGCAGTGTTACGTTTGCCGCTTGAAGCTCCAGCAGAGGACTGTTAATGTGAGCGTCACATGACTTCACACTTCACAGAGTTGTCCTCCTCACTCGCCTCATGCCTTTCTCACCTCCTTTTTTTATTATATTTCTCCTTTTTTTTTTCTCTCACACATGGTGAAATTTATTAAATCCAGCAGTAAACAATGAGCTGTAGGAGCAGGTTTGTGACCTGAAATCTGCCGGCTTGAATCCCATGACAGGCTGGGGAAATATGAAGAGAGGAAGAGGATGAGTAATGCTCCCTCAACAACTAACACCAAAATACCCCTGAGCTGCACAACCAGATTGTATGGATCCTTTCTGAGAAATGAAATGCAGGTGTTTTCCCTGGATATTAACATAAAAAACTAACATAACCCCTCTCCTTCTGCTTCTTCTTCTTCTTCTTTTTCTTCTTCTTCAGATCTACATAGTGCCAAAAGCGGCCATCTTCCCGCTAGAGGGCCTGGAGGGTGCCGAAGCAGAGGCCGCCCTGCTGAACAACATGCGTGTATACGGAACCATCCTGTTGACCTCCATGGCCACAGTGGTGTTTGTGGGCGTCAAGTATGTCAACAAGCTGGCTTTGGTCTTCTTGGCCTGCGTCATCCTCTCCATCCTGGCCGTGTACGCTGGCGTCATCAAAACTGCCCTCGAGCCTCCAGATTTCCCGTAAGCAGTGACACGGACTCAGACACACGGGGGCACAGGTTATGCTCACCTGATGCAGGAGTAATACTGTATAATAGACTATTCTGCTGCCTTTATTTGAAGAGACAAATAGACAAATACGTTTATTCATTTGAAGCAAGAGAACCGTCTAAAATTGTTAAAAACTTGAAATGATTTACTAGTTTAACTAGTTAGGCAATAATTACAAGTCCAAACACTGATGGTCCTGTAGTGATAGTTAAAGGCCCTGTGAGGGCTTCAGAAATGATCTTGAAATAGTCTCACTTTTATATATTTGGCTGTTCATAATCCAGAATTTAAAAGTAGATTATCAGCATTGAAAGCCGTTGTTTTCAAATATCTGCGGCCAGGTCGGATACAAAACACAGCACATAGACCAGAGTCTGTATGATGACTCTACGCCGGCCAGTAAAGTTCAGCAACGAGAAGCAAGATCTGTCCTTTTTCCTGAAGAAAAACATTTCTTGGATTAATTTTGTGGTAGTGGTGGACACTGGAGCTGAACTGTCAAAAAGAAAAACGTCAGAGCAGAAAAAAGATAAACAGAAGAGTGATGGAGCACGGGCTAAAACACGGGTTAAGATGTTTGTGATAATGTTCATTCCAACCCACATGCAGCAGTTACACTGCAGTGATCTGATCAAACTTCAGAGTCTGGCTATAAAATGAAGAGTGAGGTTATGTTAGCTCTACTTGGTGAGGTTGGAGTTGGTAGATGAGCACTGGTAGGACATAATTAGAATTCACTAACGTGACACGTTACGGACATGTCTCAGAGCACCGGCTTGACGTGTTCGCAGGGTCCGCGTGGCTTCATGCTGATGAATGACATCAGTTTAACAGCCTCGCCCCCTCGCACAGTCGCTGTCATGTGGAAAATTTCCACATCGCGCACCTCTGAAAATTTTGTGTCCGAAGTACAATAAATGCTGGTATTTACATGATTCACCACACAGAGATCTCCTTGACAAGCGTGTTATTAACTGTTCCTGGCGTGAACTGTGTAAACAACCGACCTAAAACTGACCTAAAATGTAACAGGTTGTTACATTTTATAATAATAATATTTATAAAATGTAACAAGTTGTTACATTTTGGGCAAAAAAGTGACTATAGTTTGGGCTCAGTAGCTTGTAACATTTTGGGTGAGTTTTTACATTTCAGACTTTATTACATTTTTTAATTAATTTTAATGTCATTGTTACATTTTGGGTTGTTGTTACATATTGGACTATATCAGGGCTGTGAGTAACACGAGACAGACAGTCTGCTCACCTCCTGTTCAGTAAACTACACTAAAAACTGAGTTTACAAAGTTTGATTGTGGTTACATCTCCATTCATTTGCTTTCAAAACAAATGCACGCCCTGGTAAGAGTCGTGTCCTCATGACAGTGGGTGATAGTGCTCATGGGAAATGGAGTCTTAATCCAGGAAAAAACACTACTAATTTTAGATAGTCCTTTGAGCAAAAATCAGACATTTAGGATGTCATACTATTTCACTTTAGAGCCTTTAGAAAAACAGTTGTAATGTAATTCATAAGAAAAAAAGTGTTCTTGAATGCAGATTTTATAAAACATGTTAAAGGTCATAAAAACACATGATCACAAGACAAGAAGTTTAGACTCCTGATCTCTTCTGGTCAAAGTTATAACTGAACTTTTTTGGTTACCGGCACTTTAACATCAGTGTGTGGTTGGAAACAGATTCCCACTGAATAGTTTTATTGAGATCCTGATGAATTAACACTTCTCTTTAACCTAGACGTCTGTATGAACCCACTTAATCACATTCATAGGCTGGACGTGTCGACATGTTTTGACTTGTAAAACAACACAAATTAAAGCTCCCCAATGAGACATTATTGTTTGAGGCAGAAGTTTGAAATTAAAATATTACATTTAAGACCTTAAAGTGTTGATTTTATGCTTCCTAAATTAGTTTACTTTTGTGCAATTACAGACAAAATGAATCTAATTGAATAGAATCAAATCAATTTGCAGGCAGACTGTGGCATTTTGTGATTTAATGTGCTGAACTGTCTCTAAATGACTTCAACCTAACACGAGCCAGACACAAAACAAAGCTCTGATGGATGTTTTTGTGCTTTCCTCTCCTCCAGTGTCTGTATCTTAGGGAACCGCACCCTGGTGTGGAAGACTTTCGATGTTTGTGCCAAAACCGTTGAGACAGCCAACGGGACAGTCACCACGCAGCTGTGGCGCATGTTCTGTGACTCACCTTTCCTCAACGCTACCTGTGACAAGTACTTCGTGGCCAACAACGTGTCGCAGGTTCAGGGTATCCCCGGGATCACCAGTGGAATCCTCAAAGGTTGGTAACAATCCACCCCAATCCATATCCTGATCTGTGTGTCACAGTCATCAATACACTGGTACCAAACATCCTCTGCTCCTCACTCCTCGTTCTGTTCGTCTGACTCATTCAGAGAATCTCTTCGGGAACTACTATGAGAAGGGGGATCTGATCGCCAGGAAAAACATGGAGTCAGTGGAGGATCCTGATGAGCCACTGACCAGCGCAAACCGTTACGTGTTGGCTGACATCACCAGCTTCTTCACTCTGCTGGTCGGCATCTACTTCCCGTCTGTGACAGGTAAGAAAATCATCCTTTTCATCGTCCGTCTTTTTATCATAACTCTAAAATATATTCAAGGATTAAAGTTTGAGCTCTAAATGTGCAAAACAAACACATCTGACCCTGTGTCCTGCGTGTAAATTGTGCTGCTTCTAACCTGCCCTTTGTTTGTTTGTTTGCATGTGTGCGTGATTATCTCTCTGACCTTGCTGTTGTTGGTTTTTTTTTTTTTTTTTAATTTTGCTTCCTGTTTATCTGTTCAGGGATCATGGCTGGCTCCAACCGCTCCGGAGACCTGCGTGATGCCCAGAAGTCAATCCCCATTGGAACCATCGCAGCCATCACCACCACCTCCACTGTCTGTATCCTCTCACTACTGCCACCTGCAGGAAAATATGACACACTGCAAAGATACTGAGCAGAAAAGATACAAGAAAAGATTGGAATAATGCCAGATTTTTATTCATCTTTCAATCAGTGGACGATATTAGCTATAGTTTGTTCTCCAGGATTGTTATTGTTGCAGAAATCCCATTTTTTTGTTTATATCAGATGTTTGAACTTATTTTAGCCAAGTATCCTCTTAGGTTTTGTTTGAAGCTCAGAAATCATACATTACATATAACTGATCCAATATTTACTGCTCTTAAAGAGATATTAAAACATGCCTCCTTGCACTTCTGCGAAAAACACACTAAGTGACCTGCAGGAAGCACTTTAATTAAAGGACCAAAAATGCCATCTTCATTTTATTTACTCATTTTTAAAGATAATCATTTTCTGCTTTGAATGAGTCCAAAAATTTTTACTAAAAAAAGTTGCCTAACCCGTCCAATTTATCAAATGTGATCCAAAAAGAAATATCATAAACAAAATGATGTAACAATATTTTTTGTTGATTTTGTTAAAAGAATTAATAAACATCTTAGTTGTAAAGAAAAAAAAAAAAAAAATTCTGGCTATTTTTTGATAGGTCAGGCTTTTAGGAGTTAAAGTCGCCAGAGTATTAGCATCTAATGTCTTCTGCTGCAAAAAAAAATAAAAAATAAAAAAATCATCGAACATGCATACAAGATGCCGGCTTTGTCAGAAGAGGATTTGTAGTTTTCACAATTTGAGGAGGAAGAATTCAATCTGAATTCTAAAATTTGCATCGTAAAAGTATCTGATTGCAGCTTCAACATGCTGATCAGGGCAGATGTGATGGCAGGTCTCTGGCTGTAGCGATCTTGAACGTCGCCCACATATCTCTAAGTAATCAGCTTGTGCTCCAAACAAATTTGATTAGGACATCTAATCACATCATCGGGCTGCCGATGCAATCGCAACTTAATAAAGCGGACAGATTAGTTACACCGCCATTGATCTCTGAGATATTATCCTAAACTAAATCAATGGACCTCTTTTCTCTGTGAGTGCAGCTGATTAGTTCATCAGATCATTAAGTGCATCTCTAAAAGGGAAGGGTCAGAGTTTTGTAATGAAGTTCTGTCGATCATGAGCAGAGAAATCCGTCCGTTGAATGTCAGACTTTTTAAAAAAAAAATTATATATATATATATATATATATATATATATATATATATATATATATATATATATATATATATATATATATATATATATATACATATATATATATATACACAACACCTGTGTGTGAAATATTGTTCCTGATCCAGACCTGTTCAGATGTGTCCAGTGTGTTTCTGTTTGGTGCCTGCATTGAGGGCGTTGTCCTCAGAGACAAGTAAGACCATCCTCCTACAAAAAGCCGAAATGAAAATAAGAAACTCGTGTGTCAGGTGTTTTGAATAACCGAGTAACCTTTTCCATCATCTGAAGGTTTGGAGAAGGAGTCCACGGGAATTTGGTGATCGGCACACTGGCATGGCCGTCACCATGGGTGATCGTGATTGGCTCCTTCTTCTCCACCTGTGGGGCGGGGCTTCAGAGTCTGACGGGGGCTCCTCGTCTCCTGCAGGCCATCGCCAAGGACGGCATTGTGCCCGCCCTTCGGGTCCGTTTGTTTACTTGTGAATTCATACTTTTTTTGCAGCATTCCTTTGTTCCTTTGCTGCTTCAGCATTTGTATTAAAAGATCAACATTGGGATACTTTAAAAAAAGCAGCAGTGGTGGTAACATGCTTCTGTTGTGCAGATCTTTGGTCATGGGAAGGCCAACGGAGAGCCAACATGGTCCCTCCTGCTGACGGCGTGTATCTGCGAGAGTGGCATCCTCATTGCCTCCCTGGACGCCGTGGCTCCCATCCTCTCCATGTGAGCACTGAAACCAACCCTCTAATTTGCTGCTATTTTTTAAGAAGCAGCAGTGGGAGCTTTTCAAAGCAGCTCAATCCCCTGCAATTCCTTAAAATAGACAAATGCCAAATTTTACTGGCTCGGGATTAGCTCGTCACTCTGAAGAGCAGGCTGCTTTTCTGCTTTGATAGCACAGAAATCCTGCTGGATGTGGCAGACATTAAGCACACACACACACACAACATGCTTTGTGTTTTTAAATAGACTCTCTGTGTCCTGCAGGTTCTTCCTCATGTGCTACATGTTTGTGAACCTGGCCTGTGCTCTGCAGACGCTGCTGAGGACGCCTAACTGGAGACCTCGCTTCAAGTTTTACCACTGGTCAGCTCAGCAGAGAAACAGGAGCTAAATTTATACCTTCAGATTCGTCTCCCTGCGGCTGTTTTCTGAACAACTCTGTCTGTCTGTCTGTCCGTCCCTGCAGGCTTCTGTCCTTCCTCGGGATGAGCTTGTGTCTCACTCTTATGTTCCTCTGCTCATGGTACTACGCCATCGTCGCCATGGTTATCGCAGGCTCTATCTACAAGTATATCGAGTTCGCAGGGTGAGTGGAGCGTAGCCTCAGGAGAGATTGGATCCGCTGGCTGCTTTTCGCTTTTGCTTCTGTGTGTGTGTGTGTGTGTGTGTAGATGAATGTGTTTACTGTATTTTAAGAGTTTTCTGCGTCCAAATTGACTCCATCAATCCTTGTTTTTGAGGCATTTGAAGGGATGTTTGCATGTTTTTGTCTTGTGGGAGTGTAGGGACCTCACAAACCACTCGATTTACCACTGTGCAAACCGTCTTTTATTTTTGTTAAACACCAAATCCTCCTCATGAATATAAATAGATCACAGCAACTCAAAGTTTGAGGTGCTTTTTTTTTTCTCGGTCAAACAACTGCAGACAATTTCTCTTCTTATTGCTCTGCGTCTCTTTAGAGTCGTTTTCCTGTCTTTTTAGTGGTGTTGCTGCAGAGTATTTAGATGCTGCTTAAGATGAAAAATTGAACCCACACTCAGATGTTAAGCAATCTAGAGATGTATAGCGGTTCACTGACTCTAACTTCTGCTCTGAGGTTGTGATCTTGAGGAAGAAGGGAGCAGGCACTTAAACATCGCTGTAGAGACTCGTTCCCTGAGGTGTAAGATGATCGTCACACGTTGATGCTAATAATTAAAAAATTTACACAAAAGATCATTAAACCACGTTTTTTCATCAGCAGTTTTCTTCCAGTTTGCAACTCCCAACCTCTCCACACCCATTCATTCATTCATGATCGCTTGTCCTGTTCAGGGTCGTGGGTGGTTGGAGCCTATTCCAGCTGTCTCTGGGCGAGAGGCGGGGTACACCCTGGACTGGTCTCCAGTCAATCACAGGGCTGACACACAGAGACAGACAACCTTTCACGCTCACACTCACAATTTAGAATCACCAGCTCACCACTCAAAAGAAATGTAATCAAAAATTAGTCGTGGTTGGTTTTGGTTTGGCAAAATTTAACTGAATGTCCTGGCCCCTGTTCCAGCGCCTTGTAAACCCCATATCAATCCATCCATGCCTACAAAGAAGCTCACGCTCACCGAGTGTTACGTGATGCGATTCCCTGTTGTGAGCGACACCATGTTGACATTTATGAGAGATTAGTTTAATTGTGCAAACTGTGTTGGTTTCAGGTTAAGAGTTATGTTGAAAAACGAGCGTGATAATTACTGTTACTTATCTGTGTCACAGTGCGGAGAAAGAGTGGGGTGATGGGATACGTGGTCTATCTCTGAGTGCTGCACGTTACGCTCTCATGCGGCTGGAGGAAGGACCGCCACACACCAAGAACTGGAGGTATGACACACACACACACACACACACACTGTTTTTAACTAATTTGCATGAAAATTAATTAGCTTGACTCTCCTTTTCTGTTTTGTTTTTTTTCCCAACCACAGCTGTTACTTTGAACCTCTTGATCGTTTCTTTCTTTGCTGCTCTGAGTCTCTCTTTGTCTTTCTCTGCCCTCTCTCTCTCCAGGCCTCAGCTGCTTACGCTGGTCAGCACAGACGCCGAGCAGAACGTGGAGCAGCCTCGTCTGCTCTCTCTGACCAACCAGCTGAAGGCGGGGAAAGGTCTGACCATCGTGGGAACGGCTCTCGAGGGAACGTTTTTGGAGAACTCTGAACAGAGTCAGCGTGCTGAGCAGGTAGCGAGCCTGAATATCTCCTTTATTTCATAATACCTCAAATTTCTAATATCCTCTCTTTATTATCAGGAAAAAAAGGGAGGTATTCAAATCCTTCCTACTGTGGAGAAAATGTGCTTAATAAATTTGGAGTCCAGACAGAAAGCGTGTCTCGCTCGCTATATTATAATGGAACAAATCTGACACTCAGATGAATTCATCATTCCTTCCGTGACTTTTTAAACCCAGCACCTCTCATCAGACGCTGCTTACACTTTGTGCATGAAGAATTAGTTTACATTCAGGAAATCTAAGCTGATTTAAAATGCATCCACGTGCGCCGCAGTACATCCTACTTTTTCCTGCAAATTAAAGTCAACCCAAATCTGCAGGTGAGGTCTTTCCAGGCACATTCAAATCAAAGTCAAAATCAAAAGAGTAAAAAATGTTGCACTTGGATGTAATAACAGCCACACAGACGTGTGGAAATGTAATATTTCTCTGCTCCACAGGAAAAAAAAAAAACAACTTGTCATCCTCTTGCACTGAGGCTGCTCTTCATGAGTTCTCTGCTCCCTGGTGACAGCATTCTCTTGTCTCGTCTCTCTAGGCGCTGCGTAAACTGATGGAGACGGAGAAGGTGAAGGGTTTCTGTCAAGTGACGGTGTCCTCGAACCTCCGTGATGCCACCTCACACCTCATCCAGGCCAGCGGTCTGGGAGGACTGAAACATAACGCTGTGCTGGTGTCCTGGCCGCGCAACTGGAAGCAAGCAGACGAGCACCAGACCTGGAGGAACTTTATCGGTGGGTTCCAGGCGAAGCAAATAAACCAATATTTCAATCCAAAACATTTTCTTGCTCTTTAGTGGTGTCTGGAAGATTCTGGCTTCATTTGTGTGATGGGTGCACTTTTGGTACATAATCAACGTCAAGGCCAAGAAAACCAAGTGCAAAACAACCTCAGAATGACACCTGGTAGAGCTAATTCCTCCTTCTCTCTCTTTGACCGTGTCGTTCTGCAGAGCTGGTCAGAGAAACCACGGCTGCACACTTGGCTCTGCTCGTCCCGAAGAACATCTCAGCCTTCCCATCCAACGGAGAGCGCTTCACCGAGGGTCACATCGACGTGTGGTGGATTGTCCACGATGGAGGCATGCTGATGCTGCTGCCCTTCCTCCTCCGCCAGCACAAGGTACTGTGAAGCTGTAAGCACTAGAAGAAGAGGAAAGAAACAACAAATAATATCAAGAATGGATCTGAATACAGCAAAAAACCTACAGTAGCTTCTCCGTCTGATCGAAAAGTGATGAGGAGATAACGCTGTTTTTGTTTGCTGCTCAGGTTTGGAGGAAGTGCAAGATGCGCATCTTCACCGTGGCCCAGATGGACGACAACAGCATCCAGATGAAGAAAGACCTGACCACATTCCTCTATCACCTCCGCATCGACGCCATGGTGGAAGTTGTAGAAATGGTACAGCTTTTTCTTTTCAAGACCAAACTGACTTTTACGTAGGAGATCAAATAAATCCAGCGGTCTCAGCGGAGACAGGACCGAGCAATATTTACTCCACATTAGCTGCTTTGCTTGCCACAGGTTTGGAAACTAAATATGAAAACTTGACACTTTAACCCTTAAAACCCTGACCCATCAAAAAAAGACGTTTATTAATCCTTTATTAGCTGTATTATTTATTTTTTTTATGATATATTTTCGTATCATATTTGACACATCGTGTTATGATGTGAGAATAACTGGGCCCAAAAGCAGGAAGAGGTGAAGGAAGCAGTTTAAGATGGTTTATTGTAAACAGAGGAGATAAGTAAGCAGAAGTGAGGCACAAAGAAGCTTGGGAGTGTCTGGCGAGAGAGAGAGCGGTAGTGCAGCTGAGTTTGGGCTGAAGGCAGGAAGCTCGTGGAGGCTCTGGAAGAAAAGAAAAAAGAACAGTTGACAAGCCACAAGTAAATACGAATCGAACTAGAAACTTTTAAAACTTATTCTTTGGTGAGTCGGCTGAAATACCCCCGTGCAAGCTACTTTGGCATCTGTCCTCCGTCTCCGCCAAGCTTAAGTGCAGGCGCCGATGAGGTAGATGAGCAACAGGTGCACAGGAGCCAGAGCCGTGGGAGCAGGAGTGAGTGCGAGAGAGCTGCCCACACTCAGAGGGGAGGGGAGGGGAGACCAGGATAACTTCACACACATAGTAAAACACGAAGCACCACACATCAGGCTGTTCAGCCTTCAGATATGCTTTCTTTCAATGCAGAGAATTCTTATTTAACAGATTCTTATTAGATGTTATTGTTACTGCAATTTCTTGAAAATTAGCATCGATTAATTTAATTTAAAAAGTGTGTGGATGATTTCATGAGAGCAGCTATTTTGAAAAGGGTCAAAATAAAACTTCAGCTGCCTGTAGTGGAATGATTATCCTCAGGGAGGTAGAATTTAAACTGGTTTTTAATGAAAGTATTTAACATGTTGATGAGGTAGAGGTCTTTGAGGCTCATGTATCAAATATGATGCGTTCGGCAATAAAGGGATTAATTATTTCAAACTTTTTCTTAAAGCAGGAATTTCTTTAACTGCCCTGAGGTTCACAAAAATACCCTTTACTGTTTTTTTATTTCTTTGTGAAAGATCAATTAACAATAGAAACACAGTTTTACTTTATTTGACAATATCACTACACAGCAAATAACAAAATAAATGAGCACAGAACACAGGGTGTTCCTTTAAAGATACAAAGACAAAAAAAAGATTAATAAACAACAGAAGGGTATCGAGATGAAATTATACGTTTTCAGCTTCTTCCAGATTTCCTCAAATTTAAGCCTTATTCATATCTTTCCGTGAAAACGATTTCATGAAGGATTTCTTAACATTCCTCACTTGATGAGGTATGTGATGTCTTTTTTATTGCTTTTCTCGCGGCTGCACTCATTACAAATATTTTCTTTGTTCTGATATTTTTGGTCTTGAGTTTAGAGTCCAAAATAGGTCCTTCCAAGTTGTAAGTAAATTTTGGACACAAATAAGATCTCTAAATATGAATGAATCTGAAAAGTGTTTAATTTGAGATGCTTCTCGGGAGCCACAATTCAATTTAGTCAGACGACTGAGACAAAACTCCTTTTTAATTGACGTTCAGAAACATCTCTCCTCTTCTTTTCATGAGTTTGTTTTTTCATCATGCCTTCAAGTGTGTCCTATCAGGAAAGGTTTAAGTACCTCACTTTGGGATGCAAGTGAACTGATCTTTTAAATCAGTTAAAAAGTCATTAAAATTAAGCCTAACGACTTTGGGTTTTTGCAGACCGTCATTACAGAAGCTCATTTGTGAGCAGGAACAAACAAGTTTTTTTAATGAAAGCTGAGCACCAGTTTTGAACAACTTTAACAAGCCATCAGTGGTCAGAAAGCTGATTGCTTAAAGGCAGGGTTGGTAGTCACGGAAAACTAGCATGATTTTGAATGTAGCATCTCCTCAGGACTCCGTTTAGCCCCCGCTGGGTAGTTTTTCTACCATTCTCCAGTGTACTTGGATCTCTCTTGGTTATGCGCACTGAATCAGGACTAGTGCACGCCGGCGAAATGTACATGCATGAGGCGGGTGGAACAGCAGGACGGGATTTGATTGGTTTAACAAATTGGATCCTAAACGCTAGGATTGGTTGGTGTTTTCTCAGGTTTACTCCTGCTGTAGACGGCAGATATTTTTCACTCTATTTTAAGAACACATCATGCATTGATTGACATCAGGACATAAAAATCATTTTAACTAAAATAAAAAATAGTGTATCTAAATCTGATTACCAACCCTGCCTTTAAATGAGCAGCTTTATGGAAGAATACGTTTCATTATTGCAGATTGTGATGCTTTGCTTGTGCTGCAGACTGTGCTCTGGAGTGAAGACACCACGTCTGTGTCATAACAGGGACTGATATTTGCCTCATGAGTTATAAAACAAACTTTTATATCGGGGCAGTTTGGGAAACAAACATCCTTTCAGCTCCTTGAAAATTGTGTTAGAAGCACAGAAATAAAGATTAATAAGACCAGTATGATTAAACAGTCTTGCTTCTCCTCCCAGCATGACAGCGACATCTCAGCCTACACCTACGAGAAGACTCTGGTGATGGAACAACGGTCACAGATGCTGAAACAGATCAACCTGACCAAGAACGAGCGTGAGAGAGAGGTGAGAAAAGTTTCTTTGTGTGGAACTTTTTGTTGTTGAAATCAAAGATGAGCACACGAGAACCTGACACGACTTGACGGGCCAACTTGGCGCTGCTCGGCATGAGTCGCCTTGACTTCATTCGACGTGACAGATGAGCCCTTCCGGACAAAAGCAGATCTACGGTTAAAATCAGAGCAGTGGGGCAGCATATTTAGCCTTTCTGTCAGCGATGAGCGAAGCCACAGAAACGACCACGCTGCTTCTGTTCATGATGACATTTTGACACCTGAGATAAAAAAACAGATATCGATCTCAGAGGCAATAAATCCTCGAAACACTTTCTGTTAAACTTTAAGCCCGCCTGGGTCGACGCACACAGGAAGTGCATTAGTGGAAGTCATCACTTTACTTTTTCTCTGCGTCATCACAGATCCAGAGTATCACTGATTCATCCCGCGGGTCCATCCGCCGCAAGAACCCGGCCGCTGTGACCACTCAGCTGAGTGTTACCGAGGAGCCGGCTGCAGCCAGCAAGGAGGAGAAGCCCGAGGAAGAGGTAAGAGCACCACCATGAACCTAAAAGATGAGACGCATGATCATTTATAGGGTTAGGGGACAAGAAAAACCGACATAATCTTCAAATAAAGAGTGGGTACTACAAAAAGTAAGACAGCAATAAGCGCTTTTATTCTCCATGATATGCAAAAACTCAGATCTGTTAAACAGAAATCTACAGCCGGTTAGCTTAGCATTAGCGCCATTCAATCACAGACTACCTTACATGTCATAATCTGTTCGCTAAATCTGCTCAAATCTGTAATAACTCCTGTCAATTTGTTGTTGTTGTGTTCAGTGACTGTGCTAAGATAACCTGACTCCCTGCAGGCTGTAGCTTCAGGTTTGCCTGCGGTTATGCAAAGAAGTGTAACTATTGATCTCTTACCTGGCAGCAGAGCAATGAAGAATACTTCATAAATGACAGAACATGTCTTTATTTACCAAATGGTCAGCTGTTGATGAACAGTAAATCATTTTTTCCCTTTTAGTGTTTTAGAATTCTGTGAATCTGAGCTGCATGTGAGTGTTCATTTAATGTGCTTCAAGTTTTCCTGGCCTTCTAACCATAAACTAACCTTACACTTTCAGACTAAACCACAAAAGGCTCTTTAATCAGACTTCTCTTCCCTCTCCCTTTCTCAAACACTGTGGCTCTCTGTTACTTGACCTGCATTCCAACATTTCCACCTCAACTGTAACTCTGTCCATGTAATCTACGTGTGAATCCACATCCGTCCTCTTTTCCTCTCGTCTCATAGTCAAAGTCGGCCTCTTCCCCTGTCTCCCCCCCTGATCAGGTTCAGCTCATCCACGACAACACCAACCCAGCCAGCCCGGCCACCCCGGCAACCCCGCTGACCCCCGGAGAGGGGGCTCAGAGCCCCGGGGAGCAGGTCCAGATGACATGGACCGAGAAGTGTGACGGTGAGCCGGCAAAGCTGGCCGGCGCAGCCACACCAGAGGGCATCAAAGACATCTTCAGCATGAAGCCGTGAGTGCTCTGAATGCTCGTTGAACTTTTAACCTCTTTGAAAGGTGAAATACCTTCTTGTTACTGTCAAAAACAGCCTGGAGCCTCCCCAGTCTGTTTCTCCAACATAACAGCAAAGAGGTCTGTGAGAGTCTGTCAAACGCTTTCAGAGATTTATACGCAGAACTTGTTTAAAGAAACATCCACAGCTTACTTAGTACTGATCATGATTTTCTCTTCTTGCCATGCTGCAGCGAGTGGGAGAACCTGTAAGTATTGAAGTCTCTCTAAACCTCATTTCATATCTCATTATGATCAACTCGGCCACATGAGCAGATGAAGATGGATTATTGTGTATGAATGAGCATCCGTCATCTCGACAGGCTCTACATCACAGAGTGCTTCCTAACGTGCTTTAACTCTGTGAGTTACTTCATCTGATCCTTTACTTCCTCCTTCCTCAGGAACCAGTCCAATGTGCGACGTATGCACACAGCACTCCGGCTGAATGAAGTCATCGTCAAGAAGTCCTCAGAGGCCAAGCTAGTGCTCCTCAATATGCCCGGGCCACCCAAGAACCGGACAGGCGACGAGAACTGTATCCTTCATCTAGCCAGAAGTGGGTAGATAGATCAGAGGCTCAGTATTTGTCTGTGAGTCATATTTAGAAAGAGATGGAGCAAGACTCACAGTACGATATGAGAAGACAGGACTGTGGATAAACCAGGAAACTGGGATGAAAGAGAGGAATGACGTGGCAAAAAGGGCAGCAGGTTGAAATTGAACCGACGCTGCCACCTATCAGGGCGATAGCAGCCGTACATGTGGCACTAAACCGGTGCGCATTGAAAATCTTTTAAGGGTTTATGTTAACCAGTTAAATTTCAAGCTTCAGAGAAGAGATTGCTTCATTAAACTGCTATCCGTAATGCTTTTACTTAACCTTTTTATTGCCGTACACCTTGGCTACTTTGGTGCTTTTATTTTGAAAGGTCGTGCAAACCTTTGCTAGATAGTGAAGGCATAAAATAAAGACAGGTAAGAAACATGTTCTGTAATACACTCTGTAGTGGTGGAGAGGCTGGAGGAAGGAGATTGTTTGTGCGTTTATGGATATTTTATGTAAATAAAGAAGAGAATTAAAGCTAAAAGGGTTGAAAGATATAATCAGGCGAGGTGCGCATTAAATCTTTAAGTCTAAGAAACAACTGAAGGTGCCACCATGTCTTTTTGCCTACATTTAACAACAGACTCTGAGAGACTTTAAAATTAGACACTGCCCTCTGCTGTTAGAAAAAAGGTAGTGCAGCTCATTTTTCATCCTGACGATTAAAATCCTGTCTGTAAGTGTGACCATTTTAACTCTCTTGTTTGGAACTGTTACATCCCAGTGTGTAGGTAACTGTTCTACGTTATAAGGCGATACCTGTTCATGACATGTTTCTGACCCCTAGTGGCAAACCAATAAAAGACTGCAGCTAAAATACACAGTTGATATATTTTAGCATCATAAGAAACCATGAAAATTATTAATATACACACACCCTCTCATATTAAATAGACATATACATAGACATATACACAAAGCGATGGATACAATTTAGTGACTACAGACCTGATGTGTTTTGAGCCATCATTTAGGATGGGTTTTGAATGTGGGGTACAAATCAAATCAAATCCTTTATTTAACCAGATGAAGCATCAAGCGATCTGGCCAAGAAAGGCAGCAGCACTAAGTTACAACATTGAGATTCACCTAGTGTGTATAAAACCTGGCAATTTCAAGTCATTTTGCAACTCATTCCAAGCTGATGGAGCAGCATATTTGAAAGCCTTTTTTTTCCCAATTCTGTTCTCACTCTGGGAGCAACCAACTGAAGAACATCTTAGGAGCGAAGGGCATGCTGAGTTGACTTAATGCACATAAACGCTCCAAGATAAGAGGCAACCAGCCCAGTTAGAGCTTTGTACACAAGAGAAAGCCACCGTTAATGTCTGTGGGTGGATAGAGATGGCAATGGTGCACTTGATCGCCACAACTAGAGACGAAGCGTAAAGCTGAAAGGTAAACAGTGTCCAACTTTCTGAGATACTGTTCAGGCGCATTCATGTAAAGTAGATCACCATAATCAAGTAGGGGTAAAAATATAGTGGCAATCAAGTGGTTTCTAACCTGAAACGAGAAACAAGATTTATTTCTAAAAAAGAACCTGAGTTTCGGTTTCAGTTTAGAGAGAAGTCTGTCAATGTGTAACTTAAAAGTTAAGTTCTCCTCTAATATCCATGATACATTCCCAACTCATTCCCGATCCAGTTATTGTTGGATTTGTAACAGTCCAACACCAATAAGACAATCAAAAAATATAAAAAGGATTAAAAAGACCCAAGATACCTTATTTAAAAAAAAAAAAAAGACTACTTATGATTGTGTTTCCGAAATAATGTGCTAGAACTGATACAGTTATCCTGGTTTAGTCACACTTAAGTCAACCCTGGGATCCTGTGCCAGCAAAGAAATTTGGAAAACAGATCAAACATGATCTTTTTGCATGTTTTTATATAAGTTTAACCCTTATTTTTGTTTGGATTTTTAAAATAATAGGTGTAATATGTAATTTTAATAGTTGTGGGTTTTGGAAGGCATTTAGTGACCCCACAAGGGGGTCCTGACTGCCGCTTTCAGAACCACTGAACTAGATTAATTGTCAACCAGTGATTGGTCTAATGATTTAAAGTTTTTAATCTGGATATTATGCTTATAATTTCTGTTGGTTTGTAACAATTAAGAACAAGAAGACTAGCTAGCCAAACTTTTATCGAAAGGTAAGAACTCTGTCCATCAGCACATATAGCTAAACTAAGCTAAGCTAAGCTAAGTCAAGCTAAGCTAACCGTCATTAAAATATTTTTGTAGGAGTATCATTTTGAACTTCACTGAATCTGCTTCCTGTAGTTTCTTTGACTCTCCTCTCTCAGACATGGAGTTCCTCGAGGTCCTCACTGACGGTCTCAACCGGGTCCTCCTGGTCCGTGGGGGCGGCCGTGAGGTTATCACTATCTACTCCTGAAAAAGCAGCCCCCTCCCCCACTTCTCCCCCCTCTCACCCCCTCTTAGCCCTGCTCCTGTGTCACCTGTGCTCCCACCCTCTCATCAGCGCTGCTTCATCATCACGTCGCTCTTACCGTTTCTTTCTGTAACATAGTCCTCTCACACCCAACCAACGGCCCAGCTCAGCTTCAGCACCTCTCCCTCAGCTACCAAACCCTTCATTCTAGAACACTCAGCTACTATAACTATTGTAGGCTTTAGACTGATTTAGATGCTATCTAGATTTGTTCTTAAAGAGGCTTTTTTCCTTCAGTAGTCTGTAATCTGCTGTAGTAACTCGCTTTGAGTCAGGAGGAGGAGTGAGAGTGGGTGGTGGTGTTGGTGGTGGGTTGTTAGCTGAGGTGTGAGCGCACATGCATGTATGTGTCTGTCTTTGTTGAAATCTGCAGTTTTTCGTTCTCTCTTTTTTTTGTTGTTGTTGTTGTTTTATCAAATACAAGCGTGGCATAGCAGCGGCTTCTGCTCGAAAAGAACGAGAGCCAGCTGAAATGAGCTCAGTGTTGGATTTGTCTGTTTAGTTCCTTTGGTTGTGATCGGACACCTCCCACAGCGCTCCAGCCTGTTCGTCTTTATGTGATTTTAACTTTCAAGGCAAAAAGACACTGCTACCCACGGTCAGGACCACCAGCTGGAAGACTGAACTGTGAAATTCACATAGATGTTGAAAGAAGACTCAGAAGGCACGTGGATCAAAGCTGCAGTACGATCTTTAACCTGATCACCTCCTCAGCATGGCATCCTTATAACTGTGTGTGTTTTTACTCCACGTGTTCAGTCTTTCTACTCATCCTCCTTTCAGCTGATTTCTTAGTGGCTGTTTATCCCCGGGGCCACTGTTAGTGCCAAAAAGGAAAAAAAAAAAAAGAAAAAATACAACAAGGCTAGCTTAGTCTGTAGAGATTGACACGTAATTAAACTGTGAATAGTGCGTTTCCTAGCTGAAGGCTGGTGTGACAGCAGAATGGGGAGATAGTACGAACCACCCCCCCAACCCCACCCTGAGGAGATTATCATCGCCAGCACCCCTCGACCCTCGTGTGGATCACTGTAAATAATGTACAAGCTCTGATGCGTTGTTCAGTATGAGTGTAGTATTTTTGTGACATACTAAAAAGCTTCTAGTGGAGAGAAAAACCGCTCCTTCGCTCAGAGGGAAGAGCTCAAAAACGCTGTTTTTAAAAAAAAAAATTATTTATTTATTTATTTATTTATTTATTGGATGGCATAGGCTCCTGTCACTATGGTAAACGTCATTGTAACCTCGACAAGCACTGCACCTGCACTGTCCGCCACTGTGCAACAAGTGAAATTTTGATGACTTCATCAAGTTCATTAAATGACTGAGGAAAAAAAAAAAACCCAACTACTACTAAATGTTATTTTTTCATCTAGAGAACAAAATATGTATTTATGTTTATAGACAGATGAAACACATATTGATGAAATAGTTTTATGTCATGTTTTGATCGTCACTCAAAGATTATAGTGTTGTTTTGCCTGATTTATATACATTAAATGTGCCATATCAAAGTATTTTTCAAAGAGAAATAGTGAACAAAAATTCTATTGCTTGAATCGGAGAGACGAGAAAACGGAGGCGTCTTCGTGAAAAAAAGGGTAAGGGTGCGTTTGACACTGCTTCGCCCTATAGATGATACAAGAATAGATGTTCAGGCCTTTTTGCAAAGACTTTGAGCATGTAGTGATGGATTATTTATAGGGGCTAGTTGAAATATATATAAAGAGCGAGAGGACAAAGGCTTCTGTAGCTGGGAAACTCACTTTGTCCACCAGACTGAACTCTATGCAGTAGACTCTCCAGCCAGATTTTATATCCTCTAGATCGGTTAAGATTCGAGCCACACTCGCGCGCCCCCCCTCCTCCACTGAATGATTTGTGAGCATAAACATATTTAAGTTTTGAAAAGTGCATTTTGGAAGGAATGTGCAATCGTTGGAAATCCGGACTCATCATGTTATTTATTTTTTTACACATATATTTTGTATATGTAGATTTCGTAAGTCTTCAAAAAAAAAAAAAAAAAATCCAGAATCATCTCACTCTGACCAAGGACAGCTGTCACTTTACTTTGATTTCTTTTCTTGAAGAAACTGTTTTTGGTCATTTGCACTTGTAGTAGAAATATGACTATAAATAAATACGTATATATATATAAATATATACAGTATATACTATATAGGGAAGCAAAACAAATTAGTTTCTAGAACTATTTACAAAGCGTATTAAATGTTTTTAGTGTTGCTTGAATGTCTGATCATATGTTGTGAATGCTGCTAGTATCAATAGATTTATTTGTACTGTAAATAGAGATGACTAAAGCAACACTGAAGATCAAGTGGAAAAGGGTGAAGACATACATATCAGAGGTGGTGGTTGAGGAAAAAGACGAGGCTGTACCTGTAAACATTTGGCCTGTGATCTCTGACAGGGTTAGCTTTCTGTTTTATTTAAAAAAACGGCCGAGTACCTTGATGCAATATTACACCCGAGGGCGAATCCTTCCACCCTTTTATTGTCTTTTAAAAACAAACAAAAAAATTGCTCTCTTAATTATAAGCTTTTAAGGAAAGTGAGGTAATTTTAAGAATCAAGATGATTAATTTCCAAAGTTTACTAAAAGAAACATCGTTTAAAAAAAACATTATCCTTTATCTGAGTAACGTTACAAATTTTCTAACACATCTACCTGCGACACCTCCTCGTTTTCTAAGATTTTAGGGTGCCAAGTGTTGAAGATTTCCTTTAGTATCTCTGACAGAAGGGTCGTTTAGAGCTCACATCAGTTTTTAGAAGAACACGGCTATTTTTGGGATTGTCTCCACAAACATTGCCTGCATCATCTGAGCCTTTTAAATTTATTCAAGAGAAAAAAAAGAAAGAAGATATCTGATGTTTATTGGAGACGTTTATTGGAAATGAATTTATTTATTGAATTATAAATGTTTTATAATTGCTGTTTGCATGGTACTATGTGGCAATATTTGTTTCAGTGGTTTCTTATAGTGATGACTTACATGTTCGAGGTGCAGAGCGGGCTGAAAGGTCGTCCAAATGTTCTCTTTGAGTCACAGATTTGAGAACGAGGGAGTGTTTGCCGCTCGGTGGGTGACGTGGCTACACCTTGAAAACAAGTCTTCTGCAAAAAATAAGAAAAAGTATGAGTTCACTATATTGTTACTTGTTATATTTCAACTTGCTCAAGTAGTCTTATGTAACGTAATAGGAGACTTTGAGTTTGCGAATGATTGGGCCTTAGAGACGGTCATTTCACCTTTGTAAATATGATCTCACTAAAGTCAGAGACACTGTAACCTACTAGTGTTGTCTTTTGTTGTACACTGTTCTATCACTGTGGGCAAAGTCTTAGAGTTTTTGTATGATTATGTGCAATATTGTTCTCACATTGGTCTTTTTATTTCACTTGGTCATGCTGTGTTTATTTATTTATTTATTCTTTTTGTTTTTTTTAATAACCAGAGGCGTCAGCAGTCACCTATTACATCAGAATGTTTGTCACCGGGTCTTATGGACAATAAAGATTTACAGTGTTCATTCCAAATGTGGCTGAGACAGCAAAGCACTTTACACTGAGGGGGGTAATCTGTGTCAGGATGAGTCTGCAGGAGCCTCCGTGCAGAGACCAATCCCACAGTGATCTCTGGTGGCACATGAGTGTATTACAGCCAGCTGTGGAGGTCTGACACCTCAGACTGTATAAAGTATAATTAATTTTCCCATCAGCTTGCAGCAGTTTGAAACTGCAATGACACAAAACTACCTGCTGATATATATTTTTTTTTTAAAAAAAGAACACATCTAATCATTTCTTGCATTAAAGCATGCATCACTCTTTACTTTCTCTTGCCAAAAGTTCTTAAAAAGAATAATAGTAACTGTTCAATTAATAGTGCTTGTCACTTAATCTGTGAGGTGAGCCTTCCCCATATCCCTCCTCCACCCCCCCACAACCCCTCTCCTCATCCCATCTCTGACCCTCTCCCTTAAAAAAATAAATAAAATAAAATCCCCCAGGCCTCTCCCATCCCAGCCACTGAATCCACCCCAGCTCTGTATTTTAAATGTGATTGCAGTATAATTCTGAAAAATGATCAAAGAATATAAAACTCGCGCTTCCAATTCTGGCACCGGCTCTGCTTGGACGACACAAAGTTAGCCATCTTAGAAAACCAGCACATCCCCTCTCCTTACCTTACCCCTTAAAAAAAAAACAACAAACTGATCGATGATTTGGATCAGATCCTTCGCCTGCACAACTGTAGCATGAGACAAACCTGCCGGTGATCATTACCCAGTCTCCATCCTTAAGTGGATATTAAGGGCTCTGAAACACATCTGTGACCGGGTTGAGGAGGCTGTCCTGTTCAGAGGAAACACAAAACAACCCCAGATAAAGGCAGGGAGGGCTGTAGCTGAGATAAGATTGAACCCTACAGTTTCTTTTCACAGACACGTCTGTCTGTCTGTCTGTCTGTCTGTTGTTGGAGTTAATACAGCTGCACCTGATTGACACTGAGATCGTCTCTCTGGGCGTCAGATAAGAAGAACTTAAGTGGCTACTCGTGCAGTTCAAGCAGAGCCTGATTCCAGTTATGTTGTGTAACTCAGTGCATGCATGCAATTACCCTGAACAAGGTGTATTGAAAATATATTGGGTGTTTGTGGTATAAAAGTATTTTGTTAATATCAGATTTTTTTTTTCTTTTTGGTAGTATAAAATTTGTTCTCTTTCCTTAGGACTGGCCAATTATATCTGAGATGAATATTACTATGATAGTACAAGATTCTATTTTTTATGGTGGATTTCTTGAAAAGGTCCTCTCATTGTTGAATATTATCTGCAGACCAACTGAGTACCAAAGTATATTTCAGTCAGCTACTAATATGATAAGTGTGCAAATGTGTGCTCCGGTGAATTAGACACAGACAAGCAAATACTTTTAAGCTCTTATGTGTTGAAAATATTAGTTAACTGATAAAATGATGGTGTCAAACTTTAAAAACCGAGTGCCAAAGTGTTCAAAGTGTATCTACCCGTTAGCCGTTAGATTTGCCTACTTTCAGTGTGTATCTGTTGATATATTCAGTGGTTTAGTTACCAAACGTCTGAAATAAGACCCCAAAAAAATGGTTTATAAAAGTAACCAAATTCCCCCACAAGTTTATCTGGAGTTTTCTTTCCCATTTAAAGAAAAAAAACAAAGCGGAAGATTGATTTTTAAAAAGCTGCATCGCCGACTGTCGTATCGTTTAACAGTTAGCAACCGGAAGCTACTGCCAAACTATGAGCCGTTTCTTTTACGTCTTACACAAAACAGGCCCTTCATAAAATTAGAAATTTTATTTAACCACTTCAGAGTAGTGTCGCTGTCTGTCTCTGATTCACAGGAGTTTGTGGGATACATTTTATATGGATGCTTGAAACGTGTAATGGATGTAGATATAAATTATATACAGCATACACACAAAGACACACCTGTATCAGATTTCAGTGATATAAAAATGTTCTTTTTCATTCAGATCTGTTCATTACTCTTCCTTGATACTATACCTAGTCTTAAGGTAAAGTCGTAGTGTGTTTCTTTCAGTTCTGTGGGAGTGTGTATGTGTGTACATGTGCACCTGTAACTGCTGGGGGCGGGGGTGGGAGGGGGCTACATGTAAATAGATCAAATACAGTTAGTGTGGAGGTGTTTCTTTTGTGTCAGTGTAAGTTAAATATTCTAAAATAAAAAAAACATGTATTATTCTCTATTGTGTTTCATGGTACATTAAAAAGAGGAAAAAGTAGTTTTATCTTACATTTCAAATGCTTATATCTCTATGGCTTCTGGCGATACCCGTTCCATTTTATAGATTTGTCAGCACAAAATGCAATAAACCAATACCATTTTATTACAGAAATTGTGTCTGGGGTTTTTAATCATTACTCATAACCATGACAATGAAATGTTACAAATTTTAAAAAAAAGTACACTGTGCAAAACTATAAAACAACAGGTCGTGGTTGGAAAAGAAACTGGAACTCTTGAAAACCAAAACGTACTGTAGTTCACACACTTCATAGCTCAAGTCACATGAAAAGACTGAAGGATTATCCTGTGGCTAATAATTGAGAGCACAGACATGAGTTAGTCTGAACAGGTTATTAAATTTAACCAAGTACAACATCCAGGAAAATAAAAACTTAAAAGCCTTCACAAACATTCCTACCGTCTACCTTTACACAGCAGGTAAGTTCACCGCACAGAGAATTGATCGGGTGTCTATGTGTCAGAGGGGAAAGTGGATCTGACGTTAGATCGTTAACTCTCTACAACCTCTCAGTAATGTCGGGGGTACATAGACATAGGCGGGACCTGGCCCATGCTGGGTGCCGGCCTGGGAGCCTGTGGCTGCTGAGGAGGAGCAGCGGTGCCCACCAGGTGATTCAGAGATGGTCCGCTCTGAATGAGGGTGTCCAATGCTTTCTGCACACTCGGGTTGTCAAAATTGATCCCTGAAGCAGTGCTTGGGGGTCGCTGACCACCTTGTGGCTGGACTGGAACGCGGCCCGGTGGTGTACCGTAACCCTGACTTGCAGCTGGAGGAGGGCCAGTCATGGCTGGGCGGAGCGGTGGGTTCTGGGTAGGGGCTGGACCCAAGGAGCTGTAGGCGGACACCTGAGAGGCGGAGGATACGGCTGCTGAGGCTCCCGTGCCGCTGTTGAACAGGCTGAGGATTTTCGCCTGCAGCTCCTGCTGATGGCTGGGGTTAGAAGAGGCTGTGGCTGCAGCTGATAGGCCGAGGTGGCTGGTTTGCTGGGGTGCAAGAGTAGAGTGGGATGCAGGAGCCAAGACTGCAGTCGAAGGTGGAATGTCATGGTGGACTGCTGCTGGAGCTGCGAAGTTAGAGGCTTGATTAGAATTTAGTGTTTTACTGAAAACCACTACTGAGTTTGTGAGGATTTAAGATGTTGTGACTGAAGAATTATAAAACTCAGATTGCTGAAGCTTTGAATTAAAATTAGCTCAACTACCAAACGTTTCTGCACAAAACAATTACTGAAATCAGAACAGAACAAGTAACTACATTTACCACGTACATGTTTACAAAAGTAAGTCCTGTTTAAAGGCAGGGTTGGTGGTCACAGAAAGCTAGCATGAATTTGAATGTAGCATCTCCTCAGGACTCCGTTTAGCCTCCATCCTCCCTCACTTGGAGCTCCTCCAAAATTGGTTTAATAAATTGGATCCTAATTGCTGGGATTGGCTGGTGTTTACCCAGGTTTACTCCTGCTGTAAACAGCGTATATTTTTCATTCTATTTTAAGAACACATCATGCATTGATTGCCATCAGGACATAAAGATCATTTTAACCAGTATAACAAAATGTGTATCTAAATCTGATTACCAACCCTGCCTTTAAAGCACAGACCTGAAAAGATGAACTAATCCAATACTTTAACCGTTCCTCCTCTTACCTGCGAGAGGGTCTGCAGTGCTTCGGAGTAGACGAGCTCTTTTATCCTTCAGGTATGCAAGGAGACTGTCCAGTTCTTCTGGAGTCACAAATCTGCCACGAAAACAGCAACAACAAAAATAAAATACTCTGTGTAAAGATTCTAACAAAATTGTACAAAGAAGTTAGTTAATACACATCTAAACAATCACTGAGGGATATGTTTGAGATATTTCACTGGATACCTATTTTCAGACAGAAGTGTGATGGCAGTGAGCACAGAAATGGGGTGACTCTCTCTGTCAGGCTCCCTGAGCAACACATCGTCGGCCATCTTGGCAGCCTTCCTGGCGATCTCCTCGCGCTCCTTTTCCCGGTTTTCAACTTTGTAGGTGTCGTAGTTGTGGGCAACCAGCATCATAGCGTCTTGCATCGGCATGTTACGATGCTCTGCAGGATTAAGAACACAAGAGAAGATTTGGAACCAGTTATAAAAAAAAGGGGGGGATCCAAACAGCTGAAAGGTGTGTACTGCCATCTTTTATTACCTTGAGGTGTGCCAAACAAGATGTTGACTGTGCAGGACCGGTGGACCTGGTGCTGCTGGGTGATGATGATGGCGAAGGGGGTGCGCGCCCTCCCAACATCCTCAAGCGCTTGGGTCAGTGACACTTCGGTGTTAAGGAAAATCAGATCCACCACCATGCCCAAGTCACGGACTTTACGTCCGACTGTCTCAGCATACTCCCTACTGTTTTTTAAAGAGCAGGATGGAACAAAAACATGCGCTGGTTAAAATACACACAGAAATTTGATTCTTGATTTGTGTAAAGACCAGAGAGTGGACTTACTTTTGTGCCTTGTTGACGACAATCACAGAGCAGTCGACAGGACGGTCAGAGTCGTAGCGCCTCTGGAGTTCTTCGTAGTACTGTCGATACAACTCATTACGCCGTCGTTCTTCGGGTCGAGCTCGGTCATCTACAGTGATAGAGGTGTTCAATTAGTTCAGTGTCAACACAGATTTTTTTTTTTATTACCGACTTTGGTTGAGAGGGTGAGAACAAATTGAATATGAACGCTGTAAAATAAACAGACCCTCTGGCTCACGGCGTCCATTCCAAGGATCTCTGTAAGGGTCCCTGAAGGGTTCATCCTTCCTCCTGTAATAATCCTCTGCCCCACTGCCGCTACGATAATATCGTTCATATTCATCTCTGTTTTCAAAGGACAAACAGCAGCAGGTTCAGACAAAACTCGAAACATTTACTCTGGACATGCAATTCAAAATCAGAGTCAAGCCTCACCTGTATGCAGGGTCTCGGGGGTCTCGAGCGTCTCTGGGATCTTTGTCTCGGCTCTCTGTGCTGCGGTATCGGAAGTCGTCTCGTGAATGGCTGGCCGGTCTCAGCTCTCTGCCTGGGTCCCTCCCTTCACGGCTGTCCCGAGGTTCACGTGAATCCCGTGACTCCCGAGAATCTCGACCATCGCGCGAATCACGAGCATCACGAGCGTCGCGGCTCTCACGACTGTCACGGCCGTCACGTCCTTCTCGCCCATAAACGGGTGAACGTGAGCGAGGCCGGGGCTCTTTGGTGTCCCCGTAGCTGCCATATGGAGTCCTGCGAGGGGATCATCAATTAGTAGACTGAAGGTTTAAATATCAGCTGCCAATGAAGTACTACAACAAGAGAGGTCTAAGGCAGGGATGGAAATAAATCTGTATTCATATCATACAAATAAAAACATTAACTATCACAAACGAAAGGAACTATTGGGAAAACACGAAGCAAACCAGGAAGCGATCCCAGTAAGCAACTTTTGCAACTCTTCTTGGACGCCCGGCGATCTACTTACAACTAATTTCTCCCAACAGTATTTTTGTTCCCAAGACCCAAGAAGCAAAATTAAACCTGAAATTGTTCAGAGAAAGAACCGGAGCGACAGTGTACAAATCATTAATCATCACTGTAGAAATGATCAAAGTGAGATTAATAACTCGTACTTTTGGTTATCCAACCTGTTGTTTCTTCTGGTGGTTGCCGTTAAAGAAATGTATAAATTCACCAACAAATATCGGGAAGAAAAGTGTTTGTGAGTCAGTAAATAGATGCAGCTTCGGAAAATCAAGTTTTGCCGACCGATGATAATTTGGTTTGCCCAAAATGTTTACTTAAATCACCTTCATCGACATAAAGTTTCATAAAGATTGAGAATTAATCGTAGACTGTATGAAATATGGACGTAGTCTTCAACTTTACCCGTCTGTTACTAATACAACGTATTGAAGCAAACAGTGGGTGGGCGCCATATTGGAAAGGAAGCTGGCTTTGAGCCTCCACACTGACAGCTATAGGACGCCTGCCTGTCAGTCCACTGAACTATGAGTCTGATTGGACAAACTCATGAGCTTAACATCTTCTTAACTCCCGAGTTATAAAAAACATTCACCCCTGTATGGTGTGTGCCGATAGAGGAATTAGCTACAAGCTAGCTGTAAATATGTTCATTACTGCTGTAAAAGCAGGTTTTTTTGGCTTGGTGTGTTTGTGGTTTCCAGTCTTTCTGCAGCCAGCCTCAAGTGGAGCATGCTGTCAGACACGGACCTGCTCGACTTGTCGCATCAGAGTTGCAATTTCTTGCTTTGAGATTAAATGTCGGACATAACTCGCTCAAAATAAATAATAAAATGAACAAATAAATAAAAAGCATGAAACGCCAAAAAGCATGAACCTTTGAGACAAAGACACTCTGAATTACATTCACAAGTCTCTGTTCTTTATTTCAGCACATCTCGGAATGATTATCAGAGTCAATATATTGGACCTCCCATCAGTGATAAAAGAGCCGTCTTATGGCACAGAAGCTTCCGTCAACATCACTTGAAAATTGGAGGGAATAAGATTTTGCTGTCAAAGTTTTGCGCTCTCTTTGATTGTTTTACTTTTTTTTTTTTTTACCAGCATCAATGAGGCGAGGGTAGTTCTTCACACCTATCCCGCGTTACTTTACCTTCGTGGGGGGCTCTGCTGGGATTGAAGTTTAGCTTGCCGTCGCTCCACTGCCATATTTACATCTGAAAATAAATCAATCCAAACGTTGAACATAACAGTGATATGTACGTCAAACCAGGTTATGCGTGAACGCAGAATGAAAAGGCCGCGACAATAACTCCGCGATCCAAATGCAACTGAGTTGGAAATGAGAGTAATTCCAAATCGGAGATGAAAATCCGAACCGGAGAAAATCGAAATGCGGCAAATCGAGGTGTCAAATAGTCTCAGATGAAGAAATTCTTTCCTGCGCTCCGAAATTGGCTGCACTGTTAGGCTCGAACATGTCTTTAAAACATTCAACTTGAAATTTGGCCTTCGGGGACTCCCAACAGCAAAAGCTGCCCGATTAA
Source organism: Labroides dimidiatus (assembly GCA_030710495.1). Taxonomy (NCBI): domain Eukaryota; kingdom Metazoa; phylum Chordata; class Actinopteri; order Labriformes; family Labridae; genus Labroides; species Labroides dimidiatus. Next base: position 8,384,783 of record CM061143.1, read on the forward strand.
GCGATGCATTAGAACCCACGTTTGAGAAAATTCAAAGACTTTGCCAGAAATCCAGAATGCTGACGTTTATTTGATTTATAAGTTGATAAGGTAACATGTCAACATAAAGAAAAGCTTAAAGAGAGTAACATCAGGAATCATCTTAAAGCCTTCAGGTCATGTCAAAACAGAGACTTTGTTGGCTTCACTTTGAGTCGTGTTAAAACATGTTTGTCATTTAATGGATGTAGAATATGAATCAGAAGTGTGACATGGTTATACTGAACCCAGGACACGATCTGAGCGAGAAATAATTTAACAATAAATAAATCAACTAACTGGAATACTTTAACTTCATCCACAGAACATAAATGTTAAAGAAAAATATCAGATCGTTGAAAATTTATTTTCTTTTTGGTCTTTGGCCGCATCTTTAACCAGAAGATCCCGATTATCTTCAGGTGTAATCTGTCCGCCAATCTATCCTCCTCGCCAGACATCACATCCACTGCAGTTAAGGCTTACCTATTTTATAACCTTTATATATTCGACCCCTTTGGGCTGCCCTTGCAGCTTCGGCTTCCTCAACGTGTTCAAATTGTACAAATCCAAACCCACGAAACATGGACAAGCCTGGAAGAGGAACATTTTGAGTTGCACAAAGACAAATTTAACTCTTTAGTGATCAGGAAAGTTAATAATGATACAGAAATCATTATTTGTGATCGCATGCTTGAATTTCATGAGAAGATAAGACTCAGGATGGGATTGTAAACAATTAGGTAAACTGTGGAAATATCAAGTTTACTTTTGAACTCTTATTGTGACATTCAGACATGACCATCTTGGAAAAAAATGGACAACTTGTTTTGTGTGATTCATTTACTGACCGACCACCTTCCCGTAGGGAGTGAACATTTCTTCCAGATCCTTTTTTGTCATGTCGGAGGTCGGCAAATTCCCAACGAAAATCCTTCTCTCCAAATCTCTCGGATCATTGCTGCTGCAGGAGTGGGAATAGCGCCCTGGTGACGGGCTGTGGCTTCTTCGACGAGACATGACTGGATCCCGAAAGTTAACTTCTTTCTTCAAGCGTCTCAAATGCTTCAAAAAGATCTGTTTATTTTCGAATAAGCGTCTTTAAATTGCCGTCCACGATCCTGAAAATGTCAGTGAGTTAAGAGAAGAGATGAAATTTCTTGGGAGGACAAGAGGTTTGAGGAAAAACTGCACATGTAAGTCACACAGAAGGTCAGACAGTGGAGATTCTGGAGAAAATTCACTCTGAAACGCAGCCGATTTTTTAAATTGGATATTATTTCCTGCATTGGAAGCTGTAATATAATTTTAAACTGTGCTTAAACTTCACATTAGGCAGCTTTTCTGGTTGATTTTCAGTCTGTTTGACAAACAGACATAGGCTAACTGTTCATGACAGAAAACACTGACCTATTTAAGCCATTTCAGTAATTTTGCAGCACTACAAGTTTTGAATTTTCATTTAATACAATGAAAGATTAGCCAAAACACTTCAAGTTCATCATTAATTCTTTAAAGAAAGAAAATGTGAACCAGATTAAATCAGAACTGTCAGACTTTTAAAAAATTGCCACAACAGAAAGAAAGTGTAACTTTTGTATTATTATTTGAGGGTGTAAAAACCTGCTGTGACTTGAAACCTGAGAGACTGCAACGTGACATTATTCCCTCGGTACAGACGAGAAATCGCTCGACTGAGTGTGGTTTGGCGAGACTCTTCGACGGGCTTTATATCGCAAAGAAAAGTAGATGAAAATTTCCCCATTTGATGAGATGCCAACTTCTCCTTTTTCAAATAGTGTCTGATCTGAAAATGATGCTCAGATATAGACATTGGCTCTTCGTTACGTCTCGTTTGAGATGGTTGCGTACGTAAGAAGAAGCAAATCTTTGGCAAACGAATACGGCCCAACATTGACCGTTTTCCTTCGTAATGGTTTGAGCGACATGAATCTTCACGCAAAAAGCAGCAAATGTGGTGAAATGTGCTGGAAATACGACGCCAAATGTCCTCAGTTGAGTTTCTAAATGAGAAACCAGTCCCCAGGATATGTGCCGTCGACTGCATAAACGCAATGCTTCTATGAGGAGCAATGATTGGTCACAACTGAGAAAGTACGAGTCCTTGACCAAGAAAGAAGTATAGAATAAAATGAAAAAAAAACAAAAAAAAGGTTTTGTTCAAGTCAAAATCAAATAAATGTGGTTCTCGACCGATACCGCAATCCCGCTTCGCAGGCCCCAGACCTGTAAAATGAATCGCACCGCAAAATGAAATTGCAAATTTGCACTGCAGCTGCACACGGCCATATCTGTGCAGGGTGATTAAACTCTGTCTCCACGTCTTTGTTTGACTCTTTTTGCGGATACCAGAGACGGACATCAAAATATTCCACCACGTTGGTTACGGATGACAAGGTGAGTCCTGTTTTTTCTTTTTTTTTTTTGCCTCTTTGAAGAATTATACTGCATATGTTTGTAGAGAACAGCTGAGTAGAAAAGGCATCATCTGAAATGCAGCATTTTTTCTCCCAACAGAGTGAAAGTGGAAAACGAAATACCGAAATATTGCACCGATGAAATGAAATCCAGGTCTTATGGTCGTATTCAGAATGGAAAAAATTTTGTTGAGTTTTTAGTTGAGTTTTTCTTTCAGTGAGGTCAAGTTTCAAAATATCTTTAAAAAAAAGTCCTTTGGCAGTGGTGGCATTACATAAAATGACATTACTTAAAGAGATCTGTAGAAGATATCAAAACAGTTCTCAGTGATTTACTTTAGAATGAAAAGGAGCTAATCTTCAAAAAGCTTTACAGGGAGAAGCTACTTACATACCTTAACTTGAACCTTGGTGCCCAGGAGTTGTTGTCCACATATTATGTAAACCTGGTCGCCTGAAAGGGAAAAAAAGGTTTCACATTTAACTGCAATGCTTTAAGTTGTCAAGGAGTGGGGTACCTATTATTAAACAATAATATGACATTGATAACATCACAGTGACAGGAAACACAAATCTGTGTTAGAAAATCATTCATTATAGAAGTGAAAGGGGAGCAGAAATATTTATAATGATGACAACTCTGAAAAGTCATTTTCCTGAGATAATGACAATCCATTTTGTCCATCAGATATTACTGCAACACATTTGACTTCTTCCTACAAAACCATAGCTATTGCAATTAATGCATTGTGGTACAATAACAAGATGGTTAAGGGACTTCACAGGCAGAAAAATGAAATCTGCACCTACACCATGACTTTAATTTAAAGCATTATTTTAAATAGGCAAAAAGTACATCAAACTTGAAATAAGCAATGTTAACCTTTGTGTAAATTAGTAAGACAGTCTGAGTTCTACCAGAATTGATCATTTTTCCCTGAAATATCTTTCAATTTATTTTAATCTGAATATTAAAGCATAACTAAGGAATTTCATACCACAAGAATGGCATAAGTTTACATCTTAGCAGGTTTTTATCCTTGAATTGAAAACACTTTTCTTCAAAATTGTTTACTTTCTTGTGTGGAAAAGTCAAAACTTCAATCATTATGAAGGATGTAAAAAATGAGAGTGTAATCTCTTCCTACTGAAATATTTTAACAAAACATTTGAAATGTGTATTTATTATCAAATGTCAAATCAAGTTATAATGTTGGACCCTGTCTTACCTCCGTGTTTAATGTAAACAAGACAGGACTGACAGGTGACAGAAACCAGCCATCTAGGTAATATAAGATAATTTTGGATAATACTAAGTATTTACAGTACTTTCCCCCCTAATTAAACTACAACAGGACAGATATTGTACGTTTCTGGTAGTATAGCACAAATGTTAAGTCAGAGTCAGATTTAAGTGTAAAACATGGTTTTAATAAAACGTATGATCAATGATTACAAGCAAGATGTACTATTTTTTCCCCGCACACATTGTAGTTTCAATTTCCCACACCTGTTCAACAGGTAACAATTTTCATTGCGCGATATATATATAATTTTTTTAAATTATTTCTATAGTCGTCAGTACTTTGGGTTTCAACGTGCGCGCACACGCGAGCAGGACGAGGCAGGCAAATGGCGTTAGTTTGTCACCCATTGCACTCAGCAGCGCCTGAATGTAATTGCAAAATCAAACTAGTTTGAGTCTAAATCTTCATTAGTCTACACATATTGGTATATTTAATCACTGAACCTCATACTCAGCTATGTGGTTGTCTTTACTACTATGCAGACGTAGGTGTCGTTATCATAACGCCTGTTAAGAAATACGTACTATTAGCATTAGCTTCCTGAAAAGATGAAACAAAACGGATATCATTGTCAGTGTTTGGTCAACTCATCACGTTCTACATCTTCCAATCTCTGCTACTATACCCAATACAACAATGTAACTCATTACTCACGGTGAACAGGAATTTTACCTCCGGTTTTCGTAAATAGACCCTACGATCAGATCGGTGCTAGGTTGCTTCTTCTCACAATGAGCGTGTCCGTGTCGGCTTCCTTCTTCTTCTACGGCCACTGTGTATGTTGAGCAAACAGCTCCCCCTGCCGGAAGAAAACTCCTGTTTGGAGGGTGGCGCCTCTCACACTATAATTAAGATATGCTTTTGGACACTGGGCTTTTCTCCCAAATCATTTGTAACAAGAGTAACGCGTCTGATAAGCAATTTCAGACAGGGCCTGCCTTTGTAATTTAAAGTAAGTAACAACTTTCCTCAACCCCTTTCTCTCTATTTTCCGCCGAACAATGTGGCCACCAATACATATACCACCGATATTTACAATGTTGAACTTAAAAAGGCAAAGTTCTCTAATAATCACATTCCCATATAAAACTCCGGTGTTTATCTACAAGTATCTTAAATTATTAAAAGACTTGAACAGTGAAAATTATAGTCTTTACTATATATTTCTTTCATCCTGAACGCACCAATGTAGCTAGATTCGGATATTGTCAGCTTTATACTGTTAGTAAAAGAAACGGAAAAATATTACACCCCGAAATAATAATAATTCTGACTGTTGTGTTAGGAATAAAGATAATATCCTATACAACCTAAACGCATTCGGGTTGCCAGGTTTGTGTATTCCCAGCTTTATTTTGTGAGTAAAACAGACGTAAAATTGCATTTCCTGATTTTGTGTTGGGAATAAATCTGATATAATACGAAGTTACACAAAAATTACGAGACAGTAAATTAATCCGTAAAGTGATTGTTTTCGCACCTTAAACGTTTTTCTCGTTCAGCCTGTTCAGTTTAAGATAACCTGTGGTGCTTAAGCGCTCTGTCCTGGGAGGAGTCATACAAACCTGGCAACACGGACAGTCGCTTTGTTAACACTTCATTGAGCCAAGATGGCAGACTTCGAAGAGCTCAGCGATGAAGAAAAGGTATTAAATTATACATGTTTTACTCTTATTATTGTATTTTTAAACACATGTCTTTGAAATGACGATGAGTTAGGAAACCTTAACTTTGTAACACGAATGAAGCGAGTCGTGTTGAGTGTCTGCTGCCGTGGCGCTAGCTAAACCAGTGTTGTATTTGACAGCTGAGAGTTTTAGCATTTTGTCCCTCTGAGTGAATAGATAATGTTAGTTTGCCGATGTAACCTAAGTAGTACAGATTACCCAAACATTTCACAAGCATTAATTTGAGCTTTATGTCTTTTTTAGCTTGAGTATGAGTTTGGAATAATTGATGAATGTTAGCTTCAGCTGCATGAAAGGAAGTCGAGCTACTTCCTGCATTTACAGTAGGCATAATGACAGAGCAGGGTAACACCATCCACACCCCGACCACTGTACTTAAATGTAGATGACTTTATTTGGTTCCGTAACACAGTGAGTTGGAGTTACTCGTGTTATCCCATTTAATATGTTCTTAATAGGGACGTGTTTTTTACAAATGTAACTGTAGGTTCTTCAGGGATATTTGGGCTTGCAGTGGCCTGTGCCCCCCCCCCCTCCTCATGCTGCTACATGTTGTAAAATGCTGCTTTGCATTCCTACAGCTGATGGTGAAACGAAGAGCTTACACCTCAAGCTTTAAGATGGATCTAAACAATGTGGTGTTATGAAATGATTGAATTTCACAAACAAATGTACTTCTTATCAGAGAGTGAAAATCACAGATTGACATAATATATTGTGAAGATACATCAAATCTGTGATAACTGATGAATTGCTAGACCTTAAAATAATGTTATTTCCCAATATATTATTAACCAAAGAGTGAAATGGTAATTTTGTGAGTTAAACTGGAAGGGAAATCAGTTTTGGAACTAAAATTTAGTGATTTAACACCAGGAATACTGTCTTTGTGAGTGTTTTGTCCCACCCTGCATCTTTTTGGGTGTTACATATATGTATAAAGTGCTGAACTGAATTGTAGAGACTCAGCCTGTGAGTGCTTCCATTGCTCTGAATGGAGTGACCGGTCAGATCACAGTTAAAGTGGGTTACTCATTGTTATCCTCTCTGCCCTTTCAGCTGGACAGCCCATTTGTAGGTCACTGCCAGTTTCAGCCTGCAGGCTAAAAACGGGCGCCGACACTGGCACAGCGATACATCAATGCAACAGTGACATAAAACTGTGACAGACATAAATTATCAATGAAGACAGAAAGATATTGCTGCTTTTTTTTCAGACAGAAAACTTTGAAACATATCTCACTGGATGTCTGTATTAGAGCGCTTGTACCTGCCTCAACTGCTGCACCCTGAGCTTTAACACCGCATGCTTACACTTGCAAACTGGCTGCTAAGAAAAGCCCTAGGGAGACATACTCAACCTGCCATCTAAGGAGTGGTCAAAATAGAGCTAAGAACCCTGCAGCCAATAAAGTTTTCAGACTGCTCTCTGCTTCACTCTAGTGGTGATTTTCAACCCTCACTGTTTCCAAAAAAAACCCCTATCATTCCTCGAAAATAAATATTTGTGTGGCCAAAACATGCAGCACATTTGTCCGCTAGTTGATTAGCCTGTATAATTTATTTTTGTGAAGGTGAAGGTGATCACACCCAAGAAATGTGTGCACAATATTTAAAGATAATGCACTGGCTAACGTTCCAGTTTTGAGTCTAATAAGAAGATGTTTTCTGTCCATAGGTCCGAGTTGCAGCTAATTTTGTGGTGCATGCTCCACCAGGAGAGTTCAATGAAGTCTTCAATGGTGAGTTTTTATGTATCTTTGACACAGGGCTGGGCAATATATCGATCAAATCGATTAATTCAAATTATTTTTTGCAGATGATTTAAAAAATGAAAAATCGAGATTTTTTCTTGCCTTAGTCCAATTGTAAGTTGTTGCAATTTTTTTTTTAAAATGTACAGTTTTCATGATGGTAGGCCCTGTAGGATAGAATAGAATAAACTGAGAGAGTTTCATGTTAATATACTGTGAAAATACTCAATACTTTATGACACACACTTTAACTTTAAGAAGGAAATTCTGTTTGGTTTAGGAAAATAGTTTTTTGTTGTTGTTTTGTTTTTTTTTTTTTGAGAGGGAAAAAAAAATCAAATAAAATCATAAATCGAGTGTTATGGGAAAAAATCAGGGATTTTATTTTAGGCCATATTGGCCAGCCCTACTTTGACATCTTTAAGTCTTTGGTTTGTAAGGAAACAAGTTGCTCATCCTGCTTTTATGCAAATTCTTCTTTCAGATGTGCGAATACTGCTCAATAATGATAAACTCCTCAGAGAGGGAGCGGCTCAGTAAGTTGAATTTTTCCCTTTCTTTTTATGTAATTTGTGAAAGATTGATGTTTTGGATGCATTCCAATGTTGTTTTCTTTTTTTTTTATTCACAGTGCCTTTGCTCAGTACAACATGGATCAGTTCACCCTTGCTAGAATTGAAGGATATGAAGATCAGGCAAGCGTTCCCTCATCACACCATTTGATCTTCTCAGCTTTGGTGTTTTACTTCATCATAAAATAACATTTGTGATGCCTTATTTCTTCTGTAGGTCCTGATTACAGAGCACGGAGACCTGGGAAACGGCCGCTTCTTTGATCCTCACAACAAAGTCTCCTTCAAATTCGACCACCTGAGGAAGGAAGCAAGCGACCCTCAGCCTCATGAAGGTGAGGCGTCCCTCAGATCATGGAGAGACGCCTGTGATTCCGCACTGAGGGCCTACGTCAAGGAGCACTATCCAGGAGGAGTTTGCACCGTAAGATTCTCCTCTGAGGCTGAAGTCGGAGCTGAGGTGGTCAGTATCAGTATCACTCAGGTTAAATCAGCCACTAATTGTGTTTTATCTGCTTCAGGTTTATGGGAAAACGATTGACGGGCAGCAAACGATTATCGCATGTATCGAGGGTCATCAGTTTGAGCCTAAAAACTTCTGGTAAGTGGATAGAGTATTATACCCGAAGTGTAAAGCTACAAATCAAATTCAAACACATTAATGTGTGTGTAATTGAGTTAAGGATGTGTGTAATCAGTTTTCAAGCTCTTATTTATTTTATGATTCCAGGAACGGCCGCTGCCGGTCTGAATGGAAATTCAGTGTCTCACAGTCCACAGCTCAGGTGGTTGGAGTCATGAAGATCCAGGTCAGTCGAGAAAATAACCGGAAGATATAATACAAGCTCAGTTTCAGGGGTTTGTTTCATCGTTTTGTTTTCATCTGTTATCCAGGTACATTATTATGAGGATGGAAATGTGCAGCTGGTGAGCCATAAGGATGTACAGGAGGCTCTTACTGTGTCTGTGAGTCATCACATTCAGTTCTTGTATTTTAAACTTAATGGTTTTATTTTGGAAGCTTTTTTTAAAGGCGTGGTTTGTGCTTACAGAAAGAGAAGTACAGATGATAATTCAGAAGCCAGTAGAGTATCATTTAACAGTCTCTCTGAAGTATAGAGTTAGTTATATGTAGATTTTTATGTTTTGAACTAGTATGACTAACACACAAGTGTTTGTTTTTGCAGAATGAGTCCCAGACTGCAAAGGAGTTTGTGAAAATTATCGAGGATGCAGAGAATGATTACCAGGTACGTTGGAGCTAAGAATAATGAATATATCCCAATTAATAAAAATGAAAAGTTTGAAGTTTCAAGAGATACTGCAAATCCACACATGCCTTTGCTTAGAATTCTACTTGAAACCATTCAAACAAAATAAACAGTATATGTTTCTCATATTTATACTAATTATAATTCTGATTATGATTCACAAGCCTGCATAAAACTGTCTGAAATCAGAGATATCTGCTTTAATATTTCAAGAGTCTAATTAAACAGTAGTAGTGTGTTTTTTTTCCATGTGTTATATGCTACAAGTGTACAAAGTCTGTGTGGATAAAACAAAACTGATAAGAGCAACAACATAGTAAAGGAAAAGAAAGAATGAATACATCACTGTACACGTAAGACGAGGATGAAGAGTTAGTAAAATCACTTTGTTGCTCACAGACACCTCAGCACATCTCTTGTACCTAATAACCACAAATTAACACAAAATGTAACTTTTAATACAGATAACCATCTTTACTCATGAATAGAATGTAGTTCATTAGTTGTGATTTTAACAGGACCTGGTTTTATAAAAAAGTTAAAAGAAAACTTGAAACATTTAAAGGAAAATCTTTGTACCAGTGTCGTCACTGACAGCTCATTTCCAAATACATGTGAACTAGAGGCCTTAGAAACCAGTATCCCCAGTTTACTGTCCCAGAAAGAAGTCTGTAAAGTATGTCTGACACAGTACCTTATTTTTCTTTCTTCAGGTGGCGATCAGTGAGAACTATCAGACCATGTCCGACACCACTTTCAAAGCCTTACGCAGACAACTCCCCGTCACCCGCACCAAGGTTGACTGGAACAAGATCCTCAGTTACAAGATCGGCAAAGAAATGCAGGGCTCTTAAAGGACATTCACTGTTGGCTTTCACAACGAGAACAAAAAAGGAGAGATGCTGATGCTCGTGCGAACATGTGATGCAACGTTAAGTACTGTATGTCCTAACAACAACAAAAAAGAAGACATTTTGGTTTTGTTCCAGAGAGTGAGAGTTTCTGTCATGCATAAAACAGGAGTGTGTTCAGTTTGAAATGACTTTGGGTGGTGTAATGTTCGTTTATCTGCAAACATATTGTTTTCTAACAAATAATGCCTTTTGTGACTCTGGAAGTCAGGGTTGTTACCTGCTACTCACATATTATACAAAGTTTCTGAACCCTCAGTGCTTCTAACGGACACACGTCCTACAATCTTTGACTTTTTTGTAGCAACTAACTTACCCTCTCTATGACATTATGACATTACTGATATTCTTTAAGAGCTTCCATTACCTCTTTAAGTTTGAGTGACAGGGCAAATAATGAATGCAATTTGATGTTTACTGAATAGAAATAAACTCTACAGCACCAATTTTTTATTTTAGTCTTAAGATTTATGCATCCCTCTGGACGCGGGGTTTTCACCAGCGGACATGCCAAAGCATAAACATTTTTTTTCCTGTTCACTGAACATAAATAGTCTTCCCTAATAAGGCATAGTCCCCTTGCTTCTCTCTGTTGTGGAGAAACATGATCAGTGGTTAACCCCTTAACAATATTTCTGCTCCTGGACTGATACAGTATCAATGTCGCCCTGACAGCTGTTTGCCTTTAGCTTTTGCTATATTTTTTATACAAACTGTAAGTACATTTATTATTCATGAAATAAAAATATGATCTTAAGCAAGGTGGTGTCGCTGATCTGTTGTTTTGTTGTCTTTTTTTCAGCCAGGGAAATCAGATTTTACTGATATTTACTGTAATTCTTGGATGAAACTGAAAATCTTTTGGTTACTAGTCAGACAAATTAAATTATTTTAGATTTGAATAGAAAGAAAAATTATATTTGTTTTTTAAAGGATTTTTTAGCTTGATATATAGTATAAACTTTTATTGGACTAGATACCATTACCAGATACCTGTATGACAATAATACTTTAATTTACTCTTATACACTCCAAATTGATATTATCAACCATTTTCCCTTGCCAATATATGAAATATATTAACATACTTTGAAATAAGTATATAATATAGTATGATATAAATAGATTATAATTGTATCTAAGTATATTTACAACAAATTTATAATCCAGTCTATATGTTTATAAACAATACAGTCTATGTCCAATGCACATGCTTGTGCATTAGGAAATTATGTAAGATTTTAGGAAGTGTCAACAACAACATGTCTTTTGATGTGTGTGTAATCCGTAAAATAGTCAAATTTTCAATTTGGGTATACATTGTAAAGTATAGATATGTGCCATAATTTCAATTTAAGATCTTAAAAATTTCACATACTGTTTTGTATTGCCCGGTACGTGTTTTCGCTTTCTCCGTGTCAAACAATTGTAGACGCTCCCTTAAAGGTTGAACCCGTTAATGCGTGTTCAGTGGGTGTTTTTTGCGCGAAACTGCGCTAAACATTAGATTTATATATTACATTTCTCTTGTTTTAACCGAACACATTCATGGGAATCGATGCCCTGGTGCAGTTTGTATTCAACGCACAACAGACACACGCAAAGTCACGCAAAAAACGTAACATGAAATTTCCCCTCTTGCAAATCACTTTGATGCAAATAGCAAAATATCAGGAAATAAGTTGAACTTCCTCGTCTGACAGTCGTCGACAGGACGCGCCAGCTGGCTGCAACACGTAAACATGTCGCTTCAAGACTGTCTTGAATCCGGACTGGATTTTATTGAATTCCTGGGAGAGAGAATATCTTACAGCAGGAGCAAGAGTGAACTTCGCGACATCTACAACCATACATTTAAAGGCAGAAGGTGGGAGAAGGGAGAAAGCGTGAGATTCAGACAGGTGTTGGACCTTCTTTCCTTCCTTCCTCCAGCTCAAGTTCTGTTTTCTGTGTTTGTGTTCATAGAAGAGACATAAAGGACCCAAACTTTTCCAGTGTTCTACATGCTTTAGTGAGATTCAACAAAGTTTATATCAGACAGGGAATCGTCTTCATCAATGTTAAATCCCAGGTAAGATGAGCTCTCATTACTTAACAGGGATTAGACTGGTCATGTTTGTCGTACTGCTGAAAATGCATGAATATTGAGAGATTAAATTGGACCGTTTTTGTCATTTTTAATCTCTGAAGGTTCGGGTTTACTGTGACCAGTGGAGGAGGCCCAGGGTTCCTCAAACACCCGCACCACCCTCAGCCCCCCTGAACTCTGTGCTGACCCCAAAGAAGAAGGTGGCTATGAAAATCATCCACGAGTTAAAGGTGAACAGGTAGGTATTTATTTATTTATTTATTTATTTATTTATTTATTAAAGGGGGGGGGGGCTTGTCCTTAAAAGAATAAAAAGAAAATTCTGAGATACTAAGTCATAATTATTGGATACTAAATTGAAATAATGAGGAACTCAGTTATGCTATAATAAGTAGAATTTATATGAAAGCCTGTTCTGCCAGGTGAAAAAATATAGGGGAACCTATACCTGAATTATGAGAAGCTAAATTGAAATTATGTGACACTAAGTCATAAAAATATGGAAACCTGTTTTTTGCCATGTAACAAAATATGAGGGAAGGGAAACTTGCCTCAGTGTAAAAAAAAAGGAAAAGTTTTAAAAGTTGGTCGCTTAAATTGGTTTAATCATTTTTGCCTGTACAATCACCATTTAGTATACGACTGTTGACTTGTTAAAGTGTCTGTACTTTGATTTCTCCTGTCACTTTATGGTGACTAAATAAAAATAGTACTACTAATCCTACTAAAACTGTACATGCATGTTTTTATTGCAGAAATAAAAATGTTTACGACTTGTTTATGGAAAACTTATCTCAGCAAGTATGCTTTGACATCAAAACCTTACTCCACTATTTAAACATGTATTAAAATGAGGTGCAACGTTTTTTTTTTTTTTTACATACTGAGCCTCACTGCATCATAATTATAAAGTCTGTCTTTCTAATTCAACATTTAGCCTTGGTATGAATCAGCAATATGCAAATGCAGTACACTTTTCCACTGTCAAGGCAGGTCAGAGCGTTCTGAAATGAACCCCTCTCAGCAGGTTGTTGCCAAACAGCAGCAGAGTAAAAAGAGGTTGTTGCTGAGATAAATATTTTCTGCACACTCGAGTGTGGGCGCCTTACTTTGCATATCAACGCACCAGGTGAATGGAGTGAGCAGAGTTTCTCCGACTCTGTGGAATCAGTTGGAAGCTTTGTACTCTGTTTGGTTACAGATCCTCCCAAAATTATGTTTTCCTGTGATGTGGAAACTCCCAGTTCTTTCTAAGTTACAGTGGAGTCAAAGTTATCAATGAAAGTGAAACTTCTAATTCAGATTATAGTGTGGTCTGTCTTTAGGGAAGTCCAGCAAGTCTTAAAAATATCGTCTGTTTCAGCCTTTCGGGAATAAGTGTGTCACTTAACCCTGGTGTGTCATTTGTGTTTTCGGCTTTAAAAGTTGACACCACTTTGAATAATGCTCATCATATTTTCCAAATCCTAGAATGTCCCTGTATGGTTGACCAAAAGTTTGAAATACAAATTCAGATTCAGCTCGGTTGAGGTTTTTAAATCATTCAGAAAGTCCTATCTCTTTTCCCTGGCTTTTAATCAAAGCTGAGTGGACACTTTGAGAATGTTTTATTAAGTTTCCATTTTATTTTTATATGCGCATGTATTTTAATGCATTTTAATGTATTTTAATATATTTTAGTGCATTTTTAGAGCTGCAACACAGACGCATCCGGTGTATTTGAGGCGTTACACTTTGATGCAGCTCTTGAGTAGATAATAAATGGATGATTGTAATGAGTATCATGTATAGAGGGACATAACAAAGCACCATGAGCATCTCATACTCTTAGAATATTTTGAGTTACTATACTAGAAAAAAAGAACTTATCCCTGATTTTGAAATAATAAACACACTATGAGGTCTTTTCACTGAGAGTGAAGTTCACTGTGCACAGATGTGAAACTTAACTTTTTTACACTCTGGTCAATGTGTCTCCTCTCAATGTCATCCTTATCTGGTTCTGTTTCCATCGGAGACATGTTTCCATTTTTCTGCCTCCTCCACACCAACAAACCTTGGACTGTCCAGCATTTAGCACAATTACTTCTCTCTTTCAAGGGTACTAACTCACAGATACCAACTTCATCAACTACATCAAACGTTAAGATAAGTGTTTTAAAGGAAACATTCGGTGGTATTCTGATGAACCTCTGAATAGCTGTTGAAAAGTGAAGCTATCTGAAGTGAGGGTGCTCTGCAAATGCAGCTGCAGATGAAGTGTAAACCACAAGATTCGTAATGGAAAGTCCCTGACATACACACACACACACACACACACACACACACACACACACACACACACACAAACACACACACACCGCTTCAGCGCTGGTTGCACTTTGTCAGAGCAGCAGTTTTATCCAACCATGAAGCAGTGAGTTGTGTAACCCCATGGGAGTGCCCAGCAAAAGTTATCTCTAACTGTTGAGCTGATATCATTAATTTCAGGTCTACAATGAGTTTAGTTAAAAAAAGAAGGAGGGGGGGGGGGCATGAAAACCAGACTAACATTAAGTTCAAAGGATGGAAACAGGAACCCTGGGCTGGACGGTCAGTCTTTTCCTGGGGAAGACTCTGAGTATACGGCTTTATTTGCCTTTCTGCAGCTCATCAGTTTTTACCTAAAAGCCTTCAACAGTTATTATGAGAAGGGTTTTTGACTATGCACCTGTTTCTTTAGAAGCCTATAGATGCTGACTTCCTCCGATGGTTATTGACTTCCAGTTGCCTTGCAACGATATGGCTAACTGCCGCTGGCAAGCTAGCTCAAAACAACTCGCGGGAAATCATTAATGCTAGACAGGGCTTAGTGTAAACTTTTTAAAACATCCCCACTATGACTCCATCAACATTTTTTGTTCATTTTGTCACTTTCTTGCTGTTAAAAGACAGTTATTAGAGCAAGTATGACAGCTAGGCTAACATCATCGGCTTTGTGGTCTCCATGGTCTCCTGACACAACATTTGCCAGATCTTACAAGCTCATACAGTCTTGAACTTTAGTTCCATCTCCCCTCTCTCACACAGGAAAGGGTTGACGTCTGACAAGGGGGGCATCGAGATCACCTCAGACCCCGGTGCAAGTGGTGGTAAGGTCAAGTTCGCTGTAGAGCGTCTGAATGAGTTGTTCATTATCAAGTTCCACATCCTGAACAAGGGCACAAACTGCATCAACTTCACCTACTACACCGCCCTGCATAAGTTCCACTGCTTCACTCTGAAGGATGAGAGGAATGTAACAAGAGCCTGTCCGCTCTTCCTCTGTCCTGGTGAGACTACAAACGCTCCTGTTCTCTCTGTAATCGTGCAAAAACCGCACTGAAAGCTAATCTCCCACATTCTTGTTTTTCTCCTTTTCACAGGAGAGACCTATGAAGTCGTTGTCCAGTGCACGCTCAGCCACTATGGGTACTTCCCCGCCACTTTATACTTTGAGTTCTGCCCGGATCCTCCAGGATCTGTGCCGTTCCGCATCGTAAGGGAGGTGGAAGCGTCAGCCATGACCCCGTTAGCTGTGGATCTCGGACCGGTGGCTCCTTACAAACCATTTCAAGTGGTGACGTACAAACCTGTGGACACAATGGTGGTGGAGGGGGTCCCACCTGTGTAAGTCATCACAAAGTCTTTAATTGAAATATACAAGACTAAAGATTTTCTGTAAAAAGAAACTTGTAGTTTGAAGTACGAAGTGAAGCAGTGTTGAAAGTTTTCAGTTGTTAAAGGGGCTGTGAGGACTATCTGTTTGAAGTGGATTGCAACAACACCTTTTGGCTAGAATTACGCGCACACTGTCGTGACTCTTAACAAGATGTTTGGGGGTTTTTTTTGGAAATGAATGGAGATCAGATCTTTTTAACACTACTTTTCTTTGTTCAAGACAACTTTTTACTGGATACAACACAACAAGGTGAGGTATTTATAAACAGTTACACAGAACTTTTGTTTGAAACGCGACAATGAGCAAACTTTGTCAGTTTGTACTGTAATTTAGTAGCCGGCTATTTTTAGTGCCTCCCGCAGCCTGGTGGTCTGAAATGTATCCGTAGGCTAACATGTAACGTTAGCAAATCCTTATGTCTTGTTCACCAAGCAGAGCTAACATAACCTCACTCTTCATTTTGTTGACAGACTATCGTGTTTGATCAGATCACTGCAGAATAACTGCTGCATGTGGGTTGGAATGAACATTATCACAGTTTAGCCTGTGTTTTAGCCTTTAGCCTGTGCTATCACTGTCCCGTTTTGCTTTCTTCTGCTCTGAGGTCCTTTTTCTGTCAGACAGTCCAGCTCCAGTGTCCCCCATCACTACTAAATCAATCAAAAAAGTAGTTTCTAGCAGAGAAAAAAAATAGATCTCTCTTCTCACTACTTAACTTTGTCAGCTGCTGTGTTGTTGTCATTAGAGATTTCGGCGTGCTGCAAATCAATCCAGTCCTGCCCGACCTGATCAGAAAGCTAAGAAAACTTTTTCAAGATCACTTAGAAAGTCCTCACAGTCCCTTTAAAATACCAAGGTTACAGGTTTTGGCAAGTTTTTATGTAGAGCTCAATTTATAAACAAGGCAATTCAAAGTGCTTTACAGCTAGGGCTGCATGATATGGCCTAAAACCAGTATCTTGATTTTTTTTTAGGCTATATTGTGAAACACAATATAAATCTTGATATTCTCTTTTTGGGGTGTTATTAGCTGTTTGTATACGTTTGTGGTGTCGCCACAGATTTTTATTTGTTTTCTGATAGCATCACAGCTTGCAGTATTTTAGTATTCAGCTGTAAATCACCAAACGAAGCTCCTCTCTGCCATTATGCGGTGAGCAGTACACAGCTGATTGCCGTTACTGAGCAGTGTCACCCACAGTAGAGTTGCAGATGCATGAATAGCGTGAGAGAGGAGAGAGGAAAAACTGAAACTTAAGTACATGTCGTTGCTTTCGTTTCTGGTTGTGAAGAGCTGGAAGAGAATCAGGTAGGGATCATACAGGCAGTAAAGCAAGCCCAAATAAGTAACCACACTTTAGAAGACAAGCCCAAAAATCTGCTAACAACTTTTTCCCCTTCTCTCCTGATACAAAAAACACGCATGTGCAGAAGAGTTATCTTGATGGGTGCCGCTTGCCGTGAGGGGAGCACCAACAGAGAGTAAAGGAAGCAAAACTCAAACCGACATCTTAAAACATTTACGTTACAATTTGTACTAATTTATCGCAAAATAGTCATTTCATACATCTCACGTGCAAAAACCTGCAATATATCAGGTGTGTTCGATACATTTCCCACCTCTATTTACAGCTACATAAAATCTCAAGAAGGCAAAATGAAATCATCTCATAAAGCATAAAATGATCATTAATTAATTAAATTAAAAGCGAGGAGTGCAGATGTGCAACACTAAATACAACTGTTTTCAGCTGAAGTTTGGACATGACGTGTCTCGTCGTCTTAGTGGTTGCTGGTCACTGTCACTGCCTGGGTAGGCCTGGGACAGCCGTCCAGTCCTCTTCTTGCTCTTGCTAAACTTCCTCTAACTGTTTGCACTAAGTCCTGATCAGCTCTCAGAAGGTGAAACAAAGTGATCAAAAATCAGAGAAACAGCTTTCCAGGTTGCATCCAAAAAGGCTTTATTCTTGCAAAAATAGAACAAAGCTTTGTGAGCAAGGGTTCTGCAGAATCCAAAAAACTGAACATACCCCAGAAGATTTCCTCTTTAAATACACTTTTGCTGTGGGGCTTGTAATGCCCCTTTTTCATATTGTCACATGTGATGGGACCGATTCTATAGGTATCTTAAGCAGGTCGAATTACATTTTTTTTATAACACCATGACTTCATCTTTACATAATGGTGACCTTGGTAAGTACCTACTTCTCCCAGAAAGAGCAGGTGTGATGACTTCACTGATACATGCCACCCTCCCTTCCCAGAAAAAGCAGATGTCCTTTATTTCTGCAAACAGTCTTTGGCCGCAACAATCTGTTTTAATGATGTCTGCCGAGCGCGGGGGCCATTCTTTAAAAAAAATGAAGATTACAAACCTACAAATGTTTGGTGTCTCACTGTGCACGCAGGAGCCAGCCCCTGAAGGGTCACGATGACCTGCTCCTGCTTACTCAGGGAAACACCAACATCTGCACCGAAGCAGGACACAGTGAGGCAATACACACGATGAGGCACGAACGTTAAAGCACACATCTTTTGAGTGAAAACATGCCAAAAATCAGCCTTTCTTACAACAGCCTTGTCTTTCGCTAGGGGAGATAATGGAACGCATTCAGACGGCCTGAGCAGGCCTTCCGAAGTCACTCCTTTGGGTCAGGGTTAAGTTAGGTTTAGTGAGGTCATCCAGGAAACGACCCCACAGACACTGT
Source organism: Labroides dimidiatus (assembly GCA_030710495.1). Lineage (NCBI taxonomy): Eukaryota > Metazoa > Chordata > Actinopteri > Labriformes > Labridae > Labroides > Labroides dimidiatus. Next base: position 8,403,239 of record CM061143.1, read on the forward strand.
CAGAGTTGAGGCTTGTCTTACATCTTTTGGAAGACTGTTTCAGAAATTTAGTCACATAAGATTGAAACACAGCCTCACTGTGTTTGTTCCTGACTCTAAGCACCAGAAGGAGACCCCTTTCCCATGGTTCTCAGAGTCTGAGTTGGTTCACATGGCACCAACATGTCAGAGATGTACGCTGGCGCTAAACCATGAAGAGACTTGTAGCAGAGCTGTTTTAAAGTCTTGTCTCTGAGCGACAGGAAGCCAGTGCAGAGACCTGAGCACTAGATTAATATGGTCGTATTTTCTGGTTTTGGTCAGGACTCGCGCAGCAGCATTCTGGATGTACTGCAGCTGGTTTAGAGAGCCCAGTGAGTGGGCTGTTACAGTAATCTAACCTGCTGGATACAAACACATGGATGAGTTTTCTAAGTCAGGTTTAGACACTATTATTTTTAGCGATGTTTTAATTGTAAAAAGCTGCTGATGTTATAGATTTAATGTGGCTGTTAAAGTTCAGGTCTGAGTCCAGTATTACCCCTAGATTTCTAACCTGATTATTAACATTTAGAGAGAGAGTCTCTAAATGTGAGCGAGAGGGCTAAAATCTAGCCTCGTCTGCCTCTTTGCCTCATTAGATCACTGAGAGTCAGATTGAGTCAGCATTTCCAGTCTGTAGACCAAAACCGATACACTTCAAAATGCCACAACAGAAACTGACAGGGAACGTCAGGGAAACTGTTTCCTTTTATGTTGGATTTGTTTATTTATTCATTTCAGTCATTTTTAAACAAAAATCAATTAACTTAGATAAAACGTGTATTTAGCCATCACAGCAAACATACTGTAAAGACTGACCCCAACTTTTTTCAGAAAGTTGATTTTATAAAAATGACCAAAGGTCAGCAGCTCTCACTGACAAATTTATTAACCATGGAAGTAACATATGAATTCTTTATTTGATAACTGATAGAAAATATTCTATATGAACTAAAGACTGGTTTGTTCAGCTGATAAAAGATCTTGTTTAATTCTTGCAAGAATGAAACACAAACATGTACCTGAGGGGATAAGCAGACGTGTTCCCTGATCAACAAGTTAAACAATTTTTTCATCCTCTCCACCCACAATGTCAACATCGTCAGTGTCTTTAAACATGAGTCAAATCTAACTCCTACAGCTCTATTCCTCACTTCCTCCCCTGGATTGTGCGGCTGTGCTGTACTCCCAAATTTCTACATCCTTATCTTTTCCATCAATAACTATTCTTTTAGGTGATTTCTGTAATAGCCAGTCATTAAGGGTGGTCAAACACACTTGTTCCATTATTACAGACTTAATGAAATCAAACCTCCTCACCTGTCCCTCAGGTGTCTCTTGATACCAGTTGATAAGTGGTGAGTTTTCTGCAGTGTTACGTGCTGCATGAACATCAAGCGGCAACCTCCGGTCTGAAAATATGAGACAATGCGGAAGTGCTAAAGTCTGCTGTTCCTCGAGTGTCCATTTGAGGCTGGCTCCGGAAGTACCGGAACTCACATACACAACAAGCCAAAAAAAGCTGTTATCACGGCCAAAATAAGCACATTTACAGCCTGGTACAAAGAATGTCTCCTGTCTAATTGCTAATTTCACTATCGGCACACACTGTACAGGGGGTGAACTTTTTTCGAACACAGCAATTTATACAATATTAAGATCGCCAGTTTGTCCAATCAGGGGCACAGCTCAGCTCACGTGACTGTGGCTGTTACTGTAGAGACTCAAAACCCGCCTCATTTCCAATATATATATAATAACGGGTGTCGTCGGGAAGACTACGTCCTTTAATTATACAGCCTATGGTGAACATCTGCAAACTCTGCTTCTGACCAAGGAAAACGTTCTCCATTAGGGGGCGATATGGGGGAAATATGTTAGGATGTTTTTAATGTCAGATTCAGGATCTGGATTTAATCAGGGTTTTTTTTTCATATTCAGACTATCTTGACCTTCAAACAACATTTTTATCCCCAGAAATTTCTTATCCTGCATTCTAATTATTTTTATGCACCATGTCATAACTTTAATCTAGTCTTGTGTCTCACATTTTCACATCATGATTTCATTGAAACGCGTCAGCTGCAAGAGTTATTGAGTTTCTGCAGAATGAAAATAGCTATATACAAGTGGCCTATGCACAGTCCAGATGTAGTTTCAGTCAAGAAGAAATTGATTTGAAACGTCTAATTTTTGTTCTTTCTTCAGCAAAATGATGTATGCTGGGCAGATGGCAGTGAAATTAAAAGACTACAAGTACCCGTACTACCTGAAGGACCTGGCCAAACACAGGATGGAGGACTCGGAGTACCTGTCTGCAGAAGCCAGGAAGAAACTTCCGTTAGTGACGTGAGAGAAGTATTTCACAGCTGTTTTATTTCAGTGACATCACTCTGAGCCCACCCCACACACACACCTTCCTCATCATATGAACTTTTATGTGTAATGTTTGTGCAGGACTCTGCTCAACTCCAGCCTGACGATGAAGACGTACGCTGATCGCTTCCACCTCCTGCTGCACCTGGAGGAGTTACAGATGGAAGTGGACATCAGGAAGTATGACCTCCAAAATCAGACCATGACTGAAGACCCGAGCAACAAGAAGCTGCTCGTCCTCAAAGTAAGGAGTTCTGAAAGCATGTGACTTTTCTCTGATTATTCTGGGTAGTAAAAAGCTTCAGCATCTCAGAGATCTGTGTTTGAAAATGGACTTAAAGGAAGCTCTGATGTTCCTCTCATAGGTTCCTGGTGTGGCTGAGAACCGACCGTCTGTAATCACTGGAGATTGTCTGAAGGTGTCCAGAGCTGAGGACGCTGCGCAGCAAATCACTCAATACTGCGGATACGTGCACCGAGTAGAGCTCGATAGTGTCAAACTGGGCTTCTCCAAGAAGTAAAGAGCTGCACCACACGTTCCTGAAAAACAAACTTAATGTCTTGAAAGGTTAAAAGATCAGATTTTTCATCTCTTTCTTCTCAGGTTTCTGGAAACTTTTGTCAGCAACATGAAGTTCAACGTGGAGTTCACCCTCAACCGGTTAACCTTGAGGCTGCAGCATCGTGCCGTGGAACAGGCGGTTGGACATCAGCTGGAGGAGGTGCTGTTCCCGTCAGAGACAGCAGGAGCTGATCTCCCCATGCCTGACCTGAAATCACACAAACCATTGTATGTCACACTCTCGCAGATAATGTAGTTTTAACAGTGTGAGTGATTAGTGAGTGTGTAACATTTCGTGTGAGGGCTTAGCAGACTTCACTGCAGCTGTTCCAACAGAAGGAGGAGCTGTTTCTGGTTTTATGTGATAAACTCGTCTCAGGTGAATTTGCCAAAGCATTCAGAATCATGTTGGTTTAGAACTTTCATGTAAAGCTTTGTTTCTTGGGATACAAACCAGACAAAAACATTTTTCCTTTTATTACACAGATTTCTTTTACATTCAATTTGTAAAGCACTTCTCCAGATGCTCAAAGATGCTTTACAGAATTAGTCGACACTGATATTCAATCCATGTGTGACAGGATGTTTAACCGTCAGCTGGAAAAGAACCCGCAGCAGAACGCTGCAGTCCAGCGCATCGTAGCCGGGTCTTCGAAGCCTGCTCCTTATCTTGTGTTTGGACCTCCTGGAACTGGAAAGACAAGCACTCTAGTTGAAGCGATGAACCAGGTACTCAATGTCTGCAGTCATGTTTTAATCCTGTGATCAGAGATTTGGAAAAGCAGGTTAATTCATCAAACATGCACCAAAGGCTTACATGAGGTAGAAACTGCAACTTTTTAAACAAGAAGATAACGAGAAAAGCTTTCTGTGTGCCTCCTCTACTTTGAGAAATCATCATTGCAAAGGAAATATATTGAAATATTGTACTGTCTGTTCCTCTAAATTGACATCTAAAACATCAACACCCTACTCTAACTTCTCCTTTTGGTTGTGCTCTTCTTCCCGGAGTTGAAGTAAAAAGATCTTGTTATGAAGAAAGAGATTTGCACTTTGCATGTTTTTAGAAAATTCCAATTATTTTGTCAAAACTTGATTAATTTTTTAGATACTTTGACTTTTGTCTTTTTAGTTTTCTCTTCCACTGCAGGCATGAAATGAAATCAATCCTATTTATAATGAATTTGTGTTTGTACAGCTGTGAGCCGCTCGTCGATAACAGAGGAGGCAGCAACAAAAAGGAAACCTACTTTTCCTCAAAGGCAAAGTTTAGTTCATGTATCCTGGAAGATAAAGTAGCTGCCACATATTTGGCTTGATATTTCCTCTAATAATAATAATGACTCAGGACATAAGTTAGCCTGTAGTCCTCTGTTTTATGTCTCTGAAAGGAAATTCAAATTCTAACATATTCAACATGCTGTCAGAGTTGTTACAGTTGCAGGGTTCTTAAAACAATTGTGGTGTTTGATTGTGGTACCGATGAACAGAAGGTCTCTGATTGAAATGTCGTGGCAGTGTCTGTTCTGTCTTGCAAGGGTTGACGGTGATGTGTTTAGTGGATCTATTTGGTGAGGTATTGTAACTGATTGGCTAAGTAATAATGATGGAAATTTGGTGTTTCTTGGACTGTTTTTTTTTTTCAAGTTGGATGATGATATTGTTGTGTCCAGAGTGTTAAACCATTTTGCTGTTGGTTGGATGGAGATCAGTGAAAATAAGTTATTTATTTTTGGCAGTATCATCGTTTTTGCTGTGGCAATGTGTCCTATTTTTGAAATTGGTAGTGTCATCCATTGGTTTAGATCGTCCTGTATTGTTTTTAAAAGTGAATTAAAATTTAATTGGAACAACTCTGACAGCTTGGTGGAGAATTTTATGCCGTCATTTTTACCGCTATTTTACGGGGCCGTTTACGCAACAACGGTATTAGTACGAAAACTCAAAAGAATTGTTGCGTTTTGGCCTCTGCACTCTGCATAAGACGCATTTAATATATCCACCAGATGATCAGCCCACCTCTTCTTCGGCGACAGACTACCAAAAGACTCTACAGTTATATCGCCACCTACAGGCCTGATAAGCATACTACAGTGTTTTCAGTCCATCAGCATTTCTGTGTAAACACAGATTTTTCTCTCTGCTTTTTTTGTGTTTTCAAGCAAAACACTGTAAAGTGGTATCGTATAAACATATAAACGTTTAAACTATTGGGATTTTGTATGAACAGGATTATGTCATCTGCGTATAAATGGATTTTTACCACTGATACTATTGTTTTGGCAGATTGCTGCAGCTAATGGTTCGATAAAAAGTGCGAATAGTGACGGTAATAGTGGACATCCTTGTCTAGTGCGTCTGTGAAGCGTGAACGGTGGTGAAATGAGGTTGTTTGTAATAACTGCTGCTTTTGGTTTGTTGTAGAGGGTTTTGATCGATTGAATAACCAAATTTTTCCAGTGTTTTTACGAAAAATGTCCATTTTACCTTATTTAAATGCTTTTTCTGCATCGAAGGAGAGAATGACTGTTTTATGATGACTTTGGTGAGAGGAGCGGATAAGATTGAATAGACGGCGTGTGTTGTTTGATGAATGTCTCCCTTTAATGAATCCTGTTTGGTCGGGGTGAATGAGACTGATAACTGATTCTATTCAAGTTGTTAGTGCTTTACTGATTATTTTGATGTCTGCATTGTTTACAGATCATCAGGGCCGATCAGTCAGCCCACATCCTTGCCAGTGCCCCTTCAAACAGTGCATGCGACCTCCTCTGTGAGCGCCTGTTGGTCCACATGAACCCTCACCAGGTTTACCGTCTTTTCGCCACCAGCCGAGACCCCCGGACTGTCCCCAAAAACCTGCGGGTGAGCTTCAGCCGACAACTTTACATCCACAGAAATATCTGCTCTGGGTCTTGAATCATCTAAAGAAATCTCACACCCAGATCCTTTGAGGATGGATGGAAATGTCTTTTTTTTTTTTTTTTTTAAATCTCTACCAAAAACGTTTCTGGTTGAACTTTCTTTTCTTTGGGTGTCATTTCCTCTTCTGTTGCCTGCAGAAAAACTGTAACTGGGACCAGCAACAAGATGCTTTTGTGTTTCCAGACATATCCGTTCTGATGAATTTCAAAGTTATCGTTTCAACTATGTACACAGCTGGGAGGTAAAGTAATAATTAAGGCACAGTTTTGACTTATTTTTACAGAATGATCGATGTTTCAAATGTTAATTACTTCGCTTCACTTTCTCCTTTGTGTGTTTCTGATTCTAGGCTGGTGACTCGAGGAATCCCTGTTGGACATTTCACCCACATCTTTCTGGATGAAGCCGGCCAGGCAGCAGAGCCAGAGTGCGTCATTGCTATTGCAGGTAAACTTTGGATACCAGAAAAATTATTTCACCAAGTCTTTTTGTTTCAGTGAGAATCTGATGAAAGGCTCTGCAAAGTCTTTTCAGAATCATCTTTGATTCTTTGGGTCTGCTTTTTTTAAAAATCAAATCTAAAGAATGATTCATCTCTTCTTTATCTTTTATTTAAAGTATATTGGCTCACTAATGTTCTGAAATAACATGTTCAAAGTTTTATTTTCTGCAGTGTTTGCTTAGTTTATCTTTGAGTGTTAAAGAAGTCAAGATTATTCCTGTCCCGGAGTTCCAGAGTGTCGGGCTTTGCAGGCCTCTGGAACACTGAGCAGACCTCTCTCTGGTCATTGTACAGAACCTGATCTGCAGAAGGAATGTGAGGAATCTGAAGCCAGAATTCCTCCAGCGATTCCAACTGTTCATTTTTACTGGTTTTTGCAAGTCTGACTCTGACCAATGACTGCAGAAAGTTAAGAGAGCTGCTTTCTCTCAGAGACTGTCGCTTCTTACACAGGACACTGCTTGAGTTAAAGAGGGTCCCCTGACTTCAAGGTCCAGTGGTGTTATGAAGTCATTAAACTGATCTGTCTCGTCACTGATGGTTGGATTTTCACTTCAGGTCTGCTCAATCCGAGGACGGGTCAGCTGGTGCTGGCAGGAGACCCCAAGCAGCTGGGACCGATTGTTCGATCACGTCTGGCTCTGCAGCACGGACTCGGTTAGACCACAAGGATTGCGTCACTATGAGATACATTTTTATAAACTCTGAAAAAAATCTGATTGAATCTGATGCTGTGATGTTCTGCAGGACTTTCTCTGCTTGAGAGGCTGATGGAGCAGAACGCTTTGTATCAGAAGAAAGAAGACACCAAACAATTCGACGACCGCTTCGTCACCAAACTCTTGCGAAACTACAGGTTTGTCCTTTATTTTCACAATCATTTAGAATTCTGCAGTTCTGATTTCACTTCTTTAAAGCTTTTCATATGTTTTTTTTTTCACACATTAGGTCACATGCTGCCATCCTGAAACTCCCCAATGAGCAGTTCTACGACGGTGAGCTGCAGGTGTTTGCTAACCAGAGCGAGCGTGAAACCTACTGCAACTGGGACGCTCTCCCCAAAAAGGTGCGAACACAAAGAGCTTTATTTTTTTAACTTTTGAAAGATCTTAATGCTTTGAGACAGACAACAACCGGTCTGAGGAGTAAATGTTAGCTCTATCTCCTGTTAAAGGCCTTGTGAAGACTTTTTTATGTGATCTTGAAATGGTCTCATTTTGATATATTTGCCTGTTCAGAATCCATGAATCAAAATATGTCTCAGTATCTGTATCAGGTCAGATTTCCCAGGGAGAACAAAATTCCATTTGCAGTACGTAGACTACTCAACTTTACTGAACTGTACTTTATTTATCGAACACTTTAAAAGCAACCACAGCTGAAACAAAGCGCTGTACATGAAGGCATTAAAATAAATTTAAGGTTCTTTTATTTGTTTTTAAATCTTTAAATGGTCTGGCCCCATCCTACCTCTCTGAGCTCATTCACCCTCACGCTCCTGCTCTGTGCCTCAGGTCAGCTGATCAGCTGCTCCTTGAGGTACCGAGGTCCATATGGAAGCTCAGAGGGGACAGGGCCTTTTCTGTTGTGGTCCTAAACTGTGGAACGATCTTCCATTGCACCTAAGACCGTCACTGTCTGTTTCTAAACTCGTCTTAGAACCCATTTTTATTCCCTGGCTTTTAACCCAGCTTGAGACTCAGCTCCTGTTTTTAGTGTTTATATGGCTTGTTTTTAGTTTTTAAGTATTGTTTTATTGTTTTTAATTGTTTTAAAAAACAATGAAACAATTGTTTAAGTGCTACTGTTTTTATTTTATTTTATTTTATTTAATGGACTCTCAAATGCACAGGCAGCCAGTGGAGGGAGGCCAGGGTGGGAGTAATGTGCTCCCTCTTACATACTCCAGTTAGGAGTTCGACTAGGGTTTAATCCCAGCTGACTGGATTCCTGGGAAATCTGATCAAATCCATTTCCTGATTCCAGAGAAAGGTGATGACGGGAAACCAGGAAAAAGAAAAATGAGCCTTTGTTGTAGTGCTACGGTAACGTTGATGCAGATAATTTTAAATAAGAAAAATGTACTCATAAAGAAGAAATATTGTATAAAAACACAACACAACAGAATGTACTGCAGTAAACTTGTTTTATTAAGTATAATGATCAGCATTTAGCTTGGAGATAAGACGACTTGAGGATGCTGATGTGGAGGAGAAAGGCTGAATGGAATAACTGGATCTTATTGGCTGGTTTTTGCCCTTTTCTCCACGTTTCCCCCACTTTCACCTGCAGGCGCTCTCTGTAAAAATCTGTCCAATGAGCTCTGTTTCATCCTGCCTTTAAAAATGTTTCAAGAATGAGTTCAGCAGCTGTCATCAAATAGCGCCCTCACACGTCCAGTTGTAACCTTTTTCCGGGTGTTTCTTTAGAGTAAAGTCTTGAAGTTTTGCAAAATGTGAGCACAACACTGACGCTTCCACTGTGCTGCACTGCTAACCGTTTAGAGTGAACAAGTGAGACACAGGATACTGGGAGGATGTTGATGTGATGTTGTCTTTTTTTTTTATATTTGAGATGCTAAACTCAGACATTTGAAGCTTCAAATTCATCTCTAACCCTCGTCTTTATTGTTTTCTTCCTGGTTCTGTTTCCCTTTCATTATAATTAGTCTGCTGAGAAATCAATAGCATTCTGTTATTAATGAATTCAAAGCAGCCTCAGACTGTCGGAGGAACAAAATAAAAATCATTACAACAAATTAGGTTTTTATAATGGGAAATCACGCCATTAGGATCAAAGTGGAGTAAAAATTAGATTATAGAGAAAATTCAATCCCTCATCAAGATAAACTGGAGAAATCCTTTGGCGGTGGTTTAAAGAGAAACGCTTCTTTTAGGGCAGAAAAACCAACACTGAGCACAGATTAGACAGCAAAGAGTAATTTCAGCCCATTTTCACCTGATTACAGGGTTTCCCGGTGATCTTCCACGGGGTGATAGGGAAAGACGAGCGAGAGGCCAACAGCGCGTCTTTCTTCAATGTATCAGAGATTCACGTTCTGATGGAGTACCTCAACAAGCTCATCGACACGCAGGGGAAGAAAGGTTTCCCCAAACTGTCTGCGAAAGACATCGGCATTATCGCCCCCTACAGGAAGCAGGTGAGTTTGCATGATGGTGTGAGGGAGGGATGAGGGTGAACAGCTTGCAATCATCATCGCTGACATGCTCACTCCTCTGGCAGGTGGAGAAAATCAGAAAAGCCCTCAGAGCTAACCCCGCCCTGAGCCGGTGTATGGATCTGTCAGAGCTCAAGGTTTGAATCATGTTTATATTCATAGTCATGTCCTAATGAATGTGAATATTAAAAAAGATTAATCTTTCAATTCTGGGGTTCAGGTTGGGTGTGTGGAGGAGTTTCAGGGACAAGAGAGGAAGATCATCATGGTTTCCACTGTGCGCAGCAGCATGAACTACGTCAAGATGGACATGGACTTCAACATCGGATTCCTGGCCAATGCAAAGGTTCGTCACATCCCTCTCCCTGTCCTGTTAACTCATTGCGAACAATTTGTAACTTCCTTACTTGATGTGTGTGTTTATTTACTCTGCAGAGACTGAACGTGGCCTTGACCAGAGCAAAGTCCCTGTTGATAGTGGTGGGAAACCCAGTGATCCTCAACAAGGACCCCTTCTGGAAGGAGTAAGGCCTGACAGCACACAGATGTTTGAGCTCAGAGACAAAAAGCTGTCAGAAAAAGAGATTAAAAAAGAAGAGCTCTTTTGGTTTGATAAATAAGATTAAAAGAGCAGTCTTGCTCTTGATAAAAGCCAAGAAAAGAAACACATTCACATTTTTTCCTTTGCAGGTTCATCAGCTACTGTGTGAGGGAGAAAGGCTACACTGGATACGACTTCAAAGATGCAGAAGGAGAAGACCAGCTCCTGTCAAAACTGTTTGCCCTGAGTATCTGCTGGGATTCTGGCAGTAAGTGATGTAACACCTGTGAGATGAACACATTCTGAAGTGATGTTAGATCATCACCTGGACCTGGATGTCAAGAGTAATCTTATTGGATTCAAGCTTCCAGATATGATCAAATCTTGAATTTTGATCAGAGTAAATTGGCTCAACTGCACATGTGGACCAAAACTCCAAACAGTTTTATCCCCTTAAAGAAATTCACAGAAAAGCTGTTAACACCAAACGTTAGATACTTCATGTTTAGATCAGGGGTGTCCAAATTTTTTCAAAGAGGGCCACATTGTTTTGTGTAAATGACCAAGGCCCAGCAGCTCTTACTGACATACACTGCCTGGCCAAAAAAAAGTCGCCACCTGGATTTAACTAAGCAAATAGGTATGAGCCTCCTATTGGATAATTACTGCATGGGCGATTATCTTTCAGCTGGCAACAAGTTATTTAACCCCAACTGGTGCAATGAGTTGCTTCTTATTTCCTAAACAACCATGTCGAAAGACACATCCCGTGGTCGTGGAAAAGATGTTAGTCTGTTTGAGAAGGGTCAAATCATTGGCATGCATCATGCAGAGAAAACATCTAAGAAGATTGCAGAAACTACTAAAATTGGGTTAAGAACTGTCCAACGCATTATTAAAAACTGGAAGGATAGTGGGGACCCATCGTCTTCGAGGAAGAAATGTGGCCGGAAAAAAATCCTGAATTATCGTGATCGGCGATCACTTAAACGTGTGGTGAGATCAAATCGAAGAAAAACACCAGTAGAACTCAGGGCTATGTTTAATAGTGAAAGTAAGAGCATTTCCACACGCACAATGCGAAGGGAACTCAAGGGATTGGGATTGAACAGCTGTGTAGCCTTAAGAAAACCACTAATCAGTGAGGCTAACCAGAAAAAAAGGCTTCAGTTTGCTAGGGAGCATAAAAACTGGACTCTGGAGCAATGGAAGAAGGTCATGTGGTCTGATGAGTCCAGATTTACCCTGTTCCAGAGTGATGGGCGCACCAGGGTAAGAAGAGAGGCAGATAAAGTGATGCACCCATCATGCCTAGTGCCTACTGTACAAGCCTGTGGGGGCAGTGTTATGATCTGGGGTTGCTGCAGTTGGTCAGGTCTCGGTTCAGCAACATTATGTGCTCAAAGAATGAGGTCAGCTGACTACCTGAATATACTGAATGACCAGGTTATTCCATCAATGGATTTTTTCTTCCCTGATGGCACGGGCATATTCCAAGATGACGATGATGCCAGGATTCATCGGGCTCAAATTGTGAAAGACTGGTTCAGGGAGCATGAGACATCATTTTCACACATGGATTGGCCACCACAGAGTCCAGACCTTAACTCCATTGAGAATCTTTGGGATGTGCTGGAGAAGGCTTTGCGCAGCGTTCAGACTCTACCATCATCAATGCAAGATCTTGGGGAAACATTAATGCAACACTGGATGGAAATAAATCTTATGACATTGCAGAAGCTTATCGAAACAATGCCACAGCGAATGCGTGCTGTAATCAAAGCTAAAGGCAGTCCAACGAAATATTAGAGTGTATGACCTTTTTTTTTTTGGTGGTGACTTTTTTTTGGCCAGGCAGTGTATTAATTAACTATGAATGTACAGATACTCCATTTGATAACTATTGCTTTCAACAGTCTCAAAGTGCTACAGAGCAAAAAGATAATACGATAAAAACACTTAAGATTTAACTTAAAAAGGAGACCTACAGAAAGACATTTAGCAAAATGCTTTAGTGAAGAGATTTGTTTTTATTTTTGTTTTTCCTTGTTCCATCATTACAGACTTATAAAATCAAATCTCACCTGTCCCTCAGGTGTCTCTTCATACCAGATGATAAGTGGTCAGTTTTCTGCAGTGTTGCTTGCTGCATAAACATCAGCAAACTCTGCTTCTGACCAAGGAAAATGTTCTCCATTAGGGGGCGATGTGGGCAAAATATGTTAAGATGTTTTCTAAGTCAGGATCTGGATTTTATTAGGATTTTTTTTCATATTCAGACTATTTTGACCTTCAGACAACATTTTTAGCCCTAGATATTTGTGAGACATCACTGGACAGAAAATGTTCCTTGTTATATAATTCAGAACATGATTAGTTATATCTTGGATCCCACTGTATTGTCTGGATTCACAGCTTTGACCCATCAAAAACAGACAGAAAATTGCAATTTTTGAGAACTTAGATGTTTGTTTGCCACTTTAACAAAATCCTCAAAAAAAATTGCTAAATCTTTTTTTTATTATATATTTTTTGCATCATATTTGACACCCTGGGTGGTTTCTGCAACTTTTTAAAAAAATAAATATGCATTCTTTTGTTGCTGAAAATACTCTTTTTTTTAAAACTGAGTAACAGTCAAAGAAGTTATTCTTACTGCAAATTCTTGAAAATTATCAATGATTTCCTGAAAAAAAGTGTGTGGATGACTTCATGAGAGCAGTCATTTTGAAAATGGCCATAACACAACTTCAGCAGCCTGTAGTGGAATGATAATCCTCAAGGAGATAGAATACATTTTATTATTTTTAAACAGGTTTTTAAGGAAAATATTTATCACGTTGATGAGATGGAGGTCTTCGAAAGCCGTGTATCAAATATGATATATTCTATATTATAGGGTTAAAAGACTGACAGAATCAGGTTGATCTTTTCCAGCTGTTCGTAGAAGAACTGATATAGTAATAATAAGCTGGATTGCTACACCCTGAGTGAATCAACAAATCCTGAACATTTTAATACAGACCGAAAATTTTGAACAGAAGCTCTAAAAAAAATGTTTTTGTGTGTTTGCTGTAGATCCCGAGTCAGACGAGAAGAACGTGGACCTGGAGTGGAGAAATGAGCAGTGAAATCTCCGTTAATCATGCAACTCGAGCTTGTGCAGCGAGCTTCAGTCTTCATTTTTTTCTCTGTTGTCTTTCATCACGTATTTGGCATCTCTAATTTCAGAAACTCTTTTCTAAACTCTTTTCAAATTTTTCTAAGAGCAGTTTTTGATGCAACAAAGCTGTGCTCCGTTTTTCACGGTAATGCCAAAATGAAATAAACACAATTCTGCAGTTGTCTCTGTCTCACTTTGTCTCTTTAAGCAAATTTCCCTCAAATTCTACTTAAAAACTGATTAAACACACTTCATTTTCTGTTCACGGCATGGTGCACACTTATCTTTAATTTAAGCAACAAACTATATATGACACCTCAGCAGGAACTGAGCGAGGACAGATAAATCTTCTTGTCTCAAAAATAGTTTAACAATGTTCAGGTTTACTTCAGATAAATCATTGACTACAACACCTTCTGTTTACATAGAATCATTACACTAAGCATTTATAAATCAGGACCCATATTCACAAGCATCTTAAAGCTAAAAGTAGCTTCTAACTTGCTGATTTAGAAACTCTCAAAAATAATGGGCGTGTCAGTCCTAATTTTAGGATTCCTAAATTTCTCATCTAAAAGTATTTCACAAAGCATTTTAGTGCTAAAACAAGCTCCTAAACATGTGAGAAGTTAGAAGCAGGGAAAAGGACTCCTAAGTCACTAAGACCAGTTCACAAAGAGTCTCAGCATGGCTGCTGCTGGAAATCCACCTTTTCCTGTGGTTTTCTCTGTCGTGGTTATTCCAGAATCCCAGTCATCAAAACGCTGCTCATATGTAGATCTGCTAATAATTGAACCAGATACAGCTGCTAACAGTTAGCAGAGTACTTGACTATTTAATTTTTTAACTCTTAAAAGCCTGACCTATCAAAATATAGCCAAAGAATTCAAATTTTCTGTAACCAAGATGTTTATTAACCCTTTTAATAAAATCCACCAAAAAATATTGCTGTGTCATTTTGTTCAAGATACATTTTTTGTATCACATTTGATAAATTGGTTGGTTTTGGCAGCTTTTTTCAGTAAAGTTTTTAAAAAATGAGAAACAATAAGATGTCATAATTCCAGCAACTTCTTGAGAAAGAGACAAGATTTTCCTGACAAGAAAAAGTATGTAGGTGATTTCTTGAGAGCAGCAAATTTGAAAAGGGCCAAAATACATCTATGGCTGCTTTTAGTGGAATGATACACCTCAAAGGGGTAGAAATTTTTTTTTTTTTTTTAAATTCAACAGGTTTTTAATTGAAAATATTTATATTGTTAATGAGGTAGCGGTCTTTAAACTCATGTATCAAATATGAGATGTTGGGCAAGAAAGGATGGAGGTCTTTATTTGAATATGCCAACATTTCTATTTAGAAAGTCCTCGCAAAGACACATTCCCTCTCAGCCAATCGCTGTAGGCATTGGAAGTCAAGTGGTTCCTGAGAAATGACATCATACATAGCAACAGGGGTCAGCTCCACCCCTTTCTTTTAGCGACAGAGTTCTCTGAATTCCTGAGTAAGAGTTAGTCTGAGCAGCTTTGTGAAAAGCTTTGAAGAGAAAACTCTTACTGAGGAACTTTTAGTGTCATTTAGGAGTCCTCCTAGTGGGAAGATAAAATGCTTTGTGAATACAGGCCCTGGATTTTATATTATTTCAAATTCTTCCACTGAAAGAAAGAAAAAAAAACCCCACAATACTGGGCAGAAGCTGTTCCCAAAGAGGACGTGTGTAAGGTTGTTCAGTGTAGTGACCAACAGTTTTCTGTGCATGCATCCACACCATAAGGACAACTTCTGCAACATTCACTGTTTTTTTTTTTTACAAGCTCCAAATCTTCTGCTGCTTTATGGAGATGCTCTCGTTTCGCTGTGCTTCCAATGGAGACTTTATTTTCTACTGACGCGCAAAACTCAAGACCTGAAGAGGTTTTTATTTAGAATCAGACGCATCTACAACCTCAATCCTCCAAAATCATCCCAGCTGTGCTGTGTTCGCTCAGTTGTAGCTGCACCACCAGATCCCTCCCTTAGGAGTTCAAGCCAGGACAAAATAAGTCAACGCACACCCTGCCAGGTGGGATGCCTCTGCTGACCTTACAGAAAGGTCACATGAAACATCAAAGATACTTTTCAAACATCCGTCCTCCTCTGCACAGACAGAAACATGCAACCTGGAAACATGAACGGTACATATGAGCAACAGGAAGAGAAAAATGTTTGTGGAACAAAATCACCAAAACATTTAGAGAAAAGGTTTAAATTGGTGTTGAAGTTTAACCTTCAAGAAAGGAACCACTCCCATGTTAGTCTGTTTTTCCTCAGTATGAAGATGATTAGGGACAACTTTTTTTTTTCCTGGGGAAAAGGCCAGAAAAAGACTTTTTATAATAAAAAAAAAAAATCTGTGCTTAAGAACGCCTTATACATCAAGCGGTTATATTTCTGACGGTCTCTGTAGGATCTCATCTATTCATCAGTGATCCCAAATTGTTCCTAAGCTCACTGTCTTCTAAATGCACATTGAAGAGACATCGCACTCACTGAGATCTTATTACAGTTATGCTTTGTGAAACTCGCACTCTTAAATTGGCACAAAAAAAAAACACCTTTAAAAGATGGCCATTTCTGGAAAAACAGTTTGATGATGGTCACTGTTAACTTTTCAACAGTTATGTAAATAGTTCCTCCCCTCCCTGCAGACATAAGTAGATAGAGATCCATTTAACAACTGCAAAGTTGGCATAAGCTTAAATGTAACAACTTAACAACTTGACATATTTAAGAGGTTTCAGATGTTTTGTGGGAACTCATCGTTATGTCAATAGACTCTGTATGCCAAAGAATAAAGCCATCATAAGGAGATTTAGCTCATTTCCTATATTGGACTGCCCCCCTCAAGTCACTTGCCCAGGAAATTTGGGCAAGTTGGAAAACAAAGTGGGCAGATCTACTGAACATTCAAAGGAAAGCCTTTGGCTTGAGTCGCAGAAGTCATGGGATAACATTTGTTTATTGTTTAACTGCTGCAAAAAGGTGGACAAAACAAATATAAAAAGTAGAAGAAGATGGAAGGACTAACTTTATATGATATTTGTTGGGTTCAGAGCAAAAATCTGCGTGCTTTGTGATCAAGATTTGGACACAAAAAAGGAAATTTTGGCCTCTGCTATATAAATGGATATAATATATAAAAATAATATTATGTATGTACATATATATATATATATATATATATATATATATATATATATATATATATATATATATATATATATATATATATATATATATATATATAATACCATGCAGTTCCTCAGGTGTCCACTTGAGGCAGACGGCTTGAGTAAAAAAATGCCCATATTTACAGTAGGATTTAACCTTCTTAGAGCCTGATGCAAAAAGCTATGAGTTATATGGTTTGGCATAACTGTTGGTGTGGCTGGTAAAAAAATTGAACACGTTAAGTTTTTGATTTTATTCTATTATTAAACTGTTATATAAATATTTGATTATAAAAACCTATCCTTTATCCATATCACTACACAGTCTCAAAGTATTTTCCTTTTCTACTCTCTCATTCTCTCAAAAATTGTTAAGAAAATACACAGTGTTCACTAACATGTCTCCAAACGCTGCTTCAGTTCAGGTCAAGGCAAAATACTGATGATATACGATGCAAAATCATACATTTGAAGATCAGTGGAAATACAGATACAGAAATACGTTGACAAATAAAACCTAACTTCCTTTTTTCAAGACTGACATTAACACTGCTGCTTCTTAGGGGCCTAGGTTACTTTTACCATCTGAAACCAGTGGTGGGGGAAAGTATCAGACTCAGGTATTAAAACCAAGCGTAGTTCTGGTTCAGCACTTTTTGCTGTTTGAAGACATTCACGACGTGACACATATGACTAAATAAAGCAGAATGAGATTTTTCTTGTCTGGAGATTTTAATGACACATGAACAAGACCGAATCAATAAAAGCACACTTTGTCCACAGGGGGCGCCAAACCCAACACAAACTGAAAGTTACTTACAGGAGCTTTAATCAAAGACATCTTTCTGGCTGCAGAGAGATATTTCCCAAGTTACATTCAGGAAATCTGTGGTTATGTTACCATTCCAACATTCACCTCTGATGCTTCATGACAAGCTGATGTTACCCATTTAACTGCCAAAATAACAACAGATTTCAGTGACTATAAAGGTAGTTTTTAACAGATTGTGAGTATTTCGGCCTAGTTTGGATCATGTCACTCTTAATCTGGTCATCCAGTTTCAAGGTGAGCAGAGAAACTGGTCGACCTGGTGAGGAGGAAACAAGTAAAGAAGACACACCGGAACAGAGAAGGCACCAGGGGAAAAACAAACTTCTCACACATGACCCTGTGGTCCCAAAACATGTGAAGAATGTCATCTGACTGGAAAACACTGTCGTTAAGAAGAAACCAGCTCTAACAAGCCGTGATTTCAAAGAGAGGGCTAACCTGTCTGACGTGCAGGGATTCAGGCAGTGACGCGACCATCTCACCTGCAGCAGACGTTGAGTCATGAGTTGTAGATCACTTTTAATTTGACACTCCTGGTCTGATGCACTGATCATCTAGTGTTTTGTGGCGCTATGGTGAAGAATAAGTTCTTCAGTCTAAAGCTTGACCACTGATGAATGCTTGTCGTCTTACGGAGACGGTTACCTTCTTTATTCTGGAGGAAAATAGATGAAATTTCATGACGCATATAAAAACAGCTACACAATTCTGTGCAAAAATTTTTGTCCAACAATGTAATATATTTTTTTTCATATCACACAGGTATCCAAAGGGTAATAAGTACATATTCAAAAAGAGTAGGGGAGACCAGGGTTGGCTGTAACAATTTGTATTCGTGTGAATTACTCATAATGAATACATCTTACAGTAAAACTTTCCACATGAGATGGAAGCATAAAGTGTTGGGTTGAAAAAGTTGGTTGTCTCTTTAATTATCAGGGAAGTTTTGGACAGAAAATGTGATTTAAAGAAACATTTCACTTTGCCGTTATAAAAACCCAAGACTCAGTAGAAGTTATTAAATCAATACCATCTTAATACGACTTGTCATTAGCCTTTGGGTTTGTCCATCAGTTCGATCAATCCTCTTTTATCAAGTAGTATAAATGCATTTAGCTTAGCATTTGCAGAAAAATAAGGGAGGCAACAACAAATGTGATGACATCATTTGTGATATATCATAACGGCTTGCTGCTGTGCTCACTGTCTTTATGAATTGCAAAAAAAAAAAGGTCTAGCATGGGTTAAAAAGGCACAATCAGTCACAGAAAACTTGATTACCAACACTGCCTTTGAAAAGGCTGCCTTAAAACTTCCATAGTGTGTCCAACATTTTCAAATATTTAGCATGACTTGAGCAACTGAGAGGCAACAAACAGTCTGACCTCTTTAGGGTCGTGAAGGTTTCATGCTAGCTACCACATGGCTTAAAAGAAAAAATTATTAGCTTCCAATTTTTAGTAAATGGTTTACTTTAGAACAACTGATCACCATGAAAATTTTGTAAACCAAACCAAACCAAAACGAAACATTATTTTCATGAAAATGAATCCTGCCCACAGAACAGGAAGGTTAAAATTAGCACAGCATCAGTCTAAAAGTTTGATATGAGCTTGATGAAACAGCACCCCTTAGTTTGTCCGTACCAAGCACAGAAAAATTGGTGTCAGAATGTCAAATTCTAAGCTCATTTTTTGTGCTTGAAGAGCAACTCAAGTTCTTTCTGTTAAGGTTTCACACTGACAACTGCTAAAAAAGGCACAATGAATATGATGGATAGCCCATGGCTGGAATGTCAGCCAGCTGATAAATACAAGAAGACGACTGGACAAACAAAAAAAAAAAGCACAAGCTGTTGTGGTTAGAAAACACATCATCTTTCATTTTCCATTATATTATGCTAGCATGATAAACAGAGCTTACACTCACAGGACAATCCAGACTTCATACAAGCTAAATAAAATGCTGCTCGCCCAAGCTTGTGAACAACATGAGATACAAACATGTGCTTGTTTAACTCCATATTACATTACAAATGTAAAGAAACACAAGTAGGAAAACATTTTAAGTGTAAAGACAGATTTTAAAGGAATAAAAGAAAAAATCAACAACTTTTAACATCGATTTCTAACAACTTTTGTATTATAGACAAAATCCATTTCCTGTATCAGGTTTGATTCATCAGCCATCTGACCATCATCGTAAAATATGGGAAGATACAGTTCAGTGGAGGGTCAGTTCTTTCTGGTGTTTTGTTTTTCTCCAATGGGTCAGTTGGTTTGACGGTGTTCGGTCTCCTCACAGCAGCGTGCATCCGCCTCGCTTCTTTCTCTTTGGGACCTCCAGCGCCGCCCTGGTGGCCATCTCAAACACTTCCCGAACACCGTCCTTCGTCTTAGCGGAGCACTCCAGGTAGCCAAAAGCACTGATCCTGCAGGCCATGTCTCTGCCTTCTTCTGTTTTTACCGGCTCCTGTGAATAAAAGAAATCAGAAATAATTTTAAGAACTGTGATAACTAAAGTAGAGATTGTTGTGTGTCGTTGTCTTTTTGTCCCCTTGCTGACAACCTCTCAAAACAACTTTTTGACATAATCCAACAGCATGTATCACAATCGTTCCAATATATGCTCCACATAAACAAAAGCAAGTTAAAAAAAAAAGATTGTCTGATGAATTTTGAAGCAAAACTGACAAATTTTAGTTAAAAGGAAAAATTTACAGTAATTTGTTGTTTCCACACCTTTGTATATATTTAAATTCTAGGTCTATTATGTGGTTTGGCTGTTATTTAATGACTTTCTTTAGCCACACCTTGAGGTTTAGCAATCCTCAGATGTTTATACTTTTTTTTTTACACAAATGCAGGGCAATGAAAAATAATCATACTCTGAGACAGCTGTTCTTTTATTTATCTATTTATTTATCTATTTATTTATTTATTATTTTTCAGTCAGATATTGTTGAAGTATGTTTGAGGAAAAAATATTAATAATTATTATTATTAGTGATAATAAAATAAAATAAAAAAGACAATAATAATAATTATTATTAGTAATAAAAAAATAAAATAAAAAAGATAATAATAATTATTATTATTATTATTAGTAATAATAAAATAAAATAAAAAAGATAATAATAATTATTATTATTATTATAAGTAATAATAAAATCAAATAAAAAAGATAATAATAATTATTATTATTAGTAGTAGTAATAATAAAATAAAATAAAAAAAAAAATCGAATAATACATCCTAAGCTTTTTATGGTCAGTTCTGTTAATTTAATATATTTTTGTATTGGATTATTGATCAGACTAAAATATCCAGTTATAGAATATTTCTTTAGATCTCAAAAAATATATGTTTATATTTTTTCAGCCCAGCTTTTCAGCCCAAGAAAACTTCATAATAGTTTCTTTACAGCTCAGATATCCTTATCAAATTGACGACAAAACGTAAAGCAAACAACTTCATCAACCCTCCTGGCTCAAAGACTCTGGCTCTATGTGAAAATGTAAACAAAAAAACACTTGAAGTGATGACGTTGTGCTAGAAATGGAAGTACTGATTTTTAAAAAATAAGGAGCACATGCCGAAGAAATTTGTTGAAAGTGTTAAAACCGGAGAGGCAGCTTTGGCGGTGTTATGATCCATTCTGTGATGCTGTAAACTGATGCCGTCATCATGGTATGACTCAAAGGGCCTTTAACAACCCTTTAAAGAGCTGTCACTGTTCATTTCCCAGGGGAGGTTAACTTTCAGTGACAGGCAGGTGTGAAGAGTTGAAAGGAAGGTGGAGGGGGATTTTGTTTCAATTAACATGAAATATTCTGACAGATATTTTTTCTTTGCTGTCAGTGATTTGACATCTATTTGACGTCTGTCAGTCTGAGAGTACTTTGACGGGCAGCAGCCAACAGGGTGGACAGGACCCCTGTGTTGGAATGAGATTCTATTTCAGTGCTTGCTGCACATTATCCCTCACTAGTGGAAGCAGAAAGAGTGTATCATTAATCAAAGCTAAGTGGAAACCTCCAGTGTTCAAAAATTAAGACTATGGAGAAGCGTAATAACAATGCAGTTCCTCAAGTGTCCACTTGAGGCAGACTCTAAAAGCCGATGAGTTCTTTTCAGAGCTGATGATAAAATGTCCATATTTACAGCAGAATTTAACCTTATTAGAGCCTGATGCTAAAAGAAGTTTATTCTCCAGACCTTATTTGGTTGTCTGTGACAACTGTACAGAGAGTGTCATATTTTATTCCTCACCCCTCTTGATGATATCAAAGCTAAGAGTTATATTTAGCCGGGTATAACTGGAGGCGTGGCTGATTTCACTGATCAGGAGAAGCTAACCAAAAGGTTAAAAACACCACAGAATAATGACTCGTCCTGTTCTCTTCAGGGTGCATTACATTCCCCTGGACTCTTCGTGTGGACTACAGGGCTGGCTTCACTCAAAGTGAATGGAAAACAGAGCAAACATTCCCGCGACGGAGGTGTAATCCATACCTGTACTTGAGGCTACATGCAAATGAAGCAGCTGCTTTTAATGCAGTGCTGTTGTCAAACTGAGCTCGCGGTGAAGCACTACTCTTTATGGATATGTGCATAAATAATTCAGGTGTGAGTGCCTGACTACTGAGGAGCTCTCCCACTTGTCCTTGATTACCCTCTTCCTCTGTTTAGTGACCCTTAGGGGCCTCTGTACCTGCTTCATCTTGGCCAGCTCTCTCCGTGTGTGCTCATCGTTCCGCAGGTCCTTCTTGTTCCCCACAAGGATGATGGGAACGTTGGGACAGAAGTGCTTCACCTCTGGCGTCCACTTCTCCGGGATATTTTCTGTCCAGGAAGAGAAAAAAGTGAGCTTCTAAAACACTCCAGACAAAGAGGGAAGGAGGGGCCAGACTATAAAAAGGGACAGGCGGTGCAGAGTCACGGTACAGAACACTTCTCATGATGGATTGCTCTGCAGACTGCTTGAGGCAAAGATGTTTTTAGCTGCACTAATCCTGCTCCCCATCAAGTGCATTAAGATGTTTGAAAACAGCTTGCAAAGCTCAGAGAAACTGCCTCAATCCCAACAGGAAAATCACTTTTAAAGAGTGTTATCCGTGTAATGTGTTTCCTGCTCTGAAATCCGTCATATTTATCTCATTCAGACAAACCTGCTCCAGTTTGCTGAGGATATGCAGGAAAAAAGTTACTCTGAGAAATAAAACTCTTCTGTGCTTCTTTACCTAAACTGTCGGGGCTGTCGATGGAGAAGCACATGAGGATGACGTCTGTGTCAGGGTAGGAGAGGGGCCTCAGCCTGTCGTAGTCCTCCTGGCCCGCTGTATCCCACAGCGCCAACTCCACCTGAGACAAATCAGGATCAGAAATGATGGTGAGGAATTCTAAAAAGACAGGTTCCAAATTCTTTATATGAAGGTGGCTTCTTATTCTATTACTTCTAACTTTTTTTGTCAAAAGCTTTGAGACGAAAACCTCACTGAGGCCCTGCAAGGAGTCTTTAACTGACAATGTAACTGTCTGCAATAGAAGAACTGCTTTATGACCTATAAATACAAACTAGACCACGTTGAACAGGCATGTCCAAAGTCAGACCTGGGGCCAGTCGTGGCCTGAGGTCCAATTTATCTTGCAGTGTATTAATAATGACACTTGAATTAATCATGTTTTAATTAATAAGCGTTAGAAATAAACATGGAGAAGCAGCATTCAGCTTTTATGCTCCAAATATCTGGAACAAACTTCCAGAAAATATCAGGTCTGCTGAAACTCTCAGCTCCTTTAAATCCAGGTTGAAGACTCACCTATAAACTGCTGCTTTTTATAAGAATATTTAAACAAACAATTTTTAATATCTATTTTCTTACACAACTCTGCACTCTGTACTGTGGCTTTCATATTTAAATTTTAAAATCAGTTTTAACACATTTTAACCATCTTTTTTGCCATTTTATTTTAATTTCATTTTATTTTTGCTCTTTTAATTAACTTTTAATTTTTCATTTGATATGTTTTCCTGACCTTTTCTAAGTGAAGCACTTTGAATTGCCTTGTAGCCGAAATGTGCTATATAAATAACCTTGCCTTGCCTTAATTATTAATTACTATTAATTGTACTTTTACATTTTCTATTAAGCGCACCAATAAAACCAAAGTATATCCAGTAACGTCTCACTGAACTACATTTGGACTGTGCATAGGCTACTTGTGTAAAGCTAAAGCTCTGTACATTCTGAAAAAAAAAAAAAACTCAACAACTCTTACAGCCGACTTCTTTAAATGAATGACTTTATCATGATGTGAAAATGTGAGAGTTCAAAAAACACATCAGACGACATGAGACTAGATTTAAGTTATGAAACAGTGCACAAAAGGAAAAAATGAGAATAATAATAGTTCAGAATGCAGGATAAGATTTTTTTTCAAAACATAATAAAAAACAATCCTGATAAAATCCAGATCCTGATCCTGACAAAAAAAATCCTAACATATTTTCCCCACATCGCCCCACATTGACACGTCAATTCACAGTAGAGAAGATCGAGATGGACAGGAAGTACTGCACGGAAACTACCTAAAAAGCGCCTGAGACTTTCAAAATAAAACAAACTGTGTCAAAACTAGATCGTATTTAGCTTTATAAGTGCAAGAAAACGACACGATGAGCGAAGAAACGCCAGGAGTAAACTGGTTTGAGGTTCAACAACACAACATGGACGAGGAGAGGTTTATTAATGGAGAGGAAAGAGCGGGAATTCTGGGGTCTCGCGACTCCAGCTGTCCGTCGGTACTAAACACGTAGCCGGTTTGAGTTGACAAACGCAGTCAACACGCAGCAGAGCGGAGCTGCAACGCAAACGCAGCCGGCGTATTTGAGGCGTTAGTGATTAAGCATTTTCTTTCTCATCCTCTGAGAGCTCGTAGATTCAGTAAGTAAAACGTACGAGCCCTGAGGCATGTGCTGGATTCAAGTTCTCTTCTCAGGGGCCAACGCTTCACATACCAGGAAGATAAAAATGCTACGATTACTTAGCCTCAGGACATTAATCTCCTCTTAGCACACATACCTCACATACTGATCATAACTTATGGTTCGAATGTTTTTTTAAAAGAGCTGCTTTCATTCTTTGAATTCATTGTTTGGATATTTGCTTCCCATCACCGCAACAGCTTTAAACTAATCAGTGTTATATGTCTGTAATGTTGTCTGTGTTGTGGAAATGAACTCTGGGAATGGCCTCATCCCATCACACCACTGATTAATTTAATTAGGGAAAGTAGGAGATTAGCGAGCATCCATCCAGATACTCCTGTCCCTGAGCAGATATTAACAGCCAGACTTCAATCGGCTCCATCGCTGACTCTGAGTGTTCAGGGGAGAAGATTTTAAAAGTTTGTCTCCTGTAACTTCACTGAATGACAGTAGATGCTAGGAAGCCCAGAGAGAGTGGACACATCAGTCCCAAAATAGAGATTTGCAGAGGCAGAGGGTGGGAGGTGGAGGCACACTGGTGAGATTGCATGAGCCACTAGAGTGATTACGTTCCCACCGGACCTTTTTGGAGGCTGAAGACTTTGGGGAGGAAGTGAACGAGGGGGAAATAGCTATTTTTAGAGGCTGCCCAATCCTCTGAAGGTGAGGGAAAGAAATGTTTTCACTCTCCAGAGGGGAGAGCAGGGGACTTAGATTTAGGGTCTGAGAACAAAATCCAGCTGGTTGTATAATAGGCCAATTCACATGAGAGCAGTGTCCTTCTGAAAAATAACGGAGGGCAAACTTTGGAGGGCTGATGCTCATATCTTTACCGACTTATCTTCATCCTCATGTCAGATGTCTGTCACAGATCCCTAACTTCATATTTCCGGTGCAGAAAACAACGGTTAACCCGCCATCCCTTCCTCAGACTGATCACCGCCAGGGCAGGAAATGAGACGTTTATCAGGCAGGACGAGGAGGAGGTGGGTCTTCATATGAGGAGGGGGGATTGCCAGGAGACATGGCTGTTCCTTGTCTGAACAGGATGCTGGGAAGTAGAGTCATTTCCTGTTTTGCCGAGTAGTGATCCTGCAGCGGTTGTCGGCTTAAGAGAACAAAACCAGTGGAAATAAAAAACCATCTGCAGCTCAGGCTGGACCATCGCTGGCCGGCTCTCTGTGACTCAGGCTCAAGATGTTACACACACTTCAGAGTGAGACTGAGAGGCTTTCATAACTGGTTGCATCTAATGTCACTCTTCATTTACTGTTCATACCTTCTATTCACCAACACGTATTTATCTGAGCATCCAAATGCTTATAGTTTACAGAGCCCACTGCAGCAGATGGTCAAATGATTAAAATTAAACGTGTTTAAAGCCTGGTACAAATTACACAAATGTATGTATAGTTCATTCGTTATATAAAATGTTAAAAGCACTGTGAGGAAAAAATCAGCAGTGTTTCTCTGGGATGAAGACTCAGTTCCCCATGAGCACCATCACTCCTCATCGTAAGGAAGTGACTCTTACCAAGGTGGGCATTTGTTTTGGAGAGCAGATCTTATTCTTAGCGCTACTTTTCTTTGTTCAAGACAACTTAAAGACAGATGTCTTTTAATATCTGTATTTATGTAGCACTATTGTTTGAAAGGTGACAACAGTTAAAGTTTATAAACTCATTTTGTAGTTTAGTGTCCAGAAGGTGAGCAGACTCTCTGTTCAGTGTTCCTCACAGCCCGGTGTTCTGAGACGTGTCTGTAACGTGTAACGTTAGTGAATCCTGGTTCTGTCCTACGTTTGAGAGGGTCGCCAGACATAGGACACATTTCGGGCAATTATGGCCATTTTTCTGTATGGCTTTGAAGCTATACTTAATGTATGCTGCCTCATATTTTCAAATTTTAGTTGGACACGAGTTCTTAAATTTTTTTGCAGCAGAATCCTCCACGGCAGAGCTGTTGGACTACTCCTTCGGTTTTTTTCCTGTCAAAAATCTTTTGATTTTGTGCTAGCTAGCAGCTTGATAACAGGAGCAAACCGCCAGTCAACACAGATGATGACATCGTCACGTCCAAGTTGGAACTGTCACACGAGGTGTGGTTAAGTACAGTCGGAAACTTGAGAAGCTGACGATTGCGGCAGCTTACATGTTGTATGTTCAGGACAAATGGTTCTAAAAAAAAATAATAATAAAATCGAAAAATAAAAATAAATTGATTCTATTTTTTCCCCATTACTCCAATTTTCCGAGGCCCCCTTAGGGCCCCCTGGCGGCCCCCACTTTGAAAACCACTGGTCTAAGGGACTTTCAGTCTACGTGTTGTAAATGGATTCATGTTTGACTCGACCACTGATACTGAGAAACTGTATTACGAAGTAACCAATCTTGGTGCTGATAATTTTATTTTACATTGTGGATTATATTAAATTATCAAATACACAGAAGTGAGACTATTCAAGTATCACTTATAAAGTCTATAGTGATCACTTTAAGATTGATTGATTATGATCTTAATAAAGAGAAACATTTCCAGACTGTTTGTACAAACCTGTTTGCCGTCAACCTCAATATCAGCGATGTAATTCTCAAACACTGTGGGGACGTAGACTTCAGGAAACTGGTCTTTACTGAAAACAATGAGAAGACATGTTTTCCCACAAGCTCCATCCCCGACGATCACCAGCTTTTTCCGGATGGCTGCCATCTCTGTTGGAAAACAAGAAAACAAAACTTTGAGCTGGAACTTTGTTATTGTGGGAGATTTCACTTGTCATGCAGCAGAGCTCACTCTGTCATCTGTTTTTGAACTCCATGTGACAGATATTTAAATTATTTGTAGAGATTGGAAGAGCAACACGAGGCGGATCAAGGACACAATGTTGAACAAAACTTTCTGCTCTCGCTGTGCGACTCCAAAGCGACCACTGTGACATATCTGACAGAGGCGCATCACATCGCACCTGAGGGAGAGCTCCTTGATCTGTTTGCTGTCACAGACGACTGCAGGCACAGACCTTGGATCCCCGATGCCACATCATCGAGACTACAAAAGCTACATGAAGAAGAGAGGAGGAGGGGAAGATGGTGGAAGGACAAAAAAGGGGGTGTAGAGACAAGCTAGGACATGCAGGAATGTGTTATCAGGCCACTGCTCCGCCTTGTTTGTGTCCCTCTGCAGCGTGCATGGAAAGAAAAAAGGGCTCTGGGAAATCAGATCTGCTGGTAAAAAGATAAAACAGTGGCCTGCTTTTGATCCTTGTGGATGCTTTCTGTGTTCTCTTCAGAAAAACTTCAACAGTACACATAACATTCATTATCCCAAGGTTACTTAGCGCCAAAAGAGGACAAGCTAATCCTGCCAGCTGTGTAACTTCTCATTAACAAGCCAAAGTTTCTGAGTGTTTGTGTAAACCAGTGACTTAAAAACAGAACCATCACGGCGTTCTGTTGTCCTGTTTTTCTAGATACGGAGGTGACCATATTTGGACGTCAGAGTGCACTGTGACACCTCTCCTCTTGGTGACTGGGACTTGTTACAGGAAGGATCAAGAATTACAGGAAGCCCCGCCCAAAGTCTTTGCATCTTTTCACCATAGTAAATATAAAACACAGAAGTAGTCTCAGCAGCTTCAGTCATTATTTAGGTCACCATATCAACCTCACTAGAAACAGGCAAAGAAGTGAAGCTGAGCAAATCTGAATAAATATGTGACACTCTTTGCCTTTCTATTATCTTGTTGGCCGGCTTTCTCACTTTCTCTTACTGAACATTGCAACAGCAGAGATTCAAATCTAAACAGCAAGGGCAAAATCAATGTCATAGTGAATCAATATGTAGAAAGGAGTTCCAGCACACTGCGATTCTTCTTGTTGGCACTAAAACACAAGTGTCCATCAGTGATCACACGTGGTAAAAACTGTGACAAACTTTTTCTATGTCAGCAGTTAAAATCAACAGGCAAAACAACCTGGATAATATCTTAACATCACATTTCTTTGGAGGTTTTCTTTGAGATATTTTAGTTTGTTGTTGATGAATGACAGGTCAACACTGAAGAAAAGTAGAGGAGAGGAGGTTTCTTTTTCTTTAGTTATTAGAGGTTAAAAACGGGGTTCTAGTTTCGTTTAACAATGACAGACAGCTGCGGTTCATGTGTAGTTTTTTCGGGAATAATAAACAACATCAGGAAGGAGAGTTAAGAAGAGATTCGACTGTCAAAAGGAAAAAAATAAATTATTTTTGTCACCCGCTTCCACTCAGACTTTACCCGAGTTCCTCATAAGAGTCTACTGCGCAGACTCTGGCTGCACAATGGCGGCTCCCGTGACAGGTTTTTTGGCTTCAAAATCGTACAATGGTAAAAGGCGGAGCCACACTGTCCATTCCATATACAGTCTATGGTGCTGAGGTATGTAAATGTATGTGGAACAACAACTTCAAAAGTTGTCATTTCCTGCAAAAAATACCTAATAACAGGCTTTAAAAGCAATCACAAGGATTGCTTCTGATCATCATCTTTGGTTTGATGAACCATTTTTAGACGCCTGTATTAATTTCACTCTGAGGATATTTTACATCATCTTCGGGTCAGGTGCCTGGTTTGGATGCACCCTTGCTCACCTCTCCGGTCAGTGAATTGACGTAGGCCTTACAGGACGAAAAGCTCCTGTGATGCGTGACTTTTGTCAAGTTTTGAACATCAAAAAACACCTTTTTGTGCCAAAAGAAACCCCGCTCTCCTCTCCGTTTTTCAACTGGTGCTTTCATGCAGCAACTCACAAAATGCACACACACATCTTGTCCATTCGGTGCAAGAGAAAAAAAGTGACAGAGTGAGATTTCTTCCAAGGAAGGGGACCACCTCTTATGAAGAAATTAGAGGCTCATAATAAGTTCACAAAAACATTTATATCTTGGACTATGTTCACACTGCAGTTCAAAGTGACCAGAATCAGATTTTTTCCCCCAAATGTGACCCATACTGTCGGATGCTGCCACACACTGTTTTTAACACGTGACCATAAACGAGACTACCTGCTGCTTCCATGTTCATTTCTGCCAACACCTTTCTGTGTGTGACGTCATAAATGTTCAACTGAGCATGCAGGTCACTTCAGGAGTGTGAGCTGTTCACATCGCAGTCGGTCCACTTTGAAAAATGTAACTTGAACAGCCAAACAAAAAAAAAATCAGATTTCAGCAATAACGCCTTCAGTGTGAACGTTGCCTTGGTGATTTAATACTAATTAAAATGTATGTTCTATTTCTGTTGAGTCTGTTCTGCTAAACGCTGCTACAAACTACAAATTTCACCTTTAAATTTTACAGCAATACCTCAGGTCTACAAGGGCAAACCAAGAAACATTTCTGCTCCGAGCCCAGATGAGAGGACTGGTTTTGTTGGTGCAAGCTGAGCAATGCACCTGATGGATGAGCTGGAGCCCCGCTGTTTGAGAGCAGCTGTGCATATAGTCATTTGGCTCCTCACCCCATCCACTTTCAGCCAGACAGTCTTGACAGCAATCCTCTTCACGAGGGCACCCACTTATCAGGGGAAATTAATCTTTCAGTGCCGCAGGGAAACTCTGGAGTTAAGTCTGCCCCAACGCCCACTTTTAAACTCTGCGTCAGCTGCATGACAACAAGAAAACTTCCAGTAAGAAGCATCAAACTAGCAAAAACTTTGAGTTATTTGTCACACTATTGTTGGTTCAGTGCTGTAACAGATGACCAGATTGCTGTCAGCAGTTGGTTTCAAAAAAGGGCCAATTTTCTGACATTTCAAAGCTTATTCTGCCAACATTTAGAAAAGTTTAAACTGATGGTCAAACAGAGCATGTTTTATCAGAGCCATAGATGGATGACAACTGACAGATTGTTCGGCAGAACTGCATTTTTAAGTAGAAAGCTGCAAAAGTCTGATGCAGCCAGTTAGCCTTTCTTAGTACAATGATGAGAAACAAAAGGAAACAATTGGGGGTAAAGCCCAAATAAGGCTTTTCCTGTTTCCTGAACCAGAGCCTTAAGTAAGGTTTGAATTGAACCAACGATTGTATTTGGCCAGCAAACAATCAGTTTTAAGAAGTTGGAACCAGAGAACTTCTCTATTTGAGCTGCCTCGACATTTGTCAGAGAAAATCTAAAACACAAAAAATGCACAAATTAGCCTGTAAGAAAATAACACAGGCTCATAAGGTCACACTAAGCAGAGAAACAGAAGAAAAAAACTATCATCCTGCTCTTGTTTCCATGGATATTTGGCAGAACCAGTGACCATACTGGAAATTCTGGACCTGTTCACTTGTTTGACAGTTTTATTAATATCTTTGGTTTATTGGAAAATCTGATCATGGTTTGTTAGCATGTTCTTCCCTTTGCCCAAAGTTTGCTCCTTCTGGTGAAGTGTGTTCAGTTACAGCAGCACAGAAATGGCAAAAACTCAAGTTTGAATCCAGGCTGCTTTAGCAAAGTCCTCTAGCATGCTCACACCATGAATTCTGCTTGTTTAATAATGGACACAAAAGAGTTGTATGCATAAAAAGTCCACAAACACAGTTCAGAATGTCTCCAATAATACTGGGTAAAAAAAGGATATTAAATATAGAAAGAGCCAGCACCAGCTCTTCAGCTCTTCCTCTGTAAGTGGTGTGATGGACTACAGAGAAGCTGCCCTGTCTTTTGATTTCCAGGAAAAGCCAAAGGGACCAGAGATTGCCCTGGACTACATGTTGGGTTCAAAGCCAAACAAGTGGGAGACGGCGGCACAGAGGCCTCAGAGGCTCACCCTGTGAAACACAACAATCCACTTCCTGTTCTGTGAAGCTGGGGAGGAGCGTTTGGCTGCAGCTTTGTTTGGACAGACCTCAGCAGAGCCGAGACATGGAGAGGGCTGCCAGAGGCGATGGAGCACACAAACCCATGTATGCTTACTCCTACATACAGTTACATCTATTTACTCTCATCATACTACGTAACGATTACTCTTCCTCGACTGCAGTGATATCTGGAGACAATTACTGAAACATATGGACTTACTGGCAAAAAGAAATGATGCTTGAAAATGCTGCATATAGCTACACACTGAGCCAAATACCGACTCTGCCAATGATTGATGCCTTAAATCTAGCTGCTAATGGGAAATAATGACTGCAACAGAGCGGCCTTAAGAAGCAACCAAATGACCATATTTAGCCTTCCCTGAGATTTCATGTTTAGGGTGGGACACTTTTGTACTTTTTCTATCAAGCTTAAAGCAATTCAAATTTGGGTTTCTGGGCGACAATTTAATGTATCTTTTTACAACTGGAATGTCAGCAAACAATAAAAAAATCCATCTGTATTGAAGTTAAATAGAACACATTTGAAAAGCTATTAGCTACACCACAAACTGGCTAATGTTAGCATTTGAGCACCTTTTAGCTAACTTTATAGTTAGCTTAGAAGTAGCTGAAAGCTAACACTAGTGAGTAATAGTACTAAAAATAAGTAAATAAAAGAAAGTGTAATTTCCTTGCTAAGGTGATGTTAGCTAGGAGGTGCTAAATTTGATGGCTAATTATGACTAAAGGGAAACTTAAGGTGGTTTGATACGTAACCAATTAAAACAGGAACATTTTCCTGTGAGGCATTGCACATCCTGGTCCAACTACCAACTACTGACTTCTCAACTCTGACGATGTTCAATTCCAGGCTGTTCTGTTTAGCTTTGCATACAACTGAACATATTTTATCTGCACTCCTCATTTTTAAATTAATTGTTTTAATGTTTTAATGTTTTATTTTATTCTTTCATTTCTTTTCTAATCTTGTGATTTTATGTTGCTGTAAAGCACTTTGAGTTGCCTTGTGTATGAATTGTGCTCTACAAATAAACTTGCCTTGCCTTGCCTATGTTCTCGGTTGTATAAACTTTGGATAGTAGCAAATTTTTTATTGAACCTTGGTGAGATTGAAAACAGAAACACTTTGAAAAATTTGCAGATAACAACCAAATATGGTACAGTTCCAATAGTAAGAGTAGTACATAGCAAAATAGTATAAAATAGGAGCACTACACAGTATTGGCCAATGTTCAGTGTCTCTTTTAGGTGTTTTAACCTGTTAGACGCAGCGTTCCTGCTGCCTCACAGTCGAAAGTTGTTCCCAAGTCAACCTCTCTGTGACTGAAGGCTTTTTGAACATGTTCCTGCGTACCTCTCCACCCTGCTGGGTAAATCTCAGTTATGTTCGTGACAAGAAAATGAAAATGTCTTCACCCTGAGCTGACAGGATGATGTGAACTATTTCTGCTTTTGTCACTTTACTTTCATTCAGTGAAGAGGTCAAAAGACAGCATGCAAGTACAGGTCTCAGATAAGTGGCGCCCTTTAGCATGTTTGGACTGAATCAGGGTGAGATTAGGCTTTAGCGTAAATATGGAGGAGGGGAGATTTTGATGATTTTGTTTATCTTATAAATATGTAATTATCCACAATGTTCATCTTTGAAGATGAACTGCTGTGTTTTAATATATTGTTTGTGCTAATGTAAGTCTGGACGGAGGTCATCATGTGTTTTCTCAGTTGATCCACTTTTTAAACACAGTACTTTGGTTTTGGTTCCCCGGCACTAACTGCAGTCATTGATATCCATAATCAGAATCGGAAATATCTCATTTATCAGAAATTCAGTTTTTATATTTACCATTTTACACAGTTAAGTAAGGATATTTATAGAAAGCACAAATTAAATGTCAGGTTTGCAGAGGGGGGATGTAAACAGCCACCAGTATGAGAAATGAGATCTCCCTGAGCAAGTAATAAAGTCAGAGGCCAACAGCTGACAGTTCAAGTCAAATTTGTTTCAATGGTAACATTTTGGACATCAACATACAGCAACTTTCTAGTTTGTTTTACTTTGGATTGAAAAAAGTTATTATCTCGCTATCTGTAGTGTTCATCTAAAACAACATATTTCCATGAGCTGACAAATTAAAATTCACTCCAAACTCCAGCATAAAACAAGCTGAGCTCTCAGCAGCTCAACGAGCAGCCCCTCCTGACGTCCAGATAATCCATCACAAACAGTTCTGATACTTCATTAATCTGTTAATCATTTCACAAACCAAATTTGCCAAACACGTGCATGTTTTAGTCTCCTAATTCATTGGTTTTACTTTAATTCCACCAACATTTAACACTTATGAGGTCTTGAACTTTTTGCAAACAATATAAGTTTAATAAAGATGAGTTTGTAATAATCTTTATACTATTCTTGGGTATTCTATAATCTGGAAAGTGATCCATGCAATGATTCATGATAAAAAATGACAGTACGCTGCAAGTTAATTTATCAGGTATCAAAGTTTTGCAGCAGATGTGAACTGAGTCACCATGTGAGACACTGCAAAAGATAATGAGACACACTGAACCATATGCACAAAGCCTGATCCAAACAAAACAGGAGGAGCCCTTTAAACCCAAAACTAAGCACCATTACTTCCGAAAACTATTTGAGTAATGCCTTGGGTTAATGAACACAGCACCTCTCTTTTCTCTAAGGAGGTTTCCTGAAGCTTAGGGGCCATAAACAGTTATGCAACGAGCTGAGCACACGGCAGAGCGTGACCCTGTGACACACGAGGTAGAGCTGCCTTTCAATCCTCGCACGAGTTTAAAATCAACAACAATGGCGAGCATAGACAAACATCCAGCTAATAAAGGCCTGTTGTTTCTTGGATAATGATGATGAAGACTTTTTTTTTGTTCTTAGGTTGAGCTAACAAGTAGCCGTATGAAAGGAAATGAGCAGATATACGTTTCGTTCATCCAGCAGGATTTTCTTTATACGATAAAAAACTTAGACCCAGAGATCAGCTGATATCCACGAAGGGACGTTATTTCCTGGAGTATTTAGAGCTACTATCGCACAGGAGCTTAAGATCTCCACAAAATCAGAGGAGGGCTTCATAACTATGAGAGCAATAAAACCAAGGCTGGACTGTTTGTCAGTTTGACAGATAAACACTCACCCAGAGATCACCGGTCTAGTCTAATTCTCAATGGAACAATCCAGAATATTTCATGACACAATAAAAAATGACTAACGCACTTCAGGGATATTATGAAGACGCCTTCCAGCATCTTTGGCTCTTCAACTACAGCTCATTTCTTAGAGGGATCTGGTGTCATTACATTTTTTTTCTCTGGAGACACAGCCTGAAGAGAAGCCGTCATATCTGAAGGCGCAGAAGAATTTGTTTCACTTCTGGAAGACTGTCTGAGTGAGAAACAGGCCAAAGTTCATAAACTGAGCACAGTGTCTGCACATCACGGGACTTGAAAACATCTTATCTGACTTAATCTGACATCACATTACACATTGCAGATTTGGCATTGGGTAACATGACAGAAGAAATGATCCAAGAGGAAGTCTCAGGGCTCTTTCAGATGGAGGGATTCCTACAGCTTTCTGTGCATTTAAATTAAGATGTGAATGCTGAGCTCTCTCACAGAACAGCAGGAAACTGCACACCAGTGATCAGGTCAGCCTCTCACTTGTTTTGGGCGTTTAGTACAAACACTGCAGCTCCTTAGTCGCACTGAGTCATGGTTTTACTGGTACACCCATGGAAATGAGCGAATGTCCCAACAGTAAGACTGCCAAAGACATAAAACCAGGTATGACTACTTACCTAACGCCTTCCAGTGAGAGGAGAATGACCTACTTAAAAAAATGACATTTTCTCGACTGAAAACAAAAAAATCTTACAAAAACATCACGAAAAAATCACTTGTTTGTCTCCTTGATGAGAGAGAATGTGGTTAAAGCTTAGGCTTTGCTTTGCATGAAGAAGTCTCAGCTTGGTTGCTGCCAAAACTCACAGTACGACTCAGGACTTGTTCAAATTACTGCTCCAAGCTACAAAACACCGAAGCATATAATTCCCACTGACATATTATATAACTGGACACTGGACTCAAAGATGGCGCCGAATGTTTGTTTGAATATTGCTTCACAGAAAACTGTTTACCTGATAACTCAAAGAATCATAACTGACCATATTTACAGACATAATAATTAAAGATGCATTTTTATAACTGTGGCCTATGGTGAAAATGTCTTTGGGGAACAAATACTTAATTTTATTACCGTACTGCAAGAGGCGGGTGGAACAAATAAGCTCAGCTGCTGTTTCTGAATTTAAAAGTTCAGCCAGATTGGAAAAGTGGTCATTAGTGAAGTTTTTGAGTGCTGGGAAGCGGATTCTTTCCTTTGCATAGAGCCAAATCTGGTGTATTACTTAGTTTACATCTATAATTTGAATGCTAAGATGGGCTAAACTTCATACTAAGGCCAACGTAAAAGACTATTAATTCATAATAAGCTCATTTCTCTGTTTGCAACCCAGCACTATGACTCACCAGGCCTGTCAAAATCAGAGCGTCACATCTTCTGGTTGTAATTGCCTGCAGCCTCATCACCCTTATGGGTTAAACAAAAGATTTATAACATTGTCTCTCTAAAGGAAGACACACTCAGGTCTTAAAAGCCTTCTGAGAGGGGAAAAGGGCAAGACGAGCAGGTTGAGTCAGCTGGCGGCTGCTGGAGTGTGATGACCAAACTCAAAGACAGACAGAGGATACGCTACATGGCTCCGAAACAACCGACACCCCATGACTCACCTCCGCTCAGTGACCGGGGTCAGAGGAGACAAAGAGGCTGAGGGGACTCAACCTGAGCCTGGACACTCGTCTTCTTGCGGAAAATTTGCATGTCCACTTGGTTTCAATATATGAGTTGCATATGGCACATTTAGCCCCTCATATAAGAGACAGTGACAATGACAGCTTGTTTTGTCCAATTAGCTGTCCCACATATATTATCAAACAGACTAAGGAAAATTGCCATTATTAACATTAAAGATCCAGCATTATTTTTAGCATCTTAAGCAAAGTTATTTTCAATATGTAGATTTTCAGTTTGTAAATAGCTGAATCATCACCAAATGACAAATAAATAGTCTAGATATTGGCCAGTAAGAAAAAAAAAAGAGAGAAATGACAATTTGGTTGCAACAAACATCAATTTAACAAATCAGCCACCTGAAAAGTGTATTTTTCCATGGATATTTTGGATTTAAAACACCTGTCAGATTAGAAGAATAAATAATACATCAGAAATTAGCTCTGTCATCAGTTGAGGTTGAAAACAGTGATGAAATGTGTTCAAAAAGTGTTCTTAGTATGCCCCTTATGATATTAAATACATTATCATGCATGTGTTTTCCAATTAAAGCCCATGTTTGTCTCTTTACCCCCAAATCTGACCCCTAAAAATGTTTTTTTTTTTTTTTTAAATCATACCAGCAGTTGAAACAATGCCTCATAATACAAAGGAGTGTATTAGTTGTATGAAAGAAAATTTCCCCTGCAAGAGAAACCCCCATAATAAGATTTGCCATGCGGAGTTTCCCCACTCATTGAACAGACTGTTCACACCAACACAATCTCCGCTTAGAAAAAATAAAAACTGCCAACAGTGAAGGAATCAACAGTTGTACTGAAACACTCCCTCACAACTATCAACCAGCCAGGATCTACTTCACTCTCACCTCCACACCGTCAGGGATTAAAACTTCTCACTACATGAGAAAAATCCTAACACTAGTGTGAAAGAACACACCATCACCTCCACTTCTCATCCTACAAAGTGAGCTATAATTAGCCTGCAGACTTCTCACAGATATTTATTTTAATTTCCTGCAGAGTCCGTTTCTAAATTACCTGCCTCAAGCCAGATGAGACGTTTCTGAAATGTTAATCCCGGTTTGCTCTTTCCTCTTGATCGTGACACACTCACTCACACTCACTTCTTGCTGCAGTATTCGCTAATTTCTCAGAGAGGGGGCTGAGAAACGGGCCAGGCGAGCAGGATCCTCCCACCCACACCGGAGACAAAACAGACGAAGCTAACAATGGAGCGCTTCCGCTAAAGACTTTCAAAATAAAATAAAACAAAATTCTCTATGGAACAGAAACTTGACATCAAATCCAAATGTATCTAATAAACACAGACCTCTGAAAATTTTATTTGATTATTTTTTAATTAAATTTTATGTTATTAGATTAGGTAATATGACTTTGTAATAAAATGTTTAAAACAAAACTTGGTCAATGAATATCAACAAACTGTTGATTTAATATATATAAAAGTGCATCTCATTTAGAATATAAGTCATATATTTCGTTAAAACAAAGTCAAACTCAGGGTAATATGGTAGCATCCATACATTTTGTATAGAAACTCTCATTCTTTAAAAAAAAAAAAAAAAAGGGAAAAAAAGTTTGCTATCAAAAATCATTTTCATGATGCCTTATTTTCTTTTTATTCAGAGGTATATTGAACCTTTTTTTCAACTATGGTAATTGTTTCTTACTTTAAACAAGCAAATTACCATTAATATTCTTATTGTTGGTTTTAATTTTCCTTCAAATTCTGTAAAATAAATGTGATGTCAACCTTTGAATTGCTGAAAAATATGTTATATATAGAGTTGCCAATTGTATTCCCTTGAAAAGTGGGGGAAAAAAATCCTTTAAGCATTGAACAGCTGGCTGTTTTGTATGAATCCTTTCAAAGAAAAACAATTATAAAGCTAGGCAATGTCACCATTATTAATAAATGACTAAATGATGTACCACATTAGCGTTTTTTCGAACACTGACATACAGAAAACATTTGGTACATGCTTTTGAAAGTGACATAAAAGTTTTGACTTTTATTTTGTAAAGTTGATACCGGTATTTCCGGTGTTGTTATGGCTACCTTTGATTAACCTGCGAGAGATGCTGCAGCCGCCGGAGTCGCTCCGGTTCCACCTCCCCTCCTCGGTCAAAGATGACATCATCCGTAGTACAAGACAGCTCGTGCAACAGGAGGGATGGGTGTGGATGTGAGCAGAGTGAAAATCCATCACAACGAACTCTTCTCCATTCTCCCTCTGAATGAAAGGTGGGGGGAAGAATTAAACACTTAATATATCACGATAAAATCTATAATAATTTATGTACAAACATTTTTCTGTATGGATTTAATGATGAGAAGGGTTCAAAAGAAACCGCTACTCATAACAGATAAGTTCAAGAAAAGAATCAGTCTAGCTCTTATGATTAATCTGACTTTCATGTGGCAAAAAACTTGAGAAATTAAAAGGAAAAAAAATCCTATAGCTTAGCTTTCGACTTGAATTGTCTGCTAAAATCCTGTCACATCAACATTTGACTCAAAAGACACAACAGCAGCTTAAAGAGACGGATTCAAACTTTTCTAAAACAGTCAGTTCTGATCAAGTTAACTGATTGGATAAGAGGCAGGAAGCAGTGCTCTTATACTGAATAACAGCACACCTGTGCCAATTAGATGTGATAAAGCTTAAAGGGAAAACTTTTACTGGCATAACCATGTTCCTACATTGAAACCTGTTTTAAACATCTTTATTTCAGCAGCAACATACCTGTGAGAACGTAAGACTTCACCCTGAAGGAGGTTCTTGAAATGATTTCACAATGTGTCTGCCAAACCAATAAATGTTTAACTTCGACAAAAACTACAGCCTTTCAGCCTAGGTATCACAGCTTAATTTCTTGACGATGTAATTGTTGTAGCTTTCTTCATTCTCCACTTCCTGAGGCTGGAAATGATGCTGTTCAGTCACAGAAATTAATCATCACACTACAGTGTACCATTAGAGGCGACAGACCCCGGAGATGACTCATTTCTGTGAGGCGGACTGAAAGAAAAAGTGTCATCTGGAAATAAGAAACTGGAGCTGTACTGATGTGTTGGTATGGAGAAGAAGAGGAACAGTAAAGCCTGTGACTGGCAGAGCAGCATCTACTCTGAACCTCTGGGGAATGTGAGACATTTCAGAAAGAGATTCTGCCCATGGGAAATTATATTGTCATCCGATAACTCTGTGAGTCAACATAAACTCATAATCTCTCTTCCAACTGATGAGTTTCCTGGATGAAAAATACATTCGAGTCACAGCAAAGTGGGAAAAAAAGTCTGATTTATTTCTAAACTTGTACATGTTGTCCTTCTACCTCACATTTTAAAGGCTCACACGCTAAGACACCACCATCTCAAACAGCAATGGATAGAAACATAAAAAATTAAACTTCTGATACTGTCAACCAAAGTTGTCTTTAAAAATATATGGATAATCTAATTAACAACATGAAAGAACATAAAAATGGTACAAACGAGGTATAAAGTACATTGAATGGCCTACAATGCTTTTAGCCATCTGTAAAAGGATCAAATTTAGTGCATCTGGGGAAAATCTGAGTCCCTTACAGCTTTTAATAAGGCAAATGTGTAAAATGTATCACATCTTACTATACCGAGACATTTATTGACATCAAGTTACTCTCGCCTCTTTGGGTGAAATAAAGAAACCATGCATTTAAATTACACGATGATCCCATTCCTTCACATCATTTACCAATCACAAGTATAACAGATCTTTTTAACATACGGCAAGCTAACGAACAGCTGTGGATTCAGCTTCACTACGAGCCAGAAACAGCAGCAAGAAAGGAGTAAAACTGATTTTAAGTGACTTTTCATTCATTAAATTAAACAAAAGTGCAAAACTTCACGAAAACAAAAGCAGGGTGAGGGTTTTTTTTCTCAAACAGGGAATCAAGTTGCTTGTTGGCTGAATTGTGGAGCTTGTAAAAACAGTTATTGAAAATAAACTGGCAATCATTTGCCTTTATTTTACTCCTATCTTAAGAGAGCAGGAAGGAGAAATAAAACTCTACATTCTAAGAAGAAAACTGGTTAAAATCTTCCTCTTGCTTTTAACTGGAGTGCGCTCTGAAGGGTAAAGCTGCAGCCTGAAATAATAGTTCAGAAATATGAGTAGTTGACCTCATTTTGGGCCTTTCTGCATTCAGCACAACAGCATTAGGATTACACCATGACAGGTTGAGGCTATTCTACGGTCTACCTGCACTTACTTGGGTATAACTGTGCCCAAACCCTCTTTTTCTTTGCGATGATGAAAAAAGTAAAATAATCTAAAAGTACATTCAATAAAATATAACAAATCATCAGACTTCAACAGAGCATGTGCAACAATGCCTAAGGTGTCTTCATTCAAACATCATTAAGAAAGGAAATACAGTGATACAGACTCAGCTGATTCTGTCTGGGTCCTGCAGGGTGAAAAGCAATGCCTAATCCTGCCCCCTATGCTGTGATTGGCTAATTTTTGGGCCCTCATAGTTTTTTTTTTCTTCACCCAAAAGCCACATACATAAGTAGTTCCTGCACTATAGATCGTTTAAAAGATGGGCGAGACATGTCTTGACATGTCACCCCTCCAAAACTGAAGCCAAAAGGTTTGCAGCTCCCTCTACAGGCTGCCTCAAGAAATCGTCACATTTTTTTAGTTAAAGATGGGACACGAGTCAAGAATAAAACATGATACTGTCATCACTTTTAGATCATATCAGTCAGATTTATGAGCATTTTCTTTAAAGCGATACTAAAGGCTGTCCTGCTCTAGACAACGAGGACCTGAGTGAAATTTGGTTGGAGAAATTTGTATTTTGGTGAGAGGAAAGTCAACACCATCACTCTGAGAGTAGATCTCTATTGCACAGACTCAGGCTTGAAAGGCAATATAATGTATCTGAGTGGATATTTTGGCTTCACTTTTGTGCAGTAAAAGTGGCAACACGTCGTCCACCTCTTTACAGTTGATGGTGCGGCTTTTATTACTGTCTTTAATGACAGTGAGCAGTGGAATAAATGGGCCCTACTTTTACACCTATTTACACTGATGGTGATGCCAAGCAAAAGAAGTGTTTTGGACCAAACCAAGAGCTTTTTCTACAATTTACCAAGTAGTGTTAAAGCCTTAAACTAACCTATCTAAGTTAGATTAAACTACTTGTGTTGATTTAAATACTTGATCAGGTTTGGGAGATGATTCTGAGCTCTTCTGCCCTGAATCCTGTATTTGACCTTCTGGCCTTTAAACCAACCACAGCACAGGAGGATGTCGTTAGGCAGAGTTTTTTCTTGGAAAGGTCCATTCCTCTGTTTTTACACTTTTTGCATGCTTTTTAATATACAGACATGAATCTTATGGGTTTTTTGTTTGCTTTATGGTTTTTGCGTGTGTATTTGTTTTTAGATTTTCTGTCTTTTCACCACAACAGCCTCTCTTTGGTTTCCTCACATTCTCCCTTACATTATGTTTCACTTCTTTTCTTTTTATAAAAAAGGAGCCATATTTAGGGCACTGAACGATGAAACATGCCCGATTAATTGATCAGTGAAAATGAACACTTCATACAAAGGGTTGAGAAGCGATCTGGCTTTGAACAGGAAACAAAAACACCGCAAGGGTTTAATTCTCACTGGCAACCATCACAAACAGCAGGTCCAGGAAAAAGACGGCGACTCCTCTCAAAGAGTCACTAAAGGTCTTCTGTTACATGACGAGGTTGAAGTAAAGCGGCTGGAACTCATTCAGTCTGGTGGGTCGATGAAAGTAGCTGCTCAAACTCGAGTCTTTTCTTTAGCAAAGGTTTTTTTTTTTTTTTTTGTCTCTTGTCACCTCCTTTAAGGAGGGAGCTTGAAGGGACCAGAAGAGGACCCTCAAGAGTCAACAGATTCAGAGACTTGTCATGTCTCTGACTCGTAACCTGCCAGGGGGACAACAAACACAGTGATGTCATCGCCAGAGCCCAGTCTCTCATTGGGTAGCCGCCAGCCACGCTCCTTCAGCACTCCACGAGACCTCATTAGCAGGTCCTGGGCTGCCAGTGTGTACCTGTGTAACACACAAAACAGTCATTGTTAAAAAATGACGAAACTCAGACAGGAAAGACACAAACACAGACAAAACGGATATATAGTTAATTTAGTCAGATAACATGCGCTGTGCATCACTTGTAATTCATCTGTGTTTTAATATAGACATTCAGGAGTTTTCTTTTACTCGTTTACAGTTTACTGACTCTGCATTTCTTTTAAAATCAAAACAGACATTCAGTGAGAATATATATATAGTTCTCATTCATGATCATCATTTACACCTGTCGGCTTTTGTGAAGGACAGTGGTTTCTAAAGTGGGGGTTGCAAAACACTGATGGAGGGGGAACTGCAAAATGCCCTCCAAAATCAAAAACTGTTTTCATTTGCATATAGTATTGTTGGAACATAAAGAAGAAAGTGTGTTAAACTTTGTATAAAACCATGCAAACAAAAAATGTTACATCTCACTTTCCATTTTTTTTTATTTTATTTTTTTTTGCAGCCACAAGACCACAATGACGGCATTAGTGGCAGCAGATTAATTTAGGAAACACAGCATCATGTGCACATAGGTAATCCAACTTTCAACCAATCAGCTAAATTAATCATCTTAGGCCTCCCCCTAGAGATTAGAGACTGGCAGCAACACTTTGTCCATAGGGGATGACAGAAATATTATGTTAGACATTTCCTCATTGTCAGAACAGAGGTTATGGAGGAAGCAGCCGTAGTTTAGCTAAAAAAAAGGAGGAGCACTGTGATTGGTTGACATGACTTCAAATCTTTTGTGTGATTAATCAAACAGCAGACGTTTCCAGTTTGTGAACTGAAGCACTACACCAGATTCATTATTAGCACATGAGCAAAAAGAGGATAACTATACCTCTGATGAAGTACAAGTAAGACATCTATTCATTTCAAATAGTGTTTCAATCATGATTATAATAAAGTGTTAGTTTTGAGTAGCTTTCAAACAATCAGGGTCCATCTGAAAGGACGCAACCATGATGACTTAGAAAGAAGCAAGAAACTACTCATTTCCTGAGACTACACAGAGCAAATATGGTCCCAAGTGTTGGATGAATATTTGTGAAATAAACAAAATTACAAACTAGATTAAGTTTT
This sequence comes from Labroides dimidiatus, assembly GCA_030710495.1. Lineage (NCBI taxonomy): Eukaryota > Metazoa > Chordata > Actinopteri > Labriformes > Labridae > Labroides > Labroides dimidiatus. Next base: position 8,446,485 of record CM061143.1, read on the forward strand.
GCGATGATTACTAAAGCAGAGAAAAAAAAACTTGTGGTTAGAAAACACAGGATGACAATGGTGGCGTCAATTATTTGTCCGTCTGTCGACTCAGCATCACCACAGAAACCTCTTCATTTGTTTCGAGATGCAACCTAGGATAGGAATAGAAAAGCTGAGGCAACAGTCTTTTATGGCTACGTTTAGTCTGTGAGGTGAGCATGCCCTTTGACCCTCCTAACAGGATCTTTTTCTCAACTCTCTGGCCACTTGTAGAAAACAGTGTCTGTTTCAGGGACACTTTGCTACAGGTGTTTGTGTTAATGATAGGTGCTTTTACACGGCCACCTCCGCTGTTAGAATCCAGCAACCTGCTCATAATCATAACTAATCACCATGTTTAGAGCTCACTGTATCCCTCCTAGAGCACAAACACGTCTATTTCACCATCTTGAGCCAAGGTCAACTGGAGGCCGCGCTTACCCTGTGAAAACTATTGAGCAATAAAATAATCCCTGTTAGTTGTTAGCTGCTTATTCCAGGTATTGTGCTGTGCAAATCCTTAAAGCTAATCTTCAGTTGGTCCAACACACGGAGGTAGAACAGGGGGACATTTCAACGTGTAGAGGTGAGGCCTGTAATCTGGTTAACTAATAACTGAAAAACAGTTTGAAACATCTCAGTGAGAGGATCCAAGATGATACAAACAATTTGGTGGAGATAATCCTGAACTCTCTTGCCACTCATCTGCAAAACTTACACTTTCAACTCCCTTATCAGGCCTATGTATTTGTCAACCCCTAGTGGACAAATTGAGCACTGCAGCAGATTTATACCTCTGCAGTCCGCATGTTTAGACAGCACATAGAGAAGTTTCGGCCAGAATAAGAAGATGATGCGAAGAATTATTGGTCAAACTTCATACCTCATGGGATCAGCGGGGTCACAGCACGATAAGTAAGCCGTCACAGCTTCTGCCACATCCTTATCTGTCGTCACATCCCACAATCCATCTGTGCCCATGACCAAGACATCATCCGGGCCGTGTTTGTTTTCATCCAGGTTATAAACCTTCACCTTTGACAGAAAGACATATCATTGATTCGTCATCATGCAAATGATGAAACAGATTTGCAGAGAGAACACGTTGTGTAAGAGGATAAGCCGACATATGTAGGTGTGCGGGAGGAATAACCCTCTCTGACAGCAGTAAAACTGCTCATGTTACTTCACACTCTTTAAGCATCTTACTCAAAGTGTGATTGTTGTTGGTTTAGCCACAGAGGCCTGACAAAACTCTGGAGCTGAACTGAAAAGCTCTCAAACAGGAAGTGAAAAACACAAACGAACATGAGAAGAACTAAAAAAACACATCACAACTCATCATAAGCCCATTTTTTATGGTATGATAACTCTGTGTATGTAAAATTTTGGACTGTAAAAGTTTTATTGTTCTCTGTTTCCACTGCATTTGAGTCCAAAAGAGGAAGAGTGTAGTCATACTCACCTCAGGGATGCAGGAGAGGAACGGCTTGATGTAAATGTTGGAGTTGTAAACCTTCAGGTCATGATCTCCCAACCCTCGGGTGACTCCGATCGTCGCCATGACGCGTGCCTGAATACACACACACACAAACAAAAGTGATAAATACGCGCCATAAGAAACATACCTGCAGATCAATGTTGACTATCTGACTAAAATCCACTTGAAGACCATGATTTCTCAAACAGTCATAAAAATGTTAATTATCAGCTGAGCAAACACCTCAAAGTTCACGTTTGAGTTTAAGTCTGTTTCTTACCTTCTTCCCCTCCCCATATATGAGAGGAAACTTCAGGTCATCTTCCACGATTGTTTTGTAAGCCCTACAAAGAAACAACACATGCACTTTAAAAATAAAAACAGTTTTAATAAGTTATGTTTCATTTAGGTTATTTTTTCCACAGAAATGTTAAAAGATTACTGAACTTAGATTTTCAAATGTCTAAATTTTAATGCTACTTTCATCCTTTTTAAAAGATTTTTTTTTTTAAGGATTCTAAACTAGTTACAAGACAAAAGTGAAGGGAGTGTGTGTGTGTGCAGTTTAATGTGTGGGACAGACATGACAAAATCTAATGCAATTGTTGTTACAACTGCACCAACATTCATGGATCTGATAACAGTGAGACACTTTTATGGATAGTGTAGATCTGGGCTGGTCAGACTATTGATCTTATACGATGCAAATAATAGCTGACTTTCAATGTGAATCACAACTTCTTTTGTTTTTGATCACATTTAAAAAAAACAAGTAAAGTTACTTTTATCAATGTCTTGATTTGTACTTGTAATGAAATGTACTTTCTAATCTTGACTTTTAGATGTTGTACCAGTGAGGCCTGAAACCTTGACTTAAAGGCAGGAGACAGCTTTAAAGTGTCATCCACAGGTCTGAGGTGATTCAAACACTCTCAGATAGTTCTCTGCCAACTTCAAGTACTTTTTATGATATGCATTATACTTTCTGTCAATCAGACTTTTTTTTAGAGACAAATGTGACATAAAAAAGCCCAGCAGTGTGCTATTTTTCCATCGCAGCTGGAAGCAGGAAGACACTGCAGCAGCTTATTAAGTTGCTGCAGTGAAAAAAATGTTTAAAAAACAAAGAAGAGAGTGGTTGTTGTCTGTAAAACATTTTGTACTGACAGAATTTTTTAATGATGAAAAACTGACAAATGGATCACAGGAGCTTTTTTGTCCTGAAAGTCCACCGTAGCTTCACTGTAATGTAAATTGAGTACGAGAGTATTTCAATCTAGAATCTGATCAATATACTCCCATTTCTACACTTTCACATCTAACTCAACAGAACAAAAAAAGCTGAAACAAGTTTTATTTATTTATTATTATTATTATTATTATTATTATTATTATTATTATTATTATTATTATTATTATTATTATTATTATTACTTCTTAAAGTTATTGTTTGGCTCTTCATGCTTTTATTTAGAAAGGACAGGACAGCGTACGGAGTGTGAAACAGATTCAGAGTCAGGAGTGACATTTGGGAGACGCGACAGGTTGAATTCAAACCTGGGCCGCCTTGAGTGCTAGCCTCATGGGGCGCGCAACCTAGACCACTAGCTACCCCAAGTTCAATTGACAAAGAAGGTATCACCAAAAGATTTTTTTTTCAGCGTAGTGGCAAACTCATGTTTATAAATGAAGCCAATACTAAAGTGCAAACAACACTCCTCCGTATCCACTTGCGGCTGGCTCCAAAAGCTAAGATCCATGTAAAAAGACCTTTTACAGCCAAAATAAACATTTTAACAATCTGGTGCAAAGAAATAGTCAATGTGGCTCATTTCTTTCTTTGTATAAACTTCAGATTGGTGAAAGATCTAGCCAATTTTTCCACTTTGATCATCTTAAGGTGAAGGTATTTGTGTGTTTAGGGGAACAATGAATCCACTGACATGAGGGCTTATTTTGGCCTCAGCTTTATCACTTTGCTTGGGTCGTAGATTGAGTGAAAGGTAGTTTCAAAATTTTTCAATTATTAGGCTTCAAAACACCTTCAAAATCTAATGGGTGACATCACTTCAACGTGGTCTGTTGATGGTTGGCACGTTATTTCCTCCTCACACACTCCATCCAACTGCTCTCCTCTGTTACAGAATGCTTAATATGGAACAAAGTCTTCATAAAACGTGAATAACTATCAGAAAAGTGATTAAACAGATTCACTTTTACCATCCAGTCATGGTGTGGTCCCTGTAGAGCATCTTTTTGCCCAGCTCGTTGTGCTGGATCCTCCGAGGGAACTCAATGTGAGTGAACTCGTTTCCCAGGAGCTCCGGCCTCAGGAAGCCCTGGAGGGACACACAGAAATGGGGCAGGTCACGGAATTAAAAGCTTTCCCTTCAGCCTTCATAAGACTCAGAAGTTTATGTAAAACAACAGAAGCTGTAAGCACACATTAATCCTGCAGGACTAAACATACGCTGTATAATACTAAAGACGTAAAACAGCTCCCTGTTTTAGCAGCAAACATCATCCACCCACTCTGTGACTCACATCTACAACCTGCTGCTGAAGCCGGCAGCACGGTAATGCTGGTTTATTTCTGTGTGCTTCCTCAGGTTGCCTACTCATTATCCAATACTCTCTTATATCTAGTCAAACAAGCCTGCAGCTCTAAAGTTATATTTATACTCATTCTTTCACAGCTTTCTATGCACTAAGGAGCTCATAAAGCCTCTTTAACACTCCCCTGTGTGGGTAATGTGGCAAAGAAGACAGAAGCGTACCAGGTACTGGAGCCGCTGCCTCTCTGACTCAGGTGTGAATTCATTGGTCATGGGAATAACTTCATTATTTCTGATGATTATGGCCCTGCAGAGAGAAAAAAAGAAAGAAAGGAAAGGAGATATGACTCATTAGGACAGAAGGATGTTTTTTTTTGTTTCAAAAACAGCTCCTAAAGCATCATGCTGCTGCAGTGTGCAGAGTGAACCCCAGGGGGCAGTAGAAGCATGCATGTCTGAGGAAATTTCCCCTGAGTCAAAAGCTCCACGCTCTGCACACTGGAGAGACAAATTACTCTAAAATGTCATTAATCTTGAGTTCCTCACTGCTCTCTTACCTGCTGTCTCCAGCGTTAGCGACGTAGAGTTTCCCCATTAAACTAAGAGCAGCTAAGGCACAGCAGCCACCAGAGATGGCGTAGGACGATTTTTCCTTTTCGATGAGGTCATCCTGAAACGAAGAAAGGTAGAAAAACATCTAAGTGAAAACAAAAGGCTACAGACGCTCAGAGCTGTAAGAGCACTTTGCTTCTCATCACACGGGAAGGCTCATTATTATCTTCATACATATTCATGGAGACAACAAAACAGTCGTGCTAACTGAGAGGAACAAGGAGGCTTTGAGGATGCATTACTCAGACTGTGGGTTATTATCAGAAGGAGGTTACATCAGAGAGGAGAGTCACTTTGAGTTAATTCAGTTCATTACAAATTCAACGCAAACACATTCAGTCTGCTTGAATGATTGTTTGTCACAGACGTACCCAAACAGGAGATCATCAAATCCTGGAAGAAGCCAGAGAGCTCAGTGCAGACACACTTCTCCACAGCATCGCTACAAGCTTTAAGGTTACAGTTCTACATGTATGATTAGGAGCTTGAAATCATGCTCCACTCGCTGTGTAGTGCATTATAAGATGAACACGCTGTTTTGAAGTGGTGTCTGAATTATGTGTGAGAATTTTTAATAAAGTTTAAAGTTCGGAATCAGAAATATGCACACCACAGCACTTTAATCTTGGTCTTAGTTTTTGAATTATTTATCTAGATTTTAAATTATTTATCATTTTTCATACAGGCACTTTAACTGGCACTTTAATCACAGGCTGCTGCTCATAGACATTTTAAAGATTGTATCACATCTCAGGCATGTGTTTGTGGGTGGGTGCATACTTGCTGGTGTGTGTGTGTGTTTTAGTTTGTGTTCTCTGTATTTGATCCTGGAGAAACACCGTCTCATTGCCTGCAATACTGCTGTATCTACAGCTAAGGACAATGAAGTTTGATTGTTTTAAGAAAAATGAGAGAGGATCACAATCATTTCTGTGTCTGATGTGTCTTCTGATTCTTCTAAACAGATGATTTTAATATGAAGAAAAGTTTTGGTGACGTGGAAATTAACCTGTTTTTTTTTTTGTTTTTTTTAAAGCTGCAAAAGCTACAGAGTGATGTCAGTTTTTTAATGGTTATTATCCCAAGAATGACGCTGGTTTATTAGTTATGAAGTCGTGGGGCAGCTTATTTCAAGATTTTAGACGACGACAGCCATGTTTTTTTCTTTTGTATGCACCGTTATCTCGTGATAACAACTTATTATTTCGTTATCTCAACATAACAAAGATGGTTTTCTTGTGATAACGAATTATTTAATAACGTGTTTGTCTTGATTTCAAATTTTCAACCTACAAGAGCTGCTATGAACGGTTCCAGCCACTGGGTGTAGCTGTAGCTACTTTAGGGTAGTGGTCCCAAAACTATGGCCCACGGGCCAGATACGGCCTGCCTCCACATTTGGCCGGCCCCCTGAACAATACCAGAGACGCATTATGATTTTTTTCCTTCATAAATAGTGTTATTTATTTCATTAATGGTGTTATTATTTATTTCATTAATGGTGTTATTATTTATTTCCTGACTTTTTTCTGTGAAGAGCCCAGAAAGGGTTATTAATATCTGGTTATGTGTGGCTTTCTGGAAAACAATAAATGTTTATGTTTAGGCACCCCTGCGATCGTCACACTTTTTCTGTTACAAACTGACCCCGGCCCCCCATCAGAGAAGGGAAAAGTTATGTGGCACTCACAAGAAAAAGTTTGGAGACCGCTGCTTTAGGGGCTACAAGTTAACAGATAAGAGGCTGGTCCAAAGCACTATCAAATGAATTAAAAAGCATGTAATCACGTCTCATATCACATTGCAAAGTTGAAATTAACCTGCATTTATGTTACCTTAGCTTAGCTGAAGCAGCCGGATAGACAGGAGTTTGTCAGCCTCTCATCTGCTAACCTGTAGCCCCTAAAGTTAACAAACTAAAGTGTAACTTATCACGAGAAAATGATCTTTGTTATGTCAAGATAATGAGAAAAACTGATTCGTTTGAAATCAATCTTTGTTTTATCGAGATAACGAAATAATAATTCGTTATCACTGTATAAAAAAAGAAAAACCCATGGCCGTTTTTGTCTTCCATACACTTGTGGCTGATGCTGAGCTGTATGTTTTATGACAGTGATTATGTGTTTTATTCTTGTTCAGCAAGACAGCAAGTCATGTTTGAAAAGTTTGCAGTGGGTTTATGACATCATATGTAGCCAATGTTTCTTGACCAAAAAAAAAAAACATCTTATCATCTTGATCTGATTTGACAGTCAAAAGTTTCACTCATGGATAATTTTAGCAGTGGAACATATGAGAGAAGGTCTCATGAGCAGTGTGTTGTTTATCTCTTAGTCTAACACCTTTTGCCACCAGTGGTTTCAGACATCAGCGGTCGCCATAGATAAACAGTTCCTCTTCCTGTTTATGGTTTGGTTTGCTTTTATTGTTCTTTAAGAGGCTTCAGCTTTCACTTCAGTCCATTTAATTAAAGACCATCTGTTTAAAATCTTCTCACAGGAGCTTTAAGTTATTGTGTGCTATGCTAACCACCTTGGTTTTGCACATCAGCCTGCTATCATCTTCTCAGCTGTACATAACACAGCAAAGCTGATGCAAACAGGGACATCATCACTCAGCAGCCAGGCGTCTTACAGGTTTAAAGAGACTACGTCACATAGCCTCCCTTCATTGGCTCCCTGTTTGTTTCAGATAGAATTTAAAATTTTATTCATAACTTTTAAAGCAGGCACAGGGCTGGCTCCAAGTGATATTTCAGATCTGTTGACCCTGTCTGAGTCAGTCAGCCGTTTCCTTAATGGGTCCCTCGACTTTGAAACAACGTGCCTGAGGAAATAAGGCTCACAGATTCGTCTTGCTATTTTGTGATGCTGTCGTCTTATCTTCTTAACCTCGTCTTCTTGTGTTCCTTTGCATTTTATCCCATTTCTACTGTTTTGTTGTTGTTTATTTTAATTTAACCGTTTAATTTGCTTCATTTTTATTGTCTTCTCTTTAAATCAATATTTTATCTAATTGCTGTATCTATATTTATTCATCAGATTACGATTTTTTATATAATTTTTACTTTTATTATCATGAATTAATATTGTTTAGCTATTTTAACTTTTGGCTTTTATTGTTATTACATAACCTTTATCTTCCTTTATTTATTTATCTACTTTATCATTTCTGTTAGTTTTATCTTTTTTACTCTCATTTTTGCTCTTTCTCCTTCTTTTACTTCTTCTTACCTCTGGTCCTCCTGGTCTTGGTCTATGTCGTTGGGTTTTTGTACTGCCTGGGTTCTCACTCCTGCCGTTGGGTCTTATTGTATTCTACATTTTGAGGTTGTTTCCCTGACTGTCCTCAATTAAGTTCTTTTTTTTTTGGCTGTTTTTATTGTATTTTATCTGTTTTGTTCTAGAACTCTGCCATAAAAGCACTTCATAAAGTAATGTTTTTAAAGGTGCCAAATAAATAGTTATTATCATAACATTATTATTTGTGTTTAAGAATTTGTCATGACACAAAAGAACTGAAGAATTATTTGGCCCTTTTTACCTTTTAACTGATACAACTACAGACTGACAGAAAACATAAAAGAGAAGAGAAGGGATGACATGGAGTCAAGAGTCAAGAGTGAGGGACAAACCCCTGGCAGCTACTTCAAGAAACATTTCCTGGAGCTCACACACAAACAGCTGAGGACGAATTAAAAAAAAAAAACTATGAACAATGATAATTAAACTGGATTACAAAGGGAGAAAATGAATGTGTTATCTATCTGAATCTATTATTCTATTAAATTGTTGTTGAGATAACTATCAAATGAGTTTGAAGACAACTAGTCAGGCAGACTTTAGATCAGTTACAGTTTGACATGATGGTGTTTGTGGATTAATCATGTAAACATAACAGCCTTAAGGGTTCATCCTCTGAGTATCATGAATGTCTGAAGTTTTTTTTCCACAAGAAATGTTGAAATATTCAAACCTATAGGACATGCAGGGCGGACGAATGAACAGACAGATGGACTTTGCCATCTCTTGCTACAAGCAATGCCACAAGCGTGGCTAAAACTGTTGTGAGCAAGAGTTCACCAAAACCAAGATGTCTCAGAGTAACTCTGATACTCTCCTTCAGTGTTTTCAGAGGAAGTTAAATATTCAGTTTGTTGTTGTTGTTGTTTGAGAATCAAACTGCTCAGAATGCCTTGTGCAGCATGAAATATGCAAAGCCCTGTACTCTTGTTTTCTCACACAGATTGTTGGTTCTCATCTGCTCACCATCTGTGAGAAGGCCGTCTCTATGACTCCCATCACCAGGCTCTGCAGGCTCACCACCTTCTCCATGTGAAAGCGAACCGTCGAGTCGTTGATGGCATCCGGATCCTCAGGCTCCTGTGCAGCTCCTTTCTTTGAATCCGCTTGGTACGGGCTGCCGTTTTTCGCCAGGCAGATAGGAGGCGCGCTGTTGGGGTTCTCCAGCAGGTGGCAGACTTCCCCCAGACGGTCTCGAATGAGGAGGTGAAGGAGCTTGGAGGCCATGATGGCGGCTCCGGAGCCTGCGTGTCCGTCAAACACGCCCCAGAAGAACAGAGGGATTCCAGTTCCATCCTATATCAAATAAATAAATAAATACAAGTTAAATACGTTAATCTAGGGCATTTTTAGAGACTTAATCCAGATTATGATATAATGATGTTTTATGGATGAGGGAAGTAAAAAAAAAATGTACAAATTTATAGTATAAGTGAAAAAAAGTGGTTCTTAAAATGTGTTTGTGGATATCTCTCCTGACAAACAGGATAAATATTCTCCCCTTGCTTCAGTTTTTTGCTAATTTCCCATGATGCAATGTGTGACAGAGAGGCGTTGCTGCCTTTGTGTTTGCAGCATGCTTACGAGCAGAGTTGGCCTGATAGACTATTAAACAGATGAACAGGCTTACCCCACTGATGCCAGACAAACAAGGGGGAGGGGAGCAACGAGGGATGATGTCATTCATTTACGCCGCATGGAAAATGTGTGTGTGTGTTTGTGTGGTGTGTGTGCAGGCATAGTATGTCTGACACATAAGACACCTGAAAGATGACTGTGTTTGCTGGACTACAATTAACAAGAAACACTTTTGTCTTGGTCTCTGTGGAGTTCTTGTAGCACTGGTTCAGCAAGACAAACCTGTCGTGCATATGTGTGTGTGTTTGTGTGTGTGTGTGTGTGCATTTGTTATGGAGTTAAAAAAAGAACTTGTGTGATAAAACAAAAGGCACAATCTGGACTGAGTAAACAGCTCAATAAACTAAACACTAGGTCAGATTTTGTTCTTTAAATTCACAAAACCTGATCGTAAGAAAAATTCTTGACACACTTTTTCATTTCATTTATCTCGGCTGACATTTCCTCAGTCAGTTGTTGTGTGAAGCAGGTCACTGTCACTCACACATACTTGGATATGTGTTTGTAGCCTTGTGGTGTATTTTATTACATTATCCATTTCCTATTAGCTCTGTGTTTGGTCTCCACCAGCCCATGTTTGATGGACAGTATGAGGCAATAAATGATGAATTTTCTTAACTAGCACTAAAAAATAGAGTGACTGTAAACAGGTGGACAACACCTCAGCTCCTCAAAATTGAAGCCAAAACATCCAAAACTGACTGGTTGGAGATTTGGATCATAAAGCCTGCCTCGTTCATGTAAACAGATGGAACAAACTTTTAAAAATCAAAAATACATGCCAAATAAAACTTTCACAAACAAGTTTTAAGTGACAGACTGATCTGACCGACTGTAAGTCAAAACATGCCCTCCACAGGAACTCACCTATTGCACCAGTACAGCCAAGGCATATGCAGAAGTGTCACATGAGCAAGGTGAAGCAAAACCATTAAGTTCCCTAAACTGCACAGAGTCTTGTGCATGTTTGAAAAAGACAATCGTGGTCATGGAAAGGTCAATTACAAGATGTTTTTTTACATTTTCTCTCACTGTTCCTCCGCTGCTCTGATAAGCCAAAACACAACGCTGCTGTAGCCTCGTTGATCAAAAGAGCTGTCAATCATGATGTTGGAAGCTCTCTTTTTTTAAAATATCAAACATCTGACAAGAACAACTTAGGAATTAATCAGCAAGGTGAGAACACACAATAATGTACGGAGCCCTGGGCAGAAAAATCAGCGTGAGAAAGTTTCTTCTGCTCACGTGAGCACAAGACAGCCTAACAGGTGTGCAATTGAGACCAACTGTTATAGTCTTACTGCCAAACCTTTTGATCTAAATATGATAGTAGAGGAGTTAGCTGAGCTTTATTTCAACCTTTGACTAACCTCATCATGAGGACATTAAAGCCTTGCTTGCACATTATCTTAACACATTTTGAAGATTTTGAAGACATGCAGTTGGTTTTGGTGCAGAGGATACACCAGCTTCCACTGAGCCATCATTTTCATTTATGAACAGCTGCAAACATTTGGCTAGCTCCAGGGATACAGGTGGATGTTCATAAAATGCAAGGTAAACAGATCACGTCAGGAAAGAAATGTTTCCTCATGCTTATGACAAATTGTTGCATGAGAAAGTTTCTCATGAGCCCACACATCTTGTAATAACTGGAAATTTTCTCATAAGCTGGTGAGTATGTGATGCATGGGAGAACTCTATTTTTATTTTTTTTCTGCCCATGTCACTGAAGACCAAATTCATGCAAACATCTGACATGTTGTTTCAAACTCTATAGTCTGGCTTCTGTTCAATCTGACATGAGGAGGCAGGGTTTACAACCTATACTATATACAGCAGCCAGCAGGGGGAGCTCTAAATCTCATGGCTTCAAGTTCAGAGAACCGTTATAGCATCCAGTTTTTTTTTTTTTTTTTTTTTTTTTTTTTTTTTAACAAAAGTAACATGTTTCAGGCTGATTAAAAACATCCAGAGGAGAACCACTTTTGTGACAAAACAGCAAAGATGTTAGCATGTTTGTATGTTTACATATAGCACTCTAGAATCTTTAATTTTGAGTATTTCTGGTTGTTTTGAAGGCAGAAACTCTTAGCAGTTTCACTCACTTCAGGGTTATTTTTCCTCATATTTTTTGTAAACTAAACAATGTGTTTCCAAACAAATTCAGTTCAAATTCAGTTCTTGTCTTAAAAGCAAGCGAGAAACTTAGAAATTAAGTTACGAACGACATGTCAATGAAAATGCCTGTTTCAATCAGTAAGCCTTAACTTTTTTTGAACAGGTTATCTGCTGACACATGTAAAGGACATTTGGGAGGCAGAGTTCATTTATGGACATTTTCAGGAGTGCATGGGTCAAAGAGGAGGAAAATAAGACACTGACTTTCGAGACGCATTTAGATGATAGTACACACAAGATATGTGTTATGATCGCTTGTAAAAATCTAGAGGTCGCAAAAAGACCAGAGAGGAATTAAAGGTATCAAGATGAAACCATTACCCCCCAAATGAGATATGAAAACAGAGCAGCCGTGTCTCAGATAACCTTAATGCAGGCAAAGATTTAATTATGATTTTGGTGCTCTACAGCTCAGACTACATGTTTTTTTGTGTGTTTTTTTTCAGTGGAGCCTCCAGTATTCAACCTCATGTGTCCACCCGTGTTCAGAGCCTCCTGTTTTGATGCCTCCCCTTTCTCACCCCGTTGTCCTCCAGCAGCAGAGTGGAATTTCTGCTTTTGCCAGTCGGCTTCTTCACAAACAGCTTCTCGCAGGAGGCCTGGTCCTCATTCAGCATGCTCTTCCCCGCATTGATCACCCTGATGGAGAAAGGTGAGAATGGAGTCAGATGATTTATAGTGCCTGCTCTCACTTCTCTAACCACATGAAAACATAATCGCAACCAGAAAAGATGGATAGAGTGGAACAGTTAGGAAGGGGAAAAAATAAGCAGGGCAGGATGCAGTCATGTCCCTGAGGGAACCTGCAGGAGGGATGAAGTGTTTTTTATTATGAGCTGATGTCTGTGGAGGATAATGGCTTCAGAGTAATGCAATGTTTTATACTCCAGCAGCAGCAGCATTTTTCTCAGTGTGCTGCAGCAGCATTTACACGACTAATGCAGAGGTAAGGAGGTAAAGCTGCAGAGAAGTGTGTTCCACCTTATAGTGGAAAATTTGATAAACAGAATCAGATACACCTGCTGATAACTTTATAATTTTTAAAAATGCATGCTAAAAAGATTTCATCTCTCACAGTTTGATCAAAAAAGTGTTTTTCATGTTGCTCTCCAAAAATGAGTTTGCTCATGGATTATCTGGTAATTCATCCGACTCCAAAAAGACAGACAGATGTCTTTAGTCCAGCTTAGATTGAGTACAAAAAAAGCAGATTTCAACAGTGCTTTTTGAAACTTTTTAAAAAAACTGCACTGCAAAAACTGATATCCAAGTGTTCATGTCTTATGTTCTATAAAAATTGTCTTATTAGACCCTGGTAAGTCCTGAAATTTTTCAAGATACTAAAGGGGTAAGAATAATTCTTTTGTCATGTTTTCTGAAATAATTATAAATTCTCAATACAAGAAATAAAACATGCAAATTTTTCTTACCCCATTTGAAGATATTTATTTAGTCTTAACAAGCAGCTCAGGTGTCATTCTTGTCTTTTAATATCTTGAAATGAGACATTTTCTGGCTATTATGACAACGTAAGTCTAAGACAATTTTTATATGAATTGAGAAAAACACTGTTTGGATTTCAGTTTTTGCAGTTTGAGGGTTAAGCTGACTTTTTAATTGTGACTAAGTTAGGCCATTTATTTATGTATATGGATCTGTAGCACATCTGTAGCTGTTAAGCTTTTTTTTCTGCATTTTAATCCAATCTAGTTTAAACGTCTGTTACATTTAGCTCTCCAGCTCTGTTTGGACTCAGCTGTCTCTTGATGGTGGTATCTGGCTCTCGAGCTGGTGAATATTTCATGATGTTGACGAGTGAGCAAGTAACTGGTTGCTGAGCATTTGGGACAACAAGTTCACGCAAGAGGGGTAAACCATTAGGCTTTTTTTTTTTTTTTTTTTAAAGGCAGCTGACTCCTGTGCCTGGAAAGGAGCCTGGTGGTTAAGAACTGTGAGAAAGATAGCAAAGCAAAGAGCTGAGCTATGGAGGATTTATTGTGTCCAGATTCTAAGATTTAGTCCCTACCTTTGTTTAGCTCTGTCACCTGAAAGTGTTAATGCTTCAGAATGGGCAGTAAGTTGGTGAGCAGGGGGAGGTTTTTTCACCTTGTGAAAGTTTTCTTTTGACATATTGTTTTGTCCTTATGGCCGATCCTGAAGCAGGATTAGCAAAAAGATGTATGTTTTTGTATGTATGTTTTGTCTGAAGTACCGATTTAGATGGAGAAACTTTACAGTTAGCACTTTGCTAGCTAAAAGAGCTAAATGTTTACAAACAGGATCATGTCACCAGAGCTATGACAGCTAACATTAAACCAATACACCTGCTCACTTTTTGTAAGCTAACTAGTGCTCATAAATCAGTTTAGGAATTTTTGTTGTTTTTACACAACAGTAAATAACTTTGTTTTTAAAAACCCAAACATCGCTTCATCACTCTGCATCCTGCTGACAGTTTTCATGAACAAAGAAAAGTGGTTTTATTTGCTACTGTTACCACACACACTTTAGCAACAGCTACATCGTTATGAGAGTGGGTGATGGCGCTCATGGGAAATGCAGTCCTCATCCTCGGGTTCACAACTTAAAACATCTGCTAGTTTAACCACAAAATGAAAACTCCTCACAGCACCTTTAATCAAATAAAACTGCATGGTTGAGCAGAGGTATCCACAGTCGGGCTATAACTCTCGCTGGGTTTGTAACTTCAAAAGGCCTTTTTGTACATCTCCTCCAAGTAATTTCTTTAATTTTTAATGTAAAAAATATGGATTGGCTTTAACAGCATTACCAGATAATGCTTATCTCTCAGAGCTGAAGAACAACACAGAATAGATTTTTGCCTTTGATGGATCGAACAACTTCACTGTTTTAAGAACCTGCTTATTGATTTTCATCCTCTACTGAAGCAGATAGGAAGCAAATGCTTTTCAACATGGTTGAAAATGTTACTAGATATTTTCAAGCACATGTAATTTGACATCAATGAGCTCCAACATGGAAACATCAACTGGTATGGCCCTTTAAGCTGCTGCATGAAGCCGCATGGAAAAGCTGCAGATTGAGAGCTCACGCTGGCACATTATGCAACACGTTCAGTTTCAATTAGAGATAAGTGCCACATTAGCTGAATAATACAGCATGATGACTGTGCTGCAATTTCAGAAATGTAAGTATTTTCATTAAGATTCCCTGAGAAACTTCTGCAGAGAAGACATTACATCTCAGGTCACCAGGGGACAGAGGAAAGGAGAGAATGACAAAATGAGAACCAGGATACTGTCAGTCAGAGGAAAAAAAACACAGAGTCAAACAAAGTGCATGAGAGGAATCAGAGTTTGAATTTCATCATGGCCTTTGACATCTCACTCCTCAGATGGTTGAGCTGCTAGCAATCAGCACAGGAAATGGTCACTAGGCAGCCTTAAGCTCTTGTATCACAAATATAAAGCACAAAATGCAACTGCTCCCAAATCTGGATTATAAAAAGCCCTTTCACTTTCTAATCAGTAGAGAGCAGTGGACAGTCCAGCACAGCGTCCTGAGCTGCACCCTCAACTGATGGCAGCAATGACTCAGGCCCTGTTTATACGATAACTTTTTACTTGAAAACGCAACAAATGCAGAGAAAAAATCTGCGTTCAAACGGAAACGCTGTGAGACTGAAAACGCTGTAGTATGTATATCAGGCCTGTAGATGGCGATATAACTGTAGAGTCTTTTGGTAGTCTGCCACCAAAGACGAGGTGGTCTGATCATCTGGTGTATATATTAAATGCGTCTTATCTGAGTGCAGAGGTGGAGCAACAGATGCACATTTTGTTGAAAGGCAGTCAGCAGACTCAGCAGCACAAGCACAACCCAGTAAGTCCGCCATTGAACCATTGTTGTCCCGTTCGCGCATGGGATTTAAAAGTTCCCACATAACTGTATATGGCGTTTCCATATAAATGAGAGGCCAAAACGCAACAAAACTTTTGCGTTTTGTCCTAATATGGTTGTTGTGTAAACAGCCCCTTAGGGCGTGGTCACACTGGCCATCCAAACCGTACGGGGCTCAAGCATGCTGTACTGACCAGCCCCCCCCCTCGCTGGTCAGTACAGCCCGCAGTCACACTACTCCAATATGAACCAGACTTTAGGCACACACATGGCCTTGCTATGTCATTGTGAAGTGTCTGTTTACAAGAAGCATGGTGTCATCAGAGTCAGCACAATGATGAACACAGAGAACATGATTACAACTTTTTGGCTTATGTTAAGTCGTGTTGGTCTGACACAGCCCTCTAACACCCCTGTTATTGCCTAAAATAATTGAGAGGAGCGGCTGTAGCGTTTATAGGTCAGGCATTATAGGTCATGCCCTCTTTGTGCACAAGTGCTTGTGCTCTTGCATGAAGTGTACCATGCTGAAGCACACCTCTCCGGAATGTGTCAAAACAGAGAAGTGCAGAGAAGAACTTGCAGTCACACTGGCCAAACGAACAGGACTTTAGGGTTGAAGTGTGCTTGGGTATGGTACCGATGGCCAATGTGACCATTCCCTTAAAGTCACCTGATTGACAGTTAACCGTTTGGCCAAGACTGAAAATTTCTAAAAAATATATATTTATTTATTTTTTGTGGTTGTTTTTTTTGGAGGATATTTCGAGCTCATGTGGTGATATCCACTACAGAATTATCAATACAGCGCGACAGGGCCTGATGATCACAGCCATCCAATGTTAGTTTTCCGCCTCGTCCATTGTGAACAAATACTGATTCTCTAAATCATTTCAATATTTTTCAAACTCTAGATAAAGAAATTTTCTCTCCGGTTTTATTCTGAGGAATGAAGAGGTAAACCCCTAACCATGTTTACCTCAGAGAGACTCAGCCTCTCTAGAGTGCTCTTTTTGTAACCAGTCATGTAAGTGTTTTTGGTTTCAGCAACCCAAAATTTTGACTTTTCAGAACTGAAAACAGAGTTTAAATAATTTGCAAACAACCGAAATCTGTTCTTTTCAACTTTATATAAAGCATTACAGCTTTTGGACGAGGTGGATTGGGGTTTTACTTGTATTAGGAGGAGAAAGGGTTAAATGTGTAAGTAAATGATGTCTGCATGTTTCCCATGTAGTCCAGAGTCACCACTCCCTCAAAAAGAACCTTTAATTCTTCTCTGTTTTGAAAGCAGTCACATGCGCTCAATGAGCTGTAATTGAACATAATGTCTGTTGCGTGGGAGGAGGGGATTCTAAAAACAGGAGCTGTAGTCTTTTTTATACTGTGACTTAACTCTTTCAGCGATCTGTGTTTCAGTCATATGTTTCATCAACTTGTGACTGAAATCCACAGTGGTGATGTCTGGTTTGAACCCTCCTCCTGTAGAAGTGTGTGACACAAGGAAAGTTGAAAAGAGGAAGCTGGGACTTCCAGTGAAACCTCTAAATGTGTCTACTTGGCTGAAGTGTTACAGTTTTGATGAAAACTGTGGTTTTATACGTAATGTGTCTCATGTCATGTTTGGCCAACTCTGCATCCACAAAGATGCTGTTGAAGCAGTTCAGTCAAAGGCAGATCAATATCACATTAAATCCAGTGAGTTATAAAATCTTTGTAATAATCCTTTAATATTTTGAACAGTTAATCATTTGTGATAATCTGCTGTGTTTCCTTTTTGTCTGTTTTTCTACCCAGCATAGAGTTTCACAACTAAACTGTTACAGCATTTCTGGCTGTTTTGTGGATGTAAATCTTATCTTTATGAACTCAGCTAAGATTGAAAGTAAACGCTGCATGCTTTTAGAGGAAGACTACATCTGATGTAAAAGCATGCTCCCCTGTTTGCTTTATCAGGTGAAGGTGGACAGCTGCACAAACACTTGTCTGTCATAAAGGTTTAATCTACAAAGTAACAATAATACAGCTGTATCGGGTGTGGGTTTTTTAAAGCAGCGGAAGTTCCTCCATATGTTTACAAGGTCGTCAGTGCACCAACCACAAAAACATCAGGTACTGCAGAGGGTGGACTGCTGCTGACAACATAATGCAGCTATGGTTAAAACAGACTGCAGGTCATTGTCAGAGATACTCGGAACACCCAGCAAGTTTGCAATAGACTTAAAGCAGTTTATGCGCGCATCTCTTAAAATGAAAAATCATGCAACAGATTTGGGAGTGGTTTGAAATCGTGATTTTAATTTTGTTCTCCATTTCAGCTAAGTTGCAAAAATATTCCTGTGTCATCATTTTATTATTATTACTGCAAATATCAGATGCAAGCTTTTATTAGCTGCTAATATTACTGACTGCCTGTCAGTAATATAAGAAAAGTCCTTCCTAACTCAGACTCTTAGATCTTCCACTGGTCATTTTTTAAAGTTTTGCATAAAAGTGTTGCTCAAGCTCTGCCACTGGAAACAACTTCTGCCATATCCTCATTCTTCTTAAAAATTAAATGTACACTGAAAAATATTGCCAGGATTTTACAATATTTAACTGTAACACTTCACATTAAAGTACTGTGTTATCGGGCTTTAAATGTGATTTTCATGTTTACTGTTGTAATTTTACAGTAACTTACTGTGCTTTTTTCATTTTAAAGGGGCTGTGAGGACTACCTGTTTGAAGTGGTTTGCAGCAACACCTTTGGCCGGAATCGCACGCACATTGGCGTGATGACATGACTTTTACCCCACATCACAAAAACAAAGAGAAGAAGTGCTATATTGCAGTATAAAGCTGTAGTTTAATGTAATTTACTGTGGAAAATGTACAGTAGATAACTTTGAAAAGTTTATGGAAAATAACTGGGAAATATTTACAGAAAATAATTGTGAATTACTATGTAAGCGAACTCTTCCAGCAATATGCAACGTTAACCATCCGTTTGTAGTTATGTTTCTCCCCATCTTATGAATGCTTGTCCAAAATAACCTAATTTTTCTTTTTTTGCTTCAACTTTGGTCTCCACCATCTTAAAATCTAATAAATATGACAAGTTACCAGTAGTGTTACCCAGGTAATCTCTTTCAAGTGTGTCTGCTGTTAAATCTGAAGGGGGGGGGGTTCAATCTAAAACATCAGTGGGCATGAACAACAATAAAAAGTTTTTGTGTTTCTGTTTGTGAGGCTGTGGAACAGACTGGGTTGGGAGCTCAAGCAAGGTCCAAGCATGACCCAGTTTAAAGAGCGGTACAAACACATGGTTTTCACAAGGTACAGCGGGGAAGAAGGGCTTCAACAATAGGATGTTTTCACAAATGATTTATGTATTTGTTTATTTACTTTATCTTTTTTGTAAATATGTATTATGTAAATATGTATGTTTGGTTTATGTATTTGTTTAATTACTCTATTTATTTTCTACTTTTGTAAATATGTGTTATATGAATATGTGTTTCCTTAATTGGTGACGTTATTTGAGTGAGGAGGGGTAGGGTTAAATAAGCTTATGCTTCATCCTACTCCCTTTCTGACATTTTGGGTTCCTATTATTATCCTTGTTTCTGACTATTCTCATTGGTTTTGTTGTTGTTGTTTTTGTTTTGTTTTTTATTTACTTTCATATGATACTCGCATGTGTTTGAAATAAAGCATTCATTCATTCAAAGGCCATGTTGGTAATCAGATTTAGATACATTTTGATCTTTATGTCCTGATGGCAATCAAAGCATGATGTGTTCTTAAAATAGAGTGAAAAATATCCGCTGTCTACAGCAGGAGTAAACCTGGGAAAACACCAGCCAATCCTAGTATTTGGCATCCAATTTGTTAAAGTAATCAAATCCTGTCCTGCCGTTCTACCTGCCTCCTGCACGTACATTTCGCTGGCATGCTCTAGCCCTGATTCAATGCACATAGCCAACAGGGATCCAAGTATGCTGGAGAATGGCAGAAAACCTACCTATACCCTGATTACTGGTAACGTAGTGCAAACAAAAACGATGTGCTAAGGACCAGTTTGAGTCTATGGTTTTGAATCAGTCACGATCATATAATCGCGAATCAGTGGCGCTCGTGGCGTCGTTTTGGAAGACCTCTGAGTGTGGGAGGGCAGGGACTGAACAAAGTCTTGAGGAGATGCTACATTCAATTTCATTCTAGTTTTCCTTGACTACCAACCGTGCCTTTAAAAGCCTACTGCAGCAGCTTAAAAAAAACAGCTCTAGCAGGGAGGTGAGAATCAACCAAAGCTAATGGGCTAGCTCATTAATGAGCTGAACTCAACATGAGGCTCTGCAAAGGAGAGGAAAGCTTCCGAATGTATTCAGATAACAGATTTGATGTGATAAAGCGGACCACTTCCAAAAACGTGCTCAGCCAGAATCATAGAGCTGTGAATATTTTCCCTCCTGTACCTTTGTGCTTTATTCATCCATATTGAATCATTCCGCATGGAGATGTCATATCATAACACATTATGTTATGAATGTTGCATGTTTATAATAAGGCTAACAGGAAATTTCCCTGACAAATATTCTAAACGAGTGTTAGTTTCCTCTCACTCTCTCTCTCTCTCTGTAATGTTATCAGTGCCAGAGCCTGAAAGCTTTCCTCCATATTAAACTGTATTAAATAACCGTTTCATAAGAGCACTATGAGCAGCTTTCTGTAAGTGCTAAATGTTTATGCTGACAGACATGGTGTAGTGCAGCAGCATTACGTTATCAATTAGACTCATTATCCTGAGTGTCCTTCACCTTGTGTCGCTAAAACTGCAGACAGAATTTAAATTCACCCTCTGTGTCGAACTCCTCAGATGGGGATAATGCTCAGAGCTTTATTCATTTTAATCATATGAAAAAAAGGGACATGAGGCTTGGTGAAAACATGTTCGAAATGACCTGGTCAGTGTGACACTCTGCTGACCCATCAACAATGACCGTCCTCATTACAGTCAGAATAACAGACCCACGTTAATGAAGTGGTTTCAAAGCGGAGAGTCTGATTACGAGGCAGGCAGCAGGAGCATGAGGCCTCCAGCTGGAAAAAGTGGCTTCATACTGTTTGGCCATCATTGTTTCTGCTCATTACTGCACACAAGCACTAAACCCTGCAAAAGCAAAGGCATGAACACCTGATAGAAGCTTTCTGACGGTTATAGATTCGGACAGTTTGATGTAAAGTGAAACTGCAAAGCAAAACCACACATATCACAGATTATTTAACATCCTTTGATAGCTCTGCACTCTCTGACCAAAGACATTTGAGCTCTGTGAGCGAATGAAGATCTTCTTATATTAATCCCAAATGGAACCACTACACTAAACTATCTTTATCATTTGGTTACAGCAACAGAGTGGATGTAATTCTGCTTTTCAGGGAGTTGAAAGCCATCTTAATTTCCTCCCCACAGATGTTTGTTTGCAGTGCTGTTTGTCTGTCTCCCTGTCTCCCTGTCTGCATGATTATGGAAGGAATTAGCCCTGTAACCAAAATAATCTGGAGTTGCTCTGCAAGATGCAGCTCGTCCCTTTTTCATTCAGCTCGATCAGGCTGGGCCAATCACTGTTGTTTTTCTAACATGGGTGTGGTTTAATATGTTGGTTAGAAACCATCAGTTACATCGGGAGATACAGCTCAGACTACAAATAAAAAAGCAGATCATGGAAATGAAGATTTATTGTTTGGGCATTTCTGTACATGACAAAGAAGTCTGCTGCAGTTCTAAATCTGGAATAATTTAAATCTGGAGTACAACAGAAGAAACTCACAGTAAAGGTTAGGTGTGTCATCCTAGGAGGACATGCAGGTTTTGATTGCTATATCACCAAATTTAATTATCACTGTAGGTTGTATTTGTTTGGTTATTGTTTATCTGATGAGTTAAAGAAGAAAAAGTTAACCGTAAACCAATTTAGGAACCGAATATTTGTTATCTAAAACAGCAAAGCACAGCGAGGCACATCAGTCCTGGATCAAACATCTTGGTGGCCTCAATACTGTGTTGAGCCTCTTTAAAATCTGATATCATATCACTGTTGCTCAAACTAGGGCGCTGGTTGTTTGTGGTTTAAGTACATCTCGTGCACTGAGGCTGCAAACCTTGCTCTAATGGTTGCTGGTTAAACTTCAAGCCAGGATCTTTAACTGCACGACATCTTTCAATCGCTACTCTCAACACTTCCTGTCTCTCTTTAGATGTGCTAACTTATAAAGGCAAAAAGGCACGAGACATATCTTTAAAAATATATAAACATATACAGTGGTGGCCAAAATTATAAGAACACTCATTTATATTTAATATTTAAGAGGCTTCAGTTGCTTTGTTTAATTGACCTTTAAAATACCAATAAAACAAATCAAATATCTACAAAGTTATCATTATGCTCTATATTATATAGCCACTATTATGAAGCTCTCTATCATGTTACCCTCTCCTCCCACCTGACTGGATTTACACAGTTTTTTGACTGTTTAAACAGAGAGAATGAAACACTTGATCTGCTGTGTGTCAGTGTCAGGGATGCCTACATGGGTCAGATCGCAGCCTGGTTTTCTTGCAGATCCTGTGTGCTGAGGCAGCCTGCAACTGCCCTCACTGTCGGGAAATGGAAACCTGAGGCTGGTGAGGCTCTGGGGGACTGCTTTGAATGCTGAAGTGCTCTGCTGGAAACACATGAGAGCAGCATGGACATCGACATGTTTTTTTTTTTATGTTCGTTTTATGTGATTTTTATATTTTCATCTGCCAGACACCTGAATTTCCATTTGGTGATTAATAAAGTACATTCTATTCTATTCTATATACCATAGAACAGAGGCATCATAAGGAGGTTTTTGTCATTTTTCTTACAAAGGAACACTGAAAATAATGGACTGGTCCCTTCAAGCCTGGACCTCGACCCCATCCAGCAAATTTGGTTGAGTAGTAATATAAAGTGGGCAGATCTACTGAACTTTTAAAGGAAAGCCTTTTGTTTGAGTTGCACAAGATATGAGATAACATTACTGTTGAAGTTCTCACAAAATATATTGACACTATGCCAGAGACATGTGCTGCTGTAAGCGCTGTGAAAGGTGAAGAAACAAAGTATTTAAGTTAAAAGTAGATAAAAACAGATTGTTGTGCTCAGAGCAACCATCTTGTTTCATGATCACGCTTTGAGGGCAAAAACAATGTCAAACTTTCAGATCTGCCAGGAGTTCCAACAATTTTGGCCACCACTGTTTATCAAATGAACTGGGGAGCTGCTTCATATGATCCCGGGTCAAACCCTGCTCCTCATGTCCTTTGAAACTTAAGTCCTCAATGGGAGCTACCTTAGTTTGATTCTGACTCTCGGCCCTTTGCCACATCATTCCTAACTGTCTCTTCCAAGTTTTCTACCATATCCACTGTCCTGTTATCTGATGGAACTGGAAGGCTTAGAATTAGCTTCATTAGGTTAACTTGCTAGTTGTTGAGGCAACTTACAAACAATAAGAGTTTGCTTCTACGTACTCTCATTCCAGAGGTCTGTAAGTCCTGTTAAACTAAAAGCTTAAGCTGTCAATAGCACGGAGCGCCTAAAGCACTTTTTCTTGGTGCTTTGATCAGCATCAAAAGGTATTCTGGTCAAAGGCATGATGGATATTTTTAATTTGACAGTGGGGTTCCTTTCAAGTCTACAAAGAAGAAAAAAAGGCCAAAGAGAAAACGGTCTCATTTGAGGCCAAGTCTAGGTTTGATGCTCAGTCTAGTTACTCTTAGACATGTCGTCATCCTTGTGAAGATATTTGATGTTTCATGACTATCAACTGTCAGCTTCCATGTACATGAAGTTATCAGACGTGATATATTGGATATATATAATGAAGCATTGCTGCTTTTCTCAGGTACATGTTAAGCATTTGAAATATTTAAAATTCATATGCATGGCTGAGATAATGACTCATCAGCTATACACGCCATATTCAGAGGTGCCTGTACTCAGAGTTTAAGGCCTCTATGGTTATGTTTGCAGGAATGAATTTTACAGGGAAGTTGCCTGGCAGGTAAAGTAGCTGCTGATCTTTTCTGTCACGTTTATTTGTGATTTATTTGTGTCACGGTGTCGCTCACTGTGTGATAGCACACCACTGATGAGTTTGGACTTTCTGTCTGTTTACACTCCGCTCAGACAGGATGATGCAGGATCAGATCAACCGATTAGGTCGTGTTGTAAACAGCTCTGCTAATGCTGTGATTACACTTTCAGCGACTTATACATCAAAGTAATGTGACAGCAGTGACGAGGCTGCACATTCCCACACACTGACTCCACTTCTTTTGTACATCACAGCGTCCTCATGTGACCTCTTTCACTCAGTCTTCGGAGACGGCTGTCGTCACACATTTTGTCCCAGTCCCCTTCAGACTCTGCATGAGTCAGCTCTTTTTTTTCCCTCCTGTTCCCATGCAGGGATGGTATAGCCCACATACTGTAGAGGACTGGAGTCATTCAGTCCTTCGTAATCCCCTCTGCCTGCTGGGAGAGTGGAATGTCTGAGTGTTTTTCCTCAGCGGGAAATCGCCAGAGCAGCAGAACTGTGGTCAGTAGTGAATGAATGGAACAGAGCTGCTGTGTTTCTACCTGGAAGATTACTGCAGGTGTGTTGGA
Organism: Labroides dimidiatus; assembly: GCA_030710495.1. Lineage (NCBI taxonomy): Eukaryota > Metazoa > Chordata > Actinopteri > Labriformes > Labridae > Labroides > Labroides dimidiatus. Next base: position 8,470,843 of record CM061143.1, read on the forward strand.
GTGCAGTAAAACCAAGGACATCTGCAGCTAGACTTGCAAATATATGAATGGCGACCTGTTCTTTAAGCTTTTTTTAAACCCTTTGAAGAACATGAAACCTATTAGTGCATTTGATGTGGTTGGTTTTTGTTGTTATTATTTCTGGTGATTGTTTCGTCCTGTTTTTAATTTAACTGATTTGCTGATTGGAAAACAGGCTCATGGCTGTTTGTGCTTGAAGAAGAAAACTCACCAGCCTGACAGAGGACACTGAGCTGTTACAGGGATGGTTTTTAAAATCTTCTGACATGTCACAAGCAACACTGATGGAGTAAAACACAGAGACTAATGTCTAGGTAGACATTTTCTGCTTTCACTTCTGTTTTAGAGTAAATTATGTGAGCATAAATCTGTTTACAGACATGAAGAGGAACCTTTTGCTGCGAGACCCTTGAAAACAAATCTGCTACTATGCATTTACAGCTGAGACTCACAGCCACAGATACCATATGCACCAGCTTAAAGAAAAAAAAGCTGCACAAAAGCAAAAGGCCAAACTGGCCATCATTTGCTGCAGCAGTGCTGATGCTGCTGCGCTGCAAATACGGGCCTGGTAGGACAAAAGTAAATCTTAAATGATTTTTAAATTTGCTCAATGAATCTTTTGGATCCACTCACTCTGCGTATCCCGTCCTCCAGGGCAGCCTTCTGTCTCTCTTTAACGTGAGAACCGGCCGTGACGCGTGCTCCGTGGAGTACTGCAGCAGCTCCGGGGTGAGGTCCAAGAAATCCGGGCGGCCGTAAGGGAAGCGCGGCGGCAGGCTGTCCGGTCCGCAGGTCTGCCCGCCACCTGAGTGATGGTTGTGGTGGTGGTGGTGGTGTCCGTGCGGCACCATCCCTCCCACCAGAGTGGACATGGCGTTTTTAACTTTGCTGATCATCATCCGCGAAGACGCAGGGCGCAGAGCTCCGGATGAGAGGGACTGAACGCGATGTAATAAAATTACGTGAGATTAAAGCAACAAAAAAATAAAACATCAACAGTGACGAGGATCATTTCAGGAAGCGATCTTTCCTCCTCCTCGGCCCCATGTGACAGCGTTCAGACAGCAGACTCGGTGTTTTCCTCATTCAGACAGCAGGAGAGCTCGAGTGGCTGCGTATCTGCTGTAATCCGGCAGATGGCTGCATCTCATCTGAAGGCAGGGCTTCACAGGGACCCTGAACGCATCACACACCTCCAAAAACCCTCAAATGACGCAAGACCTCGACTGCTACAGGAAATGTTTATATAGGCTGCTCCAGTTACGAGGCTGGGCTGTCAGCAGAGTGAAAGTCAGCAAAAATTAGACATTCAGGAAGATGCCAAGGTGTCGATTTATAACGATTCATTCTGACACCGGTAGAGGGCACACATGATGTCATATTTACATCCTATGACATATTTACTCTTCAAACCTCTTACAATTAGCCATGAAAAAAAGCTTGCAAAAATACCTTAAAGGTGGCTCTATCTATATTAAAACATGAACACTAACCAATCTAACTTTTGTAAGACAAGTAAAAAACACATCTTATCTTTTCACTACAGTTCAAAATACTTGATGGGTCATTTCAGACTTTTCAGTCAATACACAAGAATCACGAAGGAGATATTTTGTAATTTCACCATTTGATAATTGACCAGTGGAGGTTTTCACAACTTGCCAAAATTTCGTTGGGTCATTAAGATTTTTGGAAGTTTCCAAGAGACAGAACTCAGATTTGGCTTTTTTTTTATTATCAGAGAAGTGCAAAAATTCCAAAATTGGCTAAACTTATGCCAGTCAGCCTCTGCTGCCTAAGCCCATGCAGCATCTCTATTTTTAAGAAGGTTTCCAATCTCTGCCGAAAACTAAGGATGGTCATACCCTTTGATTCTAAATTTGCAGAATGGCTCATGTTAATTTATTAGTTGAGTGAATTGGCTTTAAAGTATGTTTGTAAAAGTACGTGAAGAATGTTGTTTTTCGGAATCTTTAAAACTGTGAATCTACATATTTTGGTTTAGGGTACTCATGAAAAACAGATTCTTAATCTTTATATATTTTCTTGATAAAGATATATTGTGTGGGAACCTGTTAACTTTAAGAAGGCTTCCGGCTAAAGGCTTAAAGTCTAAAAAAAAAAACTGTACTAACTCACAAACACAACATGAGTAAAGAGGTCGGATACACTACTTTAACCACAGGGGTTACTAAGACTAGAGAAAACCAAAAATCCACCACAGGAGTTTTCGGTTTGTTATTTATCATGGTAAATTTGACCTTACACTTCCCAGATTATTTACACACCAAGCCAAAGAAAGCAGTTTTCACGGCCAAAATAAGCATATTTACAGCCTTGTACAAAGAGTGTCTCTCGTCTGAATCACTAATTTCACTAAAAGCACACACTATGGGGGGTGAATCTTATTTTCGAACTCAGCAGTTTAGACAATATTAAGCTCACCAGTTCGTCCAATCAGGGGCACAGCTCAGCTCACGTGACTGCCCGATGCTCTCTGGCTGTTACTGTGGAGACTCAAAGCCCGCCTCATTTCCAATATGGCCGCGCCGGCCGTTTTGCTTCAAAAATCTGTTTTAGAAACAGACATCGCGGAGACTACGTCCATTAGTTATACAGTCTATGGTCTTCGGATACATTTAATTCTATGGCCCCAAGGTACTTCCATACTTAACGGGACCTTTGCACCATGACTTGAAGTCAAAGGCCTATTTGGCTTAACCTCCCTACTAGGGGAAAGTTGAAGTTACATGACACAATTACTTTAAATTAAAACAACATGTTTGTACCAGCTTGTATTACTTTGGCACTGTCAGTTTCGGTTGAACTGAGAGGCTGCAGTGAGTTGTGGCGTTTTACTGTGAACACTTCTTCTGTACTGTCCTTCTCAGATTTGTCAGACAAAGAATGGGTAAAACATTTATCACAATGGAACTATGAAAACTGCAGCATCAGTGGTTGAATGAAGTTATCAAGAGATCAGAACTGAATGTTACTGTCTTTGTGTTGTCAGAATCTTTGACTGAGCTGTTGCAAATGATTGCATCAGATTTTGCACCAAAGAGGCTGCAGGTTGTATTTGGATTAGCATGTCACACAGCCTCACAAATAAAACAGAGTTATTAAACTAAACAGCAGAATAATATAACTGGAAAATTCATTGTAGCAACTGTCAACCTTGCCTTATTTGTTGGGTCACTTTAAGTATCAGTTATATAAGCCAGTGAGTCAACCATATTTTAACGTGTTGAAAAGTTGGTTTTTGTCTTCATTTACCTGTTGGAAGTGTGGCACAAGTTACAGGCATATCAGACGGATTTATAAACAGATAAAACATCAGATTTAATATATAACTGTACTTAAATATTCAAATAAACAAACATGAAAGAAAAAAAAAACAAAAAAATCAAAAACAAAATCGAAACAAGCAAACAAAGCGCTTTCAGACAAAATAAATGTTCCACAGATACATTTTCAGAATAAAGTCACAACCTCATATTTTCTTGTGAGCTGTTATTGACAAAGCGTTGGGACACACTTTGTTAGTTCTCAATAAATTCCAAACGTAATGTTGTACGAGCTAAACGAGACTGTTTCTGGTTTAGGGAGGATTCTCACTCAATGGACACATGATTTCACAACGTGTTATTTACCAATGCACTTTGAGATTAGAGCAGCTTCTGTGTAATGTACTGATGCTTTTGTTCATGTGTCATCCCATCAGAGCAGCCTGCTGTTTTAGCAGAAAAAAAGCTTTTATTTGACTTTATTTTTTAGACCACAGCTTGGCTCATGAGGAGCAGATATCAGCTGGAGTCTGGGATTGGTCAGAGGGCCTTGTTTTGCTCCAGTTTTCAATGTGGAGCGGCACAAAAGGCTCATGGAGAGCACCCTGTAAGTGTGTTGCATAATCACTATTATCTGCGGTCACAGTCCATCTTTCAGCTGACCATCGACACAAAACATCCAACGAACTATTCCTGATTAATCCTGTCATCACCACTTTATACCAACGATTCAAACTGGGCTTTCATTTCTGATACACTTATCTTTGTTTGCACAGTCTATAAATCTATTAAGTTGATGTTTAAAGTAACACCACAGTACATTTTTCATTTTCTTCTGCTGAGGCAACACGTCCCTGATACTCAGGTTCAGTTTGACTGTGTGTCAGTGTATTTAAGTGTGTGGTTGGAGGGAGCAAAAGCAGAATCGGATCAATTTATTAAGCCTGTGTCATTGTGTTACATTTCTTTATCTGTTTCTTCATTATTTTTACACATTTAAATGGTTTGAAATGTTTGCTGCAGCAGAATAAGACTGTTTCATGTCTCATTTACAGAAATTGAGTGGTGACATAATATCTTAAACCTTAATAGCCTGCAGGTGGGTGCTAGGCAGGATATCTGACTGAGGGTTAGGGTTTTATGACATTAAAACTCTTAATGTTCCTAAAATTATTATTATTTTTTATGGCCTTTTACTCCACCTTTTATGCTACTTTAATTCCTCTTTTAGCCAAATAGGCTGTGGCTCCGTATTTCATCCTTGGTTGGTCCTCAATCAGGAGGTCATGTGTTTGATCCGAGGCTCTGATGTCCTCATTGTGCAAGACGTGTCATACTTGTGCAAGTGTGTGAATGAAATTTGTTAATATTTGCAGGCTTTTTACAACAGCAGCTTCTGCCATCTGTGTATGAAGTGTATGAAAGCAGTGTGACTGGTTAGATGTGTCATATAATGTAAAATTGCTTTCAGTGGTCTGAATACTAGAGAAAGCGTTATGTAGTGTTTCTATAACACAAGTCCAGAACCTGGACCACATCTCAACCACACCTCTTCCAGCACTCCTATAGAAATATGTATGTTGCATTAAAAATAAATTAAAGAATTAAAAAGGTTAGTGTGCCACCCTTTTACAGTCTGTACCTGGATTCTATCTGTATTCCAATTAACATAAAACACAAACACTAGTTAACACTGTAATTTGTACAGCGAGAAAGCAAAGAGCTGTGAACAGCTCAGCTGACATTAAATATAAATAAATTACATCAAGTCAGCTCAGTGACTTTTATTCATGCCGCCTTTTATAATTAAACTAAAGAGTAAATGTAGACATCACACACTCTCCAGGAAACACACAAACCTCATATTAATTAACCAGGCTAAATACAACAGCACCATCTATTGGTCAAAGAAAATCATCACATCACTTCCCCCGCAGCGGTGCTGCCAGTCCAGTCCTCCGACCCAATAATAATAGCACTTTAGCTAAAACACATGAGTTCAGCGTTGCTAGCTTATGCAGCTTTTCATATAAGCTTAAAAAAAAGAAATTCAAACACATTAATGGTCACTTACTTTTGGTCATTGACTCGGAACATTGCAACTGGACCACACAGGAAGGAAACAGGAGCTGAAAACACCACAGGTGAGTAAATTTAAACCGCTGCGCGGCGAACATTAAAACTTTCGTTTCTACAGACAACTGCTAGTGCAGGCTAGAGGGCACGTGAGGTGCTACATCAGGTGTGTGTGAGCTTTAAAAAGGCAGAAACACATAAATTCAGAGCCGTTTGAACAACTTGTAAACATAAGAAAAACACAATAACTTGATCAAAAGGTTATTTGTGTCTAAACCTTTTTGAACCAATTAATATGTTGGAGTCAGCATTTCAACATTGTTCTACTTTCTTTTTCTTTTTTTCCATAATTTTTTTGGCACTTTTCTCAGTCTTCACAGTTTGCATTTTCACCGTTTAACTTTTATAACATTCAGCATGTTCGGGGGAAGTGTGCTTGTATTTCTCTAACACGTTTTAAAATATCAAATATTTTTAACACATTTTTGTCCATTGATATGAATGTAAGATTTCTGCAGTAATTAATCAATATGAAGTTTGGGGATTTTACACAAAAAAAGTCAGATCTCAGAGCATAAAATCATCAGTTAGAGTGAGGGGACCCACACACACGTTTAATAAAATTTTATTCAAACATTTTATTTGGTACTTGACTTCCTTTTGCTGGGAGTTCTAAAGTTTGTTCATAAAATTTGTTGTGGTTGTTAGAATAAACCAGGAGTAAAGAAATACATAAAACCTTAGGCCTGTTATTCCCAGGTGGTCTCCCATCCAAGTCCCAACCAGGCCTAACCCTGCTTCGTTTCTGAGATTGGATAAGCTCGAGCATGTTCAGGTTGGTATGACTGTAAGTGTCAGTTTTTCTCCAGTAACTGGGACCACAGTCTTGGCATCATTATTTAGCCCTGCAGGACAGCAGGAAGTGTCCAAGAATGTTCTTTAATTATGCTTAGTGCTCACTTTTTCTCACTGTATTCAGTCAGGCTGGGTTTGGGGCACAGCATAGCACAGAGACAGGCCTCCTCAAAGTGTTCACTGACCTGCTGATTGCTGCTGGAAAATCTTCTGTTTTAGCTCTTTTAGATTCAAGTGCTCCCTTGATACTGTCGATCATTTAATTTTACTAGAATGACTAAAAAATACAGGGTGGGCGTGTCTGGTTCAGTTATAAAATAACGTTATTTTTTATTTTTCTGATATATCTTTTAGCAGCAGCTCAGAGTTATCTCAACTAAAGCTGACCAGCGGGGGTCTCAAGGAATCGGTCCTCCTTCAGCATCCTCCAGCGGGTGGTTCTTGTGGTGGTTTGGCAGGTAGGGGGGTCACTTTTAACAATTTTGTTTCATATGTCTTCAGTTTCAGCGTTTCGATTCCTACATTTGTACTTGCTGTAATGCGATAAAACTAACGTCCTTGACTTTATTGGCTCAAGGTGAGATAAGACCTGAAATGCTTTCATTTTACATAAAAGCTTTGATGGTGGTAATCTATCCTCTGAGCCCACAGAGATGAAATGTTGAAAGAGAAGCACAAAGTGAACCATAAATCAATCAGTCTGTGCAAAAACACAAGCAATTTCAAACGCATTAACTTCACCTGGTCTGACATTTCCTTTGAAGTTACACCAAGGATAATATCATGAAAGCTTTCTTCCATCAGTCATCTGTACAAACCTTTAAATCAGAAATGTGAAATTAATTGGGAACTATTAGACCATGCAAACATGCAGATGCTGCGTAACAACCAAAAGCAGCCCATGCAGTTGGTGTCACATTTCAGCTTAATAAAAAGGGTAAAACTTAAAAAGCTTGTGCTAGAGAGGCTGTTTTCAGTTTGTCCACTAGATGGCAGTATAACATTTTTAGAGCAAAGCCTTTCGACCATGCCTTCACCTGTTTAATAGAGCCAAAGCTATCATGCTGCTAGTGTCTGCAGATACTCAAACATAGATGTCTGACCAAACTTCATCTGCAATGATTCGTCCTTCATGGCTTTGTGGTTAATTATTCTGTTACCATTTAATGGACATTGTGTCACATTGAAAAAGGGGAGTAATTATCTTTTGCATGCATGGACATTGAAATGCAGAGTGAAATCAAAGAGTGAATGGGGGGGTTGCCTGTTGCCTTGTTTAAACAGAGACATTATGATGTGTAATTAAAGTCTGTTGTATTAGTGATTGGCAGGAAGAATGAGCAGAAAAGATGTACCAGCACAAAGAGTTAAATAAAATAAAAACTCATTCAGTGATAATTATTACTGAATGAGTTATTACTGGATTACTCATTTGTGAACAAAATTAGAAAAAGAAAAGTGAATCCTAACATACAAAAACAACAAAAATCCCCTCAATGAAAAGAACAAATAATATGTGTGCTGCTGTTAAACATCTTTTACTACCAGAAGCAGAGCTCCATGAAACCATTAGCTCTTCTTTTAAGAAACCATAACATCATGACCTTTTTTTCACATTTACAGGACATCTAAAAAGTATTTTTAAATTTATTTAATTAACTGAAGGGGCATCCAGGGGGCTGTTTAATTTTTTTTTTTACATTCAGCTAACTGGAGATGCACCCAGAGATCACACTAATAACAATTTATTAACTGATAGGGCATTCAAAGGGCACATTTCTACTTTTTATCCCCTGGAGAGGAACTAATGGTCACTTTTCAGGTTCATTTCACTAAAAGGAGTACACTTCAGGTCTTTTATTCCCTCACATTTTATCCTCTCTCTCTGTCCTTGGATATCTGCACATTTATGGATTTCTTTATTTTATTTTTTTTCCCAGAAACATTTTTAATTCACCCTCTTTGACTTTGTTGCACTTTCACATTGCTTTCACGTAAAATTCACCCTGTGTTCAGGTTGGTAATAAAATTTTAAATATATTTGTTGTAAAAGTTTTTATTCTGTAATATACAAGGGAGAGCTAATAATGCTTTACTTCAGCCATTGTTTTGTTGAGCAAATGTTATAAGAAGTTTGTGTGCACGAAAAGTCTGATGTGCAAATAAAAACAGCTACTATACCATATATCATGGTATTTTTATAACATCACAAAGGTCAATGAAGCATTTATTAATGCACATGAGCAGTGTGTCTGATTGTTGATGGAAAACAAAGGATTGGATTTCCATCTCCAGTCGCATTAGTCAGTTAATGCTATAGTCTGAGGATTACTGATGTCATTTTCAGCAACGATGGATGTAATCATACATTATATTTATACATGTATAGATTTAATGAATGGAGAATTAATTAAATGGAGAAGAGATCAGATGGATGTGATGTCCATAAATACACTTCAGGGTAGGCCAAAGGGAAGGAATGAGAAACAACAAGTTGTTTTTTTTTTTTTTCAGCGATATATTCATCTAGTTTAGAATTTTAAAGAATTGGAGATTTTTGCAGGGTTGGGTGTAAGCCAGCAAGTGGACCAAAACGCAGACAATCAGACGGAGTGGGACTGTTCAGTGATTTTAATAGTGAGATTAGGATTGAACGGCTTTTTAGGAAAGGCTGCAAGTAAAAGAAGCTTAGAATAAATGGGGTTTCGGATGGGGTTCAGACAGGGTTCAGATGTCCTGATTTCCTGGAATGCATCAAAAATGATCAATCCTGCTTCTGGTGAACAAACAAGCATTTCATAAGCGATTTTCTCTTCCTCTGGAGGACAAACAAAAGCTTTACTTTTTATAGAACCCCATGATTGTCTTATTTTAGGAGACTCATATTCATACCACAGGTTGTATAATAAATGGACATACTGTCTGTAATGTCCCCCACGATTAAATCAAATCTAACCTCCAGATAATGTATAACTGGGATGAAGAGGTTGTGTAAACTCATGTTTGCAGTAAAGTGGGCTTACAAGCTTGCAACAAGCAACCCTGTGAAATATACTGTGTGCACTAAAGTGAACTACCAGCAAAATAACTCTCTCACAGATTGTTCTACATCATTATGTCAAAGGATGTCTCATTAGTGTTGGAAACAATCCAATCTTGAGTGTTAGGCTTCTACCTGATTGAAGAGATTGAAAACATTCTGTGCTGCAGCTTTACAGCATGATTGTCGACCGCTCTCTGCACCGCTGTTGTCATGGACAGCAGCCTGAACTCTTATCTTTGATCATCAGATTGTATTAACATGCATATGACCTACAAGTACATGTTTTCCTGGGTCCTATTCAGCACTAATCAAGAACATTGAGAGAGATTGGTCGATCACCCTCTTTAAATTGGTAAGAGATGATGCCAGGAAGACAGTCAGAGGGTCTGAATTTGTTTGGGAACATACTTGAGCATTTTTTAAGTGAATTTCCAAGAAATTGTGCAAAAGTCATGCGGGTAAGGAAAATTTATTTTAGTTCTATATTCTAGAGAGTTGGAAGAAAGCGGAAACATAATTTCTCCCAGAAGGGGCCTAATAAATGTAAAGGGGGTGGGGGGATACACACATAACGATTGACGGGCTGTTTTTGTCCTGATTTTCCTGCTTCCCAACAAAGGACAGACAACGCCCAGTTATCTTCTTATAAAATTATCCTTTGGTCTGAGGTGTATTAAGATTGAATTTGTCTTGATTATTAGCTTTGAAACGGGTCGGGACCGACAATTATAAATATTAAACTTGTTCAATATTTACGACCAAAAATCTTATGTGTGTGGGGAAAGTCGAATGAAATGTAGCCAATCAGGAGGTGAGCTGACTAAGGAACGAGGAAGCAGACGTAAACAAATCAAGCATGGACCTGACACAAAAGGTTTGTGAGGAAAGTCTGTGCTTCTGCCGTCTCCAGGATTTTTTCCACAGTCTTTTTTTCTTTTTGGTTCGATTGAAAATAGTCCCAAGTCCTCCATCATTCCCTCTTCTGTGTCCTCTTCCATGTTGCATTTGGTGTTAGCCGGTTTGCTGCTATCGATTGCTATGTTTCATCTTCTACGTTTTTGTTAGATCACATTTGGTCACGCAAGATTGAGGACAAGATTCAAGATTGATGGTGAGAGAATCATTATGTGTGCGGTGAGCTGTGTTGAGATTATCTGAGCACACCACACACAATACAATCAAAACTGTTTATGGCCTGATTTTTTTTATCTTCATTTGTGGGGTTTCTAACATACAGCCAGTTTAACAGTGTTTAAAGACTGACTTTTTGGCTTTATATTGTCTGTCTTGTACTGCCTTAGTAGCTTTACATGATTTACAGTTTAAACAAATCCTTATGTTTCTCACACTGGTATTTTAGAAAATCCTTTTATCAGTCTCTGTCTGAAACACTTCACATTAACTGTTTTCTCTTTAAGGCTCCCTGCTCCACAAACCCCCTGTTACGACTGAGGTCGTAATGTTTTATTTTTTCTCGTTTGTTTTGTTTAAAACATGTTAACTCAATGTTTTGGGGTAGTGCTGTGGTGTGTGTGTGTGTGTTTGTGTGTGAATGTAGGTGAATGCAGGTGGATGCAGGTGTGTGCCTTCAGCTGTTTCGCCTTAACGACGATTGGTGGTTGGTTTCCCGCGCTCTGCGGCTGATTGGCTGCGCCGGAGGCTGAGGGCGCTACATAAGGAGGATTGTGACGTCAGCGCATCGCAGGGGGAATGCCATCTCACCCATCTCCCAACCGGCCACGCCACGTGCTTCTTTGTCTTAAGAGTTGTGTTACTTTAGGTTATTTTTAGATCATCCTAGTTGGTTAATGAAGGGGTATTTTGTCTCAGTTTGGTTAATCTTACTCTTGAGTTGTTCTGGTTAAGTTAAATGACAATTGATTCCTTTGTTTGCTTTAGATCACTTATTTTTCTTATTCAAATTATTGTAGTAACTTCAGTTGAAGCCTGATTTTCACCCCGAGGTATTTTCAGTTTGGCTTCGGTTGTTGTGCATTTCTTTGTATTATTGTAAATAAATTACAATTATTTTCACTTGAGCTTTCTGTTTTGTCCGTGGCTGCTTGAGACTTGGGAGAAATGGATATTTTTATCATGTTGTGTCCTGGCCCCTAGACGGGGCATAACACCCCCATCCCTTTGTTTGGCCAGCCCTCCGGAGGCCTGTCTTGGGCAGAACTATGGACCAGTGGCGGCTGCTGGTCAGTCAAGGAGGGGAAGCTCGATTTTTTTCTGGCCTACATCATAAATTTGTTTATTTATTTAAAGGTAAATTCTACCCTCCGTTCCTTTTCAAGGAAAAGTGAGTGAATCTTTAAACCCAACGCTCGTCGTTTTTAAGAAAGGTAAACTCACTGGGGATCGATAAAGCCTCCGGATCAGTCCAGAACAACTGAGTGTAGAAGTTAGAAAGTCTCCGGTAGAGAGTTTTACTTCAAGATCGCTGATTGGCTCATTTCACTGTCAATCAAAAGGGATTCAGCCTCAGAAAGATCATCCAATCATCATGCAGAAGCTGAGCGTCCAGGCCAGCCCACTGCCTCATAGACCCCCAGAGACGCTGAGCGTCCGATGGGCGGGACAAAGCCCAGCGTTTATCCAATGACCGTCCAGTTTCCACAGTGGAACAACCCACTCTACCCTACACTGTTGAAGTCTGAAGACGCTCAGCGTCCGACTGTGTTAAAGCGCTCAGACGCTGCGGGGATGAATGAGAAGGAAGTGGCACCAGTTACCTGTGATAAGTAGCTGATTCAGAACAAAAGATGAAGGTATTCTAGCGCATATTTAGGTAATGAAATGTACACACAGCAGGACATATCAACACTTTTTATGGGGACATTTGAGGGGAAGCTGAGCTTCCCTTGCAGTCTTAGAGCAATCGCCACTGCTATGGACAGACCTTTGTGTTTGAGGCCTGCTCCTCCAACATGTCAGGAACCATTTATGACTTTTATCATTTCAGAAAGTCTTGTGAAGATTTTGTGCTATTTTTAGAACGGACCATTTTGATGAGTTTACAGACAGATTCAGGGATTTCTACAACATATTGATATGTATCGGTTTAAAAATCTGCACACGTTTAGTAAGAGCATAATACACACTCTTTTAACCTTTTAAGTCCAAAATGTTGCACACTTGGACACAAAAAAATCAGCCGTGCATGGTTTTTATCATCAGTTTTACTCAAGCACTGTAAATATAGAAACACAAACACATCAGCTCAACGTGGCTGCATATTGCAGTACAACCCATCTACTGACTGATGTGTGCTCGACACTTGCTCACTCATACCTGGCGATAATCTTTGGATTGCACTGCAGTTTAAATTCATACTTAACATTCAGCACTCATTAACTATTAAAGCAGGTTACAGGTGGTCAGACTACTTATTAACTTGTAAAACTTGACACAAAGTGACTTACATTCACATGAACAGAGGTCTGGTTTCTCTCATACACATTATCCATCTGTGTTGCTACGTTTGTTCACTTGTAAATACAGAAATACAAGCACACAGCTTGATGTGGCTGCATATTGCAGTACATCCCCATCTACTAAATGATTTCTGTACACCTGTGCATGCTACAGACCTCTTAGCTGCCCCAAAATGCCTGCTTGAGCCTTGGTCATTTTTACCACCAGTAAACTACTAAATTTATTACATATGCCTTAGAACATGAATACGTATCATTTAGCAGCTGATTATAAAAAATAGGGATGCGCTGGTATGGAAATTTTGCCGATCCGGATATCTGATATAAATATTTCTGTTATGGTCGGTAACTGATATTTACCATTATTGATATATGTTAAAAAATAAAGTTTCTAAGATGATAAAATTTTGTACAGCCTGAGAATCATGCAAACTGAATTTTTGAATGTCTTCTTTTGTTTTCAAAATATGTTTCACTTTCAAATAAGAATGTTACAGGGCTACCATAAACACAAGTAACCAGCAGTGACCCTCACAACTTGTAGCAAACTCAACTCACAAACCTCCTGTGAGAAAGCCTGGATCATAAATTACAAAAAAGGATCATAAATCAAAATAATATCCTGACAAAGTTACCTTAACAAACTTACCAGTATTCATGGCAACTCCCTGTTGACATACACAAACAGCAACTAGTTGGATATAACATTGGTTATTAATATCGACCCAGTTTTACTCATTGGATCAATGGGGATATGTTAAAAATGACAGACATTGGCCAATACAGATAGTATCGTGCATCCCTAATATAAAATACAAGAAATTACAAAAAATAAACAAGGGAGAGAAAGAGTGTGTGTGTGTGTGTGTGTGTGTGTGTGTGTGTGTGTGTGTGTGTGTGTGTGTGTGTGTGTGTGTGTGTGTGCGTGTGTGTGTGTGTGTGTGTGTGTTTGTGTGTGTTTGGGGGGTCCATGTCCATGTCCATATATATTGTTCACATTATTTTGGGTTCCATACAAGCCTGGCAAAGTGATAGTGTAATTTCTGACCCAAATCTCTGCTCGATAGCCTCTTGGTTTTGGACCCCTATCAGAGAAAGCACATCTCTACCATACTCTTTATGGTCAGCTTCCTTAAAACCTCTAAATCTCCCTCCTAATGGGAAAATGACCTAAACATGAATTTAACCAATCAGCAATGGGACTTGTTTTTTAAATCTGGTTCATCTTTCCTCCATATGTGCCCATCGTGGCCTAATCTGATGCAAAGTCCTCTGCAAGTTCATCACACAAATGCAAAGCCAGCCTGAGTAAACTCTGCTGTTAGTGATGCCTGCCACATATGCAAACCATCCTCTGTTAATCTATTTAATTTGTTTTGGCCTTTCACTAAATTGATGATCTTTTGAGAGAGTGCTTTCAACACATTAAGCAAAGCCTAATGCCAGACCATTCCTGCCAATCCATTATCAGCCATTTTTGGCACTCCCTCTCTCTCTCTCTCCCTCTCTCTCCCTCTCTCTCTGGTGATAGAGCAGGCTCTGGATTTTATGACCTTATTAGCCTGCAGACTGATCATGCTCTGTTGGAAGCTTTCTTTAACACATGACCGATGTATCAAAGAAGCTTTTTGCAATATAGCTCTTGAAAACTCCGATTTCTGCTCGCAGGCTCTGCCAAAATACTCAAGATTCATGGAAGCCAATCCTTGAATCTGCACCAAATTTTTCTGTCTTTCATTCTTTTTTTTTCTTCCTATTTTTGTTATTGTCTTGAATTTGTTTGAGTGTGTGTGTCTGATGAAACCTGAGTTGAGTGGGTTTGTTACTTTGAAAGGTGTTAGGAAAAAAAGGAGTTTCTTAATCTCCTGGTTCATCTTCTTTGTATAAACCAACCTCTAAACCATCAGCCCCATTTATCCTGAAAACTATTTTCAGCCAATGACACCAGTAGGCTTTTGGTTTTCTGTTGAGTGAACTTGTCCTCATAAAACCACTTGTCCTCTTAAAACCACATGTCATGCAAATACACACACAAAAAAAGGATCTCAAACACACACACCAAACCCTGTGCCGCACACACTGACAGGACTCCCATTTTTGTAGCATGGCAGATGTGGCCATTGGCTGTGATGGATAATCCAGAATGCTGGGTTTGATACAAGCAGGATTTAGTCATAACCATGATTCTAACATCTGTCAGGACCCTGCTTGGAGCTTCCAAACACACACGGAACAAAGGGGGAATATTTTTGTCGTGTCGTTTTGATTAAGAGGAGGGGAAAAGCGGTGTATAGATTTCAGGAGCTGAGGTAAGTTCTCAAAGAATCAATCTATGGCGGATGATTCATGGCCTAGAAAAGAGGTGCGAGAGAGTTGGTGTATGTTTTTCTTCAGCAGGCGTGATTCTGGATGCTGCGTGCATGTGGTTTATCATTTAAAATTCTCTGCAAAAACGTCATTACACAAGAATTTCACACTTTAAATAGGTCATTGTTGTGGGGACCTGTTAGCAAAGACTGAATTAATAGGAAAGACCCATTTTTACAGCAGTTAATGTTGCTTGTTAGATTACATTAGATTTATTTTATTGTCCCTATAGTGAAATTGGCTTTGGGCGAGAGCGCAAAGAAACGTACAAGGTTGTTCAAACTGGTGTCAACAGTCATTATTTTAAAAAAATCAAGGACAGATTAAATATTGGAATACATAAGCTTATTGAATATGCACAATAATGTAAACCCTAATGGTACGGGAAGAGACTGAAGGCTAAAAACCATTTTGCCATGACACAACAGGAGCCAGCTCTAGACATGGTTGTGACATGCTTCAGATTGTAACATGGAAATAATGATCACCTGGAGAAAAACTGCAGTTGAAAAAAAAATACGTACATTTTTTTGCTCTTAATTATTACTGCAAGAGAAAGTCTTTGCATACAACTGCAATAGATTAAGGATTTAAGAGATGAGAGATGGGGTCAAACAAGACCTTTACGCAAAGGACAGATTATCCCAATACCAACTGAAAATACAAACAAGTTGACATTAAGTGATCTAAAATTGAATTTAACAATAAAAAAATGACCTGTCTTAACTCAGCTTATAGGTTGTGGTTGTTTTATCAGCCTTTGCATGAGTGAAATTAACATTGAATTCAACATTTTCATCAACAGTAAAGTTGTTCTATTGGCACTTTTCTGCTGACATTTTTAAAGGTACAGAAAATACAAGGTCCTCTTCACTTTAACGTTAATGTAATTGGGTTTTTTTTTTTCACTCAACCACTCCTAAAACTTTGCCAAAGCTCATATTGCATTGGTGTCTGTGGTTGTTTCCCAAGACTTTTCTTCAATTTTGGTCCCCGACTTTATTTTCACTTTAGTTCTTTTTGTGTTTTGTCCCCTCTTGTCTTCTTTCCTTGCTGGTGACTGGTCAAAAGTTAGCCACAAATCCAAAGTTTTAATATCTCTTTGTATGAAAAGCACTTTATAAATAAAGTTTGATTCATTCATTCATTGATTTATAATAAAATGAGAAGTATTAAAAATATACTCCATGTTGTCCACAGATAGTATCAGAAAGAAGTGTTTTAGTCCAACTGCTAACACGAAGAGGAAGAACTAGATACGCCGTAATTCCTTTCCGTAGATTGATTTGATGTGAAGTGTTTATGGGATCAGGTTGTCTTTGGTTTCCTTTGATATTCATGATAATAACTATCAAGGAGTCTCAATCAGTCAGAAAAAAAAAACATTCAACACACCTTGGATGATAAGTAAGAAAGTTGGTTAATACAAAGGTTTTCTGTAATTCTAGAGGTTTTTTTTACATTTAAGGTGAGCAAAATGATGTCTTTAATACCACCTGGAAAAGACAGTAGTCATGTCAGAATATAACAAAACTGGTTAAATAAAAATAAAAGAAACTTTGGATTCAATCACACTTTTAAAACCTATCGGAGCACTGGCGCTCCCATTTCACAAGTGCTCTTCGAATTGCCATAACTTTTCAACCATTTGGGCTAGTGAGAAAATTCAAATGGTGCCTTAAAGAAGAAAAGAAAACTTTTAAGGTGATACCTGAGATGTTATGTTACTGCAGAGGAATCCACAAGCAATGATGTTCCAATCACAGGCAATGATTAATGCAAGCTTGTTCCCATAACTGTAACTTTATAACCATTTGCCTAGTTAAAAAATTCAAACGGTTCCTGGAAGAAAAGAGGATAAGATTTCTGGCCATGATCTCTCACACTGATCTGTATCATACTTGGGTGATAATGGGATAAGTGTGGAGCAGGGGTATCTCAGTTAGCATAGCACTCTATGTGCAAAGAAATGTTAAATGTTGATTTAGTGACAGTCTGAAGGTCATCCGAGGCGGCAGACTAATGAGATCACTTGTTTTAATCCCGTGTCTTAACAGCTGACGCATGCTCTGTGACAGTCTCATTATGTTCAGCATACACAAAGAACTGAGTGTCTGACATTGAGATATCCAAACACTGGCTGATGAACACATGAGTTAGTCAAGATTTTTAATTAGATTATTGGACCCTGATAATGGAGAGCTGAGCTTGAAAGCACTCTGCACGACACTTCTCAAACTGTTGAAACTTCGTATTCGAAGTATTCAAACCTGGATGAAATCTGAAGGCAAATGTAAAGAAACTAAACTGAGGCTGTTTGTGAAGCATGCGCTTAGTCTCTTACTCTGAAACATACCCTGCTGCAGTGATTCCAGGTATTAATAATAACAAAGTAGAAGTAGTCAGACTTAAAGCCGATGGCCTTGTTTTTTTTTAGGTCACTCTCGAATATCAGTATTAAGTTAAATCTGTTTCACAACCAGCTTTGAACTTCTCAGGGGGCTTTGAACTCTCATAAAATTGCTTAAGTTGTTCTGTCAAAAGAAAGTAACCTAAATCTGTCTTTCATACTCAACAGTAAAAGTGAATACAGTATGGAAGGACTAGTTTAAGGTTTTCATGAGTTGGTTCAGCTTGACAAGTTGCCTCGCCAGTTGTATGAATATGTTAAGAGGGAGAAAATAGCTGTGCGTTGAGATTTAAGATTGATAAGATGAAATTTTGATCTTTGACAAATATGGGTCACTTCATCAGGGGAGATGACACGCTGAGCTATCAGCTATTAAAGGCTTTCACAATTACAACATGAAGCCAAAATAATCTGATTCTGGATGCACAGTGTATGAGAATATTCAATATTAGATTAACCTTAAAACAAAGCAGTCAGCAGACACAATGATCTGGGTCATTTATGAAATATTCAATAAATACTTGACGTTAGATCAAGAGAAAATAAGCTTATCAGTAATTTCATATGATGTTGTCTTTCTGTAGACTTTCTTAATGAAGGTCAATTTTTAGATAAGATCAGAAGCTTATTCTCCACAGATGAAACGTTGCTCTTGCTTCACTTCTGGACTGAAGCAGTTAAAAGCAAAAGAAAATGTTTATTTGATGAAATACAATGAAGTCAACATGAAAACATCGAAAACAATCATATTGATTTATATCTGGTATTCATGTCACTCCTAGTGGAAGATATTCAGCTACCTTGATGCTCCGCTTAAGCTATTTTTTTATCACAAAACTCTAATTCTTGATTAAAGTGTTACTCCTTTTTCTTTTTCTCTGTCATTCAATAAACCTTTCAACTCACGGGAGCTACATCCAATTTTGATGTAGCAATAAAAAACAAACTGTTTGTTCCATTAATAACCCATCTTGGCCTGGAGACTCAAAGCCCCTTTGGCCCCTTCATGTGGACAAAGTGATACCTCTTAATTTGTCACAAATTTGTCCCTTTTTGATATAAAGAGAAATGTGTCACTGTCTTTAATATTCACTGTGGTAGAAGTATAAAATTATCTCTTTGAAATGCTCTTCCCCTTCAGTGGCTAAGAGGAATTAAAAATTAAAGAGTAGAAAGTGTCATGCACATCACTTATGGTCTTATTTGCTGGTCAGAAAGAGGCATCGCTGTTAATCTCAATCTGTTTTATAACCTTTCAAAAACTCCTCACAGGGGCATTGAGAAACAAACTAGTTTACTTTCCAGAACGATGCTCTCAGTATTAATTCTGGTGTCTGTCTTCATGAAACTGTATCGTACGAGGGCTGATTGATAAGTTGTGAGCCTTGTATTGAAGATGTGAAGCAGGGATGTCCTTTTTAGCTCTACTATTCCCTTACTATTTAAGACTGTGTACCTGAAAACTGGTGTCATTTGGTCAGTTTATGTTGAAGAGGTAGCATCTAAAGTGAACAAGGCAAGTGGCTTTTGCAAAATGGACAAAATCCCTGAAAGAGCAGCGATTCAATATTTGCATAAGAAAGGTCTAGCACCTAAGAATATCCATACTGATATGGTAGAAACACTAGGGAATGATGCCCCTTCATATGCTACAGTGAAAAGGTGGGTGGTGGAATTTAAGCATGGCAGGCAGAGCCTTGGGGATGACGTCCGTCCTGGAAGGCCTGTCACTGCTAAAACCCCAGAAATGGTCGATAAAGTCCATGATATTGTTCTGGCTGAAGGGACAACTAATCAATGGCACATATCAGCACAAGGGTAGCAGATGTCTGTCTAACATGAGTCTAGTTCTGTTCAAGGTTTCTGCCCATTAAAGAAAAGTTTTTCCTTGCCATTGTTACTTGCTAAATGCTGCAAAGTGCTGTACTCATGGTGGGTTAAGATGAAATAAGACTTCTTATCTTGTCTTGATCATGAATCTCTGTTAATAAAATCTATTATCATTTACAACGCTTTTGGAAAACATCTAGAGACAACATTTTTTATGAATTGGCGCCATATGAATAAAGATTGATTTACATATTATGTATCACTTCTTAGGCAGTGAAGAGAAAGATTCAACTCACGCTCTGAGGAAAACTCAATAAAGGTGTGTTGTTCCACCAGGACAATGCCCCTGTCGACAAGTCTGTCATTGCCATGGCTGCCATTAATGATTGTGGCTTTGAATTGATTGAGCATCTGCATTAAGCATTCACCTGATCTCGCTCCATCAGGCTTTCATCTATTTCCAAAATTGAAAAAGGCCATTCCCGGCACCCACTTTGGGTCAGCTGATGATGTCTAACATGCAGTGTAGGACTTTCTGAATGCTCAAGAAAAGGACTTCTTTAAAAGTGGTATTGAGGCCCTTAAACTTCGCTGGTAGAAGTGTAAAGATACTGAAGAGGATTATGTTGAAAAATAATGCAATATTTCCACCAAAAGTCAAACCCTTAAATATGAGGCTATCAATCAGCCCTCATAGTAATATGAAAAAACAGCCTTTCAGCAATACAGACTTAACCTCTTAAGACAAACTCACACAGTGCTGATGGGATAATGTGGCCATGTCAGCAGATCAGAAGCTGCTCTGTAAGCAAGAGCTAATTCTGGCTCATTAGCTCTAGCTCTGTGAACAAGAACCGAAATGCCAGGCCGGGTTAAAGCTACGTGATGAATTTTCTATGAAAATTTATTCAGGTCAGAGTCCTAGAAATGTCAGCTTTTTCTTCCATGCATTAACTCTTCTGCATTAGAGTCGGAGTTAGATGTAATTACTATTGGTGTCAGTCATCCTCTATTTGACCAAACTATCCCATTAGAACTGTTTTTAGTCTGTACAAAAACCATTTGAGCTGGAAAACAAGTCCATGTTTCTGGAGAGAAAAAATGGTTGTATACAGACTTAAACTTTAAACTGATGAGCTCCCAAAGAGGAAGGAAAGGAGGGAAGGAGTCCTTCCTCAGAGAGCTAATCCTTTTCCAAGTTGTCATTAGGCCACAAGCATTGTGCATTTATTCTAAATTAACTCAACATTTTGCTTAGAGGCATGAAATTATTAACAGTCAGAGTTTATCTGCAGACAGCAAACTTCCATCTAATTAATTTATATTGAAGCAGTCTGACCCTGCTCCTGCCTGTCTTTGGGGTAGACTGAATCAGAAAAGACCCAGTTCTCAGTGAATATGTAGCACTTATGATGCTAAATATTTAATGTTGTTGAATGATGAACGATATTAATATTAGATTATTAGTTGTGACTACATTTTTTAATTCA
The DNA here is from genome assembly GCA_030710495.1 of Labroides dimidiatus. Classification (NCBI taxonomy): domain Eukaryota; kingdom Metazoa; phylum Chordata; class Actinopteri; order Labriformes; family Labridae; genus Labroides; species Labroides dimidiatus. The sequence continues at coordinate 8,491,662 of CM061143.1, forward strand.
GGGATGTCAAACTCATTTCAGTTCTGGGGCCACATACAACCTAATTTCATTTTAAGTGTGCCAGACGAGTAAAATCACAGCATAACTACCTATAAATAACAACAAATCCAAGTTTTTTCCTTTGTTTTAGTACAAAGAAATAGTTATATTAAAAAAATCTTCATATTTATTGAACTATCCTTCTACAAAACCCACTGCTGCAGTATTCCTCGTCAGGCTAATGTTGGCAAAAGTCTATTGCTCCTCAGGACTTCTGTAGCCTTCAGCTTGCATTATTCTCAGGAAGCCCCTCATAGTATGGCTTTGATGCTAATGCTAATTCAAATCACAGATCTCACGACATACCGGTAATTCATTCAGTTTATCTCCTCCCTTCTGAGTTATATTTTTTGCCACACTGAGTCTCATAGTGATGCTGAGTATTATGTTCCTTGAGCATTGATAGAAATAACACTTCTTCTGGCACAAGATGGCAGCACCTGCGGCCAAGCAAACTTGAAGCACTTCGTCTCACTTTCTTAGATTTTTCCCTCCAGTCCAAATTGCTGCTCGTGTTGCACGTCACTATGGACAAAAGCCTCTGCTAAATGAAATTGTAGAACTGTAGAAGCCAAAGATAACCTTACGTGCTGCTGCAGTTTTTATCTAAGACGTTGTTGCCATTCAGATATTTCAACTAACCCTGTTTTTACCACCTGTGCAATAATCAAAGATCTCTACAACACATTTGATTTATTATCCTTATTCCCCTATCGTTTGTAACAATAAAAGTATTGACCTCTTAGGACTACAATGTTGTCACGACTTTTTATCCTTACCTGAACTGTATTTTTCATATCTTTCTAATGCAGCATGGTAGAGACTTATTGATTTCACTGTGAAGCAGAGAGCTGTTGAAACCAATGTGATCTTTTCTTTATTCAGCCTCAATGCACAAACAGTCATCAGAGACTCTGAAAAGTAAATCCACTTTAATAACAACAACAGATCTTTACAAATAATATTGAGTTCCAACTTTCTGGTACCGTACGATGAATATGTAAACTGATCAGAAGCTGTGTTCCAACCTTTCCACAAACTAGAGGCTCTGGTATGAATGAGTCTGCGCTTACATCAGAAAGTTGCTGCGGCACTTGAAAAAAAATGCAGAACCATTTTACCATAATACCTATAAAATACACCAGATCAGTCTTGTATTAGAGGCATGCCTTTCTATCAAATTACCTCTGTAGTAAATCCTGATTCACAAAATAGCTTCACAGATTTTAAATGTCTGTTTGCAAATATGCCAAAAAAGCTATTGACTAATTCAAACAGCACACATACAGGAACCAAAAAATAATGTTTGCTTTTGTTTTAATAAGCCATCATGATTGGTTTTTGGTTTAAATATGCTCCTGTCTGTTGCAGAAACACCTTAATCACATTTGTGCTGGGAGACAGTGCTAATGGTATAGAGTATGTAGAAGTGATAACAGTTCCACCTGTGGATGACCTTCGAATAAAACACCTGGACATAGATTCTGTTAAAATTACTTGAACATTCACTAGGTCTGGAATTATTAAAGATCGAATCTGTCTGGGTCTGCCGGTAACGGAAGACAAGAACGGCCATAAATTTTCCTTTTTTTATGCAGTTATCTCATGACAACCACTTATTATTTCATTATCTCGATATAACAAAGATCATTTTCTCGTTGTAACAAATATTTTTTTCATTATCTTGACACAATAAAGATCTTTTTTGTGATAACAAATTTATCAAGAACATGTTTGTCTTGATTTCAACCTACAAGAGCTGCCGCAAACGGCTTCCAGCCAATGGGTGTAGCTTTGGCCTGCCAATAAGTTACACTTTAGTTTGTTTACTTTAGGGGCTACCAGTTAGCAGATGAGAGGCTGGCCCAAAGCACTATTAAATGAATTAATAATCATTTAACTACATTTGACTTCATGACAAAGTTGAAGTTAGCCTACATTTACGTTACCTTGGCTTAGTTGAAGCAGTCCGGTAGATAAGAGTTTGTCAGCCTTTCATCTGCTAACCTGTAGCCCCAAAAGTAAACAAAGTGTAACTTAGCTGCAGGCTACAGCTACACCCAGTGGCTGGAAGTCGTTCATGACAGCTCTTGTAGGTTAAAATCAAGACAAACACATTATAAATTAATTTGTTATAATGTGAAAACAATCTTTGTTATGTCGAGATAACGAAAAAAAAATCATTGTAATGAGAAAAAAAAATCTTTGTTATATCAAGATAACGAAATAATAAGTTGTTATCGCGAGATAACAGTGCATTAAAAAAATAGAAAAATCCATGGCTGTTCTTGTCTTCTGTAGTAGGTGGCTCAACCCTTTCTTCTTTTTTAGTTTAAACAAGCTGCTTTTTGCTATGTTTTTCCAGGAAATAAATTTTTGATATTTTTAAGAGGGTCTGTGCGGTGTACAGTGGAACAGCTGTTAGCGCTGCTGCTACAAGGCTTTTTTTTGCACAGTTGGACTCAGAATGAAATAAGTATTGGACAACCATTTACCTTAATTTCAAACAATTGTACACATTTTCTTTGGCAGCTTGAAATCAAAATTATCCATTTGTGGTGTCAACTTGACCGGTAGCTTTTTTGGAACATCTGTTCTCATCTCAGAGCTGGTTTATGATTTGTTATACAAATAAAAAAATGTCAAAGATTGCAAATTCAGTTGCAGCACTTTGAAAACTTTCTGTGAAATGAAGCATTTGAGGTCATAGAAAAGTACAGAGAAGGCCTGCAAATTCCGAAGAAATATCTCACGATGACCTGAAATCACCCTTTTAAAGTCACATTAAGCTCTAAGTGGAGTTTCACTCTGTAGAAACTTGTCCTTTTCAAGCTGACTGTTCAATCAATTCTTCACTGGCAGTTTCTAAGGAAACACAGTATGACTCTTTAAAGGCATGTTTTGTTTCCTCAGGATTTTCTCACTCCTGTTTGAGGACAGTTTTTGAAAATGATACGTGCATCATTAAAATTAGTGGCAACAGACTGAAGGTTGAACTTTGCTTCACTTCCTACATGGACTTTGAGTTTCTCAAAGGAAGCAGAACAAGCCACATGAACTTTTTATGTCTTCGAAACGTGGGCAAAGAAATTCCTCAACGATTTAATAAAAGTTGTGAAATCCGTCAGAAACACCAACACGATCCAAGACTCAGTGCCGTCTCAGGATACGAAAGAAAATCATTCTCAATACAGATATGATTCAACCTTTTCTCTCAAGATCAGCATTCTTAACCTTGAAAGTTTCACTTTCAAACTGATCAGTACAGTCTAAGGAAAGTTTTTACATTCTTGTGGATTTAACTTACTGAATGACGCAGAGAGAAAACATTTTAGAAATGGATAGATGTTTCTGACTGTGTGTACCAAGCTGTCATCTTTTATTTAGAAGATTTCACTCAGTGGACCAAAGACAAGATAGAATTCTAAGGTTAATGCTTATCCTCTTTACACCTCTGGATGTAAATGGAGGACTGCTTTTGTTTGGTCCCCATGAAGACACACCATTCGTCAGCACTGACAGCTTATACTCCCTTTCCACGGACATTCTTATGTTTCTGAGAATCAGACACAATGTCAAGTTTTTTTCTCTTACAAAGAGTATATCTTAGAGTTTTAGAAGTTTCATAGCAACAGTAATGTTGTTATGAAGAAAAAGGCTCGTGTTGCCTACACTAATACAAACAGACCTGGCTGTGAAGGCTCCCGGATGCCTTGTTAGACCGGAGAACACTGCGTGCAGTTTCTTCTGAATTGTCTGGACAGAAAGCCGTCAGCCATATAGTCCTGTAAACCTTGACAGCAAATATGTGGAAGAGACAGCCTACAGTTCCTAGGTGCTAACAAGTATAAGGTAACAGACGCCCAATTCACAGCCTGTCTATGACACCCCCCTGCAGCAGTTTACCTTAGTGGACCTTAGTGGACCTTCGCTTTCACTTTGGAGTTGGTACTCAGGCTCTCCACTCCAAATAATGCTGCAACTTGTGTTTGCAGAACACCAGCTTAACTCACTGGCTGCCACTGACGTCTATAGATGTCAATTATGTTTTTCAACGGGGCAGGCTGGGGGACTGTCAGGTGGATCTTGTCTATCAATATCAGGCTTGTAAACTGCTATAGGGGGCAGCAGTACTCACAGACGACAGAGACAATCGAGAGAGAATGGTGAGATGTTGCAAGTCAGAAAAGTTCAGGCAGCTCACACTTGAGCTGAGCATGTGTTGCTGTAGTTTTGGAGAGAGAGAATGTCATGATCATAAGATAAAACGATCATGGAGAGGATCAAAGGTCTACGCATTAGACCAGCACTATTTAAAAGGCTTGCTTTATCTGTTTTTTTTCTGTATGTGTGTGTCAAAAACAGGTGTTAGTCAAAACAGCCAATGTTTTACTGCCAATTATTACAGAATGAAAAAGGTAGAAACAACCCTTTATTCCCTGTGAAAAAGAGAGTCTACACTTTCTTTTGGTAGTTTTAGTTTATATAACCATAGATCACAATATTCTGATTCACAATATTAAATTATATTTTATGCATGAGTTTCAAAGACCTCTATCTCATCGGCATGATATATATTTTAATTAAAAACCTGTTTAAAAATAATAATTATAAAAAAATGTATGCTACCCCCTTGAGGATTTTCATTTCACTACAGGCAGCTGAAGTCTTATTTTGACCCTTTTCAAAATGGCTGCTCTCAGGAAATTATTCACACATGTTTTTTCATGAAGGCATATTTACTGATACATTACTAAAAAAGTTGTCAAAACTGCCTAACGTGAATATGAATAATAATAATGAATAAACTTGCCTATGATATAAAATATATTATAAACAAAATGATGCAGCAATATTTTTTGTGGATTTTGTTAAAAGGGTCAATAAACATGTCGGGTCCAAAAAATCTTGAATTTTCTGGGTATTTTTTTGATGGGTCAGGCTTTTAAGGGTTAAATACCTTGGGGCTCTGTGCTCTGAAAATGGATTGCAGCCAATGAGTTAAAGTTGCCCGACCCAGATTAGTCAAAGGTGGTATGCTGGTTCTTGGAGGAGTCACCTACTGGCCACTGTAGCAGCCTACATGCTCTCAGGTGCTACTAATAGGTGCCTGATTATCTGCTCCTGGAGGTACCAGACACTCAAAACAAGAGTTGATGTATTAATAAGCTGTTTGGCATTGGCAGAGGAGATTTGGCTAATTTTTCATGGGTGCAACCCACATTCTCAGCTCTTCTGCTCATCCCACAAATGCATGTTCCTAACAAATGTGGCTCCATTTAAAAAGATATAAACAGGCTTTGTAACAGAATAAGATTTATTCAATCCAATCCACTTGATTTATATAGACACTAGTGACAGGAAATAGTTACTCAGACAAAGGTTACCCTCTAAACTGTTCATCCTTCATGATCAGATCCCAAAAAAAAACCTCTGCCCTAAACTGAAAGTTTTCATTACAACATGTTTATTTCAGTCATGTTTATCCTGATCTGTGGGTAGGGTGTAAAGAACAAAGCTCCATCTGTTCAGTTTTCACAGCAACCAACATGCCAACCACAGAGAGTACAAAGTGAGTAAGAGAGCAAAGAAGCCCTAAATTTAAGGAGACATTTGGAGTAGATTCCTTTTCATCAGCTACACATGGCCCACCTTCAGCTCAGATACATCTTCTCTATTTTCTGATTTATCTCAAACATAAATTCATTTTTTCTGATTTTCCAAATAGCAGACGACAGCTTATCTGACGGTGTCAAGTTTTTCCCATTTCAGTGTTTGCCTAAATAATGTCACTCTGAATCACTTCTCTGCTCGTCCTGCTGCTGTTGGAGGTCTTGTAGAGTCCTCTCTCTGTCAGGTCTGTTGATAATGTCAATCCTGTTTCTCAAGCACTGAGCAAGAGAGAGTTTTTTTAAAGTGAACTGCCTTGGCAAAAGGGATAGAATATGCATTTTCACTGAGGTTTGTAACAGAGAAAGACTCACAGTCGGAGAAATCCCTCTAAAGGCTGCCTTCGCCTCAGGTTTTGCTTTTGACTTCACAGTGGGTCATAAAGTTTTTAATGGTCTTCCACTCAGACCCCGTATCTCTTACTTGAGGCTGCTGTGAAACTTTTAGCACCTCTTTTGCACAAAGCAGTATTTTATTTCCCCTGTCATCCAAACATCTATAATTGAATTATATTACCCTGTTTTCTTTCAGAGGCGAAACATATGTTACAAATACTTGCCTCAAAACATGCATAGAAAAAAAGAAGGAAAAAAAGCTGATTAGATGTTTTTGTTTGGCTGTTCACACCACTATTTCAAGGTGCTCTGAGTGAGCTCGTCACAGTCCTGAATAAATTGCATGCACAAAAGAATTTCCAGCAAGGAAGGGCGTGAACATGACAGCCTGTGGATGAAGTCGGGTTTATGCTATCATGTTGAGATTGATGTGCTGTGGAAATGGAAGGAAGAAGAAAGAGCATTAAAATGCTTATGACAGCTTTTGTTGTTAGCGCTGGGGAGCGATAGCTGCTAGGGATTTGTGTGGATGTGGAGCTGGGACATCACTGGCATCATGGTTGAATATTTTAAAGAATTTTAGGATGTTTAGAGATACTGCAAGTAGGGCTGGGCGATATGGCCTGAAAATAGAATCCCCATTTTTTTTTCCCCAGAACACTCCCAGTGATACAAAATTTACATGAATCAAGTATTGCCTCTATGTTGTCAAAAAATTTTCCCAAACCAAACAGAATTTCACTCTTAGAGTTAAAGTGTGTGTCATAAAATGTTGATTATGAAGTTCAAACGTAGGCAGGTTTGACATAAACACCCAAGGCTACTGTGAAAATTCACTGTGAAAATTCACAGTACATTAACATGAAACTCTGTGATCAATATTTAATCTTATTTAAAAAACAAATACAAGCTTTCAAATGTCCTTCTGCAAAACCTGACAGGACCTACATTCATGAAAACTGTGCAACAACTTACAGTTCGACTAAGGCAGGAAAAAAAACTGATTTTTAACTTTTTTTAATCTTCTGCAGAAAATAATTCAAATTAATCGATTTAATCGATAAATTGCCCAATCCTAACTGTAAGTGACTCCTGCTCCTTGCTAACACAAAACTGTGTTACAAGTTAAGGTCAAAGTTGCTCAGATGTAGATTGGAATTCAGATTTAGACGACTTTATTAATCCCGAGGGCCAACTCAGGTTGCAGTTAACCCTGCCTTAGAAACAATCTCAAGCAATTGAGTTCAAGCAATTACGGGCTAAAAAACAACTGCAAAACACTCACAACAGTTAAGTTGGCTAATCATTCAGCTTGCTGTTTGTCATGAAAGGGGCAGCATGTGACGTGACACTAGTGTGAGGTTGGGAATAGCTGCCAACACTAAAAGGAAACACTCTCTTGTTTCAGTTCAGCCTAAGCTGCATCACAACCACTACCTTTTTTTTTGAGTCTCTGCTCCAAAAAATGACATACTCAAATTGAAAGAGTATATCTCTACACCAATAAGGTTTATTTCAATCATTCTGGTATCATCATAAAAAGATGACTCTTAGATTTGTTTGTGGCCTGTAATATTAAACCTTTAAAATGTCCCCTAATTGGGGGACCTTTTAAAGGTTTGGAAAACCTTAAAAGTCAGAGTGTAAAGTTTAGCTGACTGGTTTAATATACTGCTGTGAACTTTCCACTGCTGTTTAGTTCTGCAACCTTAAAAAACAGTATATTACAACTTTGCAAATTATTCGAGCATTAAGAGAATCTGACTCACAAAATAGTCTTTGCTTGAGTTGATCTCACGGTTGTCAGTTTTACTTGCTCTGTAGAAACGGCAGCGTCTGAAATTGCAGGAACAGTTTTCAGATTCTTGACCTGCAGTGCCATGAAAGTAAAGTAAAGTAAAACAGAGTTTGTGCAGAATCTTTAACTACTTGTTTCATTTTTCAACAGCTGGAGCAGAAGAAAAATGGGCAAGACTGGGAGTAAAGTCCTCATACAGACCTCAGTGGATGGGGTTCAGGCGCCGGTAAGACCTCACACACATACAAGCAAACTAATACCTTCAAACACACACACGCTTACATGCACAAATAAGCGGGGATTGAGTCTGCAAATAATGTGTATTAAAGCAAAATCACACTAAATTGTGAGTGATGATTTGTACTCTGATGGTCAGATGGATGTGTGTGGGTGTGTTTGTGTGTGGGTGTGTGGTGCAATGGGACAGCTGTTGAGCCCTGCAACTATCCCAGGTTATGCAACCAGGATCAGCTGCAGCGTGCAGCTTTCACACTTTACTTTCCCACACAAACCTCCAGTATCATCATCAGAATACATCCCTGACCTCTGAACCCGCGTTGATATCCTGTGATTAAGCTGAGTGACAGAGTGACAGTCACTGGATGTTCCCTGTGTAAGAAACACTCTTCCTGTTTTTTTTTCCCTCTTTAAATAGAAAAAATAATAATAAAAAAGTCATTTTCAGATCATATGGATCGCATCTGCTCGGTCTAAAGCGTTTTCCTCAAGGGCCTGGAAGCGGCATTTTTTTTTTTGTTTGTGTCATAAACAAATAACACTTTTTATGAGTTTGGGGACCCTGGTGGTTTTGCCTATCACAGTTATTTCAAAACCTATCCCACCAGGGTTGAAGATTGATTGGAAAAATAGAACTTTAAATTGAATTGTGCTCTAAATCTTTCTCACTTTTCCAGTGAAATTTAAAGACCCATTGTTTTTTTCCCCACTGTTTCTCTCTTGAATAACATCTTGTGATGACAGCTTATTTAGTGGTAGTTAGTTAGTTAGTTAGTTAATAAGTTTATTTGACAGGGACCATGCAAAACAAACTGTCAAGCCAGAGTTAGCTATAAAGCTAATTTTCATCTGTGGTCCCTGGGCAGGAAGATGTATAAAAAATACAATACAACAATAATAAAAACAAACATACTAGTATTTAAAACAATACATACTCAGTAAAAGTCAATAACTACCAACACATGGTAAAATGTGGGCCAGTGGAAGCCTCCTGAAGAAACCATTGAGTCAAACCTTTCAATGGACATGAGATTCCTCTTCATACAATTACATATTGTAAATTAGGAATGATGAGTAAATGCCTCTTTTATCTATTTAATCTTAATTTTATGACCTTATTATCGTATTATAATAAAGTTAACAAAGTTAGGTCTTACCCCTGCTGGATGATGCTTTACTCTGGTGGTTTAAAGAGGACTATGCTGCCTTCACAGCGTGTGATCTTGTGCATAGCTCAGCTAGTTTCAGTCCAAAAAAAAATCGACTGTCGTTTCCTGCATTTTAATCGAGTCTTGACTGTAGTTGAACCAAAACTAAACTCAAACATCACAGAGACAATGAAACAGATCAGTATACGAGCAATGACATATTTATATAAACAATGAGTATTACACGGGTGCTGCAACTGTGTTAAGTTTCTAACAACAGTCTGACTGCTTAACAAAACATAAAGGAAAACTTCATAAATGACATTCTCTAAAAATGCATGTTTTTAATCTCTTTTTACACATTTTACTTAGAGACAAATAATCCCCAAGGCTGAAGCGTATCATCAAAACAATAAATTTGTCTCTTTCTGTCTTTACTCTCAAGAAAACAAAGAAACCTCAAAGATAGGCAGACAAAGCACACAGGGATGAGAGCACTCACTCTGACACAGTTTTTAAAACACATCTGAGAAGAGTTTGCAACTTTTTAATCCATTATCAACCGACTTATTTAACTTAGCCATTGACTAATTTGTTCAAACTCTTTGCCAACTTCAAGGACAGGCCAGGACATTTTAAACACTTTTTAACCATTTGCAACAGCCCCTCTGGCCTTTATGTGTTGTCTGTTCAGTGCTTTGGTCTGAAAATGTTTTGGAGGTGATCACCAGAGGTGATTCTGGACCCATTCCTGAACGGCCTCCCTTAGAGGGATGGATTTTGTTTGTGTCATTTTAGATGGAAGTCATCTCCTTCTGCAGTTTGGCCCATTGGTCAAGTCCCACACCTAATGTGCAGGGGCTTTAGTCCTTAACCGGACGACCAGCAATTTGATTCTAAATTGCATGCCCCCCCCCCTACCCTCTGTGCCCTTCACATCTATTCGTTCCCTCTCAGCCATTGGAAACATGAGCATTGACTAAAATAATTATGGATCATCAACTTTATGGCACCCACAAAATATGCTCCACACACACTTTTGTGGAAATCAGAGGTCAGTTCGACAATCAGTTCTGCAAACAGCCTGGGAAGAGTGTAATTTGGCTCTTTAGTCCACTTCAGAGAACAGGACAGCCTTGTAAGTGCTCACATACTATGTGGGAAAGCCATGAATTTATAAGTCAGTGACTGCAAAATTGCCTCCTGCTGGAGTCCATTGTGATGATTTACCCTCTCAGTGTCCTCTCCACTTAGCAACATCAGCTATATAACTCGGACACAATGCCTCAGTTTGCAAAAAATCATCTAGAATATTAATATTCTCTTCACTCATTGTCTAGGAACCTTCTGGCAGCATCCTGTATTGTTATTAGGGATATATCATCAGTTTTGATACGATACGATATTGATTTTCAGAACAACGATTTGATATTTGCCGATATCACAAAGTCTGCCACAATATGATTTCGATTTGGTTAATTTGAACAAATGCTTGTGTTTCACTTCAAAGTGCTGCAGTTTTCAGTTTTAAATGCACTTTTTTTTTTTTTCAGCATTCATCATTAAGGGTCCTCGATAACCTCTGAAGTACTAACATTTGTGTTATACCATGTTAGATCCACATAGTTCTGTTTATGTGCTGTACTGTTTACCTAACCCTAAAACAGAAACACTTTGTTTGATGTAAACAGCCGCTCATTTGTCCTGTTTTCCTTCATACTTTATGTCACTGTGGCTTTGTTTACATATCGCATGTGCTCTGTCTTCTGATCCGTCTTTTCTCTGAATTCTGAAATACTTCCATACCGCTGATTTACTCCAGAGAGGGGAGTGAGTGTCTTTGTTACCTCTCTCTCTGCTGCTAGCCATTATCTGCTCTCTTTGCTAGCGTTTTTGTGACTCATAACTGAGTGGAAACTGTCATAACCAAGAATGTGTGAGGACTTTCAAAATAAAAGCGAAAGGTAAAAATGGTGATAAATATCGAAGTTTATACTTTCAGTTGATTTGACTCGATTTTTGCTCAAATGATCGATATATTGATCCAGATTGATACATCGTTACACCCCTAATTATTATTATCCTTTTAAACTCCTCCTGTATGTCCACTGCACAAGTAATGACCACGACATTCAATTCCAGAAACTGTGTCCAATCCCTGCTGCTCCTCTTCCTTCACCACCCACTCGATTCTTTTCCACTCCTTTAGCTGATTTAGCATGTGATAGTCCACTCTCAGCTCTGGTTCGATTCAGCCTCACCTCTTCTCTTTTTGGACTCTGTGCTGAGCCAGTGTAATGGTTTTTGTTGCAGTGTAGGCATGCTGGACAATTCTTCTTCCTTGCACTTGCCATTATAGTGATTTTTTTCCCCACAGCTCCCACATTGCCTTACCTGCACACAACAGCTGGGCCACACTCCTGACAGCAGCCGAGAGAAGAGCTGTCTCACAGCACCTTCACAAAAATAATCAAGATGCATTCTCCCCTGAGAAACCAATACAATCCAGAAAGTCTTTAAAGTGCCCGAGAGCACAAAGCCAGGGTAAAGCTCATCTAGCGGATGACCCTACAAACACTCTGCAACTAATAGAAACAATCTCAGACACACACACACACACAGAACAGTAGAGTCAGATTGAGATATACAGTGGGCTGATAGTCACATAATTCAAAGTGCTTCTGAAAATGCCAAGTACTTAATCCATGATTTGCAGGTATAGTGGGTATTTTAGTGAGACAGGGTTGTTGTGCTATTCTTGAATATCAAACAAATAGAGTAAATCTGTTGATGCATGACTGAGGTGCAATGCAGTGACCCTGCTACAGGGAAATTTTTAATTTCATGTTATCACAACACATCATTTATACACTCTAAAAACGAAAACTTAAAATTGTTGGCCTGAAAATGAATTTCTGGTATAGTGAACAAAAAAACGTTCTGTTGCGTTGCTAACTACTTCAAAGTAGTTATCGCAACTAGCTATACAAAGTTTGTTGTGTAAAGTTGGTCTTATTCGTAAGTTAAGTTGACAAAACTTTAAATTGCAGGTATGAGCCTATGACTTAATTCTTTGAGTATTCTTTGGCAAAGAATGGGGTCTCCAACTCAAATCTACAGGGGTCTTCATCTACACATGTCAGTTTTCCACATATGCCTCCATCTCCCCTGTTCTCCTGTCCTGTGTGGCTTTTATTGCCATAAAATTGAGTCTTTTTGAATGACTATTGTATTGAAACTACAGTTGGCTGACTGAGCATGTGTTGATTATTTTGTTTGTTGTTGGTGTGTGTGTTGCTTTGTCTATGTTGAAGAGTCATTGTCCCCCAATCAGAAGCACAGGATTGAATGTAACAGCCAAAGCTGACAGTCCTGTAGTATAAAATGTGAGGGTGGATGAAAGGGATTAAAAAATAAAAAGTACTTATTCTGTTCTCACTCAAAATTTTAAGTTATCTTAACAAAAACTTGTTAGTTGGTTCAAACATTTTTTTTTGTTGGCCTCAAAACTCAGATATCCAGTACAGACAGTTGCCTTGAAATTTTGCGTTCACACAACTTTTTTGTTTTTACAGTGTAACAGCATGTTGCATTAAATCATGACTTCAAACTTCTAAACAGATACATACAAAGGTTAAAAAAGAAGTGTATCTGTTACAGCATGGTGAGCATGGTGTATAGTGAAGTGTTAGTATTTCTAGAGTCCCTTCCTGGTCTCCCGACCTCTTAGAACCATAGACTGTAAAAAAAAATGGACGTCATCTCGCTCGGCTCAAACTGCCCCCTCAGAAACTGCCCCCTCTTCTGGCTGGCTGCAGTACAAGTCAAAAACTCCTCCTCTCTATTCATTCCAGATAGGCTGTGGTCAAACTTTAAAAAATGTATTACACCTCATAGAAACGTTTCTCACATCCGTATGCTGTGGTGATATTTAGATTTTATTGGGCTGCATTGCGTTCAGGTCCTCTTTTTTCTGAAATGTTTCTTTTTTATTAGTTATTAGAGGTTAAAAACAGGGTTTTAGGTCTTGTTTAACGATAATTGACAGCTGCCGTTCTTCTGTAGTTTTTTCGGGAATGATAAAATACATCGGGATGAACACTTAAGATGAGATTAGATGGTCTCAATAAAAAAATATATATATTTTTTATATTTATTAATATATATATATATATATATATATATATATATATATATATATATATATATATATATATATATATATATATATATATATATATATATATATATATATATTTTTTTTTTTTTTTTTTTTTTTTTTTTCACCTGTTTGCACTCAGATTTTCCAAGAGTTCCTCGTAAGTCTCTACGGCACAGACTCTGGCTGCACAATAGCGGCTCCCGTGACGGAGGTTTTTTGGCTTCAAAACTGTTTGATGGTAAAAGGCGGAGCCACTCTGTCCATTCTATGTACAGTCTATGCTAATACCATTTCATCCTCCATGCCAGCAACCATCCACACAGCCAGCAATGAAAACCAAGGCTGTGAGGATATATTCTAGCAGACATTCACACACACACACACACACACACACACACACACACACACACACGCACACACACACACACACACACACACACACACACACAAACACAAGCTCACGCTTCTGTTTCAGTGTCATGCTTGATCCCTTTTTGCTTTCACATATAACAGTCATGTAGCATAGTCTTTTTGCTGCCCCAGTGTGCTGAAGTAGCAGTGGCATAACATGAAAAGCACAAGCTTTATGTAAACATATTCATAGAAGAGCATTCTACACATTGTTCCGTCAGATTTATAGAAATCAACAAGGCTGAGAAACCTGCAACAGATGGATTTCAAAAGTAAGAAGCTTTGCAAATGTTGTGAATGCATGTGAAAGTCAGAACCAAATGCAATTACTTTGTTGTTTGAAACTATGATCGTATTTCACAACCGTTCACAGGTGTTCTTCTGTTATTCATTGATTACATCCATCAACCATCGTTCTCTTCCTCTACGAGGCCAATGTGGCAACCATTGAGTGCAGGAAGTGTCCACCATCCAACACTCAACTTTTTGTCCAATTTGAGTGCAACAGATGAGAAGTGAAAGTGCACTGTTTTTCTATACTGTCAGTGTGAACGCACTTATGCACTCAGAACAGTGAGTGTCAAAAGTACATGATTTGTGACACAGCACTTATCTCTACTGGAGTTCTGTGTTCACACCTGCTGCTTGTTACCTGGTGCATATACAGTCTCTGTGTTTCCTCCCTGGTGTGTAGGATCATTTTGTCACCTTACGTGGTCCCTGCATCTGTTCAGCTTATATGTTTGTTGTGATTTAGTTTTTTGTGCTCCCAGTAGTTCTTGGTTCTTGAATGAACTGGTTTAGGAATTTTACATTTTGACATTCGACATGACATTTGAGAGAGTTTGTTGCAACTTTTTTTGTAATTAACCAATCTTGTCTACATGTAGGCTGTTGTTTATGACCATATGTGACATGTTCAGGCCTTTGCTGATCTGCCTCCAAGCATTTCACAAAGACAACTTGGTGTAACACTCCTCTTTAACAGGCTGTAGACACAAAGGCCAATAAGTGGATGATCTGCTCCAGCTCTTGTGCCGTCTTATACGTGTCACGAGAAGATGAGCTGGCTTATGAAACCACAGGCATTGCCTTTAGTATTTGTGGGACTAGCTTACAGTTTTAGGCACACTGGTACATGTATGGAAATAGCAGTGTTATGTGTAAGTGGATTATCAAAAAGAGCACCAAAAAGTACAGATTGCCCTTTATTTACATGCCACAAGCCACTCTTATTTTCTGTAATAATCTGTGCTAAATTAATGATTTTTGTTAATGTTTTTGCCTCTGAGGTTCAAAATACATCTTTTAAATCTTGTGTTTTTAATAGTCGGAATGATGGAGGAATTGTAGATGTTGAAACTTCGAGGTCATTGTCTGAATTCCCTTCAGTGTCCCAAATCATCCATCAGTCCCGCATCCAGTTGATCCAAATTCTCTGCACCCAAGTGACAGCGCTTTCCAGGTCATGCTCAGGCTACATGGAGCATCACATCGCCCCGCTTCCTCTTGTTCCTGTCGGCTGATTGGATGCCATCTTGGTCAGCTCGTGCGGCTCTCTGGTGGTCTTCACGAGGCTAGGCTGGACTGGAGTGAATTGATTCTCGGGGATTAGGGATTAAGACTTCCCCACCGACCGCTTTGGTGGAGTAAATCTGGGGATTATGATGTCAACGGCCTATGGCTGCAGGAGAGGAAATTGAATTGTGAGAGACGGGAGCGCTGATGGGCCTGGGATTACGGCACAGCCAAGTGAGAAATCAGAGATGGGAGTCCGGTGTCTGTGCCTTTCTCCTGGTCTGGAAAACCACCACAGGATACCATTTAGTAGATTTGGGATGCAAGAATCCCTGCAAAAGTAGATCTATTTCTTTCTAGATGTGCAGGATGTGGATTGAGTGATAAGAAGATTTCTGTTTTTGCTGGTAATCCAGTCCTCCCAGCTCTGCTCTGTGAAGCATCAGGTGGTGAGTACAGTGAAGTGCAGCAGCCTCACTTGTAAGTGTGACGAGGATTTCTGCTTTGCTGCAACAGATAGCATGGAGGAGCTTATATATCTGGTTAGAAAAACAGATATTAGAAGCTTTATGAGTGTATAACCTTAACAAAAGAAATCACACACTCTGTTTTTGTTTGTTTTTTTTCTTTTGTTTTCAAGCCGACCCCTGCTGAGGCTGCTCCTGCTGCCACCACCGAGAAAGGACTCACAAAACCCAACAAGATGAAGGTGAAGTGGAGCCAGCTGGGTTTGGTGTTCTTCCTTGTGTTATCTCTGGTGATGACTGGATGCTTCTTCTGGCAGTATCAACTGCCAAAACTCCCGCCAGGTGAGAACAACTACAGTGGACTTGTAGCAGAGTGAGAAATTGCTTTAAAAAACCCCAAAACTTTTCCAGACGGCATATTTATTCAGGTTGATTTAAATGTAAATGTCTGGCCTTTTCTTTTTCTAATTTGACTGCTTTAAATGACAACCATTTCCAAAGACCGAGAAAGAAAAGAGCTTGATTCAAAACATTCATTAAGGTGGAAGCAGTTTTCAGACTCTTCAGTTATTTTATGTAACTTAATGTTCCAGACACTTGATTTGCATCTTTCCCTGAAAGATTTGGTGCTCAATTCGACTTGTGTTGAGTCACTTGATTGTTTCTGGACAGCTTTAACAGCTCTGCCAAATATCACTCAAAGGATAACTTCTTTAAAATGTCATGGAGAGATCATTTTAGGAAAATAATTTGAAGTTTCTCTGAGTCCGACACAAACATTTTGTGTTGCTTTGTATCTAACTGTGAGTCATATCTACTCTTGAAGCTTTTCATTTGACATGACGCAGAAACACAACTTTAATCCCTTCAGCAACTTTGATTTTGATTTGATAGTAATCTCATAATTAAGAGATAATGATCTTATAATTAAGAGATAAAACAATCTCCTAATGGTTCCATCTTTATCTTGTTATGATAAGACAAAGTTTGAGCTTGCTAAAATGTTAGCCTGCAGTTGCAGAGCGAGTTGGAAGCATTGCATTTAAAAACGTGTTATGAGAAGGGATCTGGTTTCAAAAATAATGTTGAAGAGCAAAAGATGGTGTTTTTTTTTCAAATAGCCAGAATGACTCAAAACGAAAAGGATGTAATTGTATGAAATCAATTGTTACCTCAGTTTTTTACCACTGTTTAAAGTCCTGACTGTCGTCCTGCAAGTTAAAGCTTTCATCAAACAAACATGATGCTCACTTTGTTCAAATTTAAAGGCAGGGTTGGTAGATACGGAAAATTAGCATGAATTTGAATGTAGCATCTCCTCAGGACTCCATTTAGACCTCACCCTTCCCCACTTGGAGCTCCTCCAAAATGACGCCCCGGTCCACATGGATGAGCGCCGTTGATTCACAATCATATGATTGTGACTGATTTAAAACCACAGACTCAAACCGGTCCTCAGTACATTTTTGTTTGCTCTATGTTACCAGTTATCGGGGTATAGGTAGTTTTTCTGCCATTCTCCAGCGTACTTTGATTCCTCTTGGATATGTGCATTGAACCAGGGCTAGTGCACGCCAGCAAAATGTACGTGCAGGAGGCGGGCAGAATGACAGGATAGGATTTGGTTGACATAAATAAATTAAATTAAAGTCAGTGTTTTGTTTTTTGAGGGCATGAACTCAACACAATAGTTCACAGAGGACATGTTAAAAAGGCTATAAACAATTGACATTTTAGAAAATGATTGAGAAATTGCATTAGGTTGTTCAATTTTCGTTTCTAAGGAGTGCGAGTTGATTTAGGAAACAGCAGAGAAGGTTTTACATGCAAAATACTCCAATCAGACTTAAACATTTCAAGCAGATCTGAAATATGTAATTCCTTTAACTTTTTTTGCCTGATGTTTATGAACAAAAGTTTGGTTAAAGCATGGGTACTCTTACATGAAATTATCTCCAAGTCTTCTTTCATTGTCCCTCAGTGCAGGAGAGAACCAAACCAAAGGGGCTCTGCTCTCCAAAACACAGTGCAGGTTGATGAATGATTCTATATGTGAGTACAGGAACATCGGGTGACATTATTGATGGTAAAAAGCACATCCCTGCAGGCTACTCTTCAGTTTTCTGGATGATACAACGATCTTTTTATACTCTGAAAAACTCATTTTTACATATAGGACTCCTTCACAATGAATCTGTAAATGATGGCCTGAAAGTGACAGGGTGAGGTATTGAAATATCTCCGTTCATGCAAATTTCACAGTGGGACCAGGATGCATTTCTTTTCAGCTGTTTTTGTGTCATACATTGTGTAAAATTAGTTTCTAGGCTTCATGAAGACATGGAGGAAACTAATGATGCTTTTTCAGCAGCTTTACATTATGCCACCAAATATCAAGTGGGTATTAAAACAGCCTGTCTCCATGTGCCTCCTCTCTCTCTCTCTCTTTCTTTCTCTCTTTTTTCATTTCACATCACCGCCCAGAAGAAGAGAACGGTCGCAACGCCAAAGCAGAAATGATGTGTCCCCGTTTCCCCGAGCCTCTACCGCTGGAGCATCCCATCCCCAGCCTGAAGGAGGCTCTGGAAAAGGTGAGAGGAGTCATTCATCGTCCTTCTCACAGATTTAAATCCTGAGATCGTATTTCTATCATGCTCACCCTGGAGTCTGAGGAAATTTGCAGGCTGACTGCATTAATCCTTCACACCAAATGCTACTGCCGTTGACAGAAGGAGATTAAAGATATGGCAGATGAAAAACTAAGTCCATATGAACCAAAGGTTGAGTGTCTATGTGCATGAGAGAGTCTGGGAGTAGGGGCCAGTGAGATATGAGGAGACAAAAGTGGACAAAATACAATCAGCTCTCAGTTCCTGAGATTCAACTTTGGTGGAAGTTTTCAGGCTAAAGTTCAGTTTGACTTATTTAACAAAACGCCCTTAACTACTTTAACTTCAGGCAGAAAATTAAAACATGTCCTTACTTTCATTTCATTATGATCTTTTAAATATTATCTTGTGCAACTTGAGAAAAAAAAGTAGCTGCCTTTAATTAATTTTTGTAAATAATTTTGTTCCAGATTTCTCTTCAGGAGCAAAAGGCCTGATTTCGTCCTCTTACTCACAGAGTAAAGTTTATTTCATAATGAATTCCAGTGTGATGGCAGAATACAGGCAAAAGATGAGTTAATGTTTGGGAATGAAACAAAGCCTTTGTTTAAAAATGCATGCAGTGTCAAAATATCGAGCCATAAGGGCAACTAAGAGGCAAACAACAGACAGAAAAAAAACAAGAAAGAACAGCAAGAAAAAGTTTTGAAGGGTTCAACTAAGGAAAGCTTGACTACCAAGCATATGCTAGTCAGACAACCCAAAACTGAATTCCTCACCATGCTAATTTAAGTATGGCATAATAACAGAAGAGAAAAACACAAAAACACTTTAGAAACTCGTACAGAGGGGGAATGGAAATAGAGGATAAAACATCACCCTGACAGCAACATAAAAATAAAAACACAGTTAGTTCACGATCCAGACAAATGAGAGCAAAAGTCAAAAAGTGGTTAAACAAAAAGTTTTTACACCAAGGTTGAAAGTTTTCTGCTTGTGATTGCTTGTGACGGTTGTTTTCTATTTTTAGACAGCAGAAATTAAGCATGGACTAAAGGTGGTCTATTTTTGACAGTGGGTTTGAGCGTAGGTGGAAGGAGTTTATTTCTGTAACAGTGTGGCTCTGAGCCCAGGTACATGTCTTCAAAATTAAACCAAATTATGACCAGATTTTTTGACTCGGCTGCATGTTGTTTACTGCTCAGTGTGAAGTGGAGCATGATGGCAGATCACAGCTTGACCTGCTCATGCTAAGAGGGATTTCTGATGTGTTGTAAAAGTACACTGCTGGTCTACTGCTGCACTAACTTCAGGGCTTCTTTTCTTAAAGGGACTGTAAGGACTTTCTAAGTGATCTTGAAAAAGTCTCACTTGATCGTATTCCACATGCTATTTTTTGGCTTCCTGATTGGGTCGGACAGGACCGGATTGATTTTCAGTTTGTTGAAATCTCTATGACAACACCGTGCCAGCTGAGGAAGTTCTGTCACTGGCATTAAGAAAAGGGACAGAAGGGTAGAAGAAAGCTAAATGAGAGAGTGATAGAGCACAGCTAAATGCTAAAACACAAGTGAAAGGCTAAAACACAGGCTAAAAGCTAAATCACAAGCTTAAGGCTTAAACATGGGCTAAAAGGTAAAATACGAATGAAAGACTAAAAAAGGGCAAAAAAACAAACAAAACACAGGTTAAAGGCTAAAACACAAGCTAAAAATTAAAGCACAGGCTAAACTGTTTGTGATGTTGATTCCAGCCCACATGCAGCGGTTATTCTGCAGTGATTTTATCAAACTTGAGAGTCTGTCAATAAAATGAAGAGTGATGTTACATTAGCTCTGATTGGTAGATGAGAAGGACATAAGGATTCGCTAACAGTACACATTAGCCTACGGATACATCTCAGAGCGCCGGCAACTAAACAAACTGACAAAGTTTGCTTGTTTTCACGTTTCAAACGACAGTATTGTGTCACTGTTTATAAATGCCTTACCTCGTCGTGCTATATCCAGTAAACAGTTGTCTTGAACAAAGAATAGTTGTGATAAAAAGACGATTACACACCTTGTTAAGAGTCATGTCATCATGACAGTGTGCGCACGATTCCAGCCAAAAGGTGTCGCTGCAATCCACTTAAAACAGATAATCCTCAGAGCCCCTTGAAATGCATCTGCATGAAATGGCAAACAGTGGCTCATGTGACCAGCATCATGATGTCCTGAGTGGTAGACCATGGAAATACTTGTTAGAATATTTCTTAATGATGTAACATACTGCCCAGTGAAATCTTGTGCAGTCTAAAGCAGCTGTAACACAACTTAGACTTCAATAAAGCTTCTATGTTTATTTCCTCACTTTAACCTTTTTTTCTGTCTGAATTTTTAAAATGAAAAGTACTTAAAGTGTGAGCACTTAGTTTGTGAAACTCTCAACTTGTGCAGTGTGAGCTGACACTCATACCTCAGATCTGACTCTGTGTATTCATGGCTGTTTTTGGATGCTACTTCGTTCTCTTCTTGCTTCCTCCATCTTTCTTTTGTATTATTCCTAATCAAACAGTAATCTTTTGGGTCCTCCAGTGCTAATGATACCTGGCAGTAGTTAATTAAAATGTTAATGATTGTTCAGTGTTTGTGGGAGAAAGAGATGGTCTTTACAGAAAAAGATGTCGTGTTTTTGATGCAGATTTTTGAAAATATCTGCTCCTCCTTAAATATTAAAGATGCTGTTTGAGACTCCTTGCTTTGACACCATCTGTACATTTTTATTGTCTTATGGCAGATTTGTGTAATAAATTAGTTGGAGTTTTCAATTGCTTTACATCCCTGTTGTCCTGCTAAACACTGACATCAAGTATTTTTTTTAAACCATCAGCTTTGTAAAAATGAACAGACAGCCCACTAATGTTTACCTCTGCTTGTTTGCCTTGATTCAGGAACACTGTGTTCTTGCTAGTTGCTCAGATTTACTTTTGGCTTATCCATAATCCACCAGCTTGTCTGATAAAGTCAACTTCCTGAATGAAGGCAAAGCATTTGTCAAAAAAAAAAAAACCCATACATGATACCTTTCATCGTGATGGATGGAATGTTTGATACAGCAGCAGAATATAGACAGTGATGTGATAGGATCCATCAGCTCAAAAAAATGCCAGGTTGTGGACTGCAATTTGAGTTACCAGCTTGCTCACAGGTGTTGCTTCATTTAAGAGGCTTGTGCCGGCACAGAAATGAAGATTTGTTTTCAATCATCATTCAGCAGACTGTCACCCAGTGCTGTGAGCAGCAGCCCCTCTTTACCTAACCCTGACTTAAAAAATGTGTCATGATTTCATGACCTACCTGCTCTCCAAAGCTCCACTAACTCAGTTTTGAAAACAACTCTATTATAGACAAAGTTTACCCTTATTTTTATTCACAAAAAGCACCTTTCTATAAGAGATGAAAGGGAATGATATCAGAGTAATGATCTACGAGCTTTTGAAAAGAAGAAGCTATATGATAAAAAAAACAGGATCTATGCAGCTCTGAAGGTCAATTTGCACATATTTAACAAAACAAATAAATAAATAATACGATGAAAAGGTTTTGATCTATGTGCTCCCCCTGCAGATACTAAGTTTACTGATCTACTTTGAAATGTCATTTCACACATAGCGTACATGAGTGGTTATTCAGTTTCAAGACAAAGAGAAAGAGCTCTATGGAGCAAACTGGCTACAGCTTAGTTTAGGCCAGTGTTGTAGTCTAATCACCATAGCCCAAGTCTGAGTCAAGTCACTAAAACAAAACCTGAGTTGAATCTTAATTAACATTAATGTCTATTGATCTGAATTTTACAGTGTGACAGTTCAGTAAAATTGTTTCTTGGGTTTGCACACTTTAGAGAAGCCATGCTGCTTTCAGAGCATTTCTTTGCAGATGACGTGATTCTGTTCACTTCTTCAGGCTGGGACCCGGATGAGGGTCAGGGTCCTCTCTTTCAACAAAGTGGATATCTCTGTGCAGGATAGAAATGAATTTTTACTCTACCCAGGAACAAGTCCACTTGAACCCCTTCACTTAGGGCAAAGTGGATCATGAGATCATGAGGTGTAGCATTATGAGCAGCTGTGCAGCTAACCTTCAAACCCTTACCTTTGGTCATACGCTTTGTTTGGTGATGGAAACAATATCTTGAGGACATGTGGCTGGGAATATTTTCCTTTAAAGGAAGAGGTCTGGACAAGCTTGATGTCAAACCTTAACTCCTCTGCACTAAAAGAAGGAAATTAAGTTTGGGTCTGATGATGATCGCTGCAGCAGGGAGGAGCATGCAGGAGGAATCACACGTCCTCTCTGGTTTGGAAGGTCCTCAGATCTCATAGGAGGAGCTGAAAAACTTTGCTGGAGAGAGAGATGTCTGGGTCAACTTGCTTAGCCTGTTGTCACTGAGAAAATGGATGGATGGATGGATGGATGGATGGATGGATGGATGGATGGATGGATGGATGGTACAGGGAATTTTGTAAAATGTTGTTTTGAGATAACTCTTCAAACAGATTTGTTTTAGAGGTAACTTTGCTTTTTAAGGTTGATACATTTCCACAGTAGGAACATTTTACATAATTTATTTAAATCCTTTAAACATCAAATAGTCAAATTTACCGCCAGCTGAATTCATAGCAGCTATGTAACTATACGTTCTTATGTTATTCTTGGTTTTAAAAGTGGGACTTCAAATGAGGGTCAGAGATTTCAGGGAGGAAATAACCAAAAATTGCCAATACAGAGAATAAAGAGTTGATCTGTTTTGCTGACAGCTTCCAGCAAAAACTACCATATCAGACTCAGCTTTAATTTATTATTTATGGCCGGACATCTGCTGTGGGTCAAGGTTGACATACTTTGTTTTGCTCCTGAAGCATGCAACGTGTTGTTTGTTTGTCAAATAAGGCAAGGACATGATGTGACTAATGAGACCCTCGAGACGGAAGAACAAGGTCATCAGGGTCATAACTTTCAAGTCTCCAGTAGAGCTGACAAACTCAACAGCACACGCCATAAGTTTCAAAACTAATATATGATTCATCTTCGTGTTTGAAGTCTTTTTGATGTGGGTTTGAAAAGCCCGAATATAGCAGCAGAAGTTTTTTAATCTTTTATTAAAGATTAAATCAATTTGATGTGGACAAATCCTTCATGTGGGTGTTAGGACACATTTTATAACTTGGATCAATGCCTTGTAAATTCCAAAGACATGATTTGATTTCACACCCAGTGCAAGTTCATGTTTTTCCTTCATTCAACTTTGACGGAAAAAAAGAAACATAAAAAAGACCTCCAAAGCTTCTTTTTCTCGAGTTCTACTGGATAACTTTAATAAGATTTATCTTTTCTCACTCTTGAGGAAAAAGACGAAATATCTCTAAAACTTCGAATCCTGAGCCAGTATAAAAGTTTTCAAGGAAAGCTCGTTTTTAAGTTTTCACACATTTTTGCAAGTTTACTTATTTGCTCTATTGTTGAGTATGTTTTCATTCTCATCATGCATCTACCACAAGTAACTGGTTGGCATAGCTTGGCTTAGAGAATGAATGTGGATACTTCTTGAATAACCTCCCCTCTACATGCTCTGTCCCCTCCAGGTAGACGCTTTGCTTCGGACGACCATCAACCCCATTAGCCTCCCCTCTCTGTCAGCCATTGTGATTTTAAATGACACAGTCTTGTGGACGGGGAACTTTGGAAAAAGGAACATCAGTGACCCACTTTCTGGAGCTCCAAATGAGTACACGATTTACAGGTGAGTGTGCCAATGCACTGAAAACAAATCTTTAAAACCACCCAAAGATATTTATGATAATATTAATAAGAGAGAAAGTTCATCTTAAAATAAGTAATAATCATATTTGTTTTAACTGAAACTAGAGCCTGACCAATGTGGGATTTTTGGGGCCAGTGCCGGTACCGATATTGGGGGCTAAAACAAAGCAACAGCCGATATATAGGAAATAAGAACATTAATATACACAAGATGTAAACTGTACATGAACACAAACTCCTATTATCCACCTTTTTCCTGACTACCCATAGTTCATTGTGATTTCCGTTGAATGTTCTGTTTATGTCACCATGGAAACCACAAAGCTGATAATGTTAGCCTAGCTGTAATACTCGCTTTAATAACCGGCTTTTAAAAGCAAGAAAGAGACAAAGTGAACAAAACTTGGAGGTGGATTCATAGTGTGGATGTTTTAAAAAAAAGTTTGCACTGAGCCCTATCTAGCATTAATGATTTCACGTGAGTTGTTCAGGGCTAGCTTGCTGGCGGCGGCAACCGGAAGTCAATAAGTGTGGAGGTCAACACCCTTAGGCTTCTGAAGAACACTACTAAATTGAATTAAAGAACTTAAATAGTAATGCTGTCAACATCAGAACTGTAAACCCACTTTATTCACGAAGATGCAACTTACACAACTATAATAGTCTTATATTAGATAATGGACATATGAATTAACAGTTGCATAAATTTTTATCTCACAAAAAATAATCTGGATCTGGATCCCAAACCTGCCAGGGGGATTAAAAAAACCCATTTATTTTTAAATGAGTGGCAACAGAGGTTAATACATAGGTTACATATTGACTGATTAATCAGAGATACACTGTAATCGGTCAAGCTCAAACTGAAAACACTCTTTTTGTCATCAAAACCATGAAGTACTGTACTATAAACTCTAATTTTGAGCTCTAAGTTGAGGATTGTTTCCGTGTTTAAATCTGCACATTTTTTTCAGAGAGCACAGCTGTCTGTTGGCATAGAGATGAGATACCAGCCACCAGTAAGGCTGCTTATTTGGGAAACAGACCTATTAGATCATATTACCAGATGTAAAGAATCTACCTTGTCTATAATGTCACATTTTTCCCTTGTGGTGAATGACACTGTGTATTGTGCTTTCCTCCTCATCTTACAGTACACTGTAAAGAAGGACAGATCTTTAAAGTCAAGTTTTAACCCCACACTTGGAGGTTTTTCTGGCGTTTCATCCCTCGCAGTGCTTAACAAACGTAATGACTTTTCTTCTACTGAAGGTGAAAAACATGAAGATGAAAGAAAGCTATGCTTTGCTGTGTGTGGGCGTTAAAGGACAGATTCTGATCAAATAGATCTTTCAGATTCTTAACAGTGGTGCACAATGCCAGGCTCCTTTGAAAGCATGCTTTTAAAAGTTATCAAGGGTGTCCAAAAAGTCTCTTAACAATTTAAGAAAGAATATTTAAAAAATGAAATAAACATATATATGGAAATTGCAACAAAATTATTTATACATATTGAAGCTTTTATAAAACGAATTTAATACATGTCTATATAGACACCATTAGTTGCATAAAGCCTATCAAGAGGGCACTCAATTTCTTTCCGTGTTTGCTGTAGCATAGATTCATCAAAGGTGGTAATAGCATCAGGGATCTTTTGCTTTACATCAGTGATGTCCCGTATCCTTGGTCCGTACACGATATCTTTAACATAACCCTGTAGTTTCACAATGTGTTTCAATAAACAATAACACACATAGTGCCTTTTCTTGAGGAGTAGCCATTTTTGAGGGGTTCATTTAACAGAACTTCTTTCATCAACATGATACCTGAAATACACAAATGCAATGTGAGTAAAACCTTTGATAACTACTGAGTACATAGAACAAATCTAATTAATCTAACGTATCATCAATTGCCTTTGTAATATATCTTTTAAATTGTAAAGAGACTTTATGGACAGTATCATTTGAAAATGTTTCTCTGAGGTGTTGGTACCAAGGACAATGACTGCTGTAATGTCTTAGTTAAAAAGCTCTTGTCAAGGCACACTACGGCTTAGAAAGACGATTGATTTCTCCTGGCTTCATTGATGGGTATAACTGAGTGTCATCTGCACAACAGCATTAATTCATGAAGTGTTTTCTCCTGATAATATTCCATGGAAGCATATATAAGGTGAAAAAAGTGGTCCAAGCATTGAACCCTGTGGAGCTCCATGACTAAAGGGGGGTACACGTATAACGATCGACGGGCAGTTTTTGTCTCGACCCAGGGTGGACTGTGCCCAATTATCTTAAGTCTTTTTATATATCTTATATTTATTCTATATATCTTGTATTTATTTTATATAAATTTTATATTATCTTATGAGATTTTTCCTGTGGTCTGAGGTGTGTAAAGATTGAATTTGTCTTGATAAACGGCTTTGAAACAGGTTGAGGCCGACCATCGTAAATATTAAACTTGTTCAATCTTTACGACCAAAACTCCTTGTGTGTGGGGAAAGCTGACAACTCCCAAGTCATGACTCTGTGAATTGTGATGTAGAATAGAATGTAGCCAATCAGGAGGTGAGCTGAGTTAGGAATAAGGAAGCAGACGTGGTTTGGGAATTATCCATTAAAAATAGTCCCAAGACCACCGTCATTCCCTCTTCTATGTCCCCTTACATGTTGCGCTGTGTTGACCAGTTGCTGCGTTCTGTTGCTGTTTCTTCTTCTATATTTTTGTTAGATCACGTTTGGTCACGTGAGATTTCTGTCTTGGAGGAATAGACTCTAGATTGGTGGTAGGACAGAATCGTTAGGTGTGTGGTGAGCTTTGTTGAGATTATCAGAGCACCCACACAGTACAATCAAAACTGTTCAGTGCCTGATATTTTATCTTCATGTGTGGGATTTCTAACAGCTAAAAAAATCTATTCAGATTTAGAAAATTGTTATGTGTGTACCCCCCTTAAGACTGTCCATTGAAGGAGTACAAAATATTGTTGCAGCACTGAAATTATTTTGTGATTTATTTATTTTTTTACCCTGGGCATTTTTCTTTCCTCCTAAAGTTATTTTTTGAGGAGAATTTTAAGTCTTTACTTGGAGAGGACAGGGCAGTGTATATAGCAGGAATCAGGATGAGAATAGAGAGTGATTTGTAGGAAAGGTGCCACAGCTTGGATTTGATCCCAGAATACCCACATGAGGGGACTTGCCACCTAGATTGCTAGGCTACACTTGCACTCTGAGTTTTTTAACCTTTACAGGGCAAAGTGCCCATGATTAGTAGTTTTAAAACACCCTCAAACAGTATATTAGAAACTTAAAATTAGAAGATCAAAGTTTGCATACAGGAATATTAGAGACAAGACATTTAACTGAGGATTCAGAAACATTCAGAGTTACTAAGTTTAACTATTTAAATCAGTCTGTTGGCAGAGACAGACAAAATGAGAAATCCCTTAAAGCTTTCTTTGACAGTGATTGAATGAATACAACAGAAGGCTGCAAAAGATGAATCCCAAATAAAGTCAGAACTTTTAGAGCTCCCCCTACTGACTGGCTGTAGTTGAACACTGTTGACTCATGGGTCACTGAATTTTTCAAGTGCTGTCTCTGTTCGATGATTAGCTCCAAAACATGAGCTGAACCATCTTTATATAAAGTAAAAAAAAATCTTTGTCAGTAATCGTAATGATGAAGGGGAGATTTGAAATGAGTCTGTAGTTATTTAATATCCATTTATCAAGGTTGTTTTTCTTCAGCACGGTGTAATCACAGAGAAGCAGGGAAGGTGCCGGTCTGTTGAGATCCTAATGATGTTTCCAGTGTCGTTTATAAAGCAGTGAGGGACAGCTGTAAACAGTTTGGCGAGGATTGGATTGAGAGAATTAATTACTTCCTCCAGATTTTGCATATCAGTGTGGGAGTCTGTTCAGCAGTGGACTGTACCAGCGCAAGATCTTTGACGTTTTATATGTAAGGTAAATGAGGAAGAGGTGTGAAATTTCTTTGCGTGTTTTAACTGCACCAGACCACAATCTGCAAAGTGTCCAACAAAGGAAGGTTAAACAGTTTATCCTTCAAGATCAAAAGAGAGAAGAGTGCAAATTTTACCCAGTATGACTTTATGAAAAAGTTTATATTTAAAGTTTTGTATCATATCATAAACGCCTTACAAACCCTATAGATGTCTCAGCTCTGCCTTAGTTAACGGTCTCTCATGCCCTGTAGTTGCTCCCCACTTAATCACAGCATACGCTTCATTACATAATCCTGGGTCTTTGTTATGGGTACATGGACTGTGGTTATTAATATTACTCGGCCAGTGTATGTCAGACGCTCCTGTCTTTGATGTGTAATTGATGCTGCTGCATCAGAGATGGGGAACATGTTTCTCCTGGATGTCTGATGAAGCCCGGAAAAGGTAAAGAAATTGCTGGAGAGTGTCACAGAGCTTTTCAGGGTCTCCAGGGGTGCAGAATAGTCACAAACAAAATCAGGTGGAGATTAGCTGATATGAGTTTTCTACAGGAACAGTTTTTAAAGGAGGGCATTTGATATAAATTAACAAAAAGTATGACCCTTATCTTTCCCTAAAGGCCAGTTGGTAGTCACGGAAAACTAGCATGAATTTGAATTTAGCATCTCTTCAGGACTCCATTTAGCCCCCACTCTCCCACACTCGGAGCTCCTCCAAAATGACCCCCCTGCTCACATGCATGAGTGCCGCTGATTTGCTACCATATGATAATGACTGATTCAAAACCACAGACACTACACCGGTCCTCAGCACATCGTTTTTGTATGTACTGTGTTACCAGTAATAGGATTTAGGTCGTTTTTCTGCAATTCTCCTGCATATTCTGATCCCTCTTGGTTACGCACATTGAATCAGGGCTAGCGTGTGCTGGCAAAATGTACATGCAGGAGGCGGGCAGAATGGCAGGTTGAGATTTGATTAGTTTAACAAATTGGATACCAAACACTAGGGTTGGTTGGTGTCTTCCCAGGTTTACTCCTGCTGTAGACAGCGGATATTTTTTGCTCTATTTTAAGAGCAAATCATGTATTGATTGCCACTGGACATAAAGATCATATTATGTAGAATTACAAAATATCCATCTAAATCTGATTACCAACACTACCTTTAATCAAATTTCAGGAATTCCTTCTTCTCCCTTGTTTGTCAGTCAAAAGTGCGCATTTGAAAACCGGTGTTTACCTGAAGATGTCTCATTAGAAATAAATGAGTCTTCAAGTTTCCAAATCTTGAGTCTACATCCAGATTAAAGTACCCAATATTGTCATTAATGTCACCAGAGAAGAAAAAAAAAATCATCCTTATTTGAGGATTTAGAGAAGTACCATTTCTATTTTCATTGTAGATAGATAAATACTTTATTGATCCCAAGGGAAATTCAAAGCATCCAGTAGCAGGTTACAGAAATGTGTACATGACATGACATATTGTTATGAAATAACCCCAAATCTGACGCCCTCCTCCCACATGCCTGTTGTTCAATTAGAAAAAAAAATAGACAAACAAAAGAAATATACATAACCCATGAAGGGATAAAGGTAGAAACAAGAAATACATGTCAATTAAAACACAAACCTACAAACAAACTTAACAACAAAAAAAATCTGTTCTGAATTTGTGGAAGAAAAGAGGATAGTGCAAAGTTACTTAAATATGCCTGTTGTAAAATCATAAATGGTCTTGCTCAAGCACAGCTGGGTGAATTGACGTTTAAAATATCCAGCAGTGACAGAAACAAAAGAGCTTCCACAAGAGGAGACTGTGTTATACCTTGTAGATGTACCACTTTTAGTCAGTCTGTGCTGTCTGTTCAAGGGGGGTGAACCTGGAACAACACACTAGTTGCAATAAGGGAATGTCCCACATACCCCACGTTTAACATCAGGTCTGCAGTCACTGATCTGTACCCATTGTTCTGTATGGATGATGCATCTGACAGTTGGAGGCAACATTCTGTGTGGAACGACTTGAGAAGTAGCACTTAATCATTACCTCTATCAAGCACTTTAAATGTTTTCTTGCATCTTTTATATGGTGGCATTATTGTAACTGAGCATGTTTCTTTTTATACCATCAGGAAAATACTACAGGTGAAAACCAGCCGTATGGCTAACTCTGTCATATTTACATGAGGCTATGCTGAAATATTCATTAATATGCACTGTCCCTTTAGATAAATAAACAAGGCACAAGATTATTAAAGGTGCTATTTGAATAATTATCAGGGCTGATGTATGCACCAGGACTAACTATGTGGTTGTTTTGATATTTGAATTAAAGTTTAACCGACAGAGTGTAGATGTGCACCATGCTTCACTTAATGAGGGACACACCAATCAATACTGCTACAGTGGGATTCTTGGGACCTTGGTGAAGCCATCAGTGGTTGATGCAGCCATGTCTCGTACTGCATTCCCCAAACTCCTTCTGACTCCCGGCTAGTCCTGTTTACTCATCCATCCTATTTAACAAAGATCTCACATAGCCTGTAATGAGGCTGGGGAGAGACAGCCTCTCTAAGAGCCTCCGTCGTCTTGCGCCAGCTCTCTTCCCTTGCAGCTTTTGCCTCCTCTGCGTTGGCTGTGTATCCTAAATATCTGGAGTTCTGCAGGAATCTCCAGCAGTTTGGCCCATGAGCCAGCCAGCTTCAGCACTACCCGCTGAGCATGATTTAAAACATAGCAGGAACAAACTCAGAAACTGCAATTCATTATAACTCTTAATTTTAACCAACCAATTCTTGCACCCATTCACTCAGAAAGTTTGTCCTTGTAATTTTAGCATCTCACTTACTTCTTCTGGCAATCAAACGTGTTGCTCTGCTTTTGCTTGTATTTGCTGTAAAAGCTTCAAAAGCAAATGTCACAATTTGTGACATCTCTTAAAAAATCCTAACAGGGAATTTTCATCCATCCATCTTCTATACTGCTTTTCCTGTTCAGGGTTACAGGTGGCTGGAGCCTACTGTCTCAGAGTGAGAGTACAGCCTGGACTGGTTTCCAGCCATTCACAGGGCTGACACAAAGAGATCGACAACCTTTCATGCTCACACTCACACTAACAGGCAATTTAGAATCACCAATTAACCTGATGAGCATGTTTTTGGACCGTGGGAGGAAGCTGGAGTACCCGGAGAGAACCCACAGGGAGAACAGACAAACTCCACACAGAAAGGCCACAGGGCAGACCTGGATTCAAACTGGTGACCTTCTTGTTGTGAGGCAATAACTTTCTGAACTGTGCCAAGGGAGTTGTGCAACCATCCAGCCCGGCAGTGACTGTTGCTGAATAATATCTCACACACGTACCAGCCTTTTCAAACAGAGGAGACAAACCAAAACAATAAAAAGCCTGGGGGCCAGTTCAGCTGAGCATCCATAGCTCACATCCCACTCACAGAGGCTGAAGTGCTCATTTTAGTCCTGGTCACTGCTTTATGATCTTTTCCTGAACTGTCCCCCGCTCTCTACTCCCCACTTCATCTCTTTTTGTCTCTCCTATCAACAAAAAAAAAAAGTTATGAACAAAAGTTCCTTAATCTTTTCCCCAAGAGACATGAAGAAGCACCTCAGCAACCACTTCTGAAAGTTTTAGTTAAAAAGGACAAATACTTTAAATTGACTCAAAGGAAGTCAAGATAGCCTGGCTTTAAATCCCTGAAATAGATATATTTCAGTCACATAGAAACATCT